>LR738713.1:756017337-756033344 GCA_902687465.1 Secale cereale | reverse complement strand
GGCTGCCCTTCGGACGCAGTGTTGTTTCCGGAACGCTGATTTTTTATATAATTTTTCTGGATTTTTCTGGGCAGTTCTCGAAACGTGAAAACCTGAAATACAAAAACAGCCGAAAACAGAAACTGGCACTGGGGTGCACTGGATTAGTATGTTAGTCCAAATATGATCAAAAGTGTATGGAAGTGTATGAATATCATAGCAATATCACCCAAAAGTGGCATGGAGCAAGCAGAAATTATAGATACGTTTTGGACGTATCAACATCTCCAAGCTTAATTCCTGCTCGTCCTCGAGTAGGTAAATGATAACAAGAATAATTTCTGTGGTGACATGCTATTAACCATATAGGACTTTTTCATAGTCATATGACAAAAGCTTACTGAGACAATGATTCTAAAGTAATTAAGTTGCCTCAAGAGAAAATCACAAATGACTGAAAGTTTTACAATATGAAACTGAAACATCAAAAAGATTTGCAATGAACATGATGTGCAGATATGATAAAGTGATATCTAGCTTGCCCCCTTTAGTGATGCAAACATAAATGCAGGGGCACCTTCAAGGTTTAAGTGATGACTAGATACAATCATTTCAGAATAAACGATATCACAATCATGCAAAAGACAATGCTACTTTGGGACAATGCACATTACACTCAGAATGACAATCATGCTCTCAGTAGTTGGTGCTTCAACATAAAAGTAAAAGAAAGGTTAAGAGCTAGAGCTTTTTATTTTGAAAACATGGAAGCAATTGTGTCAACGGTAGTAGTACTTCATATGTGTCATGCATAAAACATCCTATAAGTTGCAAGCCTCATGCATCGAATACCAATAGTGCTCGCTCCTTGTCCTAATTAGCTCGGATTCCCATGGGTTATCATTGCATTGCATATGTTTCAACCAAGTGTCACAAAGGGGTACCTCTATGCCACCTGTACAAAGGTCCAAGGAGATAAATCGCATTTCATTTCTCGTTTTTGATTGATCTCAACTTGAGGACATCCATACCGGGACAACATAGAAAATAGATGATGGACTCCTCTTTAATGCATAAGCATATTCTCATGGGAGATTGAGGATTAAGGTCCAAGCTAAAACTTCCACCATGATGCATGGCTTTGGTTGGCGGCCCAATGTTCTTCTCTAACAATATGCATATTAATTCAACCCACGGAAATCACCCTTACTTCAGACAAGACGAACATGCATAGCAACTCACATGATATTCAACAAAAGTGTGACAGTTGATGGCGTCCCCAGAAACATGGTTACCGCTCAGCAAGCAACTTATAAGAAATAAGATACATAAGCAACATATTCTTTACCACAATAGTTTTTAGGCTACTTTCCCATGAGCTATGTATTGCATGGTTAGTTTGCTTAGTACAGGTGGAGGTTAGCAAAAGACTGGGAGCGACCAACTAAGAGAGCAATGACGGTCATAATCATGCAGAGCGACAAAGCAATATTGAATTAGGCATGGTAGTTATATCGCTACTCAGAAATAAAAGATCATCAAGGCTTGACAGACTTTCTTTACAGTCTTGAATATGCGTGAGCATACGCCAAGTCAATCAAAATAAATTCTCGAAGGAAGATATTACTAAACCATACCACATCATAGGCAAACAAACCAAGTTGGTACTCCAATAACACATTGGGAACCCCCCAGCTATTTGAGATTAACCATAAGAAAACCTGAACTACTAAGCACCATCATGCAAGTAGCATCTTTATCATAGACACATTAACCAATGCAACGGATGCAAACTCTCTTAATAAGGTGAGCATGGTAATTAAAGAGAGTTCAAGCAACCAACTAAATAAAAGCTCTTGAAAAGATAAGCATGAATACTAAGAGCAGAGCACGATAGTAGCTATTAAAATACAAAGAACACACACAGCATAGATAGACATGAAAATTCTATGTTATGTTCTAGGTAGAAGTGGAGCGTGTTTCTCTCCCACATAAAGGAATGATGGGTTCCTGTCGGTGTACTAAGATAGGGGTACCTTAGTACCCCAACTTGTGCACGGTCAGTAGTAGCTTCCCGCGGCAGGGCTTACCACGTGCTCGCCAAGTACCTTTCCGGTCCTTATGAAGCCATTCAAGAACAAAGTATACAAGTCAGAAGATCAAGGCCCCGGCAAGAGGAGCTTGCCGGGAAGGCCGCACCAGGCTTAAGGTTATCACTTTAACACAAGACCCTAGCAAGAAGAGCTTGCCAGGAGGACCAAGGAACGCATACCTCAAGAGATGCCTCGGCGCATCATGCGCCCCGGCAGGGCCCGGGAAGCGGCAAGCTTCCGGGCCCGGCAAGACAGAGGCCCCGGCAAGGTGCTTGCCAGGGGAAGCTCGCTGTGTGCCCGCGCTCCAGCTCGTATGCCCACGCGTCGCCCTGGGACCCTTCCAGGGACGCGTGGCAGACGGCTGTGCAGCCTGGGGCACACGGTGGCAAACCACGGTGACGAGGCTACCATCGTGGCAAACGGAGGAGCATGGACAGACGCTTTTGGGGCCGACGGCGACGGGCATTTAATGCCCTTGTCCCCCACTGTCAAAGTTAGGTGAAGACCACTGTTCCTCCACTGTTCACGCACTGTTACAACTACCACCAAAATTACACTTTTACCCTCCTCTACGTTGACACCTGTCGGTGACCCCTTGAGCTATAAAAGGAGGCCCATGCACAACGTAGAAAGGGTTCAAAACCTAGACAACTCTCTCGCTCGGTGTAGCTAGTACTGTAGCTCTTCAAGCTCCCGAGCTCAAGAACTCAATACAACCCAAGCAGGAGTAGGGTTTTACGCGTCCGCGCGGCCCGAACCTGGGTAAACTGCCCGCGTGCGCTCCTCGATCTGCTCTCCGTGCTCCCTCCGCTCCCTTACCGCAACGTAGAAAGGGGCTCCGGTCCCATAGGTGCTCGTGGGAGGACAGTTTCCCCCGACATCTTTGGCATGCCAGGTAGGGGGCGTCGAGGTTGTGCGGACCTGATCCGGCGCTCACGCGGGCGCATTCTTCATCAACCTCTCCAGCTTCATCAATTTCATCAGCTACAACAACATGGCTCCGAAGAAGAAAGCTTCGGAGGTCGGAGGCCCGTCTGCGTCGATTCCACCGCCACCAGAACCAACGGTTGGTGGAGGAGACGTCGGCGGAAGGGTGGTCGCCGGCGAGGAAACTCACGGCGCCACCAAGTCCAAGGACAAGACGGACGACCGGGCGAATTCCAAGGCCCCGGTGTCCGTGGACGCGCCACGTCCCTCTCGGGACGTACAAGACCCGCAGCGCCGTGGTACTGGAGGTACCATACGCTTGCTGGGGCGTAGCCAAGCCGTAGGATCGCGGGATGCTCAAGGCCAGCGTGCTGGCACGAGCAAGGCGCGGTCGCCGGGGCGGGAACATGCTCCTTCTAACGCGGTTAGAAGTCCGAGCGTGTCCCGCTCCTCGCACCACTCGCCGCCGTTCCCCTCTTCTCCAGCAGAAGCTCTAGCAAGAGCACAACTGCTCCTCGATTTCCCTCCAGCGGCAGACAAGGCCGAAGACTGGAGGGCGACGATTTAGAGCCTCATCGCCTTCGCCAACAACGACGCGCCGCAGCAGCCGGCAACCTCATGGCCACGGCAAGTCGATCAAGCGAAGGCCGATGGCGACAAGACCGCCGGGGGTGCAACTACCGTGCACTCCCCGCCGCGGAAGCAGAAGACGCCACCCCGCCAGATCAACGTCGACGACGACTCCACGGCGTCGTCGGATTCGCGGGCTCGTCGTAACCAGCGCCAGGTCCTCGACGACAGGCGGCAAGAGGACGCTCGGACTCGTATCGAGCGTCGACGAGAAGCCCGAAGACAGTCAGATCAGCGCGCTGGGACCGCTGTCGACGCGCATGCGCCCAGTGGACCAGGGGACTTGCCGTACGCGGCAGGTTGCCCTGCGTTCACCCGTGAGCTGCGGCAAGTCCAGTGGCCCAGCATGAAAAATTTCAAGCCCGACGTACCCGAGAAGTACGACGGCAAGACACACCCCTCGGAGTTCCTCAGCATCTACACCATCGCGGTGCAGGCTGCCGGGGGACGCGACGAGAAGATACTAGCCAACTACTTCCCGCTCGTGCTTAAGCCAAACGTCAGGTCTTGGCTTATGCACTTGCCCGAGAACTCCATTTCTTCGTGGGCGGATCTGTGCCACCAGTTTGTTGGCGCCTTCACGGGCGGCCACAAACCCCACGGCCAGGAGAGTGATCTCCACATCTTGGCCCAGAAGGAGGGAGAGTCCCGGCGCAAGTATATCCAGAGATTCAGCCGCGTGCAACACAACATTCCCGATGTCCACCCTGCCGCGGTTATCAGCGCGTTCCACCAGAACGTGCGTAACCGCCGGATGAGGGAAGAGATGGCCATGACCAAGATCCGGGATGTCAGCGAGCTCTACGATCTGGCTGACAAGTGCGCGCGCGCCGAAGAGGGGAGGAGACTCCCCGAAGAGGATACGGGCGCAGGAGGAAGCGACAGCGAGGATGCCGCCCCGGCAAGGAAGAACCGGCGGCGGAACAACAAAAAGAAGAAGAACAAGGAGGTGCTGGTTGTCGAGCAGTCCGGCAAGGAGGCTCCCGCCAAGAAGGCACAGGCTGGCGGTTCCGGCAAGGAGCCTGCCCCTATAGCGGCAGCCGACAAGCAGGACGGCTCCGACAAGTAGTACTGCAAGATCCACCGCACCAAGGGCCACGATCTTCAGAACTGCAAACGAGTCGAGTACCTCGTAGAACAGCAGAAGGCTGAATACGAGCGTCGCGACAAAGAGAAGGCCCAAGGAGGCGGAGGAGAGCCCAGCAAGAAGCGGCCGTTCAATGGCCGGGGAGGACGCCGCGGCAAGGCCAAGCAGCGGCAAGGTGATAGACCTCCCCGGGGCCGCGACAAGGATGAGGACGAAGACGACGATGATGACATGGAAGAAGGAGATAACAGCGAGCAGGAGTTCCAGAAGGCCACAGAAGTGTTGTGTGTCGATGGAGGCGCCTCTCTGCACACTTCCCACCGCCAACTCAAGCAGTGGGTGCGAGAAGTGAACGCAGCAGAGCCGCCCGTCGAGTCACGCAGGCTGCTGAAGTGGTCCGGCACGCCCATCATCTTTGACCTTGAGGACCACCCTGACCGCACCACGGCGGTCGGGTGCTTGCCGATGTTGGTCTCACCAACTATCCGCAACCTCAAGGTCACCAAGATGTTGGTTGACGGCGGGGCTGGCCTGAACTTGATCTCCTCAGCTGTGATCAAGAAGCTACAGATCCCAGATGGCGAGCTCGAAGAAACCGGATCGTTCCAGGGGATCAACCCGGGAAGGAGCAAGCCGAAAGGAAAGATTACTCTGCCAGTGACCTTTGGCGGGGAGCTCAACTTCAGGACGGAGAGGATCACGTTTGATGTTGCCGATATCCCATTACCATACAATGGGATACTTGGACGTCCTGCCCTCGCCAAGTTCATGGCAGCTTCCCACTATGCCTACAACATACTCAAGATGCCGGGGCCGATAAGCGTCATTTCTGTCCCTGGCGACAAGAAGGACGCGCTTATCTGCGCAGACAAGATCTACCGAGATGCAGCAGCCGCAGCAGAAAGCAACACACTTGCCGCTGAAGCTCCCGAGGGGAAGACCAAGACCAAGTCCGGCAAGAGCTCTAGGGCCCACTCCGGCAAATGCACCTCTTCGGAGTGCTGCGCTGCCGCCGAGGACGCACCATCGAGCTCCACCGGCAAGTGCAAGAAAGGGATGGCAGCTCCACCGGCAACCAAGGTGGTGTCCGCCAAGGAGGACGGCACTGGTGGTACCTTCACCATCAGTGCTACACTCGACAACAAATAGGAAAGCGCGCTCGTTGCCTTCCTGCGGGCGAATGTCGATGTGTTTGCGTGGCAACCATCTGACATCCCCGGCGTTCCCAGGAAGGTAATTGAGCACAAGCTTGTTGTTTGTCCTCATGCGCGGCCCGTCAAGCAGAAGGTCAGGAAGCAAGCCGTGGAGCGCCAAGAATTCATCGCCGAAGAGATAAAGAAGTTGGAAGCAGCGGGCCTGGTTAGAGGCGTGATCCATCCTACGTGGTTAGCAAATCCAGTTGTCGTACGCAAGGCCAATGGGAAGTGGAGACTTTGTATAGACTTCACTGATGTGAATAAAGCGTGTCCCAAGGATCCATTTCCCTTGCCGCGTATTGACCAGATTGTTGACTCCACCGCCGGATGTGAGCTACTTTCCTTCCTTGATGCATACTCAGGTTACCACCAGATATTCATGGCCAAGGAAGATGAAGAGAAGACTGCATTCATTACTCCATGTGGCACATATTGCTTCATACGCATGTCCTTTGGATTGAAGAATGCAGGCTCAACATTTGCAAGGGTGGTGCACACTGCTTTTGAGCCACAGATCCACAGAAATGTAGAAGCCTACATGGATGATATAGTGGTCAAGAGCAAGAGCAAAGATACCCTGATCCAAGACTTAGAAGAAACCTTTGAGAATCTGCGCAAGATCCAGCTCAAGTTGAACCCCGAGAAGTGCGTCTTCGGAGTCCCTTCCGGCAAGCTTCTCGGGTTCTTTGTGTCCCAAAGGGGGATTGAAGCCAATCCCGACAAGATAAAAGCCATCGAGCAGATCGAAGCCCCGAAGCGCGTCAAGGACGTAAGAAGACTTGCTGGTTGTGTGGCTGCCCTCAGCAGATTCATTTCAAAGTCTGCAGAACGCGCCCTGCCTTTCTTCAAAATCTTGAAAAAGGCAGGTCCTATGAAATGGACTCCGGAAGTGGAGGCTGCGCTGCAGGACTTGAAAGGATATCTGTCCTCCACTCCAATACTTGTCGCACCTAGACCACAAGAGAAGTTGTTGTTGTACTTAGCAGCAACCAATCAAGTGGTTAGTGCTGCGGTGGTGGCGGAGAGGGAGGCAGAGGAAGAGCCCACGGACCCGGCGAGCACTTCCAGCGGCAAGCAGGGGGCTTCCCCGACAAGCTCTGGCCCCGACAAGGACAAGTCTGCGCAGGAACAAGGAGAAGTAGGGAAGAAGATGGTGCAGCGCCCAGTGTATTTTGTAAGTTCCCTCTTGCAGGGGGCTAGATCAAGATACTCTGGGGTGCAGAAGTTGCTTT
The DNA here is from genome assembly GCA_902687465.1 of Secale cereale. NCBI lineage: Eukaryota > Viridiplantae > Streptophyta > Magnoliopsida > Poales > Poaceae > Secale > Secale cereale. The sequence continues at coordinate 756,026,200 of LR738713.1, read as the reverse complement.
TCGGCCTCCTCATGGCCTCAAGGAAGCTGCGCCATTACTTTCAAGCACACGAGATAACAGTGGTCACTCGCTTTCCGTTGAAGAGGATATTGCAAAATCCAGAGGCAACAGGCAGGATTGTCGAGTGGGCACTGGAACTGTCAAGCTTTGGTCTCAAGTTTGAAAGTACTTCAACCATACAGAGCAGAGCTTTGGCAGAATTCATAGCAGAATGGACCCCAACGCCGGACAGAGACAAGCATCCCCGTCCAAGAAGCGAGCAGCGAATGGATAATGTACTTTGATGGTGCCTTCTCGCTGCAAGGCGCCGGTGCCGGCGTGGTACTCATAGCGCCCACCGGAGAGCACCTCAAGTATGTTGTCCAGATGCACTTTCCCAAGGAACAAGCGACAAACAATACTGCTGAGTATGAAGGTCTGCTTGCCGGCCTCAGAATTGCAGCCGAACTTGGGATCAAGAAGTTGATTGTGCGGGGAGATTCACAGTTGGTGGTCCGGCAAGTAAATAAGAGTTATCAGAGCCCTTTGATGGAAGCTTATGTTGATGAAGTGAGGAAGCTTGAAGAGCACTTTGAAGGTCTGCAAATGGAGCACGTCCCTAGGGCTCAGAATGATATTGCAGATGGCCTCTCAAAGTGTGCTGCAATGAAGCTACCTGTGGAACCAGGGACCTTCCTGCTCAAGTTAACTCAGCCATCCGTTACACCATCAGTTGGGCAAAACAAGAAGAGAAAGTTGGTCTCCGGCGACTACTTGCCGGCGGATCTTCCCGAAACCGCCGCCAAGGTCCCCAAGATCAACAGTCAAAATGTTGAGGAACAGTTTGCTCCTGCAGATCCAACGGTCTGTACAGTTGAAGCAAGCGTTCCCGACAAGCCTTGCCCCGGCAGGCTTGCCGGGGGACCATCAGCTCCGGCAGAGCCGGAGGTTCTTGCCGTAGAAGCTGGGGTTCCCGCAGCGGCCCTCATGCCTTTAGTCCTTGCCGTTGAGCCTCAGGCTCCAGCATGGGCACAGCAGATCGTCCGTTTTCTGCAAACTGGAGAACTTCCAGACGAGCCAGAAGAAATAGAGAAAATAACCAGACAGTCAAGTATGTACCAGTTCGTTGACAATGAACTGTACAGAAGAAGACTCAACGGTGTCAGGTTGAAGTGCATTTCCAGAGAAGATGGACAGAAGCTGTTGGCAGAGATACATGGAGGCATATGTGGCCACCACATTGGCGCAAGGGCACTTGCCGGGAAGGCGTTCCGGCAAGGGTTCTTCTGGCCAGAAGCCCTCCAAGATGCAACTGCACAAGTAACCAAGTGTGAAGCGTGCCAGTTCCATGCCAAGCAAATTCACCAGCCAGCTCAAGCTCTCAGACGATCCCTTTGTCCTGGCCCTTCTCGGTCTGGGGGCTCGATATCCTCGGCCCCTTTCCCCGCGCTGTCGGGGGCTTTGAGTACTTGTACGTTGCAATCGACAAGTTTACAAAGTGGCCAGAAGTGGAACCAGTGAGAAAGGTGACATCACAGTCAGCAGTCAGGTTCTTCAGAGCGATTGTTTGCCGTTTCGGAATCCCTAACAGGATCATCACTGACAACGACACACAATTTACAAGTCGCACCTTCATGCAGTACGTCCAAGACCTTGGCGCCAAGGTCTGCTTCGCTTCTGTTGCTCACCCGAGGAGCAATGGTCAAGCGGAGAGGGCCAATGCTGAAGTGCTGCGTGGGCTCAAGACAAGAACCTTCGATAGGCTGCACAGGTGCGGAAGAAACTGGATAGAGGAGTTGCCGGCGGCTCTTTGGTCAATCAGGACGACACCAAATCGAGCCACCAGACAGACACCCTTTGCTCTTGTCTATGGAGCAGAGGCAGTTCTCCCCACGGAACTCGTATACGGATCTCCTCGAGTGCTCGCTTATGATGAGCTCGAGCAAGAGCAACTGCGACAAGATGATGCATTTCTCCTTGAGGAGGAACGTCTCCAGGCTGCTGTACGAGCTGCTCGATACCAGCAAGCCTTGCGTCGCTATCATAGCCGCAAGGTCAGGGCCAGGAGTCTCGAGGAAGGCGACCTTGTTCTTCGGCGTGTTCAGTCCGCCAAGAATTCCAACAAGTTGACGCCGAAGTGGGAAGGCCCTTATCGGGTGAGACAAGTCACAAGGCCCGGCGCTGTCTGCCTTGAGACCGAAGAAGGCTTACCGGTGAGCAACTCCTGGAACATAGAGCATCTTCGCAAGTTTCACCCATAAGGCGCGGTTGCCGTGATCCGCTCCGGCAACCACCTTTTGTACGAGTCTTGCCGCTGTTGCATGTAAACCTTTGTACAAAGCTGGGCGCAGACCCCGTGCATCAGTAAAGCTTTTTGTGCTTCGCATTATTTGCCATTTCCATGCTTTTCTTTGTTATTTGCATGCATCGTTTGACACCTTGTGCAACGCACACCCCCGGTAAGCAATAGCAAGCCATGAGGCCCTATACTTGTCTTTCCTCCTCTTTTTCCCCTCTTAAGCAGAAGGAATATTCCTCGCGCACAAGTTCGCCGGGGGGGAAGGAGGTTGTCGTGGAAATAGCACGGCAGATGTCCGGTTTAACGGACTTGATGATGGAACCATCGCACGGGTTAGCTTGAAGGGGTTCATAGCACACAAAGGACACAGAGGGTTTATACTAGTTCGGCCCCTTCGATGAAGGTAAAAGCCTACGTCTAGTTGGTTTGGTATTTGTCGTGGAATTAACACGGCAGATGTCCGGTTTAGCGGACTTGATGATGGAACCATCGCACGGGTTAGCTTGAAAGGGTTCATGGCACACAAAGGACACAAAGGGTTTTATACTAGTTCGGCCCCTTCGAGAAGGTAAAAGCCTACGTCTAGTTGGTTTGGTATTGCTTGGGCGTCGGTTTACAGGGAGCGGAATCGCTTGCCTGCGTCTCGACGGATTGATTGTTGCTTGTCCTTGAACCGGTACCGGGTCGTCCCTTTATATAGAGGTGACGCCTGGTCCGGTTTACAGAGTCCCGAGGCCGGCTCATAATCGTGTCCGCCTCGGTCTCTGCCCTTTCTTTCTTATCTCTCAAGTTACATCTCTTTGGCGGTTTACAAACCGTATTTCTATACATGAGCCTTGAAATCTCATGGGCCGTAATCTCTACTAAAATAGTAAAACCAAGCATGGTATAACTAAGGCGGTTTACATTATCCGGTTTATACCTACTAACCATATCCCTGACATTAGGCCCCAGAATGATTTGAACTTGTTCATATCAGTCTCCGTCATCTTCTGTAACCTTCTTCTGTCTTCATCTTTGTAAACCGGCTCTGACGTCATCCTCCGAAATCATTAATGTCTGACAATGACATCATCTCCGCATTTTACGCCGCAAGCTGTACTGTAGTTTGTTTTTAATGGTTATCCCGAGAATCGAGGCGTTTAAAGGATCTTTATCCGATTTTTCTCCCTTGATTACCGCACCTGTCGCTTCATATCTGCCTCTCTGCCTATAAATAATACCGCCCCTCCTCATTCTTCCTTCTCGCGTCTTCTTCCTCCTTCCGCTTCCTGACCCGCAAGAACTCCATTAGATCCCGAGCTCGGAGCGCCGCCATCGTCTCGTCGGATCAAGAGCTCCCCAGGCCGCTGCATCAACCTGATTCGTCCAGATTCTCTCCGCCGCCGATTCCCGCTGTCCCTGGTATGTTTATCCTCCTCATTGTAGATCTGTGTCCGCCATTACTTTGCTTGTGTTCTTCCGCCATTAGGGCTTCTGATGAAGCTTCGTCTCTTCGTAGATACCTTTCTCATAGAAATTTTGTAACCTTTAAACCCTAGTCCGTAGGTCTCCCGCTTAGCATCAGATTAGATCTTCGTCATAGTGACTCTATAGTTTTATCCGTTCCGCCATTAGAGTTCTCCGCAAGCTTCGTAATGTTCTTTCTCTGAAACCTGCAACTCCGTAGTATCCTTACCTTTCCGATCTTCTTCCATTTCTATTCTGCTGTAGATGCGTCAGGTCCTTATTGCACCTGTCTGACATGTAATTTCGTCTTTGTAATATGAAGTCTGCGTAGCTTTCCTCCTCGGTGATTTTTATTCCGCTGTAGATAAGTTTCTTTTCCTCCGCATGCTCAGATCTTTCCCCTTTAGTAGTTATTTAGAAACCTGTTTTTCTCCTCAGTAAATTCGCCAGGTATGTTCCGGTTTAAATTGTCATGCTATAAACCGGAAATGATATAATTTGATAAAATGACTTAATCTGTTCCTCTTCAACTGCCATTTAAACTGGAAATGATAAACTTTGTTTCATAATTCCCGGTTTAATCTTGTCAGCTAGTTCTCCATTTCCACCATTGCACAATATGTATAGGTCCCGGATCATTTGTATGTTCATAATCCGGTTTATGTACTTTTCTCTTCTTCAACAGTTTGCTCAAATGGCTAAGCAGTATGTTTCGTGCGATTGGGTCCGCTCTGTCGTAACTGAGGAAGACTTAGTCAAATTGTCGAGCATCGGCACCTTAGGGCCTCGGGCCGAGCTAAAATGGCGTGCCCCGGGTAACGAGTGCCCTCCTACTCCTAGATCCGGGGAAGTTATTGTATTTCTGGACCATATCTCCAGAGGCTTCTCTCCCCCCGGTTCAAAATTTTTCCGGGATGTTCTTGCTACCTTCCAGCTGCACCCGCAGGACATCGGACCAAACTCTGTTTCCAACATTTGCGATTTCCAAGTGTTTTCTGAAGCATATCTGCAAGAAGAACCTTCAGTTGATTTATTCCGGGATTTCTTTCATGCAAACCGGCGTACTGAGTTCACCAGCGGGCCTCACCAAGAGCTTGGTGGGATTAGTATTCAGAAAAGGAGGGATGCAGTTTTTCCTCACGCCTCCTTGCACACTCATCCTAAGGACTGGAACAAGTCCTGGTTTTACTGTGTAGACACATCTCCTGAAGGTGAAAAACCTTTGCCGGGTTATCGTGAAACTCGTATCCCGGCAAATCACCCCTTGCCACAACGATTAAGTGCTGCTGAACGGATCCAGTTTTCACCACAGCTTTCCAAGCTGAGAGCTTTCATGGCCAATGGCCTGATCGGTACTGATTTCCTTCGCTGCTGGTTATCATGGAGCATCCTTCCCTTAAGCCGGCGCCCTGATTTGATGTGCAATTATTCCGGTAAATCGGATGATCCTCAGAGGTTTTCTAAGGAGAAGCTTTCTGAATCGGAAGTAATTGAATCGGCCAAGAAAATTGTCAATCCTGCTCTAACAGACTGCACTAAAGTTGGCTTGGCCCCATACTTCAAGAAGAATAAGCTGCCTGAAGTGAGTGTCTTTAACTTGTATTTTATAAACCGTCCTCTTTGAACCGTCTTTTACTTGCCCTTGCTTTTTTCATTTAGGCTGATGACCCTTTCTGGAGGAGAAAACCTCAGGAAAAACCTGTAAGGCAAGCTCGCCGAAAAACTCCTGCAAACAAGAAAAGGAAAGCAGCCGTTGATGCCGGTTCTCCTTCCGAGGATGATGATCCGGACTCCGAGGTATGCCTTACTCCGGTTTACATTTCGCTTTTATATACTTGTTCACATATCTAATGATACCCTTTCACAGGATCCACTCGAAGGTGATAACCCGGCGGAGATTGAGGTAACCCTTATTTCTTCCGATTCAGAACCCCCTCCTCAAAAGAGCCGTCGGACTGTTAGAAAGTATCAATTTTCTCATCCTTATGCTAAGTTGGATCCCAATTTTACTTTGAAGAAACAACAGCACGAAGCTTTGCGCCGGACCACTCGCCATAGCGGCTTGGCAGTGGAGTCCTCTGGAATTTCGTTAACTCCGGCTCGAAAACGCCGCGCTGAGGTGATGCTCTCTCCAACTCTTCTTCACCCCAAGGCCGGTCTTATCAGAAAACCACTTAAACCGACTGATCCTGATTATCAGGAAACTCCACTGTCTTCTTCTGGCGAATCAACCGCTACACAGCTTCCACCTTTGAAGACCGTCCCGGGGTAATTCTCTTTACTTCTTCCGGTTCATGATACCCCCTTCCATTATAATGTTAACTTATTTTTGCTTGTTTTTCCAGCAAACCGAAACCCAGCAAAAGAGCCAAGGCTAAAAAGCCTGTTGCTGATCCTTCTACTGATGAACCGGCGATTGATCCGTCTACCGCCGTTCCTCCTGAAGGTACTCCAGCTGCTCCGGTTGACGAACCCGCTCTTGACACACCTGCTGCTGAAGACATCCAAGACCCACCAAGTCCGGCCCGGGTTAACTCTCCTCAAGTTAACCCGGCGTCTCCTAATCCGGCTCAAACTGAAGCTTCTCCTCCCAATGCACCCACTTCCCCTGATGTCGTGGTTACTGGCTCTGCTTATGTTGCGCCAGCCGAACCCACCGTTTTAGCAAAACATACAGCTAAAGCGGAAAAGGTGACTCAGGAGAAGGGGAAGTGGAGTACTGATATCTCCAGTCTCTCAAGTATGAGTGCTCAGGACATCTATTCCGGATATCTGAACCGGCTCCATAGTAGCCGGATTATGAAGCCAGCCTAGTAAACCTGATGAGGGAAAAATATGAAGTAAGTTTTCCTCTTCTGACTTTGTCTTTTTTCAATGCCTCTTTATCTTATAACAGCCCCCAAGTTCCGGTTTATCTGCTTTATTGAAGGTAAGCCGGAACTTTGTAGTTTTGAACTGCTGATCCATACATTAGCCCCCAAGTATCGAGTAGATAACTTGGTTATGTAGTTGATACTTGTAACTTCAAAAAATTGTTTCTGATGCATCGCTTCAACTGCCATTAGCCCCCAAGTGTCAAGTATACAACTTGGTTGTGTGCTTGAGACTTGTATTCTCAATTTGTCTTTGCTGTCTTACTTCAACTGCCATTAGCCCCCAAGTGTCAAGTAGACAACTTGGTTGTGTGCTTGAGACTTGTAATTTCTAACCTTGCTTTTGAACTTTTGTTTACAGGCTGAGCTGAACCGGAATGCTGTAGAAATCAGTGAACTTCGAAGCCGGCTTATAGAGACTGAGTCAGCCGCTTCAAAGGCGAAGAAAGAACTTCAAGTGAGTTTAAAGACTGCTGAAGATTTAAAGAAGTTCTTTGATGAGGAACGGACTACTTTTGAAGTCCAGAAAAAGGATCTTGAAAAACGTGTTCAGGATGCTGAAGGAGCACTTAACCCGGTTACTGAAGAATTGACCGGGTTAAAGTGTCAAATTGATTTGATGACCTCTGCTATCTTTGGTACGCATAATCTGAACTCTTGTCTGTTATCTTTGCAACTTGTGACCTGTACCGGTTTAACTTTCATTGTTGTATGTAGGACGCCGTGTCTCCCATCTTGGGGATGATGTACGGAAGAAACTGAAGGCCTGCTACACCTTGGTTGAACAATTATACTCTGGAGCACAAAGGATTATCAGTGCTACTTCCTTTGGTAAACCAGCTCCTTCAACCATCAAGGCTACTTTGAACAGTTTGTCCATTCTGCCAACTCGTCTGGAAGAGGTGAAGAAATCGTCTGCTCGAGGAGGTGCTCTTCTGGCCCTTACAAGGGCTAAAGCTTGGGTCCCAGATATTGATCCGGCAGAAGTGTTAACCGGATTTCCTGACACCAAGGAAGACGGTTCAGCATTTGATGAGAAGGATCTGTACGCTCTGACAAAGGAAATGCGTCCACTCGCTAGCAAGATTGCGGTGGAATCTGACTTGTCTCGATACCATCCAGCATATGACCTGCAAAACGAGCGGGTGGAACGACCGGTTTATGATGTTGCAAACTTAACTCCGCCGGTTCGTCCTCACACTTTTGCTCCTGATATTGATCCTGCTGAGTTGATCAACGATGAAGTATATTTCCGTGCCTTGGCCAAGATTGATTGGCGTGCACCAGATTTCCCGCCGCTTCACGAGGAGGAAGATGTTCCGGAACAAGATGGTGGCCAATCATCCCGGCAAGGAGAAGCGCAATCTTGAATGTTACTGCTGTAATCATAATTGTTATTCCGTGAACAATGCTTCCAACTATTTGGCTTTTATGCCTTGTAATAGGCTTAGCTGAAACTTAATGCACTGTGATCCGGCTTTTGGTCTTTATAAAGTACTCATTCTTTGACTTATTGATTGATGCGGATTCCTTGCTCTGTCCATAAAAAAGATCAAAAATATGTCCTAGTGGCTTTACCACTGGACGTATTAACTTGTTCTCTTGGCATAACTAATAAACATATCTTTAACAAATAACTGTAATATCTGAATTGCATGTAGCCAAAATACCTTAAACCGGTCAGGATGTTTAAAATCACCGTAATCAGTCTTCTAATAAACCCTTGAAACTCTTCATTTCAAGTTGTCGATAAATCTTTCTCTTCTCAGTTCAGAAATTTGTCACTTGTACCGGATTGTGTGCTGCCCACTGTCAGCTCCTCATGAAGTCGATCCGGGTTATGATGAACGCCGGTTTAACTCTCGCTGGTGTTCATGACCCAGACTTGTAACACTATAGATAAGTGATCAACTTCTGGAGCTGTTCCCCTTGGTTAAAAATGTTATAAAATACAAAAAACATCAAGAAACACACAATTCTTGTAAATCAAACTATGTAATCGAGGCTTTTTCAAGGAGCTGCCAGGCTCAAAGCAAGGTTTAGCCATTCATGAGGATGTGGGCGAACCCGACTGTCCCCAGGGGCCGGGTCATCATTTGAACGTGGGCGAACCCACTGTTCAGGGAGCCCAAAAGTTCATAACATAGCCATTCAAGAGGATGTGGGCGAACCCGACTGTCCCCAGGGGCCGGGCCATCATTTGAACATGGACGTACCAACTGTTCAGGGAACCCTAAAATTCATAACATAGCCATTCAAGAGG
>LR738713.1:755945108-756016274 GCA_902687465.1 Secale cereale | reverse complement strand
CACAAATTTTATGTATGTGGAAAAAAGGCTGAGCCCCCGGTTTACCGAGGGTGCCGGTTTATTCATTATTCATAATATATACATAGGATACATGGAAGCCTATGGCTCAAGTGTAATATGGCCGTAGATGAGCAATGTTCCACGGCCTTTTCGTCTCCTCTTCTGATGTCCGTGAATCTTTGTGCTCTCGAATGTCCACCAAATAATATGACCCGTTGTGTAAATTTTTGCTGATCACAAAGGGCCCTTCCCATGGCGGGGATAGCTTATGCATATCTGTTTGATCTTGGATAAGCCGGAGTACCAAGTCACCCTCCTGGAATGTCCTGGTTCTGATCCGGCGGCTGTGATATCTGCGCAGATCTTGCTGATAAATCGCCGACCGTGCTGCAGCTATGTCACGCTCTTCATCCAACCGATCCAAACCGTCTTGCCTTGACTCCTCATTGATGGCTTCTACATAGGCCGCCACCCTTGGTGAATCATGGCGTATGTCACTTGGAAGAACTGCTTCTGCACCGTAAACCATGAAGAAAGGTGTATACCTGTAGACCGGTTGGGTGTAGTGTTGATGCTCCAAAGGACAGACGGTAATTCCTCAACCCAACATCCTGGGGTTCTCTGCAAAGGTGTCATAAGTCGGGGCTTGATTCCACGCAAAATCTCCTGATTTGCGCTTTCTGCTTGACCATTGGATTGGGGGTGAGCCACAGAAGATACGTCCAAACGAATATGCTCTCGTTGACAGAATTCTTCCATCTCACCCTGAGATAAATTGGTGCCGTTATCTGTGATGATGCTGTGTGGAAAACCAAACCGGAATATTACTTTTTTGATGAACTTAACCGCCGTTGCCGCATCACACTTGCTTATGGGCTCCGCTTCAACCCACTTTGTAAACTTGTCCACTGCCACTAGTAGATGAGTTTTCTGATCTTGGGATCTCTTGAAAGGACCAACCATGTCAAGCCCCCAAGTTGCAAAAGGCCAAGTTATTGGTATCATCCGGAGTTCTTGTGCCGGAACGAGGGCACGTCTTGAGAACTTCTGACAAGCGTCACACTTGCGGACCAGGTCTGCCGCATCTGCATGTGCGGTTAACCAATAAAAGCCATGTCGGAAAGCTTTAGCCACTAAAGATTTTGATCCGGCATGATGACCACAATCCCCTTCATGAATCTCCCTTAGAATCTCACAACCTTCCTCAGCTGAAACACACCGTTGAAATACTCCAGAGGTGCTACGATGGTGCAGCTCCCCGTTGGCAATTGTCATAGATTTGGAACGCCAGATTATCTGTCGTGCTTCATCTTCGTCCTCTGGTAACTCTCCTCGGCTTAAATATGCCAAATAAGGTAACATCCAATCCGGAATAACACGGGTTGCCGCAACCAACTGTGCCTCTGGGTCCGGAACAGCTAGATCGTCCTCTGAAGGCACTTGAACCGAAGGATTGTGCAATTCATCCAAAAAGGTGTTTGGTGGTACCGGTTTACGTTGCGACCCTAGCCGGCTTAAAGCGTCAGCCGCTTCGTTCTTCCGCCGGTCTATATGCTCCACCTGATATCCTTTGAAATAACCTGCGACTGCTTCAACCTCTCGTCGATAAGCCGCCATGAGGGGATCCCTTGAATCCCACTTGCCCGAAACTTGCTGTGCCACTAGGTCTGAATCGCCCAGGCACTTAACCCGGCTTAAATTCATCTCCTTTGCCAACCGCAAACCATGAAGTAAGGCTTCATATTCTGCTGCATTATTAGTACAAGGAAATAACAACCGAAGGACATAACAAAATTTATCACCTCTGGGGGAAGTTAAAACAACTCCGGCCCCTGAGCCCTCCAACTGCTTCGAGCCGTCGAAGTGAATCGTCCAATAAGTGAGATCCGGCTTCTCCTCTGGAGTCTGTAATTCTGTCCAGTCGTTGATAAAGTCCACCAGTGCCTGAGATTTTATAGCAGTACGTGGTACATATTTCAATTCATGTGGACTGAGCTCAATGGCCCACTTGGCTATTCTGCCTGTTGCTTCTCTATTCTGGATTATATCTCCCAACGGAGCTGAGCTGACCACAGTTATCGGATGCCCTTGGAAATAATGCTTCAATTTCCGGTTTGCCATGAACACCCCATACACCAGTTTCTGCCAATGAGGGTATCTTTGCTTGGACTCGATGAGTACTTCGCTCACATAGTAAACCGGGCGCTGAACCGGATGTTCTTTCCCTGCTTCCTTGCGCTCGACCACAATCGCAACGCTAACTGCCCGTGTGTTTGCAGCAACATATAATAGCAAAGGCTCCTTGTCGATAGGGGCAGCTAAAACCGGCGGCTTCGCTAGTTGCTACTTCAGATTCTCAAACGCTGTATTCGCTTCATCGCTCCAAATGAAACGGTCCGTTTTCTTCAACATTTGATAAAGCGGGATCGCCTTTTCTCCTAAGCGACTGATAAACCGGCTCAACGCCGTGATCCGGCCAGCTATGCGCTGAACATCATTAATGCAAGCTGGTTTCATCAAAGATGTGATGGCCTTGATCTTCTCCGGGTTGGCTTCTATTCCCCGGTTCGAGACCAGGAATCCCAAAAGCTTACCAGCCGGGACACCAAAGGCACATTTCTCCGGATTGAGCATCATCCTGTAAGTCCGAAGATTATCAAAGGTTTCTCTGAGGTCTTCTATCATTGTTCTTTCCTCCTTTGACTTGATCACAATGTCATCCACGTAAGCATGTACGTTCCTTCCTATCTGCCCCTTCAAACAATTCTGAACACAACGCTGATAAGTTGCCTGCGCACACTTGAGCCCAAAAGGCATAGACACATAGCAAAAAGCACCAAAAGGGGTTATGAATGCTGTCTTCTCTTGGTCTTCAACTGCCATTTTGATCTGGTGATAACCTGAGTACGCATCCAGAAAACTCAGCCGCTCACACCCTGCTGTAGCATCAATAATCTGATCAATGCGAGGTAGAGCAAAAGGATCAGTTGGGCAAGCTTTATTGAGGTCTGTGTAGTCCACACACATCCTCCACTTCCCATTCTTCTTTAGAACCAGCACCGGATTAGCCAACCATTCCGGATGAAACACTTCCACTATGAACCCCGCCGCCAAAAGCCTGGCCACTTCTTCTCCTATAGCCTTGCGCCTCTCTTCGTTAAAGCGGCGCAGATACTGTTTTACCGGTTTAAACTTCGGATCAATATTTAACTTGTGCTCAGCGAGTTCCCTCGGTATACCTGGCATGTCAGAAGGTTTCCATGCAAAGATATCCCGGTTCTCACGGATGAACTCGATGAGCGCGCTTTCCTATTTAGGATCCAGGTTAGCACTGATGGTGAATTGCTTAGACGAATCTCCAGGCACAAAATCGACCTGCTTAGTCTCTTCCGCTGATTTGAACTTCAAAGCCGGATCATGCTCGGTGGTTGGCTTCTTCAGTGGAGTCATGTCTGCCGGATCAACATTATCCTTATAAAATTTTAACTCTTCCGTGGCACATACCGCTTCTGCATAAGCTGCATCACCTTCTTCACACTCCACTGCTATCTTACGACTGCCGTGCACCGTAATTGTGCCTTTATGACCTGGCATCTTGAGCTGCAGATAAACATAACATGGCCTAGCCATAAATTTAGCATAAACCGTCCTCCCAAACAAAGCATGATACGGACTTTAATTTTGACAACTTCAAAGGTGATCATCTCCGATCTAGAATCATGCTCATCCCCAAAGGTAACTTCTAAGTCAATCTTACCAACTGGATAAGCTGACTTACCTGGGACCACCCCGTGAAACACTGTGTTTGATGTCCTTAACTGTTTATCTGTCAGACCCATACGGCGAAAGGTCTCGTAATATAATATATTGATACTGCTACCTCCATCCATGAGGACTTTAGTGAACCTGTATCCTCCCACCTGAGGTGCCACCACCAAGGCTAAATGTCCCGGATTATCTACCCGTAATGGGTGGTCCTCTCTGCTCCAAACAATGGGCTGCTCTGACCATCGTAGAAACTGTGGCGTTGCCGGTTCTACCGCGTTAACAGCCCGCTTTAAAACCTTCTGGTCTCTCTTGCATAAACTCGTGGTGAAAACATGATATTGACCGCTGCTCAACTCCTTCGGATTACTCTGGTATCCGGATTGCTGTTGTTGCTGCGGACGCTGCTGCTGCTGATTTCCTTGGTTATTGTGACTCCCCTGGCCCTGCTGCTGATTATTCTGATTGTTGTAACCACCCTGGTGATACGATTGATTTCCCTGACCATGATAACCGCCTTGATAATGTGATTGATTTCCTTGACCATTGTAGTTTCCTTGACTACCTTGGCCGCCTGGCCGGGATTGATAACCGCCGTTGTTCCCTTGATAACCGCTGTTGCCCCTATATCCTGAACCGGAGTTGTTCCCCTGGTAACCCGGACCATAAAACCCGGGCCCCGAACTGCCATTTGGGGGTCGGCTAAGAGGATTAAAACGGCCGTTCCCTGCTATCATAGGGTACAGGCATTCTCTTGCGGTGTGCCGTGCAGGCCCCTTTTTTCCGCTATGCTTTAGACAGGGTTGATCCAAATCCTGCTCCCAACCCGGGTTTCCTCCACCGGTTTGGCGAGTGGGACCTTGCTGATTACCCTGAAAACCGCCTTGAACCTGTGTATTAGCCACAAAATCGGAGCTGTTTTCCGGTTTCCGTTTGCCCAAAATACCTGAAGTGATCGGATTAGCTGGCCCCGGTTTGCCAGTCTTGCTGGCCTTTCCCGCTTTATCTCCTTCTGGCTCCGGATACTTGGTATTATCTGAGTCTCCGTACTTCACCAAGGCGCTCATCAAAGTCCCCATGTCATTGCACTCCCGTTTGAGCCGTCCGAGTTTTAATTTCAAAGATTCAAACCGGCAATTGTTCTCCAATGTTACAATTGCTGTGCTCGGATTAATGCCGTTTGAGGAGTGCAAGATCTCTGCCACTCTGCGTACCCAAGCTGCTGTAGACTCCTGCTCTCCTTGCACGCATGCTGCTAAATCTATTACCGACATAGGTTGCTTGCACGTATCCTTAAAGTTTTTGATGAACTGACTGCGCAGCTCCCCCCATGATCCGATAGAATTCGGAGGTAGTGCCTTTAGCCAAGTCCGGGCCGTACCTTCAAGCATCATAGTGAAATATTTGGCACAAGCCGATTCATCCACGTCCAGCATCTCCATGGCCATCTCGTAACTTTCCACCCAAGCTTCGGGCGGTAAATCGGCTGTGTAATTAGGCACCTTGCGAGGTCCTTTGAAATCCTTGGGCAACTTAACGCTCCGCAGGGCAGGGACGAGACATTGTATCCCAAAACCGCTCGCTGTCGCTCCTGTCCCTGTAATGCCTGTGTGAACCGGCGTCGACTGACGAACTTCCTCCCTGGCCTCCGATCTAGGCCGGTTTCGATCCGGGGCTGGCATCTCTGCCCTTGCCGGATTATCTTGCCTGTGCTGATGTCTCCTCCGTTCGCTGCTGGACACTTCGGGCTCCTCCCAATGTCTAGAGTAACTTCGGTTGGGACGTGGTGTTGAATGTAACATTTCCCTGCTATGAGAGTACGCTTGCTGCTGTATTAACGCCGTGTTGAGCAGCTTCTGAGCCCTGCGCGCCTCTATCGCCACCGGGGATGTTTCTTCCACAGGTAAAGCGGCCAAACGCGCTGCCGCTGCAGCGATATTATCCACAGGGTTTGAGTAGTGTCCCGGGGGGATAGGAACATAAGGCGCCGATGTAATCCGTCGCTCCCGCTCTGCAGCGGGTTGCTGAACCGGCTCCTCTCTAGCCGGTGGGCTTCTCCGGTTTAAGATCGGATTGTTACTGGCCCCAGCCCCAGGTGTTCTGAACAAATTCGCAGATTCGTAACCCGGCGGCAGGCGGGATCGATATTTTCGTCCTCTTACCCCTTCCATGGAAGCCTGTTCCATCCTTAAGTGAAAAGCTTGTTCATCCAACTCTGCTTGTCTTATGGCTAGCATCTCTCCTTCTGCCTTTAAATCCTCCTTTAATTGATCGATCCGGGCTTTCAACTGAAGAAGCACTGCATCATGTTGCGCCTTGTCTGCTGGAGCTACGACCTCTACTGCCTTAGCTGCGAACTCCTCGATCAAGGTGGATAGAACCGCAGTAATGGAGGGATTTGAACCGCTTCCCCCTGCGCCAGCCTCCGCTGTTGTTCCGTTCGTCGGGGGTTGTGAACCGGCCATGAAGACCGCCACCCGGTTTGGCGGGTCAGAGGGGCCCGGAATACTGTTTCCATCGGACTCACCCTCAGACCGGCCGTCCCGCAACTGATACAGAGATTCAGTTTCCCCGGACGAAGACTCGTCATCTGAATAGACGACGGTTGCACCATCAGATTCCGACCCGTCCTCAGCTTGTCCTCCGTGAATCGCTCCAACGAACACATGCTTCATGGCAGGTTGAATCCGGGTCGACCTCGCACGCTGAGCCGGCTCGACGATGTTGGGGAAGGTGTCCGGCTCAGGTCCCGGTTCGCCAATTTTGCCGATGAAGACTTGGATGCTGCCGAAGGGGACCCGGTACCCGTATTCGATCGAATCGGCCTCCGGTCCCCAACCCGCGTCGTCGATGTAGATCCGGCCGCGACGACTCTTGGTCATCCGGCCGACTGCGTAACCCTTTAACCCTTCGAAGCCGCCTTTCAAGAACTCGAAACCATCGTACGCAGGCCCCAAGGTGGGCGCCAACTGTCGTGGAATTAACACGGCAGATGTCCGGTTTAGCGGACTTGATGATGGAACCATCGCACGGGTTAGCTTGAAAGGGTTCATGGCACACAAAGGACACAAAGGGTTTTATACTAGTTCGGCCCCTTCGAGAAGGTAAAAGCCTACGTCTAGTTGGTTTGGTATTGCTTGGGCGTCGGTTTACAGGGAGCGGAATCGCTTGCCTGCGTCTCGACGGATTGATTGTTGCTTGTCCTTGAACCGGTACCGGGTCGTCCCTTTATATAGAGGTGACGCCTGGTCCGGTTTACAGAGTCCCGAGGCCGGCTCATAATCGTGTCCGCCTCGGTCTCTGCCCTTTCTTTCTTATCTCTCAAGTTACATCTCTTTGGCGGTTTACAAACCGTATTTCTATACATGAGCCTTGAAATCTCATGGGCCGTAATCTCTACTAAAATAGTAAAAGCAAGCATGGTATAACTAAGCCGGTTTACATTATCCGGTTTATACCTACTAACCATATCCCTGACAGTATTGCTTGGGCGTCGGATTACAGGGAGCGGATTCGCTTGCCTGCGTCTCGACGGATTGATTCTTGCTTGTGCCTGAATCGTCCGGGCCGTCCCTTTATATAGAGGTGACGCCTGGTCCGGTTTACAGAGTCCCGAGGCCGGCTCATACTTGTGTCCGCCTCGGTCTCTGTCTTTTCTTTCTTATCTCTCAAGTTACATCGCTTGGTGGTTTACAAACCACACTTCTATACACGGGCCTTAAGATCTCATGGGTCGTAGCCTTTACTAAAATATTACAACCAAGTATAATATAACTAAGCCGGTTTACACTAGCCGGTTCATACCTGCTAGTCATATCCCTGACATTAGGCCCCAGAATGATTTGAACTTGTTCATATCAGTCTTCCTTGTCTTGTATAATTTTCTTCTTTGTCTTCATATTTTTGTAAACCGGCTCTGACGTCATCTTCGAGAATCACTAAATCTGACCGTGACATCATCTCCGCATTTAACGCCGTGAGCTGTACTGTAGCTTTGTTTAAGGGTTATCCCGAAAATCGAGGCGCCAAAGGATCTTTATCCGATTTTTTGCCTCCTCGAATCCCGCACTTGTCGCTTCAGATCTGACTCTCCTTTATAAATACCGCTACCCCTCATTCATTATCTTCTTCCCGCTCCGTCTTCTTCTTCCGTCTTCTTCCTCCGTCGTCGCCCGAGCTCGAACCGCCGCCGTCGACCGCTGGATCAAAGTCCTCGCCGGCCGCTGCATCACCCTGAGCTCGACCAGAGAACCTCCGCCGCCGATTCCTGTCGTTTCAGGTATGTCCTTCTTCTTTATTATTAGTCTGCAACTTCTAGGGTTTCTTCCTACGCCTCCGCCATTAGAGCCTTAATAGAAGCTTCATCTTGTTCGACCTTAAGCCAATGATTTCTAGTAACTTTGTCCTTCAGATCTTGCCTTTCAATTGCACTTTTACCCTGCTGTAAATACTTTAAATCTCCATTGTTCCTGTCTAGCCTGTAGATTTATCCGCTTAGTATAAGATCCTTGTAGCTCCTTCCCGTATACTCTTATATTAGTTTCTCTTTTCTTAGCATGCTCAGATCTATTCCTCCTTAGCAGTCTGTTAAAAAACTGTTTTTCTCCTCGTTAGATCTGCTAAGTATGTTCCGGATCAAGTTGATATGCCCTGTTCTTGCGAAACTCTGTAACTTAACGCAACGGTTTAGCCGTTCCTCTTCAACTGCCATTTAACCGGAAATGATATAGCTTGTCATAATTGTCGGTTTAACCACGCCATTAGTCCTCAGTGAAATCGTTGCGTAACTCTCATAGATAGTGTCCGGTTTACCCCGTTGTATTTTCATAATCCGTTTTCTGTATTTTATCTTTTCCAGTACCTTGCTCTTTCGTTGCAATGGCTAAGCAGTATGTCTCCTGCGATTGGTTCCTTCGGTCATTACTGAGGATGATTTAATCAAGCTGTCTGAAATTGGCACTTTAGGACCTCAGTCTGAATTAAAGTGGCGGGCCCCGGGTAATGAATGTCCCCCTACTCCTAGGTCCGGGGAGGTTATTGTGTTTTTGGATCATATATCTCGAGGCTTCTCTCCCCCCGGTTCAAAGTTTTTCCGGGATGTTCTTGCTGCTTTCCAACTGCACCCACAGGACATCGGACCTAATTCTGTCTCAAACATCTATGACTTCCAAGTGTTTTCTGAGGTGTATTTGCAAGAAGAACCTTCTGTCGATCTATTCCGGGATTTCTTTCATTTGAACCGGCGCACCGAGTTTACCAGCGGACCACATCAAGAACTCGGTGGGGTTAGTATTCAGAAGAGGAGAGACGTGGTTTTTCCTCACGCCGCTTTACACTCTCATCCAAAAGATTGGAATAAGTCCTGGTTTTACTGCGTTGACACTTCTCCTGAAGGGGAGAACCCTCTGCCGGGTTACCGTGAAACCCGTATTCCGGAGAATCATCCTTTACCACCACGGCTCGGCGCTGTTGAACGGACCCGGTTCTCATCACAGCTCTCCAAGTTAAGAGCCTTCATAGCAAATGGTCTGATCGGAACCGATTTCATACGCTGCTGGCTGTCTTGGAGCATCCTTCCCCTGAGCCGGCGTTCTCAGCTAATGTGCAAGTATTCTGGTAAACCGGATGATCCCCAAAGATTTTCCAAAGACAAGCTTTCTGAATCGGAAGTAGTAGAATCAGCCAAGAAAATCCTCAATGTCTCTTTAGCAGACTGCGCTAAGGTCGGTTTAGCTCCATACTACAAGAAGAATAAGCTGCCCGCAGTAAGTTTCTCTTTACCCTGTATTTGTAATCCGCTTCTTTTGAACCGTCTTTCATTTGTCTTTATTTCTTTCAATTAGGCTGATGACCCTTTCTGGAAGAGAAAGCCTCAGGAGAAAACCGGCAAACAGGTTCGCCGAAAAACCTTTGCCAATAAGAAGAGAAAAGCAGCCGTTGACGCCGGTTCTCCCAATGAGGATGATGATCCGGACTCCGAGGTATGCTTTAATCCAGTTTAGATTTTTTGCTTTCATGTACTTGTAATTGTATCTAATGATACCTTTCCACAGGAATTGCCTGAAGGTGATAACCCGGCTGAAATTAAGGTAACCCTTCTTTCCTCTGACTCAGAACCTCTTCCACAAAAAAGTCGTCGGACCGTCCAGAAGTACCAATTTTCTCATCCTTATGCTCAGTTAGACCCTAACTTTATTTTGAAGAAGCAACAGCACGAGGCTCTTCGTCGGACCACTCGCCACAGCGGCCTGGCGGTGGAGTCATCCGGGATTTCCTTAACTCCGGTTCGGAAATGCCGTGCTGAGGTGATACTTTCTCCGACTCTCCTTCATCCCAAGGCCGGGCTTATCCGAAAACCTCTTAAACCGTCTGACCCTGATTATCAGGAAACTCCATTGTCTTCCTCTGGTGAATCAACCGCCACGCAGCTTCCTCCACTGAAAACCGTCCCAGGGTAACTTTCCTCACCTTTTCCGGTTTAGGACCCTTTTTACTTTATAATGTTAACTTATTTTGCATACTTTTCCAGCAAACCAAAACCCAGCAAGAAACCAAAGGCAAACAAGCCTCCTGCCGAGCCCACTGCAGATAATCCGGCTGCTGATCCGTCCCCCACTGTTCCTTCCGAAGGCGAGCCTGTAGCTCCTCTTGAAGATCCTGCTCCTGAAAATCCTATTGCGGAAGACGTCCAAAATCCACCAAGTCCGGCCCGGGTTAACTCTCCTCAGATTAATCCGGCGTCTCCTGATCCGGCTCACACTGTCACTCCCCCCAATGCACCAACCTCTCCTGATGTTGTAGTAACCGGGACTGCTTATGTTGCTCCAGCTGAACCGGAAAGGGGAAGTGGAGTACTGAAATATCCAGCCTTTCCGGTATGAGCGCTCAAGAAATTTACTCTGGGTATCTGAACCGGCTCCACAGCAGTCGGGATTATGAAGCCAGCTTGGTTAACTTAATGAGGGAAAAGTATGAGGTAAACTTCTTCTTCTGACTTTTGTTCCTTTGATGTATTTCTTATCTCATAACAGCCCCCAAGTTCCGGTTTAGCTGCTTACTGAAGGTGATCCGGAACTTTGTAGATTTGAACCGTTGGTCTTTACATTAGCCCCCAAGTATCAAGTAGATAACTTGCTTATGTAGTTGATACTTGTAAAAGTTGCTGTCGATACTCCAATTATGCATTAGCCCCCAAGTGTCAAGTAGACAACTTGGTTGTGTGCTTGAGACTTGTAACTTTGCATTGTCTTTTCTTTACTGCTTCAACTGCCATTAGCCCCCAAGTGTCAAGTAGACAACTTGGTTGTGTGCTTGAGACTTGACTAATTTTCACCTCTTGTTTTTGAACTGTGTCTGCAGGCTGAGTTGAACCGGAATGCTCTTGAAATTAATGAACTTCGAAGCCGTCTGACTGAAACAGAGTCTGCCGCTTCAAAGGCTAAAAAAGAACTTCAAGTGAGCTTAAAGACCGCTGAAGACTTGAAGAAATACTTTGAAGAGGAGCGGACTACTTTTGAGGTCCAGAAGAAAGATCTGGAAAAACGGGTTCAGGATGCTGAAGGAGCACTTAATCCGGTGACAGAAGAATTGTCCGGATTAAGACGGCAAATTGACTTAATGACCTCTGCTGTTTTTGGTAAGTATAATCTGAACTCCTGCCTTTATCTTTGTAACCTGTGCTTTGTACCGGTTTAACTATGATTGTTGTGTGTAGGGCGCCGTGTCTCCCATCTTGGGGATGACTTACGGAAAAAACTCAAAGCTTGCTACACCTTGGTCGAACAGAGGAGAAGCACGACTTCGAGTTTTATTGCTGTAACCATGATTTGTATTCCGTCAAACAATGTTTCCAAACTGTTGGGCTTGCCATTCCTTGTAATAGTTTAGCCGAAACTGAACGTGCTTCAAACCGAATATTTTGTCTTTCTGAAATACTGTCCGGTTGACCTGTTGTCTGATGTTGGTTGCCTTCCTCTGCTCATACAGAAAAAATATCGAAAAATATGTCCTAGTGGCTTACCACTGGACGGATTAATTTGTTCTCTTAAAACATCAAATAAGCATATCTTTATACTAAAGAGAACTTTTATACCTGAGATTTATATGTGGCCAATACTCTTTAAAACCGGCAGGACTTTAAAGTCGCTTTATGAAGATCTTCATGGATCCAATTAGAAACTCGAAATTCTCCGGTCCATCTTGATGATAAATCCGGTTCATCTTGTTTCGGAAAGTTGTAACTTTTGCCTAATACGCAATCCGGGTTTTAATGAACGCCGGTTTACTTAGTCTGATATTCATGATCCAGACTTTCCTTTTTATAGATATGTGGTCAACTTGTGTAGCTGTTCCACTCCGGTTTAAAAGGTTATAAAACACAAAAACACCCAAAATATGCAAATTTTGCAAATAAGACCATGTAGTCGAGGCTTTTTCAAGAGCTGCCAGGCTCAAAGCAAGGTTCAGCCAATCACTGGGACGCGGATTGGCCGACACTCCCAGAGGGCCTAGCCAATCACTGAACGTGGAATTATCCAACTTTTCAGAGGGCCGAAAGAACCGGAAATAAAAACTGAGCCAATCACTGGGACGCGGATTGGCCGACACTCCCAGAGGGCCTAGCCAATCACTGAACGTGGCATTATCCAACTTTTCAGAGGGCCGGAAGAACTATGAAACTAATCCGATCACTGGGAGTGGATGATACCAACTCCCAGAGGGCCTCCAGGGTTCCTCCTGAACCGGTGGGTCAATGTACAAACTGAGCCAATCACTGGGACGCGGATTGGCCGACACTCCCAGAGGGCCTAGCCAATCACTGAACGTGGCATTATCCAACTTTTCAGAGGGCCGATAAAACTATAAAACTAATCCGATCACTGGAGTAGATGATACCACTCCCAGAGGGCCTCCAGGGTTCCTCCTGGACCGGTGGGTCAATGTGAACCAATCACTGAACGTGGACTCGTCCAACTTTTCAGAGGGTTGATAGAACTATGAAATTAATCCGATCACTGGTAGTAGATGATACCACTCCCAGAGGGCCTCCAGGGTTCCTCCTGAACCGGTGGGTCATTTGTGAAGTCTTCTCTCCTTGAACCGGATATAATCTCATGTTCTTGAGAGTTCTATTGCTCCTTCGCATATTCTGCAAAAAATCAATTTCTAACCCGGCCAGTATATTGAAATATGGTATCTGATGCTAAACTTGTATGTATATGGGTTGCTTTCACAAGATTTTTTGCATATGGAAAAAGGGCTAAGCCCCCGGTTTACCGAGGGTGCCGGTTTATTCATTACTTATAATATATACATAGGATACATTGGAGCACGTAGCTCAAGTATAATACGGCCGTAAATGGGCGATGTTCCACGGCCTCTTCGTCTCCTCTTCTGATGTCCGTGAGTCCTTGTGTTCCCGAACATCCACCAAGTAATATGAACCGTTGTGTAGATTCTTGCTGACCACAAAGGGTCCTTCCCAAGGTGGGGATAGTTTGTGCATATCTGTTTGATCTTGGATGAGCCGGAGTACCAAGTCACCCTCCTGGAATGTCCTTGTTCTAATCCGGTGGCTATGATATATGCGCAAGTCTTGCTGATAAATCGCCGACCGCGCCGCAGCTATATCACGCTCTTCATCCAACCGGTCTAAACCGTCCTGCCTTGACTCCTCGTTGATTGCTTCCACATAGGCCGTTACCCTTGGTGAGTCATGACGTATATCACTTGGAAGAACTGCTTCAGCTCCGTAAACCATGAAGAAAGGCGTGTAGCCTGTAGACCGGTTTGGTGTAGTGTTAATACTCCAAAGAACCGATGGCAATTCCTCAACCCAACATCCTGGGGTTCTCTGCAAAGGTGTCATAAGCCGGGGTTTGATACCTTGCAAAATCTCCTGATTTGCCCTTTCGGCCTGGACGTTGGTCTGAGGGTGAGCCACAGAAGATACATCTAATCGAATATGTTCTTTTTGACAGAATTCCTTCATTTCACCCTTAGATAGATTAGTACCATTGTCTGTGATGATGTTGTGTGGAAAGCCAAACCGGAATATCACTTTTTTGATGAATTTAACCGCTGTTGCCGCATCACACTTGCTTATAGGCTCCGCTTCAACCCACTTTGTAAACTTGTCTACTGCCACTAGTAGATGAGTTTTCTGATCTTGGGACCGTTTGAAAGGCCCAACCATATCAAGCCCCCAAGTTGCGAAAGGCCAAGTTATTGGTATCATCCGGAGTTCCTGTGCCGGCACCAGAGCACGCCTTGAGAATTTCTGACAAGCATCACACTTCCGGACCAGATCTGCCGCATCTGCATGTGCGGTTAACCAATAGAAACCATGTCGGAATGCTTTTGCTACCAATGATTTTGAACCGGCATGATGACCACAATCCCCTTCATGAATCTCCCTTAGAATCTCACAACCTTCCTCAGCTGAAACACATCGTTGAAATACTCCAGAAGTACTACGATGGTGAAGCTCTCCGTTTGCAATTGTCATGGATTTAGAGCGCCGGATTATCTGTCGTGCTTCCTCTTCGTCTTCCGGCAACTCTCCTCGGCCCAGGTATGCCAAATAGGGTAGCGTCCAATCTGGAATAATATGGAGTGCTGCAACTAACTGCGCCTCTGGGTCCGGAACAGCTAGGTCTTCCTCCGAAGGTATCTGAACCGAAGGACTGTGCAATTCGTCCAAAAAGGTGTTTGGTGGTGCCGGTTTACGCTGCGACCCTAGCCGGCTCAGAGCGTCGGCCGCTTCGTTTCTCCGCCGGTCTATGTGATCCACCCGATATCCCTTAAAGTGTCCTGCAACTGCTTCAACCTCTCGTCTATAAGCCGCCATGAGGGGATCTCTTGAATCCCACTTGCCAGAAACTTGCTGTGCCACTAGATCTGAGTCACCCAGGCACTTAACCCGGCTCTAATTCATCTCCTTTGCTAGCCGCAAACCATGAAGTAATGCTTCATATTCTGCTGCATTATTAGTACAAGGAAATAATAAGCGGAGGACATAGCAAAATTTATCACCTCTGGGGGAAGTTAAGACAACTCCAGCCCCCGAGCCCTCCAACTGTTTTGAACCGTCAAAGTGAATCGTCCAATAAGTAAGATCCGGCTTCTCCTCAGGAGTCTGCAATTCTGTCCAGTCATTGATGAAGTCTACCAATGCCTGAGATTTTATAGCAGTGTGTGGTACATATTTCAACTCATGTGGGCTGAGCTCGATGGCCCACTTTGCTACTCTGCCTGTAGCTTCCCTGTTCTGGATTATATCCCCTAATGGAGCTGAACTAACCACAGTTATTGGATGTCCCTGGAAATAGTGCTTCAGCTTCCGGTTTGCCATGAACACCCCATATACTAACTTCTGCCAATGAGGGTATCTCTGCTTGGACTCAATGAGTACTTCACTTACATAATAAACCGGGCGCTGAACCGGGTGCTCCTTCCCTGCTTCCTTGCGCTCAACCACAATTGCAACGCTGACCGCTCGTGTATTAGCAGCAACGTATAACAGCAAAGGTTCCCTGTCAATGGGCGCAGCCAAAACCGGTGGGTTTGCTAGTTGCCGTTTCAGATCCTCAAATGCTGCATTTGCCTCATCACTCCAGTTCTGAACGTTCCTCCCTATCTGCCCCTTCAAACAATTCTGAACGCAACGTTGATAAGTTGCATGTGCACACTTAAGTCCAAAAGGCATAGACACATAGCAAAAAGCACCAAAAGGAGTTATGAAAGCTGTCTTCTCTTGGTCTTCCACCGCCATCTTGATCTGGTGATACCCTGAATATGCATCCAGAAAACTTAGCCGCTCACACCCCGCCGTGGCGTCGATGATCTGATCGATGCGAGGTAGAGCAAAAGGATCAGTTGGGCAAGCCTTATTGAGGTCCGTGTAGTCCACACACATCCTCCACTTCCCATTCTTCTTTAAGACCAGCACCGGATTAGCCAACCACTCCGGATGAAAAACTTCCACTATGAACCCTGCGGCCAAAAGTCTGGCCACTTCTTCTCCTATAGCCTTGCCCCTCTCTTCGTTGAAGCGGCGCAGATACTGTTTAACTGGTTTAAACTTCGGATCAATGTTTAACTTGTGCTCAGCGAGTTCCCTCGGTATACCTGGCATGTCAGAAGGTTTCCATGCAAAGATATCCCGGTTCTCACGGATGAACTCGATGAGCGCGCTTTCCTATTTGGGATCAAGTTTAGCGCTGATGGTGAATTGTTTAGACGAGTCCCCCGGCACAAAATCAACTTGCTTGGTCTCTTCAGCTGATTTAAACTTCAACGCCGGATCATGCTCGGTAGTTGGCTTCTTCAACGGAGTCATATTTGCCGGATCCACATTATCTTTATAAAATTTCAACTCCTCTGTGGCACATACTGCTTCCGCATAAGCTGCATCACCTTCCTCACATTCCACTGCTATCTTACGGCTTCCATGAACCGTAATCGTGCCTTTATGACCCGGCATCTTAAGCTGCCGATAAACATAACACGGCCTAGCCATAAACTTAGCATAAACCGTCCTTCCAAACAGAGCATGATATGGACTTTTAATCTTGACGACTTCGAACGTGATCATCTCTGACCTGGAATCATGTTCATTTCCAAAGGTAACTTCTAAGTCAATCTTTCCAACTGGATAAGCTGACTTACCTGGGACCACTCCATGAAACACCGTGTTTGATTGCCTTAGCTTCTTATCTGTCAGACCCATGCGACGGAAAGTCTCGTAATATAAGATATTGATACTGCTACCACCATCCATGAGAACTTTAGTAAATTTGTAACCCCCCACTTGAGGTGCTACTACCAAGGCTAAATGGCCCGGATTATCCACCCGCATTGGGTGGTCTTCTCTACTCCATACAATAGGCTGCTCCGACCATCGAAGAAATTGCGGTGTCGCCGGTTCTACTGTATTAACAGCCCGCTTTAAAACCTTCTGGTCTCTCTTACATAGGCTTGTGGTGAAGACATGATATTGCCCACTACTTAACTCCTTCGGATTACTCTGATATCCGGATTGCGGCTGCTGTTGCTGACGTTGTTGCTGCTGATTCCCCTGATTATTATAACTTCCTTGGCCCTGTTGCTGATTATTCTAATTATTGTAACCACCTGGATGATGTGATTGATTGCCCTGACCATTATACTTTCCTTGATTATTTTGGCCGCCTGCCCGGGGTTGATAACCACCGTTATTGCCCCTATATCCTGATCCGGAGCTGTTCCCCTGATGACCCGGACCATAAAATCCAGGCCCTGAACCGCCATGTTGGGGTCGATTAGGAGGATTGAAACGGCCTGCTACTGCCTTCATAAGGGGTATGCACTCTCTCATGGTATGCTTCGCCACCTTCCCTTTTCCGCTATGCTTTGGACAAGGTTGATCCAACTCCTGCTCCCAGCCAAGAGCTCCTCCGCCGATTTGTAAAGCTGAATCTCCCGGATTACGCTGAAAACCACCTTGAACTTGAGTGTTAGCCACGAAGTCTGAACCACCCTCTGCCTTCCGTTTGCCCAAAAAACTTGAAGTAACCGGATTGATCGGCGCCGGTTTACCAGACTTGCCGGCCTTCCCAGCCTTATCTCCTTCTGCTTCCGGATACTTTGTGTTATCAGAGTCTCCGTATTTCACCAGGGCACTCATCAAAGTTCCCATATCATTGCAGTCTCTCTTAAGCCGTCCGAGTTTTAACTTTAAAGATTCAAACCGGCAATTGTTCTCCAATGTCACTATTGCCGTACTAGGATTAATACCATTCGAAGAGTGTAAAATCTCTGCTACTCTCCGTACCCAAGCTGCTGTAGACTCCTGCTCTCCTTGCACACAAGCTGCCAGGTCTATCACTGACATCGGCTGTTTGCATGTATCCTTGAAGTTTTTGATAAACTGGCTGCGCAGTTCCCCCCATGATCCAATAGAATTCGGGGGTAGAGCTTTCAGCCAGGTCCGGGCCGTGCCCTCGAGCATCATAGTAAAATATTTGGCACAAGCTGATTCATCCACGTCCAGCATCTCCATGGCCATCTCATAACTCTCAACCCAAGCTTCTGGTGGTAAATCGGCTGTGTAGTTAGGTACCTTGCGGGGCCCTTTGAAATCTTTGGGCAGCTTGACACTCCGTAAAGCGGGGACAAGACACTGTACCCCGAAGGAACTCGCCGTAACCCCTGTTTCCGCAGTGGCTGTGTGAACCGGCGTTGTTTGACGAATCTCCTCCCTGGCACCTGATCTGGCCTGGTTTATGTCTGGAACTGGCATCGCCGCCCCTGCCGGATTATCCTGCCTGCGCTGATGTCTCCTACGCTCACTGCTAGATACTTCTGGCTCCTCCCAATGCCTAGTATAACTTCGTCTGGGACGCGGTGTTGAATGTAACCTTTCCCTGCTATGAGAATATGCCTGCTGCTGCATCAACGCCGTATTAAGTAGCTTCTGGACCCTGCGCGCCTCTATCGGCACCGGAGACGTTTCTTCCGCAGGTAAAGCGGCCAAACGCGCCGCAGCTGCAGCAATGTTATCCAAAGGGTTTGAATAATGACCTGGAGGGACAGGGACATAAGGTGCCGACGTAATCCGGCGCTCCTGCTCCGCGGGGGGTTGCTGAACCGGCTCCTCCCTGGCCGGAGGTGTCCTCCGGTTTAAAGCCGGATGGTTACTAGTCCCAGCCCCAGGTGTCCTGAACAGATTCGTTGATTCATAAACCGGCGGTATACGGGACCGGTACTTTCGTCCCCTTACTCCTTCCATAGAAGCTTGCTCCATCCTTAGATAAAAGGCTTGATCATCCAATTCCGCTTGCCTCACCGCTATCATCTCTCTTTCTGCCTTCAGGTCCTCCTTTAACTGATCAATCCGGCCTTTCAACTGAAGGAGCTCTGCATCATGATGCGCCTTGTCTGCTGGAGCTACTGCTTCCACCGCTTTAGCTGTGAACTCCTCGATCAAGGTGGATAGAACTTCAGTAAGTGAGGGGTTTGAGCCGCTTCCCCCTGCACCAGCTTCTGCTGTCGTTCCGTTCATCGGGGGCTGTGAACCGGCCATGAAGACCGCCACCCGGTTTGGCGGGTCAAAGGGGTCCGGAATACTGTTTCCATCAGACTCGCCCTCAGACTGGCCGTCCCGCAACTGATACAGAGATTCAGTTTCCCCGGATGAAGACTCGTCATCTGAGTAGACGATTGTTGCACCATCAGATTCCGATCCGTTCTCGGCTCGACCTCCGTGGATTGCTCCAACGAACACGTGCTTCACGGCAGGCTGAATCCGGGCCGATCTCGCACGCTGAGCCGGCTCGACGATGTTGGGGAAGATGTCCGGCTCAGGCCCCGGTTCGCCGATTTTGCCGATGAAGACTTGGATGCTGCCGAAGGGGACCCGGTACCCGTATTCGATTGAATCGGCCTCCGGTCCCCAACCTGCGTCGTCGATGTAGATCCGGCCGCGGCGACTCTTGGTCATCCGGCCGACCGCGTAACCCTTGAGCCTTTCGAAGCCGCCCTTCAAGAACTCGAAACCATCGTGCGCAAGCCCCACGGTGGGCGCCAACTGTCGTGGAAATAGCACGGCAGATGTCCGGTTTAACGGACTTGATGATGGAACCATCGCACGGGTTAGCTTGAAGGGGTTCATAGCACACAAAGGACACAGAGGGTTTATACTAGTTCGGCCCCTTCGATGAAGGTAAAAGCCTACGTCTAGTTGGTTTGGTATTGCTTGGGCGTCGGATTACAGGGAGCGGATTCGCTTGCCTGCGTCTCGACGGATTGATTCTTGCATGTGCCTGAACCGTCCGGGCCGTCCCTTTATATAGAGGTGACGCCTGGTCCGGTTTACAGAGTCCCGAGGCCGGCTCATACTTGTGTCCGCCTCGGTCTCTGTCTTTTCTTTCTTATCTCTCAAGTTACATCGCTTGGTGGTTTACAAACCACACTTCTATACATGGGCCTTAAGATCTCATGGGCCGTAGCCTTTACTAAAATATTACAACCAAGTATAATATAACTAAGCCGGTTTACACTAGCCGGTTCATACCTGCTAGTCATATCCCTGACAGAGGTGGAAGATGAACCAAGTGCTGTTCAAGAAAGAGAAGCCTTGTCAGGGAACAAGCAATTTATGAAAGCTAAGTTACCAAAGCTTGAGTAATTCAAATTTTTAAATTTTAGTTGTCTTCCTTGAACAACCACACTTTGTATGGAAAACCTGTGCGCGGAGGAACCTACCCGCGGCTAGCCGCGCCCTTACTCTGTTTCGAGCACGCTCAACGGCTTAAGTGAGCTGCGACAAGTGTCGCGCCCCTACTTCGTTTTCGAGTTCGCTCAGCAGTCTAAGTGTGTTGTGTCTAGCTGCGGCAAGGTTACTTGCCGACAAGGTCTTTGCCAGCAGGCTGCTAAGAGTCCAGCACTCAGCGCTCGCGGCAAGGGCCCCTTGCCGGCAAGTCCCCTAAAGGCGTAGGGTAAAAAGCATACAAAGTGGAGGACCAAAAGCAAGGGAGATAACACTGCATTGTTTGCTCGAAATAAGATTGTATATTACAAAGATAGCTTGCCGCTGTTCTAGTCAACTACTGCCTATGGCTAGATGGGCGGCGGCAAGGAAAGCAGAAAGGAAAAGAATCTAGTCTACGCGATCGCCTTCACGCCTCGTGATCTTGCTCACCTTGGCGACAATGTGGGCAACCTGCGCCTTCAACGCCTCCTGGTCAGCTTCGGGCGGCAAGGTGCGGAGGACGTTGACGAGGTTGATACCGGGGTTGCGGTAGACGATCTTCGACAAGACACGCTCCGGGGTGCCCATGCAGAGCCGACGCGCCTCGTCGGCCAGCTGCGCGGAGATCTTCTCCCGCAGCCGCGCAAGCGCCGGCACAATTCCCCGGAAGAACAGGCTCAACTTGGCGCTGTGGGGGAGATTCTCGTCCGGAGAGTAAACGAGATGCTCCGCCTTTAGCGCCATCATCTCCACGTCAATATTGGCGGCGGAGGTGACCAGCTCATCAGTCCACTGCTCCACTGCCCGGCTGAACTGGTTCGCCGAGACGGCGGCGCTCTCCACCAGGCCCCGTTCCTTGCGGAGCTCGTCCTTCAGCTTCGTCTCGCGGTCCCGGGCGGCGTCGAGCGAATCAGTCAGAGTGGAGACCTTCAACTCTATGTCAGCAATGGAATCCTTGGCGGCAGTGAGCTCGTCGCCCTTCTTGGAGAGACGTACCTGCAACTCAGAGTTGTTGTGGGCGTCTTTTTACCGCTCCACGTTGAGCGCGGTGACTCTGTCCTCGCTCGCCTTCAGGTACAACTCCAGTTGCTCCACCTTGGCTTCCAGATCCTTCTTGGCGGTCTCTGCGGTGGCTGCAGCGCTCCTCGCCTCCTTCAGAGCCCCGCCAATGGCTTGCTCCCGGGCGGTGAGGTCGTCCTCGTGGGCGTCGAGGTCGACCTTCCGCTGGTTGAGTGCTCCTTCTCGCCGGGACAGCTCCTCGCCGACCAACCGCTGCTGCTCCTCGGCCTCAGCTTTCTCAAGGAGGAAGGCTTGCTGCGCCCCGGCAAGCTCTTCGCGCTCCTCCGCCAAGTTGCGGAGGGCCGCCTGGTTGTCGGCGCGGAGCTCCGCGGCGCGCTTCTCCAGATCAACTCTAGCCTTGGCGGCAAGAGCCTCCCGAGACTCCAACTTCACCTGCCTGGCCCGGTACAGGGCCAGGAGCCGACGAAGGAGCTTCTCCTCTTCGGGCTCATCGCTACCGCCGGGCGCTTCAAAAACCTTCAACCCAGCGGAGGCGAGGACCTCTCCGTCAAAGGTTTCTCCCTCCGCGGGTGCTCGAGACAAGGACGCCCACGGGACTTGTATAAAGACCCCGTTGGGGGCCTCCAGGTAGACGCCCTGCCCAGCCGTGGAGGCGGAAGGGTCGGCGGCCGGTGCAGCGCTTGACGCTCCTGCTGCCTCCGGGCCAGCAGTGTGGTCGCCGGTCCCTTCCCCAGCCGCGGCGTCTGCGGGCGGGGCGGTCTCTTCAGCGGCAGGCTCGTCGGCTCCAGCCATGCCCTCAGTGGCAGTGGCGTTGCCGCCGTCGCCGTGCACCTCCTCCTCAACGGTGGCCTCCGTCTCCATCGGCTCTGGGGCAGGAGGATCTAGAAGAAGAAGAAAAGAAAGAGTCAAGCAAATATCCAAAAAAGACAAGTTCGGGAAGGAAAAGCTACAAGGATTTACCTTCGCGGACTTCTTCAACGACAGGTTCCCCCGCCGGGGAATTCTCCCTTGGCGGCGGAGTGGTGGCCCCTGCTGGCGGAGGGCCGCCTGCGCCCTCCCTTGGCGGGGTGCTCACCCTTGTCGGGCTGCTCACCCTTGGCGGGGTACTCGCCCTTGTCGGAGTACCCGTCCTTGGCGGAGCGTTCTCCCTCGCCGAGGAGCTCCTCCTTGGCGGGGAGGGTGGAGCAAGTAGCTCTTCGGGGGCGACCTCCTGGCGCTCCTGCGGCTGTGGCTCCACTTCTGCACAAGACAAACAAGACAACAAAACATCAGTACAAGCAACAACCTCAAGCGCGCCCGACAAATAGAAAAATAAATACCAGACTTACGCTGGGGGCTGCGCTGGGCGCTGCTCCTCGGAGCAGCAGGTTGATCCGGCAAGTTTGCCGCTGGCACGTCTCCTGTCGCCGCGGCGGGCGAGTCGTCTTCAACCTCAACCACAGGGATCTTGGCCCTCTTCGCCATCCGCTGGGCCAAGGTCCTGAAAGCAAAACAAGAACAAGATCAGAATCAACAAGGAAAATCAAGATAAAATCGAAGAAACTAAAGAAGTGCAAGTACTTACTCCTCTTCCTCTTCGTCGGAGCTGAAGGCGGAGAAATCAAACTCCGCCTGGTTTGCTCCCGCGCGAGGAGCTGGAGGAGAAGGTTCCCTCGGGCGCTTGGTGGGCTCCGGGGCCGTGGGCTGCGAAGACCCGGCCCCCGTCGTCGCCGAGGACCGAGGGGCAGAAGGAGCACCCGTTCCGCTCCGGGAAGATCCCCCTCTGCTTGGCGCTTGAGCACGGGGTGCTTCCTTGACGACTTCGCTCGTCCTGGTGGCGCGCGTCGCACGGCGCGCTGGCTGCTGTCGAGGCGCCTGCGGCCTCGCTGTCTCAGCTGCCTTGCGGAGGCGCTTCTTCGTTTGTTGCTTGGGACTTGCCGGAGGCGGGGAGTTCTCCGAGGACGAGGAGGCGTCGTCATCAAGATTCAGAGATCCACCAGAGTCTTCATCAGCCCCGGCATCCTCCTCCTCCTCGGCGGGCCCGCTGGACTCAGCGCCGTGCCCGGCAGCCTCGCTCCCCCCGGCAACCTCGCTCCCTCCGGCAACCTCGCTCGTCGCGGCAAACTTCACGGAAGGCTCCCCGGCAAACTCCTCGGGCGCGATCTTCAGCAGCTTGAGGATTTCCGCCTCCTCTGCTTGGCTCACCGCGTCCGCGGCCTCTGCATCATCCACGGAGTATCCAAACTCGCCCGCCGCTGCAGCTGCGGCGGCCTCCTCCATCCTGGAGGCGATGTAAGCTATATCCCGTGCCGTAGTGGCCCGGGTGAGGCCCTTGTTCTCCTCGGCGTTGCGGGGCTTCTCGACCAAGTTGTCGAAGAAGGTCAGCACAGTATCCGGCGGAGGCTCTATCCAAGTGGGGGCGACGCCATGAGAGTGCACGCAGGCATCATCGCGCGCAAGGAATCACGGGCAGTGCTGTTGCACAGCGGCACCACTCCCCGGGAAGGTTTGAACCACTCCGGGTGGGCCGGGTCATGCTTGAAGAGCTCTCGGACCATCCCCTTCAACTCCAAGGCAGTGAAGTTATAGTTTAATCCAGGGCGCAGCCTCATGATATCTGCCGCATTGCCGAATTCCCAGGCGGACCTTTTCCTTTCTTGTAAAGGGGCGATGCGGCGGCGGAGGAAATCTGCCCCAACCTCTCCGGTAGTCAAATTGGCGACCCGGAGACAAATAATCCTGATGAGGGCGATACTAAGCTTGTTGTCCTCCAGGGCCAATTCGCTCCAATCCCTGCCGCGCACTATGGCAGTTTTGCGCGGCGCGGTGAAGGGCTCCGTCTTATCCTCCACCACCCAGCACCAATCGGCTCTCCATTCCTCCCACTTTCTGCGGAGCTCTCCCTTCAGGTACGAGTCCTTCTTGTTCAGCCTGAAGATCCAGGAGATGCCGCCGGAGAGGGGAGCGCCAGCCTCTACTCTAGGCATGAAGAAATGGCGGAAAAGGGCTACGTTTGGATGAATCCCAACATAGTTTTCGCACAGATGTACGAAAACGGCCATCGTAAGGATGGCGTTGGGGGTGAAGTCTAGGAGGTGGAGGCCATATGTGTTCATGATATCACAAAAGAACTCCGAGAACGGAGGGCACAGACCACAGTGGAAAAATGCAGCGAAGAAGAAGTACCCGCCGGGGAACATATCTTTGGCGATGGCGGGGAAGGCTCTGGTGCGGGGATGAGCTTTGGTCTCCCTCGCCCAGAACAAATAATATTTGTTCCGCAGCTCCCTCGCGCCAAGCCTCGGCGCGAAGACCACGCACCTCTTCCGCAGGGCGGCCAGCTACGCCGCCTGCTCGGACTTCTCCTTCTTGGCCTTGTCGTTCTTGGCCTTGTCGCTCTTCGCCTTGTCGCTCTTCGGAGCCATGACGGAGGCGGTGAGGGAAGAGGCGAGGAGCTCGACGGCGCCGCGGATGCGGAAGACGGCGGAGGAGGGGCGGAGGCAAGAAGCAGCGGAGGTTTCTGGAGAATCAAGACGCTATGAAGACGAAGGAGGGGAACTGCCCCTGCTTCCTCTGCTTTTAAGGGGGAAGTGGGGGACGTTCCGCATTTCCCATTAAAGAACAGGCCACGATCTCTCCCACGACGCCGCAATCGACGCGTGCCGTTAGGGAGGGATGCGGCGGATACGGAAGGAGATACGGCTTGCCGTGGGCCGCGTGTGCCCGTGCACTGTCTTGGGCCTGGCCCAACAGCGCTCGGCACCGTGTGTGGCCCAGGCCCGGGGGCTCCTGTCGGTGTACTAAGATAGGGGTACCTGTTGGAAATATGCCCTAGAGGCAATAATAAATTGGTTATTATTATATTTCCTTGTTCATGATAATTGTTTATTATCCATGCTAGAATTGTATTGATAGGAAACTCAGATACATGTGTGGATACATAGACAAACACCATGTCCCTAGTGAGCCTCTAGACGACTAGCTCGTTGATCAATAGATGGTTACGGTTTCCTAACCATGGACATTGGATGTCGTTGATAACGGGATCACATCATTAGGAGAATGATGTGATGGACAAGACCCAATCCTAAGCCTAGCACAGATCGTGTAGTTCGTATGCTAAAGCTTTTCTATATGTCAAGTATCATTTCCTTAGACCATGAGATTGTGCAACTCCCGGATACCGTAGGAATGCTTTGGGTGTACCAAACGTCACAACGTAACTGGGTGGCTATAAAGGTGCACTACAGGTATCTCCGAAAGTGTCTGTTGGGTTGGCACGAATCGAGACTGGGATTTGTCACTCCGTATGACGGAGAGGTATCTCTGGGCCCACTCGGTAGGACATCATCATAATGTGCACAATATGTGATCAAGGAGTTGATCACGGGATGATGTGTTACGGAACGAGTAAAGAAACTTGCCGGTAACGAGATTGAGCAAGGTATCGGTATACCGACGATCGAATCTCGGGCAAGTGCTATACCGATAGACAAAGGGAATCGTATACGGGATTGATTGAATCCTTGACATCGTGGTTCATCCGATGAGAACATCGTGGAACATGTGGGAGCCAACATGGGTATCCAGATCCCGCTGTTGGTTATTGGCCGGAGAGTTGTCTCGGTCATGTCTACATGGTTCCCGAGCCCGTAGGGTCTACACACTTAAGGTTCGATGACGCTAGGGTTATAGGGAAAGTATGTACGCGGTTACCGAATGTTGTTCGGAGTCCCGGATGAGATCCCGGATGTCACGAGGAGTTCCGGAATGGTCCGGAGGTAAAGATTTATATATGGGAAGTCCTGTTTTGGTCACCGGAAAAGTTTCGGGCGCTATCGGTAACGTACCGGGACCACCGGGAGGGTCCCGGGGGTCCACCAGGTGGGGCCACCAGCCCCAGAAGGCTGCGTGGGCCAAGTGTGGGAGGGGACCAGCCCCAGGTGGGCTGGTGCGCCCCCCCCACCAAGGCCCAAGGCGCATGGAGAGTGGAAGGGGGGCAAACCCTAGGTCCAGATGGGCCTTAAGGCCCACCCTAGGGCGCCCCCTCTCTCTCCCCCCCTTGGCCGCACCCTAGATGGGTTTTGGGGGCTGCCGCCACCCCTAGGGAGGGAACCCTAGATGGGGGCGCAGCCCCTCCCCTTCCCCTATATATAGTGGGGGTTTTGGGGCTGCTGCACACACGAGATTGTCTCCCTCTTGGCGCAGCCCTACCCCTCTCCCTCCTCGTCTCTTGCAGTGCTTGGCGAAGCCCTGCTGGAGTCCCGCGCTCCTCCACCACCACCACGCCGTCGTGCTGCTGTTGGATGGAGTCTTCCCCAACCTCTCCCTCTCTCCTTGCTGGATCAAGGCGTGGGAGACGTCACCGGGCTGCACGTGTGTTGAACGCGGAGGCGCCGTTGTTCGGCGCTTAGATCGGAATCAACCGCGATCTGAATCGCAGCGAGTACGACTCCTTCATCCGCGTTCTTGCAACGCTTCCGCATCGCGATCTACAAGGGTATGTAGATCCACTCTCCTTTATGCTCGTTTCTAGATTACTCCATAGATAGATATTGGTGACGCGTAGGAAAAATTTTTATTTTCTGCTACGATCCCTAACAGTGGCATCATGAGCTAGGTCTATGCGTAGTATCTTGCACGAGTTGAACACAAAGTAGTTGTGGGCATAGATCATGTCAATTCTCTTGCCGTTACTAGTCTTATCTTGATTCGGCGGCATCGTGGGATGAAGCGGCCCGGACCGACCTTACACGTACTCTTACGTGAGACAGGTTCCACCGACTGAGATGCACTAGTTGCATAAGGTGGCTAGCGGGTGTCTGTCTCTCCCACTTTAGTCCGATCGGATTCGATGAAAAGGGTCCTTATGAAGGGTAAATAGAAATTGGCATATCACGTTGTGGTTTTGGCGTAGGTAAGAAACGTTCTTGCTAGAAACCTATAGCAGCCACGTAAAAACTTGCAACAACAATTAGAGGACGTCTAACTTGTTCTTGCAGCATGTGCCGTGTGATGTGATATGGCCAAAAGGATGTGATGAATGATATATATGTGATGTATGAGATTGATCATGTTCTTGTAATAGGAATCACGACTTGCATGTCGATGAGAATGACAACCGGCAGGAGCCATAGGAGTTGTCTTATTTATTGTATGACCTGCGTGTCACTGAATAACGCCATGTAATTACTTTACTTTATTGCTAAACGTTAGCCATAGTAGTAGAAGTAATGTTTGGCGAGACGACTTCATGGAGACACGATGATGGAGATCATGATGATGGAGATCATGATGATGGAGATCATGGTGTCATGCCGGTGACGATGATTATCATGGAGCCCCGAAGATGAAGATCAAAGGAGCAAGATGATATTGGCCATATCATGTCACTATTTGATTGCATGTGATGTTTATCATGTTTTACATCTTATTTGCTTAGAACGACGGTAGTGAATAAGATGATCTCTCACTAAAATTTCAAGAATTGTGTTCCCCCTAACTGTGCACTGTTGCTAAGGTTCGTTGTTCCGAAGCACCACGTGATGATCGGGTGTGATAGGTTCTAACGTTCGCATACAACGGGTGTAAGCCAGATTTACACACGCGATACACTTAGGGTTGACTTGACGAGCCTAGCATGTACAGACATGGCCTCGGAACACGGAAGACCGAAAGGTCGAACATGAGTCGTATGGAAGATACGATCAACATGAAGATGTTCACTGTTGATGACTAGTCCGTCTCACGTGATGATCGGACACGGCCTAGTCGATTCGGTTCATGTATCACTTAGATGACTAGAGAGATGTCTATCTGAGTGGGAGTTCATTAGATGAACTTCATTGTCATGAACAATAGTCTAAGTTGTCTTTGCAAATTATGTTATAGACCAATAACTGCGTTGTAGCTCCCTATTTAATACGATCCTAGAGAAAGACTAAGTTGAAAGATATTGTAAGCAATGATGCGGACTGGGTCCGTAGTCCGAGGAGTGTCCTCACTACTACACAGAAAGCTTACGTCTTTGATGCACCGCTCGATGTGCAAACCCCTACAACGTTGTCTGTGGATGTTGTGAACACCTGACAGAGACGTCCTGATGACTACTTGATAGTTTAGTGCACCATACTTTACGGCTTAGAATCGGGATTCCAATGACGTTTTGAACGCCATAGAACATATGAGATGTTCTTAGAGCTGAAATTGGGATTTCAGGCTCATGTCCGTATTGAGAGGTATGAGACCTCTGACAAGTTCTTTTGCCAAAAAGATGGAGGAGAATGGCTCAACTAGTGAGCATGTGCTCAGAATGTCTGGGTGCTAAAATCACTTGAACCAAGTGGGAGTTAATCTTCCAGGTGAGATAGTGGTTGACAGAATTCTCTAGACACTATCACCAAGCTACTAGAACTTCGTGATGAACTATGACATGCAAAGGATGGAGATGATCCCGGAGCTATTAGCGGTTCTTAAGACCGCGAAAGTAGAAATCAAGAAGGAGCATCAAGTGTTGATGGTTTAACAAGGCCACTGGTTTCAGAAGGGCAAGGGCTAGAAGGGAAACTTCATGAATGGCAAACCATTTGTCGCTCTAATGAAGGAACCCAAGGTTGAACCCAAACCTCGAGACTAAGTGCTTCTATTGTAAGGGGAACGGTTACATGGTAGCGGAACTACCCCAAATACATGGTAGATAAGAAAAACTGGCAACTTCAACAAAGTATATTTGATATACATGTTATTGATGTGTACCTTACTAGTACTCCTTGTAGCACATGGGTATTGGATACCGGTTCAGTTGCTATTATTAGTGACTTGAAGCAAAAGCTACGGACTGAACGGAGACTGGCTAAGGGCAAGGTGACGATGTGTGTTGGAAGTGTTTCCAAGGTTGATAAGATCACCATCGCACGCTCCCTCTATTTTCGAGATTAGTGTTGAACCTAGATAAATGTTATCAGGTGTCTACGTTGAGCATGAATATGATTAGATCATGTTCATCGCAATACGGTTATTCATTTAAGTTAGAGAATTATGGTTATTCTGTTTACATGAATAATACCGTTATGGTAATGCACCCAATGGTTCGTTGAATCTCGATCATAGTAATACACATGATGATAATATTAATGCCAAAAAGATGTAGAGTTAATGATGATAGTACCACTTTCTTGTGGCACTGCCGCTTAGGTCATTTTGGCATAAAATGCATGAAGAAACTCCATGCTGATGGATGTTTGGAGTCACTTGATTTTGAATCGCTTGACACATGCGAGCCATGCCTCTTGGGCAGGATGACTAAGATCCCGTTTTCAGGTACAATAAAACAGGCAAGTGACTTGTTGGAAATCATACATACTGATGTATGTGATCCAATGAGAATTAAGGCGTGTGGTGGATATCGTTATTTTCTCATCTTCACTGACGATTTGAGTAGATATGGTATATTTACTTAATGAAGCAAAAGTCTGAAACGTTTGAAAGGTTCAAACAATTTCAGAGTGAAGATTAAGAATCATCATAACAAGAAGATCATGTTCCTACGATCTGATCAAGGGGATATTATCTGAATTATGAGTTTGGCAATCACTTAAGACATTGTGGAATTGTTTCGCAGTTGAAGCCCCCTGGAACACCACAGCGTAATGGTGTGTCCGGACATCGTAATCGAACCTTATGAGATATGGTGCGATCTATGATGTATCTTACCGATCTACCGCTATTATTTTGAGGTTATGCATTAGAGACAGCTGCATTCACTTTAGATAGGGCACCATCTAAGTCCGTTGAGACGACGTCGTATGGTTTGGCAAGAAACCAAAGTTGTCGTTTTCTTAATGTTTGGGGCTGCGATGCTTATGGCTTCAGCCGAGAAAAGCTCGAACCCAAAGCGGACAAATACATCTTCATGGAATACCCACTGGTAACGGTTGGGTATACCTTCTATCTCAGATCCAAGGACAAAAATGTTTGTCGCTAAGAACGGGTCCTTTCTCGAGAAGGAGTTTCTCTCGAAAGATTTGAGTGGGAGGAAGATAGAACTTGATGAGGTTGTCGAACCCTCACTTCAACCGGAGAGTAGTGCAACACAGAAAGATGTTTCTGTGGAACCTACGACTGTTGAAGAGGAAACTAATGATAGTGGTCATGAAGTTTCGGATCAAGTTGCTATCAAACCTCGTAGGTCGACAAGGATAAGTACTACTCCTGAGTGGTACGGTGATCCTGTCTTAGATGTCATGTTGTTGGACAACAATGAACCTACGAACTATGGAGAAGCGATGGCGGGCCCATATTTCGACAAATGGTTAGAAGCCGATAAATCCGAGATAGGATCCATGTATCAAAACAAAGTATGGACTTTGGTGGACTTGCCCTATGATCGGCAAGCCATTGAGACAAATGGATCTTTAAGACTAAGACGGACGTGGACGGTAATGTCACCGTCTATGAAGCTCGACTTGTGGCGAAGAGTTTTCCACAAGTTCAAGGAGTTGACTACGATGAGATTTTCTCACCCGTAGTGATGCTTAAGTCCGTCGGAATCATGTTAGCATTAGCTGCATTTATGAAATCTGGCAGATGGATGACAAAACAAGTTTCCTTACCAGTTTTCGTACGGAAAGGTTGTATATGATACAATCAGAAAGGTTTTGTCGATCCTGAGGATGCTAAAAGATATGCTAGCTCCAGCGATCCTTCTATGGACTATAGCAAGCATCTCGGAGTCGGAATATATGCTTTGATGGAGCGATCAAAGTTTTTGGGCATACAAAGTTTGTTAGAAATTTGTATTTACAATAAAGTGAGTGGGAGCACTACAACATTTCTGATAAGTATATGTGAATGACATATTGTTGATCCGAAATGACGTTGAATTTCTGGAAAGCGTAAAGGGTTGTTTGAAAGGAGTTTTTCAAAGGAAGACCTGGATAAAGCTGCTTACATAATTGGGCATCAAGATCTATAGAGATAGATCAAGACGCCTGATGATACTTTCAAAAGGAACACACACCTTTGACATGATTTTGAAGGAGTTCAAAATAGGTCAGTTAAAGAAGGAATTCTTACCTGAGTTATAAGGTGTGAAGTTGAGTAAGACTCAAAGCTTGACCACGGCAGAAGAAAGAGGAAGGACGAAGGTCGTCCCCTATGGTTTTGTCATAGGCTCTATACGGTATGCCATGCTAAGTACCGCACCTGATGTGTGCCTTGCCACATGTCTGGCAAGAGGGTACAAAGGTGATCCAGGAGTGGATTACTAGATAGTGGTCAAAATTATCCTTAGAGGAATAAGGAAATGTTTCTCGGTTATGGAGGTGATACAGAGTTCGACGTAAAGAGTTACGTCGATGCAAGCTTAACACCTATCCGGATAACTCTAAGTGGAGATACCGGATACGTATAATGGAGCAACAGTTTGGAATAGCTCCAAGTGGAACGTGGTAGCAGCATCTACGATATGACATAAAGTTTTGCGAAGTACATAGGGATCTGAATGTTGCAGACCCGTTGACTACAACCTCTCTCATGAGCATAACATGATCAAACCCAGAACTCATTGAGTGTTAATCACATATTGATGTGAACTAGATTACTGACTCTAGTGAACTCTTTGGATGTTAGTCACATGGCGATGTGACCTATGAGTGTTAATCACATGGCGATGTGAACTAGATTATTGACTCTAGTGCAAGTGGGAGACTGTTGGAAATATGCCCTATAGGCAATAATAAATTGGTTATTATTATATTTCCTTGTTCATGATAATTGTTTATTATCCATGCTAGAATTGTATTGATAGGAAACTCAGATACATGTGTGGATACATAGACAAACACCATGTCCCTAGTGAGCCTCTAGACGACTAGCTCGTTGATCAATAGATGGTTACGGTTTCCTAACCATGGACATTGGATGTCGTTGATAACGGGATCACATCATTAGGAGAATGATGTGATGGACAAGACCCAATCCTAAGCCTAGCACAGATCGTGTAGTTCGTATGCTAAAGCTTTTCTATATGTCAAGTATCTTTTCCTTAGACCATGAGATTGTGCAACTCCCGGATACCGTAGGAATGCTTTGGGTGTACCAAACGTCACAACGTAACTGGGTGGCTATAAAGGTGCACTACAGGTATCTCCGAAAGTGTCTGTTGGGTTGGCACGAATCGAGACTGGGATTTGTCACTCCGTATGATGGAGAGGTATCTCTGGGCCCACTCGGTAGGACATCATCATAATGTGCACAATATGTGATCAAGGAGTTGATCACGGGATGATGTGTTACGGAATGAGTAAAGAGACTTGCCGGTAATGAGATTGAGCAAGGTATCGGTATACCGACGATCGAATCTCGGGCAAGTGCTATACCGATAGACAAAGGGAATCGTATACGGGATTGATTGAATCCTTGACATCGTGGTTCATCCGATGAGATCATCGTGGAACATGTGGGAGCCAACATGGGTATCCAGATCCCGCTGTTGGTTATTGGCCGGAGAGTTGTCTCGGTCATGTCTACATGGTTCCCGAGCCCGTAGGGTCTACACACTTAAGGTTCGATGACGCTAGGGTTATAGGGAAAGTATGTACGCGGTTACCGAATGTTGTTCGGAGTCCCGGATGAGATCCCGGATGTCACGAGGAGTTCCGGAATGGTCCGGAGGTAAAGATTCATATATGGGAAGTCATGTTTTGGTCACCGGAAAAGTTTCGGGCGCTATCGGTAACGTACCGAGACCACCGGGAGGGTCCCGGGGGTCCACCAGGTGGGGCCACCAGCCCCAGAAGGCTGCGTGGGCCAAGTGTGGGAGGGGACCAGCCCCAGGTGGGCTGGTGCGCTCCCCCACCAAGGCCCAAGGCGCATGGAGAGTGGGAGGGGGGCAAACCCTAGGTCCAGATGGGCCTTAAGGCCCACCCTAGGGCGCCCCCTCTCTCTCCCCCCCTTGGCCGCACCCTAGATGGGTTTTGGGGGCTGCCGCCACCCCTAGGGAGGGAACCCTAGATGGGGGCGCAGCCCCTCCCCTTCCCCTATATATAGTGGGGGTTTTGGGGCTGCTGCACACACGAGATTGTCTCCCTCTTGGCGCAGCCCTACCCCTCTCCCTCCTCGTCTCTTGCAGTGCTTGGCGAAGCCCTGCTGGAGTCCCGCGCTCCTCCACCACCACCACGCCGTCGTGCTGCTGTTGGATGGAGTCTTCCCCAACCTCTCCCTCTCTCCTTGCTGGATCAAGGCGTGGGAGACGTCACCGGGCTGCATGTGTGTTGAACGCGGAGGCGCCGTTGTTCGGCGCTTAGATCGGAATCAACCGCGATCTGAATCGCAGCGAGTACGACTCCTTCATCCGCATTCTTGCAACGCTTCCGCATCGCGATCTACAAGGGTATGTAGATCCACTCTCCTTTATGCTCGTTTCTGGATTACTCCATAGATAGATCTTGGTGACGCGTAGGAAAAATTTTGATTTTCTGCTACGATCCCCAACAGTACCTTAGTACCCCAACTTGTGCACGGGCAGTAGTAGCTTCCCGCGGCAGGGCTTACCACGTGCTCGCCAAGTACCTTTCCGGTCCTTATGAAGCCATTCAAGAACAAAGTATACAAGTCAGAAGATCAAGGCCCCGGCAAGAGGAGCTTGCCGGGAAGGCCGCACCAGGCTTAAGGTTATCACTTTAACACAAGACCCTGGCAAGAAGAGCTTGCCAGGAGGACCAAGGAACGCATACCTCAAGAGATGCCTCGGCGCATCATGCGCCCCGGCAGGGCCCGGGAAGCGGCAAGCTTCCGGGCCCGGCAAGACAGAGGCCCCGGCAAGGTGCTTGCCGGGGGAAGCTCGCTGTGTGCCCGCGCTCCAGCTCGTATGCCCACGCGTCGCCCTGGGACCCTTCCAG
Organism: Secale cereale; assembly: GCA_902687465.1. Lineage (NCBI taxonomy): Eukaryota > Viridiplantae > Streptophyta > Magnoliopsida > Poales > Poaceae > Secale > Secale cereale. The sequence goes on along the minus strand of LR738713.1, from coordinate 755,982,380 downwards.
GGACGCGTGGCAGACGGCTGTGCAGCCTGGGGCACACGGTGGCAAACCACGGTGACGAGGCTACCATCGTGGCAAACGGAGGAGCATGGACGGACGCTTTTGGGGCCGACGGCGACAGGCATTTAATGCCCTTGTCCCCCACTGTCAAAGTTAGGTGAAGACCACTGTTCCTCCACTGTTCACGCACTGTTACAACTACCACCAAAATTACACTTTTACCCTCCTCTACGTTGACACCTGTCGGTGACCCCTTGAGCTATAAAAGGAGGCCCATGCACAACGTAGAAAGGGTTCGAAACCTAGACAACTCTCTCGCTCGGTGTAGCTAGTACTGTAGCTCTTCAAGCTCCCGAGCTCAAGAACTCAATACAACCCAAGCAGGAGTAGGGTTTTACGCGTCCGCGTGGCCCGAACCTGGGTAAACTGCCCGCGTGCGCTCCTCGATCTGCTCTCCGTGCTCCCTCCGCTCCCTTACCGCAACGTAGAAAGGGGCTCCGGTCCCATAGGTGCTCGTGGGAGGACAGTTTCCCCCGACAGTTCCGACTCGTTATGAAAAACTAAAAAGAAAACTAAAAGCAAGACGCTCCAAGCATAGCACATAACACATGAAGTGATAAAAATATAGCGAAACGAAAGACGAACAGATAATGTTGATGGAGAAGGGGATGCACGGGGGCATACCCAAGCTTAGACGCTTGAGTCTCCTTGAATATTTCTTGGGGGTGCATGGGGGCATCCCCAAGCTTGAGCGCTTGACACTCCTGAATCTTTTTATCATCTTCCCTCGCACACTTGAAAACTCCCTTCATACATAACTCATCATAATCTGATTAGCGAGGTTAGTACCCTTAATAAAATAATTATACCTTGCTGGAAATAAGGATATTCTTGAAGTTCTACTACTTCTCAAGATTGCCAAAAGGTTTTTGCAAAGAAAAAGCAAGTTCTTAATTTGCAAAGTGAAGGTAAGGCAAAACAGGACAGAATCTGTGAAAAACAGAACAGCAGGTAGTAATTGATCTGTTCGGGATACTTCTGCAACTCAAATCAAAAAACTCAGAACAGACGCACGAAAGACAATTATATAGAGAACGCTGTCGAAAAATTTCAGACCTAAAAGATGATCTGGTGATTTTATACGAATTTTTCTATCCAAGGACAGAATCTGTTTCCTGGACAGCACCTCACAACTTTTGAACTTTCTAGCAATCAGAGGCTATACTTGGCACAAATATGAAAAGCAAAGATACAATGATGATGCTACAGCAGTAAACAACATCAAGACACAACAAAAGCAAAAAATTTATTCATGTGGGCTGCCTCCCAAAAGCGCTTTCTTTTATGCCTTTAAGCTAGGCATAATGCATAGATCAAGTTGTATCAATTGAACCATCATCAAGATCATCAAAAAGCTCTTCAATAATACAACTAGTCTTAAGAGGACTCTCAAATAAAGGCCTCATAGAGATACTTCTAGGTAGAAGACCAAAAGGATAAAAGTCAAGGGAAGATTCATTTATAAATTCATCAATGATAGGTGTTTCTTCCAAAGTCTTTACAGTTTCTACCCCTTTGGCAATAGGTGGATTACTTTTAGAACGGGGAGCCTTTGGAACGTGAACGAACTTAGGCTCCCTCTTTGCCGGAGTTTCTACCTTTTTGGTTTTGATCAAGGAGAAAGTAGTTCCTAAGGTATCAAATATTTCCTCAATCTTGTCCATCCTAGAAGAGTCAGAATCATGGAATTTGAGGGTCTCCAAAATTTTGAAAATTTTATGCATGGAGCTATCAAGTCTATTCAAATTCCCTTGGATCTTTCGATCCAACTCATTCATCTTATCAGTGCTTGGCATCTCTAGCTCTATTTTTTCAAGTTTTTTCATAGTGTGAGCTAGGGTGATGTCCTCTCGAATGCTAACAACAGGGGGACTCCCAACAAGATTTTCAATAATACTAAGAGACTCCCAAACTGGGGCCTCTAGGAAATTCCCATTGATAGCAGTATCTAGAATAAACCTATTCCAAGAAGTAATTCCAACATAAAAATTTCTAAGCAAGATAGTAGTAGGTTGCTTCTTGGTGGCTCTTTTTGTGAATCATTAATTCTATACCAAGCATCTTTCAAACTTTCCCCACCTCTTTGTTTAAAGGTGAGAACTTCCGCCTCGTCAAAGACAAAAGGACCCGACATAATGACAACTTAAGGAACAACATAACTATTTTTGTGATTTTCGATAAAAATGTACTAAAGCAAAAATGAAAGGTAAACTAACAAGACTAAAAAGCAAAGGTAAAAGATAGCATGCAACTCCCCTATCCTGAAGAGTGGAGTCCCCGGCAACGGCGCCAGAAAATACTCCTTGATGGGCCTCGAACCCCTCGTTGGTTACCCCAAGTGGAAGGTGTAAGATGCAGTAAGTAGAAGTGTTTTCCCTTAGCAAAGATGCCAAGGATCGAATCCCCAGAGACTCCTAGGTTCAACAAGTAGGTGTCAATTGCTACGGCGCCAGATTAGTAGCAATCAACGTGGACCTACACACAGATACAAATAACTTTGCTCCCAACGAGTACAGAGAGGTTATCAATCCCTCCGGCCTTGTAGTTCACAAAGGGTTAAAAGCAATGATAGTAGTGATAGATAGTTTTTGCAATAGTAAGTAAATAGCGAAAAGTAAATAGTGGATGTGATCAATGATGGTAATATGGACCGGAGTCTCATGATGTTCACTAGTGATGTCTCTCTCCCAAAAGACGATAAAACAGCTATGTGAGGTAAACAAATTACAGCTGGGCAATTGACAGGACCACGAACGCAAACCAATGCTGACTACATTGCAAGAAAGGTTGAGGTTCAAAGCATGGGCGGTACGCCAAAGTAAGTAGACCGAAATCCATCAATATCTACTACTAATCATCCACCTTGAGATATCTATCCAGAACATCTCGCTGGTATTAAGTTGCGAGTCCCACCCATAGTGTAAACTCAATGCAACAGACAACTGCATTAAAAGAACTTTGCGTCAAGTAAACAATCCTTGCACCCGCGGGCACAAGCACCGTTGTTTTCCCCCTTGTGGCAATAGCACATCCCCTAGACTCATGTTTCTGTCACTCAAGCTAGTCATCGAGGGGCATGAACCCACAATCGAGCATAACGTTCCCTCTTGGAGTCACTACCTATTACTCGGCCAAAGCAATAAATAACAACGGAGAACATGCAAGAATTACTTATGAACTAAAATATAAAAGAGGTGAATCAAATATATTACTCAAGATCAATCTGAACATAATCTCATAATCCATCGGATCCCAGCAAACTCAACATAGCAACAGCATAAGGATTACATAGGTGCCTCGATCATGTAGGGCAGCTCACGAGGACTAATTAGTGAAGCACAAGAACGGGAGGAGAACATCACATAGCTACTGGTCATGGACTCATGGTCCAAGGGAGACTACTCACGAGTCATCCGGGAGGCGTCCATGGCGGTGGAGAAGCTCCCGGTGGTGATCCTCCCCTCCGGCAGGGTGCCGGGAAGAGTTCTCCTGGTGCTCCCGATCTTGGAAGCGGCGGCGGCGGCGGCGGAACAGAGATGGGATCGCGAAAAGAGTTCCTGTTCTGAGGGTTACGGAGGGTCCTTTAAATATATGTCAAAGTAGGGCATCGGGGGAGCCTCGGGGGGCCCAGGCGCCCCCCCGGCGCGGCCCAGGTGGGGGGGCGCCGCCAGGGCGCCTGGAGCCCTGGTGCCCCCCCCCCCCCAGGCTGCCCTTCGGACGCAGTGTTGTTTCCGGAACGCTGATTTTTTATATAATTTTTCTGGATTTTTCTGGGCAGTTCTCGAAACGTGAAAACCTGAAATACAAAAACAGCCGAAAACAGAAACTGGCACTGGGGTGCACTGGATTAGTAAGTTAGTCCAAATATGATCAAAAGTGTATGGAAGTGTATGAATATCATAGCAATATCACCCAAAAGTGGCATGGAGCAAGCAGAAATTATAGATACGTTTTGGACGTATCAGGAGGCACAATGCTCCCCAAGAAGCCACTAGGGCCACCGTAATCTCCTCACGCCCTCGCACAATGCAAGATGCCGTGATTCCACTAAGGGACCCTTGAGGGCGGGCACCGAACCCGTACAAATGGCAACCCTTGGGGGCGGTCACCAAACCCGTACACTTTGGCAACCTTTGGGGGCGGTCACCGGTACCCGTCAAATTGCTCGGGGCAATCTCCACAACCTAATTGGATACCCCAACGCTTGCTGGAGCTTTACACCACAATGATTGAGCTCCGAACAACACCAACCGTCTAGGGCGCCAAGGCACCCAAGAGGAACAAGCTCTAGGGTGCCCAAACACCCAAGAGTAATAAGCTTCTCAAACTTCACTTCCACGTATCACCGTGGAGAACTCAAACCGATGCACCAAATGCAATGGCAAGGGCACACGGAGTGCCCAAGTCCTTCTCTCTCAAATCCCACCAAAGCAACTAATGCTAGGGAGGGAAAAGAGAGGAAGAACAAGAAGGAGAACACCAAGAACTCCAAGATCTAGATCCAAGGGGTTCTCCTCACCTAGAGGAGAAAGTGATTGGTGGAAATGTGGATCTAGATCTCCTCTCTCTTTTCCCCCAAAAACTAGCAAGAATCCATGGAGCGATTGAGAGATAGCAAGCTCGAAGAAGGTCAACAATGGAGGAAGAACACGAGCTCAAAGGATAAGGTCCAATGAGGAAGAAGATCCCCTTTTATAGGTCCCCACGAATTTGCCCGTTATGTGCAGAAAATTGTAGGACCGGTACAACCGGTGCACGAACCGGTACAACCGGTCAAGGCAGAGGAAAAACCAACCTGTAGGAAAAAGCACTAAGCGGTACAACAGCCCAGGGAACCGGTAGTACCGGTTAAACTAAACTAACCGGTACAACCGGTCAACAACCGCCCAAGAACCGCTCCAAAACAGAAACTATTCCGGTGGTAGAGCGGTACATGGCCGGTACAACCTTCAGACCAATTTTGGACCGGTACTACCGCTCCAAACACCAGTAGTACCGGTCAACCGGTACAACCTCTCTATGGGGCGGTACAACCTCTCTATGAAAAACAGGTAAGATCAAACAACCACAACTTTCGCATACGAACTCCGAATTCGACGAAATCAAGTTTTTTGGAAAGCTAGCGACAAGGGCTAACACAATATTGATAGAAATACCAGTAATAAGCAAATTATAAAAGACCCATAAGAAAATGGTGAGAACCCTTCCTCGGATAAGACCGATAAAACCTCCAACACCGAAAACATAATAGAAGACGCATGTGAACTCCGTTTTCGATGAACTCAAGCTTGTCATCAAGATGTCCATAAGCTCTAAGACTCACAAAGAGAACCAAACAAGAACCAAGAAACATGATGCAAGGATGCAATGGTTTGAGCTCTCTACTAACGATACTATCAAGCTACCAACTTGAGAGCCCCCCTTGATAGTACGGCAAACGATCCTATAACCCGGTTTCCCAACTACCACCACGAGACCGGTAAAATAGAAAACCTATCAAGGGCAAACCTTTGCTTTGCACAAAGTCCACTTGAGCTAGATGTAGATGATCTTGACTTCCTCAAGTTGGACCACCTTTCTTGATTGCGTTGTCTCGGTGATGACTAGTAGATTGCTCCCCCATACTCCACTATGGGTGAGCCACTCTTCGGCATATCTTCACAAGTCCATTGTCACCACAATGGACGGCAAGCTTCAAGAACTTGATCTCTTCGTTATGCTCCACTTGAACTTGCACACCGCAACCTAACCCCACAAAGAACTCTCACAAAGACCATGGGTTAGTACACAAAGCGTGATTGACAATGCTTACCATACTTGGGATTGCTTGATCCCTCTCGGTACATCTTCTACACTTTGTGTGTTGATCAACTTGATTCATTCTTTGACTTAGTTTTGATCAACCTTGAATCTTTCCAACTCTCTTCATTTGGATGATGTCTTGAAGGTAAACATGAATGATCACAAACTCTTCTTCTTCAAGACATGCTTGCAATAAGCTCAACACCCACAAGACCAATCTTTGGATAATTCCTTAATAGCACCTTGGTCATCATAAACTCTCATTGAAACCAACAAATGAACTCCAAGAAAAGCCTATGGACAAACCCTTCAAATATAACTCAAGGCAACCATTAGTCCATAGAGATTGTCATCAATTACCAAAACCAAACATGGGGGCACCGCATGTTCTTTCAATCTCCCCCATTTTGGTAATTGATGACAATCACTTTCAAGAGAGTTTATATAAGGAAATATGCATCACCATACCATGCAACAATAATGTATGTGCATGAGATGTAAAAGCTTAGGAACAAAACCAAAGCAATAAGAGAGAAGAGACAACTCTCTAAACTTCCTCACAAAACTAAACTCTCTGAAACTTCTCCCCCATTGGCATCGATTGTCAAAATGGGCGAAAGCTTAGAAGGCCAATATAAATTGTGTTCCTCCATAAATTGCGTATTCCTCAAAATAGAGAGTGGAATGCAATACATATATCCAACTGTAAATACTTGGAGGAAGACAAACTATATTGAGGCCCAAAGATTGCAAAAGAATGATATGTCACAAAGGCATAACAAAGGGAGAAAAACACGCAATCAAGCAATCAAAGTATACCAATTGAATCAAGCTATCACAAGATACCAATTGACCCAACTAGACCAATGATCCTACATGCCAAATGAATAAAAGATATCATGATAAGAGCAAAGGAGTGTTCTAGAGAAACTAGAGAAGCTCCCCATGATTTATGCACTCCTTAGAATATTTTCATTAGGATACCAAGTGCACCAAATAGGATCATCACTCCCCCAAGATCAATGGACACTCACACCAAGTGCAAGTGAGCATGAAGGAAACAAAGCCTAGCACTTGCAACAAACAACTGGTTGAGCAATATATAAAGGAGTCAACTTAAGAGTAGGCTCAACCAAAAAGATGTGTGTGAGTCATGGCAAAGCACTTGAGAAGATTAATGTATGGATGAACATTAAGCATCAATATACTCTTGAATGAATGAGATACATAGTGCAAGGCCTATCATTCGCACACACAACAGCAAATGGGTTCACAAGCTCACTACTAATCATATAAATAACTTATGCTTGTGACAACCTATGGTGAAGATATAAAAAGGATAGCTTTGTCATGAGGAGGGATACCAATAGAAATGGCAAAAGCCTCGTCAAGACAAGCAAGAAAAAAAATGATCTTCATCACAAAAGAGTGCATCAAGATGCAACGATATAAGATCCGCACTCGAGACACACACCTTCACGGAGCCACCAAAGAAATAAAACAAGAACGAAAAGGTGGACGTGAAAGAAGGGGATATCAAATAGATATGCAACTTCTCTCAAGTGTATAAGATTCTAGGTAGGTGAAGATCATGATGATATCAATCCACAAAGAAGGATGTACACACGAAATTGTTGCAAATAGGAATGAATAAGATATCCCCAAGGAAGTCATAAATATATCAATAAGATATTTGCTTGAAGGCATAGCACATGGCTAGATGTGTTCTTATTGTATATAAATGAGTTCCAACCACACGAGCATCAAAGACATCACAACTAGCAACAAGAGATCATTGTTGGGATGCTTTGAGAAAGGAAACAAGTATCATACGAAGGAATGACTAACATGCCATGATAGAACCTACACAAGGTTGGTGCAAGAAATGTGTGCATGAAGTAGATGGTGATACTTATTACCGAGATACCATTGGAAGGATGTAGTAGATACCAATTGAAGGTAGATAGTAGTTCATTGATCATCCTAGCTTGACTCCAATAAGCACATGGTGACACCACCTTCCTTTTGAATGAGCCGAGCATCCAATGCATCTCCAATTGTTCCTAGAACACCAACACAAACAAAATGGTACCCAAACTCATTGGGACCAAAGAGTTAGAAACACCAATACATAGGAAAAACTCCACAAACATATGTGCATTTATATATGAAAATGAATTTCATGCACATCTCATCCAAATTGAGACTAGGTGGAGTTTCCCTTATATATTGGGTTAAAGAAAGAAAGCATGCCAAAGAAAATACATGAAGTAAATATGCATGCTCAAGACTTTCAAGAAACGAAACAAAATCAAAAAGAAAAACCAAGTGAAAATAGGATACCAAATGGAGAAATCATCACTTGGAAGATATCTATTAGAAGATACATCAAGGAATGAGATATCCATTGATACACGCAAAAGGAAAGATATCGGACTCCCAAAAGAGAGGATGGTTCCAAACAAACCAACCCATCTACAAAGTTTCATGATGGCACAAGTACCAAAAAGAAACGGCTTGCCTTCATCAACACACACTTGATATGGATCACAAGATGAGTGTTCTTTTGAAAATAGGATAGCTCCCCCACGAATTGTGCATTTAAAGAGAATTTGCATTCGAGTACAAAATGCACAAGGTGGGATCACCACTTTCACTATATCTAGAAAACACTCGACAAAAACAATAAAACACGAGATCCACAAGTGGCATGGAAGGAAATGGGAGTTGACACAAACTTGGCAAGAGATAAGACAAATAAAACCAAAAGACAATGTAAAGATGATCAATAATTTCCACCACATAAATGATTACCAATTGTCAAAGACAAGAGGTATTTGGAAATAATTCCCGATGATAGATAGCAATGATATCCAACATCATCTTCACACCAAACACAAGAAAAATGCAACTTGTAGAGCTAACATGCCACCTAGGAACAACATAATTTATACTATCAACTCTAGGTGACAATATTTCAAATTTACACATTTTCTAGGCTTGTAATATGCACATAGAATATTACTCCCCCATAATGTGATACCAATGAAAAACTTTCCAAGATGCAAAAGAGAACCAACAAGAGATAATTATGGAACATTTAGAATTTCACTTTCTCATGAGAAGACATACCACATAGAGACTAGATAATCTTGTAATATCAATACTAGATGGTATTCCTCATGTACACACATTTATAGGATTGTGAGGTGCACAAAGCACATCACTCCCCCAAAATGGGATGTTCCATTAATCTCTCACAAGAGCCAACTAAGATAAAAGCAAGAAGCACAAAGGCTCAACGCACGACACACACATACATGATGTGCAAACCAATATACACATACTTGATTTCTCAAGATACACAAATTGGACGCACAACATATACAAACACATGCAAGGAACAAAACCAAAACATGCAAAGGGGCAAGTAACTTTCAATGTAAACAATTTAAGCACGAGTTACCGCAAGGAGGAACATTGGATATAAAATAGAAACTTTGATAATTCGAATGACTTGGCTTGAGACAATATGAATGATGAAGACCCCTTAATTCTTCATAATGTAGCCAAGTCTCCAATGCCCTCCAAAACACCTATTGATCAAGTTTGAGCTAGTTGGTCCCCAACCAAGTCAGGTCCTAAGAGGTTAGTCACAATAGGCTTGGCTACCCAAATGGTTCTTTTCTTGACACCACTTTGAGTCCCAAGAAACTTGGCAAACACATTGCCAACCTTATCCTTTCCAAGAGAATAGACATTATCAATAATAATTGGGTTGGATAAGTTACCACTAGTGCATGAAGAAGCAAGGTGACCCTTCTCATGGCATAAGTAGCAACATCTACTCTTCACTTTCTTCTCATTTGATTCCTCAAAATGAGAATCATTACCACAAGTCTTCTTGGTAAGCGGCCTTTCTCCAACTTGCGGTTGAGCACGAGATTGAACTTGTGGCCTCTTCCCTTGTTGCTTGTCACTAATGGCCTTCTTCTTCAATGGGCAAGATCTAACATGATGCCCTTCAATTTTGCACTTGAAGCAAATAATCTTGGCCGAATTCTTGAGTTGTTCTTGGCCCTTATTCTTGTTAATGATCTTGGACCTTTTCTTCTTGTTGGAGTTGAATCCAAGTCCACCTTTGTCATTGGGGGATTTTTGCACACTCAAGATATTGTTGAGTGTGGACTTCCCTTCATGACACTTTTCCAAGTCTTTCTTCAAAGAAGTGACTTGGGCCTTGATCTCTTTGATTTCCTCTACATGGTTAGTATCAACAAAAGTACTAGAGGAAGTATAAGCTTCATTGTTAGAGCAACAAGGCAAAGAGAGCAATTCATCACAAGATGTACTAACATTGTGAGTAGATGAATTACAAGGACTAGCACATGGCAAGATAGCATTTTGACTTGAAGTAGTGCTAGTATCCACATGAGGCTCACTAGATGTTACCTTGATACTCATAGCCTCATGAGCTATCTTTAGCACATTATGGGATACTAGAAGATCATTGTGAGAGCTTGTGAGCTTTACATGACTTTCTTCCAATTTCCCATATTTTTCAGATAGCAACTCAAGTTGAGCCCTTAGCTCAACATTCTCCTTCAAAATGGATGCTTCACTAGAAATAGAGTTAGTAGCACAAGCATCATCAATAATAGCAAGAGGAGAAGGCAACTTGGCAAGATCTTTAGAATATGAAGCTTTAAGATGAGCATGAGACTCGGTGAGTTTGATGAGCTCACTCTTAATGACCCTTGAGCCATTTTCGAGGTGCTCAAAATCCTCAAGGAGTTTAGCATGTGCAACTTCAAGCTTCTCATTTTTAGTTTCAAAATCATTAGCCACCTCGAGAGCTCTATCACGGGATTCTTTTATTCTAGATAGTTCTAGAGCAAAAGTCTCCTCAAGAGATTCCTTGGTGGTTTGTTCAAGTTCAAGAGCTTGCGAGAGGTCGGCGATCTCATTAGCGTAATCACGCTCATGACTTTCCATTTTTTCAATGGTGACCTCATGCTCCTCTAGATGAGATTCCAACTCCTCTATATATTTCTTGCCCTCAATGGCAATATACATGATTTCCATGAAGTTGGAACGAGCCATTTTATTGTTATGAAGAGCTTTAAAAATCATTTCCCCCTTAATTTTTAAGGAGGCAACATTATCATTCTCTTCGTCATTATCAACATCATCATCATTGTCATCATCACTATCATCACAAGATATATTGGGATTCAAAGTGGGAGATACCTTTGAAGCCTTAGCCATAAGGCAAAACGCAATAGATGATGATGTAGGATCCCTTGAAGCACCATTCAAGACTACATCTTGTTCCGTGGGGTGTTGGGTTTCCTCTACATTGTTAGCATAACAATTCGAGGAAATAGATGCATTTTTATCATGGCAACAAGATATAGCAAGCATATCATCATGAGTTTTAGTCAAGCAATTTCTACATGATATGCAAGGACTATCAACACAAGCATGTGAAACATGTAGGGTACTCGAAGTGTTAAAGTACAAATAATATGCATTGCAATAAGATAGTGATGAAGGATCATCCACAATAAGCATACTATCATCATTGCAATGACTAACACTACTCACCATATCATTACCTTGTGGCAAACCACATGTAGGCGAAGTAGAAGAAGTTGAGAAGACAACACGGTCGGAGGTGGAGGGAGAACAATCATTCCCACAATTCTTGGACACACCATATTTATCTTGAAGCTTTGTCCACAACTCATGAGCATCCCGGAACGGCATGAGTTGAAAAATAACTACATTGCTCAAAGCTTCAAAAAGCACATTAGAAGCTTGAGCATTGAGATAAGAGTTTTTCTCATCCTCTAAAGATAATATTTGTGGATCCTTTGGAGGAGAAAAACCCATATCTACAATTCGCTCTAAATTTGGGTCCATGACCCTAAAGAGATTAAGCATGCGAATTACCCAAACATCAAAAATTGTGCCATCGAAACTAAGAGTGTCAAAGAAACCTAAACCCCTAGTCGACATCCTTACTCTCTAGGCGGTTAAGCCCTATAAAGATAGACGAGGCTCTGATACCAATTGAAAGATCGTGGATGTCGCCTAGAGGGGGGGTGAATAGGCGCTTTAAAATAATTATGGTTTAGGCTCGAACAAATGCGGAATAAACCTAGCGGTTAATTTGTCAAGCACAAAACCTACAACAACTAGGCTCACCTATGTGCACCAACAACTTATGCTAAGCAAGATAAACAACTAGGTGATAGCAAGATATATGACAAGAAACAATATGGCTATCACAAAGTATAGTGCATAAGTAAAGGGCTCGGGTAAGAGATAACTGAGGCACACGGAGATGACGATGTATCCTGAAGTTCACACCCTTGCGGATGCTAATCTCCGTTTGGAGCGGTGTGGAGGCACAATGCTCCCCAAGAAGCCACTAGGGCCACCGTAATCTCCTCACGCCCTCGCACAATGCAAGATGACGTGATTCCATTAAGGGACCCTTGAGGGCGGTCACCGAACCCGTACAAATGGTAACCCTTGGGGGCGGTCACCAAACACGTACACTTTGGCAACCTTTGGGGCGGTCACCGGTACCCGTCAAATTGCTCGGGGCAATCTCGACAACCTAATTGGAGACCCCGACGCTTGCCCGAAGCTTTACACCACAATGATTGAGCTCCAAACAACACCAACCGTCTAGGGCGCCAAGGCACCCAAGAGGAACAAGCTCTAGGGTGCCCAAACACCCAAGAGTAATAAGCTTCTCAAACTTCACTTCCACGTATCACCGTGGAGAACTCAAACAGATGCACCAAATGCAAAGGCAAGGGCACACGGAGTGCCCAAGTCCTTCTCTCTCAAATCCCACCAAAGCAACTAATGCTAGGGAGGGAAAACAGAGGAAGAACAAGAAGGAGAACACCAAGAACTCCAAGATCTAGATCCAAGGGGTTCCCCTCACCTAGAGGAGAAAGTGATTGGTGGACATGTGGATCTAGATCTCCTCTCTCTTTTCCCCCAAAAACTAGCAAGAATCCATGGAGGGATTGAGAGATAGCAAGCTCGAAGAAGGTCAACAATGGGGGAAGAACACGAGCTCAAAGGATAAGGTCCAATGAGGAAGAAGATCCCCTTTTATAGGTCCCCACGAATCTGCCCGTTATGTGCAGAAAATTGTAGGACCGGTACAACCGGTGCACGAACCGGTTGTAGGAAGAGGAAAAACCAACCTGTAGGGAAAAGCACTAAGCGTTACAATAGCCCGGGGAACCGGTAGTACCGGTTAAACTAAACTAACCGGTACAACCGGTCAACAACCGCCCAAGAACCGCTCCAAAACAGAAACTATTCCGGTGGTAGAGCGGTACATGGCCGGTACAACCTTCAGACCAATTTTGGACCAGTACTACCGCTCCAAACATCGGTAGTACCGGTCAACCGGTACAACCTCTCTATGGGGCAGTACAACCTCTCTATGAAAAATAGGTAAGATCAAAACAACCACAACTTTCGCATACGAACTCTGAATTCGACGAAATCAAGTTTGTTGGAAAGCTAGCGACAAGGGCTAACACAATCTTGATAGAAATACCAATAATAAGCAAATTATAAAAGACCCATAAGAAAATGGTGAGAACCCTTCCTCGGATAAGACCGGTAAAACCTCCAACACCGAAAACATAATAGAAGACGCATGTGAACTCCGTTTTCGATGAACTCAAGCTTGTCATCAAGATGACCATAAGCTCTAAGACTCACAAAGAGAACCAAACAAGAACCAAGAAACATGATGCAAGGATGCAATGGTTTGAGCTCTCTACTAACGATACGATCAAGCTACCAACTTGAGAGCCCCCCTTGATAGTACGGCAAACGATCATATAACCCGGTTTCCCAACTACCACCACGAGACCGGTAAAATAGAAAACCTATCAAGGGCAAACCTTTGCTTTGCACAAAGTCCACTTGAGCTAGATGTAGATGATCTTGACTTCAACAAGTTGGACCACCTTTCTTGATTGCGTTGTCTCGGTGAAGACTAGTAGATTGCTCCCCCATACTCCACTATGGGTGAGCCACTCTTCGGCATATCTTCACAAGTCCATTGTCACCACAATGGACGGCAAGCTTCGAGCACTTGATCTCTTTGTTATGCTCCACTTTAACTTGCACACCGCAACCTAACCCCACAAATAACTCTCACAAAGACCATGGGTTAGTACACAAAGCGTGATTGACAATGCTTACCATACTTGGGATTGCTTGATCCCTCTCGGTACATCTTCTACACTTTGTGTGTTGATCAACTTGATTCATTCTTTGACTTAGTTTTGATCAACCTTGAATCTTTCCAACTCTCTTCATTTGGATGATGTCTTGAAGGTAAACATGAATGATCACAAACTCTTCTTCTTCAAGACATGCTTGCAATAAGCTCAACACCCACAAGACCAATCTTTGGATAATTCCTTAATAGCACCTTGGTCATCATAAACTCTCCTTGAAACCAACAAATGAACTCCAAGAAAAGCCTATGGACAAACCCTTCAAATATAACTCAAGGCAACCATTAGTCCATAGAGATTGTCATCAGTTACCAAAACCAAACATGGGGGCACCGCATGTTCTTTCAGCAGGTATGCCCGAGGATGTTATCAAGAAGAAGGTCTTCCCTTTATCTTTGAAGGGAGATGCATCGACATGGTTTAGGCTATGCGATGATATGGGATCTTGGAACTATAATCGTCTGAAGTTGGAATTTCATCAGAAGTTCTACCCTATGCACCAGGTTCATCGTGATCGTAATTATATTTACAACTTCTGGCCTCACGAAGGAGAAAGCATCGCTCAAGCTTGGGGGAGGCTTAAGTCAATGTTATATTCATGACCCAATCATGAGCTCTCAAGAGAAATGATCATTCAAAAAATTTATGCTCGGCTTTCTCATGATAATCGCTCCATGCTCGATACTTCTTGTTCTGGCTCTTTTATGATGAAGATTGTTGAATTCAAATGGGATTTATTGGAAAGAATTAAACTCAACTCCGAAGATTGGGATCTCGATGAAGGTAAGGAGATAGGTATGACCCATAAGTTTGATTGTGTTAAAGCTTTTATGGATACCGATGTTTTCCGTGAGTTTGGCACTGAATATGGACTTGACTCTGAGATAGTAGCTTCTTTCTGTGAATCCTTTGCTGCTCATGTTGATCTCCCTAAGGAGAAGTGGTTCGAATACCATCCCCCTATTGAAGTAAAAGTAGTTGAACCTATTAAAGTTGAAGAAAATACCATCACTTATAATGTTGATCCTGTTATTCCTACCGCTTATATTGAGAAACCACCTTTCCCTGTTAGGACAAAGGATCATGCTCAAGCTTCAACTGTAGTTCGTAAGAGTAATACTAGAACACCTACACCCTCCGAGCAAATTAAAGTTGAACCTAGTGTTGCTATGGTTAAAGATCTCTTGGTAGAAGATTTAGATGGACATGTTATTTACCTCCAAGAAGAGTCTGCTAGAATAGCCAAACCCAATGCTAGGAATAAACATAAACCTGTCATAGGCTTCCCTGTTATCTCTGTCAAGATAGGAGATCATTGCTATCATGCTTTATGTGACGTAGATGCTAGTGCGAGTATTATCCCTCTTGATTTGTATAACGAAATTATGCATGATATTGCACCTGTTGAGTTAGAAGGGATTGATGTTACTATTAAGCTTGCTAATAGAGATACTATTTCACCAGTTGGGATTGTTAGAGATATTGAAGTCTTGTGTGGGAAGGTTAAATACCCTGCTGATTTTCTCATTCTTAGTTCCCCACAAGATGCTTTCTGTCCCATTATATTTGGTAGGCCCTTCTTGAATACTGTTAATGCCAAGATAGACTGCGTGAAAGATATTGTCACTGTCGGATTAGGGGACATGTCTCATGATTTTAACTTTCCTAAATTCTGTAGACAACCCTTGAAAAGGCACCACCCAGTAAGGATGAAATTATTGGTCTTGCTTCTATTGCCGTGCCACCCAATGATCCTTTAGAACAATACTTGCTAGACCATGAAAATAATATGCATATGAATGAGAGAAGGGAGATAGATGAAATAATCTTTAAACAGGGACCTGTATTGAAAAACAACTTGCATGTTGAAATCCTAGGGGGTCCTCCTCCACCCAAGGGTGATCCCGTATTTGAACTTAAACCTTTGCCTGATAATCTTAAGTATGTTTATCTTGATGAAAAGAAGATATATCCTGTTATTATTAGTGCTAACCTTTCAGAGTAGGAAGAAGAAAGATTATTGAAAACTCTGAAGAAGCACCGAGCTGCTATTGGATATACTCTGGATTATCTTAAGGGCATTAGTCCCACTATATGTCAACACAAGATAAAATTGGAAGAAAATGCTAAACCAGTTATCGATCATCAGCGACGGTTAAATCCTAAGATGAAAGAAGTGGTAAGGAAGGAAATTCTAAAGCTTCTAGAGGCAGGTATTATCTACCCCATTGCTGATAGCCAGTATGTAAGTCCTGTCCATTGCGTTCCTAAGAAAGGAGGTATGACTATTGTCCCTAATGATAAAGATGAATTGATCCCGGAAAGGATAGTTACAGGTTATAGGATGGTAATTGATTTTCGTAAGTGAAATAAGGCTACTAAGAAAGATCATTACCCCTTACCATTTATTGATCAAATGCTAGAAAGGTTATCCACACATACTCATTTCTGCTTTCTAGACGATTATTCTGGTTTCTCTCAAATACCTGTGTCAAAAGGGGATCAAGAAAAGACCACATTTACTTGTCCTTTCGGTACCTTTGCTTATAGACGTATGCCTTTTGGTTTATGTAATGCACCTGCTACCTTTCAAAGATGCATGATGGCTATATTCTCTGACTTTTGTGAAAAGATTGTTGAGGTATTCATGGATGATTTCTCCATTTACAGAACTTCTTTTGATGATTGCTTAAGCAACCTTGATCGAGTTTTGCAGAGATGTGAAGACACTAACCTTGTCTTAAATTGGGAGAAGTGCCACTTTATGGTTAATGAAGGCATTGTCTTGGGACACAAAATTTCTGAAAGAGGTATTGAAGTTGACAAAGCTAAAGTTGATGCTATTGAAAAGATGCCATGCCCTAAGGATATCAAAGGTATACGAAGTTTCCTTGGTCATGCCGGGTTTTATAGGAGGTTCATTAAGGACTTCTCCAAAATCTCCAGGCCTCTGACTAATCTTTTATAGAAAGATATTCCTTTTGTCTTTGATGATGATTGTCTAGAAGCATTTGAAATACTTAATAAAGCATTGATCTCTGCACCTATTGTCCAGCCTCCTGACTAGAATTTACCCTTTGAGATTATATGCGATGCTAGTGATTATGTTGTAGGAGCTGTTCTAGGGCAAAGAGTTGATAAAAAATTGAATGTTATCCAGTATGCTAGTAAAACTCTAGATAGTGCCCAAAGAAATTATGCTACCACTGAGAAAGAATTTTTAGCAATTGTGTTTGCTTGTGATAAGTTTAAACCCTACATTGTTGATTCTAAAGTAACTATTCACACTGATCATGCTGCTATCAAATACCTTATGGAAAAGAAAGATGCTAAACCTAGACTTATTAGATGGGTCCTCTTGCTGCAAGAATTTGACTTGCATATTATTGATAGAAAGGGAGCTGAGAACCCCGTAGAAGATAACTTGTCTAGGTTAGAGAATATACTTGATGACCCACAACCTATTCATGATAGCTTTCCTGATGAACAACTAGCTGTCATAAATACTTCTCGTACTGCACCATGGTATGTTGATTATGCTAATTACATTGTTGCTAAGTTTATACCTCCTAGCTTCACATACCAGCAAAAGAAAAGTTCTTCTATGATTTGAGACATTACTTCTGGGATGACCCACATCTTTATAAAGAAGGAGTAGATGGTATTATTAGACGTTGTGTACCTGAGCATGAACAGGAACAGATCCTACGCAAGTGCCACTCCAAAGCTTATGGAGGACACCATGCGGGAGACAGAACTGCACATAAGGTATTGCAATCCGGTTTTTATTGGCCTACTCTCTTCAAGGATGCCCGTAAGCTTGTCTTATCATGTGATGAATGTCAAAGAATCGGTAATATTTGTAGACGTCAAGAAATGCCTATGAATTATTCACTTGTTATTGAACCATTTGATGTTTGGGGCTTTGATTATATGGGACCTTTTCCTTCCTCTAATGGGTACACACATATCCTAGTTGCTGTTGATTACGTTACTAAGTGGGTAGAAGCTATTCCAACTAGTAGTGCTGATCATAACACCTCTATTAAGATGCTTAAAGAAGTTATATTTCCGAGGTTTGGAGTCCCTAGATATCTAATGACTGATGGTGGTTCACACTTTATTCATGGTGCTTTCCGTAAGATGCTTGCTAAGTATGATGTCAACCATAGAATTGCATCACCTTATAACCCATAGACTAGTGGTCAAGTTGAATTAAGTAATAGGGAGTTGAAATTAATCTTGCAAAAGACGGTTAATAGGTCTAGAAAGAATTCGTCCAAGAAACTAGATGATGCATTATGGGCCTATAGAACTGCATACAAAAATCCTATGGGTATGTCTCCATATAAGATGGTATATGGAAAAGCTTGTCACTTACCTCTTGAGCTAGAACATAAGGCATATTGGGCTATCAAAGAGCTCAATTATGATTTCAAACTTGCCGGTGAAAAGAGGCTATTTGATATTAGCTGTCTCGATGAATGCAGAACCCAGGCCTACGAGGATGCCAAGTTATTCAAAGAAAAAGTTAAAAGATGGCATGACAAAAGGATACAAAAGCGGGAGTTTAACATAGGTGATTATGTTTTGCTATACAACTCTCGTTTAAGATTTTTTGCAGGAAAACTTCTCTCCAAGTGGGAAGGACCGTACGTTATCGAGGAGGTCTATCGTTCCGGTGCCATAAAAATCAACAACTTCGAAGGCACAAATCCGAAGGTGGTGAATGGTCAAAGGATCAAACATTACATCTCATGTAATCCTATAAATGTTAAAACTAATATTATTGAAACCATAACCCCGGAGGAATACATAAAGGACACTTTCCAGAACGATTCAGCCTCCGAAAAGGAAGAGGTACGTGATACGGTAAGTAAACCGACTCCAAAACAGTTCTAAAGGCAATTTTTCTCCGTTTTGGAATATTTAGAAAAATAGAAAAATAAACCACAGTCCGGAAGAGACACGGGGCCTCCTCGAGGGTAGGGGTGCGCCCCCCTTTCCAGGGCGCGCCCCCTGCCTCGAGGGCACCCCGTGTGTCCCCTGGACTCCGTTTTCTTGTGGGTTACTCCTTTCGTTCGGGAAAAATTCATTATATATATTCCCGAAGGTTTTGACCTCTGTATCACGCAGAATTCCTCTGTTTTTGTTTCAAGTTGTTTCTGTCGCAAATAAGATCAAGATGTCTTCTCATGAGTCTGATGGAGAGAGTCGGGTGTCTCATCCAACACTTGACCCAAGAGCAAACAGCGATGCCAACCACTTTGGTCCATCAACGGAGGAAGAGATGGAGGCTGACTTGAAGAGGATAGATGCCATGGAGGAAGATCAAGAAGTTACCTCTCGATTTCAAGCTGGATTCACAATAGGGGAATTACAGAGCTCGGCTATTCCAAACTCAGTCCTCCCTACCAATGTCAGGTTTCTTTCTTATGAAAATATGAAAAAGAGTGTTACTTGTTCTCCCGCGGCTATGCAGCATCCTTGGGTGAAAGGAGCTTTAGCTGTTACGGGCAAGCTCCACAAGGAAATTATGGACCTTAAACGGCAAGTTAACAAGCTCGAGGAGGAGAATCATATCCTGAGGAGTATCATCGCCAAGAATATTACATCACCACCCCCAAAGAAGGAGGCATAATCATATGGGTATGGGCACTCCCCTTGGCAACTGCCAAGCTTGGGGGAGTGACCCCGGTATTGTATCACCCTCACTCTTATCTTTACTGTTTTGCTTAGTTCGATCCTTTTCATAGTAGCTTGATCTATTAGAATAAAGTCAGCATGATCTAGTTGTGAGCTTTTGCTTTGTGAGCTTTATCCTTTGTAATCGAGTCCGTGAGCTATATAATAAAGATTAGTGTTGAGTCAAGGGCTTGATTTCCTCACTTGGGTCATGATAAAAATAAAGAAAACAAAAAGAGTATCAAAGAGATCATATTGATCTTATGGGAAGTAATGACCTCACATACAAGAGTATGACAAATAAAAGTTGTTGGGAGGTGACAAACATAGTTTTAGTCATCGTTGCAATTAATAGGAAGTAATAAAAGAAGAGAGGCTTCACATACAAATATACTATCTTGGACATCTTTTATGATTGTGAGCACTCACTAAAGTATGACATGCTAAAGAGTTGATGTGGGACAAGGAAGACAACATAATGGGTTTTGTCTTCTTATATCTGAAATAAAGTATATTGTCACGGTTCTTCCAACATGTTGAGCTTGCCTTTCTCCCTCATGCTAGCCAAAATTCCTTGCACTAAGTAGAGATACTACTTGTGCTTCCATATATCCTTAAACCCAGTCTTGCCATGAGAGTCCACCATAACTACCTATGGATTGAGAAAGATCCTTCCAAGTAAGTTGTCATGTTGTAAATCCGCTAAAATATGTATGATTTATTAGCGCGGGAGAAATTAGCTTTATACGAGCTTGTGATATGGAAGTAATAAAAGCGACGGGCTGCATAATAAAGGTCCTTATCACAAGTGGCAATATAAAGTGAAGTTCTTCTATGCTAAGACTTTATGCATCCAACCATAAAAACACATGACAACCTCTGCTTCCCTCTGCGAAGGGCCTATCTATTATTCCTGTCTTATAAGTGTCAAGGTGAAACCCACCTTTCCTTTTTACATTTTATCCTTTTGCAAGCACATTGTGTTGGAAAGATCCTGACATATATACCCACTTGGATGTAAGTTTTCATGATCTATTACTGTTCACATTACCCTTGAGGTAAAAGGTTGGGAGGCAACACCATAAGCCCCTATCTTTCTCTGTGTCCGATTAAAACTCCATAAACATAAGTATTGCGTGAGTGTGAGCAATTGTGGAAGACTATATGATAGTTGAGTATGTAGGCTTGCTGAAAAGCTCTTATATTGACTCTTTCCGATGTTACGATAAATTGCAATTGCTTCATTGACCGAGACCAAAGTTTGTTAGTTTCCAATGAAGTTTATGATGCATACTTGATATTGTGGATGAATTGTTACTTTAGCATAATGATCATATGACTATATTTATATAAGTTGCTGTTATGAGAATGATCATGATGCCCTCATGTCCGTATTCTGTTTTTATCGACACCTCTATCCCTAAATATGTGGACATATTTTTCGATATCGGCTTTCGCTTGAGGACAAGCAAGGTCTAAGCTTGGGGGAGTTGATACGTCCATTTTGCATCATGCTTATAAGTTGATATTTATTGCATTATGGGCTGTTCATACATGTTTTGTCACAATACTTATGCCTTTTCTCTCTTATTTTGCAAGGTTTACATGAAGAGGGAGAATGCCGGCAGCTGGAATTCTGGGCTGGAAAAGGAGCAAACTCTGGAAACCTATTCTGCACAACTCCAAAAGCCCCAAAACTCCACAGAACATTTTTTCGGAAAATATAAAAAATATCTGGCGAAAGAAACCCACAAGAGGGGCCACTGGCTGGCCTCGAGGGTGGGGGCGCGCCCCCCTGCCTTGAGGGCCAGCCGGTGGGCCCCTGGTGTCCATCTTCTCCTATATGAAGCGTTTTGACCTAAAAAAATCAAGGAGAAGCTTTCGGGACTAGACGCCGCCGTCTTGAGGCGGAAACCAATCTAGGGCTCTGGTAGAGCTGTTCTGCCGGGGATACTTCTCTCCGGGAGGGGCAAATCATCACCGCCGTCATCACCAACAACTCTCCCATCTTGGGGAGAACTATCTTCATCAACATCTTCACTAGCACCATCTCCTCTCAGACCCTAGTTCATCTCTTGTATCCAATCTTTGTATCCAAACCTCAGATTGGTACATGTGGGTTGCTAGTAGTGTTGATTACTCCTTGTAGTTGATGCTAGTTGGTTTATTTGGTGGAAGATCGTATGTTCAGATCCTTTATGCATATTAATACCCCCTCTGATCATGAACAATATTATGTCTTGTGAGTAGTTACTTTTGTTCCTGGGGACATGGGAGAAGTCTTTCTATTAGTAGTCATGTGAATTTGGTCTTCGTTCGATATTTTGATGAGATGTATGTTGTCTCTCCTCTAGTGGTGTCATGTGAACGTCGACTATATGACACTTCACCATTATTTGGGCCTAGAGGAAGGCATTGGGAAGTAATAAGTAGATGATGGGTTGCTAGAGTGACAGAAGCTTAAACCCTAGTTTATGTGTTGCTTCGTAAGGGGCTGATTTGGATCCATATGTTTTAGGCTATGGTTAGGTTTACCTTAATACTTCTTTTGTAGTTGTGGATGCTTGCATTAGAGGTTAATCATAAGTGGGAGCCTTTTCCAAGTAAGGTCAGCACCCAAGCACCGGTCCACCCACATACCAAATTATCAAAGTACCGAACGTGAATCAGATGATCGTGATGAAAACTAGCTTGACGATAATTCCCATATGTCCTCGGGAGCGCTTTACCTTGCATAAGAGTTTGTCCAGGCTTGTCCTTTGCTACACAAATGATTGGGCCACCTTGCTGCACCTATTTACTTTTACCATTTGTCCCTTGCTACCAATTATCTTATCACAAAACTATCTGTTACCTATAATTTCAGTGCTTGCAGAAAATACCTTACTGAAAACTGCCTATCATTTCCTTCTGCTCCTCGTTGGGTTCGACACTCTTACTTATCGAAAGGACTACGATAGATCCCCTACACGTGTGGGTCATCAGAGTTCTTTAGTAATATGATTAATTGAACTTTAATTTATCATGAACTTAGTCCTGATAGTATTTGCAAATTATGGTGTAGATCAATAGCTCACGTTCTAGCTCCCCTATGGGTTTTTTTGATATGTTCCTAGAGAAAACTAAGTTGAAATATGTTAGTAGCAATGATGCGGACTTGTTCCATGATCTGAGGATTTTCCTCATTGCTGCACAGAAGTATTATGTCCTTGATGCACCGCTAGGTGACATATCTATTGCAGGAGCAGATGTAGACGTTATGAACGTTTGACAAGCTCTATGTGATGACTACTTGATAGTTTAGTGTGCCATGCTTTATGGCTTATAACCGGGACTTCAAAAACGTTTTGAACGCCACGGGGCATATGAGATGTTTCAAGAGTTGAAATTAGTATATCATACTCATGCCCGTGTCGAGAGGTATAAGACCTCTGACAGTACTTTGCCTACAAGATGGAAGAGAATTGCTCAACCAGTGAGCATGTGCTCAGATTGTATGGGTACTACAATTACTTGAATCAAGTGGGAGTTAATCTTCCAGATAAGATAGTAATTGACAAAGTTCTCTAGTCACTATCACCAAATTAGTAGAACTTCGTGATGAACTATAATATGCAAGGGGTGACGAAAGTAATTCCTGAGCTCTTCGCGATGCTGAAATCGGTGAAGGTGGAAATCAAGAAAGAGCATCAAGTGTTGATGGTTAACAAGACCACTTGTTTCAAGTAAAGGGCAAAGGGATAGAAGGGGAACTTCAAGAAGAATGACAAGCAAGTTGTCACTCCCGTGAAGAAACCCAAAGCTAAACTCAAGCCTGAAACTAAGTGCTTCTACTGCAAAGGAAATGGTCACTGGAAGTGAAACTGCCCTAGATACTTGGCGGATAAGAAGGATGGCAAAGTGAACAAATGTATATTTGATATACAGATTATTGATGTATATTTTACTAGTGTTCATAGCAATATTTGATACCAGTTCAGTTGCTAAAATTAGTAACTCGAAACGAGAGTTACAGAATGAACAGAGACTAGTTAAAGGTGAAGTGACGATGTGTGTTGGAGGTGGTTCCAAGATTGATATGATCATCATCGCACACTCCCTATACTTTTGGGATTAGTGTAGAACCTAAATAAATGTTATTTGGCATTTACGTTGAGCATGAATATGATTTGATCATGTTTGTTGCAATACGGTTATTCATTTAAAGTCATAGAATAATTGTTATTCTGTTTACATGAATAAAGCCTTTGATGGTCATACACCCAATGAAAATAGTTTGTTGGATCTCGATCGTAGTGATACACATATTCATAATACTGAAGCCAAAAGATGCAAGGTTAATAATGATAGTGCAACTTATTTGTGGCATTGTCGTTTAGGTCATATTGGTGTAAAGCGCATGAAGAAACTCCATAGTGATGGACTTTTGGAATCACTTGATTATGAATCACTTGGTGCTTGCGAACCATGCCTCATGGGCAAGATGACTCAAACTCTGTTCTCTGGAACAATGGAGCGAGCAACATATTTGTTGGAAATCATACATATTGATGTATGTGGACCGATGAGTGTTGAAGCTCGCGGCGGGTATCGTTATTTTCTGACCTTCACTGATGCTTTGAGCAGATATGGGTATATCTACTTGATGAAGCACAAGTCTGAAACATTTGAGAAGTTCAAAGAATTTTAGAGTGAAGTACAGAATCATTGTAACAAGAAAATAAAGTTTCTACGATCTGATCGTGGAGGTGAATATTTGAGTTACGAGTTTGGTCTTCATTTAAAACAATGTGGAATAGTTTCATAGCTCGCGCCACCCGGAACACCACAGCTTAATGGTGTGTCCGAACATCGTAACCGTACTTTATTAGATATGGTGTGATCTATGATGTCTCTTACCGATTTACCACTACCGTTTTGGGTTATGCATTAGAGACAGCTGCATTCACGTTTAATAAGGGCACCATCTAAATCCGTTGAGACGATGCCTTATGAACTGTGGTTTGGCAAGAAACCAAAGTTGTCATTTCTTAAAGTTTGGGGCTATGATGCTTATGTGAAAAAGCTTGAAACTGATAAGCTCAAACCCAAGTCGGAGAAATGTGTCTTCATAGGATACCCAAAGGAGACTGTTGGGTACACCTTCTATCACAGATCCGAAAGCAAGATATTCGTTGCTAAGAATGGATCCTTTCTAGAGAAGGAGTTTCTCTCGAAAGAAGTGAGTGGGACGAAAGTGGAACTTGATGAGGTAATTGTACCTTCTCCCAAATTGGAAAGTAGTACATCACAGAAACTAGTTCCAGTGATTCCTACACCAATTAGTGAGGAAGCTAATGATGATGATTATGAAACTTCAGATCAAATACTGCTGAGCTTCATAGATCGACCAGAGTACATTCCGTGCCAGAGTGGTACGGCAACCCAGTTCTGGAAGTCATGTTACTAGACCATGATGAGCCTACGAACTATGAGGAAGCGATGATGAGCCTAGATTCCGCAGAATGGCTTGAGGCCATGAAATCTGAGACGGGATCCATGTATGAAAACAAAGTATGGACTTTGGTTGACTTGCCCGATGATCGGCAAGCCATTGAAAATAAATGGATCTTCAAGAGGAAGACCGACGCCGGCGGTAATGTTACTGTCTACAAAGCTCGACTTGTTGCGAAAAGGTTTTTGACAAGTTCAAGGAGTTGACTACGATGAGACTTTCTCACCCGTAGCGATGCTTAAGTCTGTCCGAATCATGTTAGCAATTGCCGCATTTTATGAAATCTGGCAAATGGATAACAAAATTGTATTCTTTAATGGATTTATTAAAGAGGAGTTGTATATGATGCAACCAGAAGGTTTTGTCGATCCTAAAGGTTCTAACAAAGTATGGAAGCTCCAGCGATCCATCTATGGACCGGTGCAAGCATCTCGGAGTTGGAATATACGCTTTGATGAGGTGATCAAAGCATATAGTTTTATACAGACTTGCGGTTAAGCCTGTATTTACAAGAAATTGAGTGGGAGCACTACAGCCTTTCTGATAAGTATATGTGAAAGCCATATTGTCGATCAGAAATGATGTAGAATTTTCTGGAAAGCATAAAGGAGTGTTTGAAAGGAGTTTTTTCAAAGAAAAACCTTGGTAAAGTTGCTTACATATTGAGCATCAAGATCTATAGAGATAGATCAAGACGCTTGATAAGTTTTTTCAATGAGTACATACCTTGACAAGATTTTGAAGTAGTTCAAAATGGAACAGTCAAAGAAAGAGTTCTTGCCTGTGTTGCAAGGTGTGAAGTTGAGTAAGACTCAATGCCCGACCAGTGCAGAAGATAGAATGAAAGTCATTCCCTATGCCTCAGCCATAGGTTCTATAAAGTATGCCATACTGTATACCAGACCTATTGTATGCCCTGCCCTGATTTTGGCAAGGGAGTACAATTTTTTTATCTAGGAGTAGATCACTGGACAGCGGTCAAAATTATCCTTAGAGGACTAAGGAAATATTTCTCGGTTATGGAGGTGATAAAGAGTTCGTCGTAAAGAGTTACGTTGATGCAAGCTTTAACACCGATTTAGATGACTCTGAGTCTCGATCTGGATACATATTGAAAGTGGGAGCAATTAGCTAGAGTAGCTCTGTGCAGAGCATTATAGACATAGAAATTTGCAAAATACATATGGATCTGAATGTGTCAGACCCGTTGACTAAACTTCTCTCACAAGCAAAACATTATCACACCTTATTACTCTTGGGTGTTAATCACATAGTGATGTGAACTAGATTATTGACTCTAGTAAACCCTTTGGGTGTTGGTCACATGGCGATGTGAACTATGGGTGTTATTTACATAACGATGTGAACTATCGGTATTAAATCACATGGAGATGTGACCTAGATTATTGACTCTAGTGCAAGTGGGAGACTGAATGAAATATGCCCTAGAGCCAATAATAAAGTTATTATTCATTTCCTTATATCATGATAAATTTTTATTATTCATGCTAGAATTTTATTAACCGGAAACTTAGTACATGTGTGAATACATAGACAGAACAGAGTGTCCCTAGTATTCCTCTAATAGACTAGCTCATTGATCAAAGATGGTTATGTTTCCTAACCATAGACATGAGTTGTCATTTGATCAACTGGATCACATCATTAGGAGAATGATGTGATGGACTAGACCCATCCGTTAGCTTAGCACTATGATCGTTTAGTTTTACTGCTATTGTTTTCTTCATGACTTATACATGTTCCTATGACTATGAAATTATGCAACTCCCGAATACCGTAGGAACACCTTGTGTGCTATCAAACATCACAACGTAACTGGGTGATTATAAAGATGCTCTACAGGTGTCTCTGAAAGTGTTCGTGGTGTTGGCATAGATCAAGAATAGGATTTGTCACTCCGAGTGTCGGAGAGGTATCTCTAGGCCTTCTCGGTAATGCACATCATAATAAGCCTTGCAAGCAATTGACTAATGAGTTATTCACGAGATGATGTATTACGGAACGAGTAAAGAGACTTGCCGGTAACGAGATTGAACTAGGTATTGAGATACCGACGATCGAATCTCGGGCAAGTAACATACCGATGACAAAGGGAACAACGTATGTTGTTATGCGGTTTGACCGATAAAGATCTTCATAGAATATGTAGGAGACAATATGAGCATCTAGGTTCCGCTATTGGTTATTGACCGGAGATGAGTCTCGGTCATGTCTACATAGTTCTCGAACCCGTAGGGTCCGCACGCTTAACGTTTGATGACGATCGGTATTATGAGTTTATGAGTTTTGATGTACTGAAGGTAGTTCGGAGTCCCGCATGAGATCATGGACATGACGAGGAGTCTCGGAATGTCTGAGACGTAAATATTGATATATTGGATGACTATATTCGGACACCGGAAGTGTTCCGGAAGAGTTTTGGATTAAACAGGAGTGCCCGAGGGGTATCAGTACCCCCCGAGGGAACTAATGGGCCACCTTGGCCCTTAGTGGAGAGAGAGAGGGCCGGCCAGGGCTCGGCCGCGCGCCCCTCCCCCTTGGTCCGAATTGGACAAGGAAAGGAGGGGGGCGGCGCCCCTTTCCTTCTCCCTCTCCCTCTCCTTCCTTCACCCTCTCCCTCTTGGTGGACTCCTACTAGGAATAGGATTGGAATCCTAGTCCTAGTAGGATTGGCCCTCCTAGGGTGCGCCATAGGGGCCGGCCGGCCTCCCCCTTGTTCCTTTATATACAGGGGCAGGGGGTCACCTCAAGACACACAAGTTGATCAAGTTGATCTCTCCCAACCATGTGCAGTGCCCCCCTCCACAGAAACACACCTCGGTCATATCGTTGCAGTGCTTAGGCGAAGCCCTGCGTCGGTAGCTTCATCATCTCTGTCACCATGCTGTCGTGCTGACGAAACTCTCCCGCAAAGTTCTACTGGATCAAGAGCTCGTGGTACGTCATCAAGCTGAACGTGTGCTAAACGCGGAGGCTCCATACGTTCGGTGCTTGATCGGTTGGATCACGAAGAAAGTTCGACTACATCAACCGCATCACTAGATGCTTCCGCTCGTGGTCTACGAGGGTACGTAGTCACACTCTCCCCTCTTGTTGCTATGCCTCTAGTAGATAAATCTTGCGTGATCGTAGGAATTTTTTTGAAATACTACGTTCCCCAACAATTATGAATCTTGCGTTGTTGGAGATGTGCGCTACAACACCGTTGCACGAGACGAAGGCAGGAAGACACAAAATAGTGCCATCATGAATACGGATACGTATGACAAAGAGACAACTGAAATGTATGCTAACATAACAGACATTGTTCAGTTGCAGTATATCTCCAGTTTCGAGGATCATCGGTGTGTGGTTCTGTTGTGCTGTCGTTGGTATAACCTGTTTTCCAGGATCGCAAAACCCAGAGCTGATGATTGTTTCAAATCCATCAATGTCAAGGCGGCGTACCAGACCAACGAGCCTTTTATTTTGGCAAATCAAGCAACACAGATATTTTTCTTGGAAGACACATTTGGACGTAGCGATGACTGGAGAGTATTGCAAAGGTTTGAGCAGAGGAATTCGTTTAATGAAGTTGCACAACAAGATGATGCTTACATTGCTCCTGATGTACAAGATAACACAGATGTTCCTAATATCTTTGAGAACCATCACGTCAATGACGCCGGCGAAAAGATTGCATGTCGTGTTGTGGACATACATGAGTTGATCAATAAGAAGCCAATGTTTGAGGACGTTGAGGACGAAGAAGAAGATGACACCGTGGGGAATTAAGATTCAGACTGATACACATGGTGAAGATGTTGACGTTGCTGCTGCGGATGATGATTACATTGCTTTTGTCGTATTTTCCTGTCAGAAGACGTTTTTTATCTACTATGTGAAATTGTGTTTGCTATGACAACTGAAACCTGATGAACATGTTGTTTAGTATTTTCCTGTGAGAACATCACTTGTTATGTATGCTGATTTGTGTTTGGTGATTGTATGACGACTAAAACATGATGACATTGTTGTTTAGTTGTACTCATATTTGGCTGTGAAACTTGAATTTAATGACATAGTTTGATGTTGGACTGCAATTTGCTCGACGTCTTCGAATGAGAACAAAGCTGACCCGACAGGGCCTATGCTAATTTATTTATTTATTACCAAAAGGGCCTCTGCTATTTATTTATTTATGAGCAAAAGGGGATACCCCCTGATTTCCGTTAATAGAAATCATTAGATGTTCACAACACTATGCCCAGCCTACTACACTGGTTTCATTCATTACTAGTTTCAGCAAAGTGCTCATGTCATAGCCACTGAATACATCACGAGTGCTACATACACTGCAACTAAAGAGACAATCATCCTACAGAGCACATCGAGTTTGCCCATTATCTTCACAAGCTCTTTCTTCTCCTCGTTGCTGTCAAGGACGTTCAGCAGCTGTTGCTTGGCCATGATCAGAGGAACTGCATCTTTAACCTTCTACTCTGCATCTTCCTCTTCTGTCATTCCTTCAGTTACTTGTCCAACACCCCAACCTGCTAATTGGGATTCCTTGGCTAACCAAATAATCAGCGTAGTTGCACTCCCCCACATCAGCAACTTCCCAGAAATACAACTCACACGAATCTTCCCTTTTCTGCATGAATCAAATTGGAAGATCATCAACCAAACTATTAAAGAATCAGCAACTGAAAGCAGCAGAACAATACTTAAACATATTATTACCCCATGATTCGGGCATTTGTAGAAGACCCGGCCAGGGTTGAGGATTGTGGTTGAGACGCGATGTATGACTCTGCGTGATTTGCAGCAGTGGCACCACACCAATGGCAGCGGGTTGCGATGAGCAACCGGCTACGGTGCGTGTGCCAGCGGGGGTGTGATGAGACCCATAGGCGATGGTACGGGTGGCGACTTGGCGCATATGTGGTTGTTGCCTGCTGAAGAGCAGGTGGATGAGCAGCCAGCGGACATGGTTGCCGTGGCCATAGCTTCTGATGCTAGGCAGAGTAAGTAGAGAAGAGGAGAAGCGAACGTTGGATATGTCAGTTTAATTACATGCAGAGTAGCATAGCACCATATATAGTCATAGTCCAGTTTTGGATTCGAACCAGATATAGGAGCACGTCTCTCTTTTTTCTAAAACTCAGCAACGTCTCTTTACTGGTACACTAGCTTGTTCTGTACGCCTTATCAAGTCTTTGATTCCTCCACCTGACATCTGGGACCCACCGGAAGGGCCTTGCGCGAAAAAACATGCCCCCCGCTGACAGGTCGGACCCACCAGCTATCTTCGCACGCAAGGAAGTGCCTCCTTATTACGCACAAAAAAATGAATACTTCCCCTGCTAGCTGGAACCCAACATCGTGGGAGGCTGACTTGTGGGCCTACCAAGTTGACGGGGACGGAGAGCTTTGTCAACTTAGTCAATATGAACGATTCTAGCTCCAGTTACCGTACGATGTTCATCCAACGGCAGTAGTGCTTCTTAAACCTCTGGTCTTCTTGCTCCAGCCGCCCGAACCAGCACCGGTCGTGCCGCGTGCTCCTGCCTCCCGTGGCCGGCTGTGATGCCACGGAGGCGTCGCCACCCCCTACTATTCCCACCGCTGGCCAGGGCATCCCTCTACTCACCCACACCCCCTTTTATTCTGCGGCGACGGCAGCCTCACACCGCAGCCGAACCAATGAACCCTCGTACTCCTCTCCGCGTGGGCATCCATTGTCGCGTCTTCCCCGGCTCCGCGTCGTCCCCTTCCTAGGCCTCGCCGTCGTCCACCGCCTTGGTGCTCTCAGCGCGGCGTGGTCAATGTGGTCAACGACCAACTTCCATCGGAAGAGTACTGTACGTGGAGAGGCTGACAGCTGGGTCCACGGCCGCAGCTGGGTCCACGGCCACAGTCCAGTTTTTTTGTGATTTGCCAAGTAAGTCGCTTTGTCAGGCCTGTTGGGCTGCAAATCTTTCAAGACGAGGAGAGCTTCATTCGGCCGGCCGAGAAAATGGCCTATCAGTAATGAGAAATTGGTTGTACATTTTTAAAACACATCAAATCGGCAATTCCTTTCAAATATCTTTTTTTTCATTTCGAGATTTTAAATTGCATTGATTTTTATGCGTGGACAATTTGTTGGATTTTATATTGTATACATTTATTTTTTAAATCAGTTTGAACGTGACTCGAAATTTCAGGATTAAAAATAGTTCGGACCGCACCGAAATATGCAAAATTTCGTATAAATTTTTTAACTGTGGCCACAATATGGGCTGTAATGCTAACAAAAAGAATATGGGCTCCAAAAAAACCTTAAGAATTAGCAAATGGGCTGTAAATTATTAAAAATAATGACAGATGGGATGTATGATGTTTTCCACATATTTGAGGCCTTCCTAAAAAAAGTTGACGCACAAGCAGTGACTGTTGGATGTACATCCAACGGCCGTCGTGCTTCTTCAATCTCTGCTCTTCCTGCTCCAGCCGCTCAAACAAGCGCCGACGGGACTGTCTGCTCCCTCCTCCCCGTGGCCGAATGTGCTGCCGCGCAGGCCTCACCGCCCCATCGTACTCCTGTCGCTGGCCTAGCAATCTCTCTACTCACCCACACTTGTTGTTATTCTCCGGCGACGGCAGACGAACCAGTAAACCTTCGTACAGTCGTACTCCCCTCCGCGTGGGAAACAACTGCCGAGTCTTCCCTGCCTCCGTGTCATTTCCTTCCTAGGCCTCGCCTTCGTTCACCGCCCTAGTGCTCTCGGCGCGGCGTGGTCAAGGAACGACTTCCATCGGAAGAGTACTGTACGTGGAGAGGCTGACAGCTGGATCCACGGCAGCCGCAAGGAAGTGCCTCCTTGTTACGCGGAAAATAATTATTCCTCCACCTTACAGCGGGGACCCACCGGACGGGCCATTGTATTTGGCGAAAAAAATGTTTCCCCCTGACTGTTGGGACCCACTGGACGGGCCACCGTATTTCATGAAAAAACGTTCCACCCGCTGTCAGTTCGGACCCACCGGAAGTGCCTCCTTATTACGCACAACAAAATGAATACCCCCTGCTAGCTGGGACCCAGTATAGTGGGAGGCAGACTTGTGGGCCTACTAAGTTGATGGGGACGGAGGGCTTTGTCAACTTAGTCAATATGCACGATTCTAGCTCCATTGACCGTATGATGTCCATCCAACGGCCGTAGTGCTTCTTCAACCTCTGGCCTTCTTTCTCCAGCCGCCCAAACCAGCGTCGGTCGTGCCTCTTGCTCCTGCCTCCCGTGGCCGGCTGCGATGCCGCAGAGGCCTCACCGCCCCCTACTATTCCCACCGCTGGCCAGGCCCTGCGGCAACGGCGGCCTCACACCGCAGCCGAACCAGTGAACCCTCGTACTCCTCTTCGCGCGGGCATCCACTATCGCGTCCTCCCCGGCTCCGCGTCGTCCCTTCCTAGGCCTCGCCGTCGTCTACCGCCCTGGTGCTCTCGGCGCGGCGTGGTCAACGTGGTCAAGGAACGACTTCCATCGGAAGAGTACTGTACGTGGAGAGGCTGACAGCTGGGTCCACGGCAGCCGCAAGGAAGTGCCTCCTTATTACGCGGAAAATAATTATTCCTCCACCTGACAGCAGGGACCCACCGGACGGGCCACCGTATTTGGCGAAAAAATTGTTTCCCTCCTGACTGTTGGGACCCATCGGACGAGCCATCGTACTTCGCGAAAAAAACGTTCCCCGCGCTGTCAGCTCGGACCCACCGGAAGTGCCTCCTTATTACGCGGATCTGCGGCTGGGGACGGGATCCAAGTGGAGGGCGCTCAAGGCCGACGGTGATGGTGATCTCCGGTGGCCACGGTGGCTCTCGACGGCGCTGTTCTGCAGAACAGGGCGGCGGCCATGGCAGTTAGTGAAAGGAGAGAAAAGGAGATGGGAAGGAAGGAGCATGACAGGTAGAGGGAGGCGTCCTGGTCCAACGAATCTCAGCCCCACCTGATGAGGGAGCCCACCCATAGGTCAAAACTGCCGTTGACCAGTGCCACGTCAGCAGGCAGTAGAGGCAAACCACCTAGGGGCTGAATTTGACCGGTATGGGTTTGTTTAGGGGGTGAAGGGAGCAGAAATATAGATCAGGGGGTTATGCAAACCACCAACTTTCTTTAGGTTAGTAAAATGGACTTTTTCTACTGGGACCATGATGGGCGGAAGGCCGAACTGGAGCTAGACATCTCTCGCCGGCCGGCGTTGCCGCGCTTCGTCGCCGGAGAAGAAGAAGGAGAAGAAGAACGGGGTGGGGAAAGAATGGGGAGGGGTTAGGCAATGCAATGGCATGGGCACGGGCTCAGGGCTGGATCGGGCTCCCGTACCATCTTGCAATGGCTTACGCTGATGTGGATAAGTTGTGGGTCCCGCACGCATGTGGATTAGTTGTGGCTCCCATGCTGAGGTAGAAAAGTGATGGGCCCAACACACTCGAGCTAACCCCTTGTCTCTTGCGTTTTAGGGTTAAAGAGGGCATGATCGCATAGCAGTTATTGTTGGCATCTAAAACGCCGCACACGAGCTAATTTCATTAACTGCATCGCTTTCTTTCCAATTTGTGTCAAAGATGTCGCACAGGAGCTATTTACCCTTTTTTCACACTAAAATAAGAATGCTACGTTGGGTTTGCTTGGAATGTGTCGATGTTTTTTGGTATGTGCTTTGGCATACCACGGGAGAAATAAAAATGCAAGTTAAACGATCAGTTCTTCTAAAAGGATACTCCTACTACTCCTTGTCTATCTCTACTCTCTTCACCGGTTTAATTAACTTTCCTTTGCCACCACTCAGATACTACTCCAATCTTGCCGGCGAAGAAATATCGAACAGATCCGGTTGAGATCTGCTTCCAAGGATTGTTTTTTCCCTGTACAACTACTCGTAGTAATACTCATCTCTCTCTCTCTCTCTCTGTCTACGCCACGCTAGCTGTCAAATTAACAGCAAAGTGATTCCGTTTAAACCGCGCGGCAGTCTCTCTCTCTATCTCTATCTGCCGCGCTGTCAAATTAACTGGTGAATCCCGCTTACCGCGTAACAAACTGGATCGATCCCGGCCTTTCCTTCCTTTACCCGCCATCGTCCATCGTCTCTGAACCGGACTCCCATCCCATCCAGCCTCGCGCGCCACGGAATCCCCGCAGGCTTAAACCCTAGCTACCGATCTACAGAACTACCCCGCCTCCGATCACGAGTCCCACTGCGCCTTGCCGCCGCAGAACGGATCTGCTACCCCTCACCCAAGCCCCTCGCTCTCCATATAAGGCAACCCACTCTTCCTCTCTATCTTCCTCCACCCCACAAGCAAAGCGCAGGCCAGGACCCCCACAAGGCCACACCACAAGCCAAGCCCTAAAAACCCTACCCTCGAGCGTAGCGTAGCGATCGATACCAAAACCCTCACTGCCGATCGACCGCGATCTGATTTCCTTCTATGGCCGGTCCCGATGATCGCCTGGCCCAGTCGCGGCGCCGGCGCCGCGAGATCGAGGAGGGCGAGGTCGTCTCCGGCTACTACACGGGCTCCGACACCGACACCGACACCGACGATGAGGACGCGCGCTACTACCTCCACCCAGTGCCCCACCGCGACGACCGCCGGGAGATGATGGTCACGGTCGCGCGGCCCGGACCTGCCCCTGTACCGGAGGACGTGGTCGTCGGCAGCGGCAGCGCCGTCTCAGGATCAAGATTGACTGCCCGGGACTCTTCGCCCACATCCTCGCTCGGCTCTGGCAGGACCATCAGCGACGCTGCTGCCGTCACCGCAGTATTTCCGGCCTGCCCCGTCTGCCACAGGCAGTTCCACAGCTCCAAGGCCGTGCATGGCCACATGCGGGTCCACGCTCAGACGCAGGCGCAGCCACAGCCCAGGGAGGACGACAAGGTGTTTGCTGCGGTCAGCGCCGTGGACGAGGTGGGCGTGTCCGTGT
This sequence comes from Secale cereale, assembly GCA_902687465.1. Lineage (NCBI taxonomy): Eukaryota > Viridiplantae > Streptophyta > Magnoliopsida > Poales > Poaceae > Secale > Secale cereale. The sequence continues at coordinate 755,947,083 of LR738713.1, read as the reverse complement.
CCAACTCCATGGCCATTGATGTCGTCGCGGAGCCCAAGGTATCGGACGACCCGATGCCCGTGGAGGTGGCCAGCAGCGGTCAGCTTGTCCCAGGCAGCAGCAGTAGCGCAAACGTGGAGCCCAGTCAGGGTGCTGCCGATCTTTCCATGGCCATCGTGGTGGTGGCAGAGGCAGCACCACCGGCCGCTGCACCTAAGCAAGTCGACATCACCCCGACGCCTCCTGCGCCGCCGCAAGTCCCCGTCCCCCCTCCGGTCGCACCAGCACCAGAGCCAGCCGCCGTCTACCTCCACCCGCCCGCCCCCGCACAGCAGCATGTCTTCGCCCCCCAACCGCAGGCCGCGGCACCCCTGCATGCCTTCCACGGGCCGCTGCACATGATCCCGCACCAGGACCCAGACGCCCCGCGTGGCTTCTCGTGCAAGGAGTGCTACCGGTGGTTCCCGACGCACCAGGGGCTGGGCGGCCATGTCGCCGGCCACAAGAACCGGCGGATCGCGGCGGCGGCCGCCGCAGCCATAGCCGCGGGGATCGACCCGATTGACCACGCCGCGGGCGCGGCCAGGCCGGTGAGACAGCACACCTGCAAGGTCTGTGGCGCCGTGTACAGCAGCGGCGTCCGACTCGGGGGCCACATGAGGAAGCACTACACAGGCAAGCCCATCGTGCCGAAGAAGCGGGCGCGCCTCCTCTTTCCCCCGGATCACCTCGGGCTCGTGATCCCCGGGCCGGCGCCACAGCCACAGGCGCCAGCTGCCGAGGTGGCGGTGCAGCCGCCGGCAGTACCGGCGGGCTGCCTGAGGATCTTCGGCGTCACCATCATGCAGGAGGCGAAGGAGGAGGAGCCCCACCCCCACGTCGAGGACGAACAGTGATCGATGAATACGGCAAACATGCAGTTTTGATATATATATACGTATAAAAATGTTAGGAGATGGGTACCATTAGAAGATTTATTAGGTGAGAAACACCTCAGGAGAAGTCTAAAGTTGTGTGATAGTCTGATCGATACGTGCTTGAATTTGGATACGTACTTTTGTCTTGCTGTATATATATATATATATATATATATATACTCTTTGTTCATCAAGTTTTATAACGTTGGCTGTTACAAGGACGACACACTGCACACCACATATATACACGTACACTCATCTCGATCACCTTTGTTGGAAGGAAAAAGACGCAAAAGCTCTGTGGCAGAAATTTTCTCGGAAACGATCCTAAAAGTAGAGTTCACGCTCAAACTGGAAGTGCATGCATGCGTGCACAAGGCCAAATAAATCAACACCAGAAAAGAGGCGATGATTGCATGCAGGGCGATCGTCTTCCGCCGCTAGGGTTAGGTTTTTCCTCTCAGGGGTGGTGAGGCGTGTGGGGTGGCGACGGCGCTGCCCTGGTGGTGGAGAAATTAAGCAGGAAGGGGAGGCGCTACAACTCCAGTGGAGAAAAGCACACCAAAGGCGGCAGCCAAAACTCACAAGACTCCAAGCGAGGACGGCAACGGGATTAGCAAAGCAGGGGTTCGATGAAGTCCCCAATAGTAGGCACTGCAAGGATGGGATATTTGTTGCTTTAACTGACAAGGAGTCGGCAAGCTTTGGAGTGAATAGCATAAACTATCACTTTTCGCGTTAGGGTTCTAAAAAACTATCGAAAATTTATTTGTGACTGATACCTATCACTATTGGTGTTGGCTGTCTCAAAAAAACCAAATCGTCGAGTGATTTGCAATTGATCGTGACTATGACAGTTGGGGCCACTCCTAAACAAACCTTTGTTTGACTGTTAACTAACATGTGGGGCCCACATGGCAGTGGCCGCCGGTGGGGTGGGCATGCGAGGGGAGGGGAGAGGGTCGCCGGTGGGGTGGGCACGCGAGGAGAGAGGTAGGGTCGCTGGCAGGGTGGGCACGCGAGGGAGGGGAGAGGGTCGCCGATGAGGTGGACACGCGAGGAGAGGGGAGATGGTTGTC
>LR738713.1:755911872-755938558 GCA_902687465.1 Secale cereale | reverse complement strand
GGCGGGGAGGGGACGACAAGTGTGTGCGCTGCGATGTGAGGACACGCCCGCGGGAAGATGGGTGTCTCGCTTCGCTTTGGCACCCACCCATCGGCCGACGCCGCCCGGGGGTGGGGCCGGGCCCGCCTGGAGGGGAGACGGGCTGGGCGAGCGCGACGTAGAGAAATGTGGGGCGAGGAAAAGCTGGAGGCGTGGCGTGAGATGCAGTGGAACAGTGCGGGTTGGTCGGGCCTTTGCGGAGGAGCACGCGAGGTGATTCATTCCGGCTCAGGAACAGCGGCAGGAATGAATTATTGCGCGGGCTAGTCTTTTCTAGCCTTTGCGCCCACCAACCTATCAGTAGCTAATCATGTTTTTTCCTTGGAAAAATGATGATGTAGTGTGGCAATGCAATGATAATAATCCCTTGAAGTGGCTTGGTTATGGATATGCTAATTGGTACTCGTCCGCTAATCCTGATTTAGCTGTACTTTGGGAGGATTTCCTTTTTCCACTGACAACTCAACTAACCAGCGCACTGGTAGGCAAAGTCCCACCGACATCCAGTGGTGAGTAACGATGGCCTGGTCTACTCTTGGGTGAACTGGAACGGGATAGAATAAAAACTCACAACCCAGGTGCTTCTCACACACCAGCAAGGAGCCAGGATTTATACTAGTAGCAGTACATCTTCAAAGAAAAAGTTACCACGGCACCAGTAACCAAACTTGACGCGAGACACGACACACCAGCGGCAGCAACAACAACAGCCAGTCCTGTCCAAACGCACTAAGGAATGATGGGGTTCGGTCAGTCCTTGCCACCGGCAAGGGTAATTGTTACGCACAAACACAGTTTCAGGGTTACAGCCATACAACAGCAGTGGTTGCCATCTGCTCACATTCTGTCCTAACGACTTGATAACGTTTTTTTTCTAAATCATTTGTCCTAGATCATTCAGGGCGATACAGCAGGTCAACTCCATTCGACCTGATCATCAACAGTTCAAACTCCATTCAGACGGGGATACAACAGGTGCAGCAATGGGACGATAAATTAACGGCGGCCAACATAGCAAGAAATCCCTATGGCTGCTTCCAGAAGGAGTGTGTTGAGTTGAATGAACCTCCTTGTAGCAGCATGCCCGTGCACATGGAACACAACAGATCATCTTGTGGCAGTTCGGCAAATTGCTCAGCTTGCGGATTCTTCATGGTTGTCTTCACTCTGGCAAGCCATTGGGAGCTTGGCCTTTGACACGGTATACCACCTTGGCAGCCTGCTGTCTGCTCTCATGCTGTGATCTCAGGTTATCCTGCTTTGGCTGTCTGTTATCCTGCTTAGGCTGTCTGTTTGCCCTTGGGTCCTGCTTGGCAGCCTGGCCTCCGCTTGGTTGCTTGCCAATCCAAGTGCTGGGAGGTAATGGTGGGGGAACCCCGTTTGCTGGTTGCTGCTGCTGCTGCTGCTGCTGCATGAATCCTGCATTTTGAACAGGTCGCTGCGGTGCGAATCCTGCATTTTGAACAGGCCGCTGCTGTGGGAATCCTGCATTTTGAACAGGTCGCTGCTGTGGGAATGCTGCATTTTGGAAAGGTCGCTGCGGTGTAAAACTGGCATTCTGCATGGGCCGCTGGGGTGGGAACCCACCATACTGATTCGGATATGGCTGGTTTGGAAAATATCCAGGACTCTGCATCCTGGTATTTTGATGCATTCTTGGCCCATCTTGAATTGTCAGTTTTGACATCCCTGCATGGATGCCACCATCGTTGTTCCGATTGTTTGGCCGCTCTAGTATCCGCACATTCTGTCTGTTGGCTTGAGCATCCCCAAAGAACTGAGGCCGGGGATTTGGAGCGCTTCTGGACATGTGTGCATGGTATGGGTTGTCCACAAAACCCCTCTCATATCCCAAAGGTCCAGAGGGCCTTGGTCTGTTTCCAGGGCCATAGGGTGCTGCTCCGTATGGGACATGAAGCAGCCCAGCAGAGCTGCCAGATTTGATCTGCAGGGAATTTTTCAGTAGACGATGTGCAGCCTCTCCTAAGACAGAACCTGTCAGAGCTCCATGCACCTGAGGCCTGGAATTATCAAATCGTTCACAATGAGAGCAAACAATTTATCAATTAGCCAGGCTACAGCTAAAGAGAAAAGGCACAGCATTCACAATGAAAGTAAACAATTTATCAATTAGCCAGGCTACAGCTAAAGAGAAAAGGCACAGCATTCACAATGAAAGTAAACAATTTATCAATTAGCCAGCTAAAGAGAAAGGATTTTTATCAGTTTTGCCATTAGTTGTGTCCTGAATAAGATGTGTATTAATCTTCCATCTGATAGAATAGGATGTGCTCCAGTAATCTATACGCGGTACTTAATGCAGAAGTAGTATCAACAGTTTCTGCTTCTTCTTCTTTTTGCAGGTGAACAGTTTCTGCTAAGAACATATGAAATGGTAACCATACCTGTCTCGTGTCTGTCGCCGACTATTATCTTCATGCCACAACACAGGGAAAGGTTTGAAATCGTAAGGTTTCAATATCTACAAAATGGTACACTATGTTGGCCAATGATTTATCTCAACAAAAGAAAGACCATATATTTGAACTGGGAAAATGAACAGTGGTCAGCCAATCCAAGACAATAAAATATTCTTTTCCAGCAAACAAAAAAATATGATACTCCTTTCGTTTCACATATACGTTACTGCGGCTTGCATACAGACTACTTTATTGCAGAGTATACAAAAGTATTTCATCCATGTCACTGCATGAAATTAAAAATTGATTCATCCAATAAATACTTTTTGGAAACATGATAGTATTGTACTACAAAAATAATGGTCAAAGTTACATCTCTTAGGCAATGCAAAGTAAAAAAGAACGCCAAATTGCATGAGGCCGAGGAGGCGGCACAAGAAAACTCGTCACCGCTCATTACTCACTTATTAGCCGAGTCATGTTAGCAATTCCTCCATTTACCATCCAAGGCAGAAGTTAAAAAGGCTGAGCTAGAAATGATTATGCTATTAATACGAAGAAACTAAATATGTTTATGTTTAATTATCACCAATAAGTATTAATTATCAAGCTAAAGGCGCAAAAGGTTAGCAGGAGGATGATGCATAAAAAAAGGTTGCAATCTTCTGGAGGCCAGGTCCTGTCATGCTGCCAAAGATTCATCTGGAGAACTATGATCAGCCCAGACCAATGGGATGCTGGAATATACTTTTTTGTGTTTTAAACTTGTGAGGGGCCGGCTGTTGGCAGTTGGGTTCAGCCTGGTTGTATGAGTTAGCTGCTTTTCGTTTTTTATTCTGTTGTTCAGAACTTATTGTTTAGCTGTTTTTTGTTTTTTATTCTGTTGTTAAGAACTTATTGTGTTGGCAGCTTAAGGATGTATTTTTGTTGTTTCTGTTCTTTTTCCCTTGATAATGGAACCCAATCCATTTTTTGGATCAAATGGGAAAAAAGCGCGGATAGGGTTAGGAAATACCTTTGGAGGTATAATGACACCCTCTGGAGGCTCCGGAATGTGTTTGTGATACTGAGGGTTGACATAGGTGGCATTCCTGGAAAACAACAGAAGAAGAATATAACACTTGAAAGATTTGATGGTGACTACTGGCTTACAATGTGCTTTTTCATATTATAATACTTACAAAACTCGGTTATTGGTGATGCCATTGAACCCCTTAACTGGAGATCCTACAGAGATGCTATACCAATTTCTTTGAGATAAACAAAGAAATCCATTCATTCCGCCACTGAAACCAGAAGCCAATATACCAACATTGTAAGTAAATATCGAGGCGAATAGCACCATCAAGAAACAGACAATCCAGACCAAAATATGCAGTATATATACCAACCTAGCAGCAGGGTCAATGGCGATACAATAGGAAGGATCAGTTAACATTTGTTGAGAGTACATCTGATACAGGAATGCAATCTGAGCAGCCAATGGATGAGTTTCCCGCACATAAATTATGTCAAACATTGTCGTATTCCTGAATCTCTCTTCTTCCTGCAAAAGCCAGTAACAACCAAAGCACACTCAATGGCTGAAAAAGGAACTACAGACCTAGGATCAGAATCAAAGCACACATTAACTCAAAAGGGTCCTAAAATAGAAGTCAAAGACAAATAAAGACTAATACACTGATAAAGAAGGATCAGAATCTACATACTGTTAATGTATCTTCAAGTTTCTGTGTCTCTGCAAGCAACCGCCTTTCATCAATAAAAGGCAATTTCGCAATACCCTGGAAAAATAACAGAAACAAATCTTCAAGCAATAGTTAACCAGTCACCTGACGCAAAACTGAATTGTCCATTCATTGATTACCTGCCATGCAAAACGCTTTCCGTTCATGTCTATTTCAAAATCTGCAGTTGCAAAAGGAAGGTGGTATGGAGTAAGATACAAAGTACCAAACAATGCATGATGAGGTCCACAATAAAGGGGATACATCATATCCTCAATACTACTCCCTCCGTCCCGAAATACTTGTCATCAAAATGAATAAAAAGGGATGTATCTAGATGTATTTTAGTTCTAGATACATCTCTTTTTGTCCATTTTGATGACAAGTATTTTGGGACGGAGGGAGTACATCTTTGAGATCTCTTATGCTGTAATTTCTAAGCAAATCCACTCCCCGTTAGGCAAGAGATGGTGGTACCTTTGGGATAGAAATAATTCAACGGTGAATTTGGATCAGTCATCAAATCCCCGTAGTGCTTTGGCAGTGCATTAGAGCTACAGAAAAAATGAAGAATGTATGGTGGTTTTCAGCTGACAACTCATGATATGTGCATGGATAGGCTCGTTAGCACAGAGAAATGACAAACCTAGCAGCTGGCAGTGTTCCCATTAGTTGATCAAATGGCTTGAAAGGTTGACCCAAGAAAAAGGTTATCTCAAACTCAGTCAAGCTTTTCAGGTCAGATGCAAAAGGCGCATAATGGTATGGATAGAACCTGTTTCGGGTGGGAAAAAAAACAAGAGTTCATACTTCATACTTGATTACAAACAAAGGGTTACTCATGATCATTAGCTTTGCTAACCAAGCTGCCGAACTTATATGTGCCTATGTTCAACTAGTCAGCCATGCACGTGGACACGATGGGTATGAAGTATATTAATAAATGATTGAGACAAAGTCAAGTTTTCAACTCTTTTTGGCAGTAGTCCAGTTTTTTTAACCCTGATGAATTCTAAAAAAAAAAGTTCACTTTTCAACCTCCTATGTGGATTCTACAGCTGCAGCATACTGTTGCACCACAGATAAATAGCAGTTGTCCCTGACATCATCACAAAGAAGAATCACTTTGGATTTCATGGTTGGGAACTGTACAAGAATTAATTATTTTATACCAAGTTACAACACATGATAGGGCAACAATTAGCAATAGACTGATTCTAGTAAGATTTAGAATTATGAGCATGGAGTTGCTACATATAATAAGATAACTGAGAGTCTCAAGCATAGAACCAATAAATAGGTCACTCGAGTATGATCATGGAGTTTCAGAATCTTTAACAAGACCTATTGACATGAGCGGTGAAAATGGCTTGCAAAAAAATCAAGTGATGTTTTCTCTACCAGGAGAAAAAACAGTAGTTATGCATCCTCCGAGTTAATAGTCAACAATTACCTACCACTGCCATGAACAAACACCCTGATAGTAATATCTCATAACCCAGCAAAGACCTTCCGCATATTTTTGAACCTGAAAACATGGATTGCATCAGGTTAAACAAAAAAGATTGCAGATAGAGATAACATCAGCGTTAAGAACATGTGATGAACAAATAGGCAGATATGTACTACAACTACTCTACAAATTTTGTCTGAAGGAGACCTAGTAATCTTTTAACAACAGACTAGAACATCTCCAACTGATCCAGATGGATTAAAACTAACAACATGCTTCTCAAGGATTAATATGGCATGTAAATATGTGCGCTGGAGAGTGTGCATAGTCTTTACATGTAGATCTACGAGTGAAAAATCACTTCGGGTTCCTATAGGCGATATGTATATAACTGAAAGCCCAATCTGGGAACAATTTATATCAAGTTTAGTTTCGATTCTAGAAACAAGTGTGATCCCTTTTTATTATTATTGACCTATTCAGAAATATGACAGCCACCACTGCAAATACAGCATGATGTTTATTGTAGTCAGTACATTGCCATAAAACAAATGTTGAATGTTTTGCAAAACTAAATATGGCATCTTAATCAAGAATGTGTTCTTAACATTGTTGAACATAAATCATCGATAATGGCTCGCAAAAAAATGTGGCATGGTTAAATTTCATTTTATTGCTGCAATCATAGAGGCGACACATGCGTGATGGTGCTGTAGATAACAAAACATTACTTTAGACCACTCAATTTCTAGCATGCGAGATTCAGTCATATAGCACATGTCAAACTCAAATAAAAGAAGAAGCACGCCAGGCCTGATAGTATATGGTAATGCTTGATGATTAGTTCACGAAGTAGTGCCACTTAAGAAACCAACGGTGAATAGCAAGAAGACTCACAACATCTCTCTGAACTTGATCAATGGGTTTTGATTCTGCCTCTTCTCTAAATTTCTCAGCATAGTACCTCTCCCTGAATCCTGGCTCTCCTAGTTTAACCTGAAGGGCAGTCAGTGCAAAATAAAAGATAGGCAAAACTTACATAACACAAACTGCCACTCCCTATTTAATTTTAGCATAAACCAAAATGCTAGAAACTATTATATTTACAGATTCTTTGGATTTTAAGCAAATGCTATTATCAGATTTTGGAGCTACCAAAATGTCGTAATCTGAAATATTGTGTGTTGAGCATAATGCTACTCCTATAAGTAATATAAGAGATGACGAAATGAAGCATACAAAGACAACCTACAATACCAACTAGGAAAAGCAACCCACAGATAGACATTGTTCCACACACAGTTCTAGTCAATTGTGAAACCCTTAGTGACAGACAGTCGTGCTCTGAAATCATGCAAGATACTATTTGGAAATGAGATTAGAGCAAACAAAAACTCCTTTTGTAGAGATTGCCCAGACTTGATTTCAAATGATCTACCATCAATAGTTCTATACTATCAGTCCACTCTCCCACTACAAGAAGAGAAACAAACCATGTCCACATATTGATTTTCCTCAGAGTTCTCTCCCTGCGCTCTACGTCTATCCTCGTTGTTCTCGTATGCCTGCAATTTAAAAATCATATTCATTCGCTGTCATTAGGGATAGCAATCACAAAGGACAGACTTTGTGCACTTCATTCATTAGTTGAAACTAAGGTTGCCATGAACCAAAAAGGTTAGAAATGTTTTTAAATATATGCTCACACGGAAGCTGAACTGCACTCCATGTGGAGGCGTTCAAGAATAGCGAGTAAGAATTGTTCATCAAAAGCAGCAGCATATTGAAATCCACTTTCACTATTTCAATGCAACTTAACTCTCGAGTCGTGACTCCCACCGTATGGATACAAATATATATTTCACCAAAAGCATATAACTGCACCTTAGAACTGGGTCAAGTAACTTGACCTTGTTAGCATAAAATGCACCTAAGCATCTTCATACCAGACATACATTTGCACCATAAAATAGTTATTTTAGGAAATGACATACATAGGTTTATGTACACTAACATGGATCAAAAGTGTAGGATTACAGAAGTCAAGAAGGCATTTGATTAGAGAATAGCTAGAAAATACCTTCTGAATACGTGCACGCTTCCGGAAAATTTGTTCTTCATGGACAGCAACAGCCTGAATGAAATGCTCCACTCGTTCCAGTAAAACCTTTCATTGAAAAGAAGAATCATGGTTTCGGACAACTATAAATACCACCAAGCCAATATGTCAGGCTTAAAGTGAACCACATCTATTTTAGTTTATTTTTTCTTCCGATTACAGGGAGATACCCCCACCACCTCACACAGTAAGGCAGACAAGCTAAACAAGGGGAACTATAACAGAAAGCCAAAACCTGGTAGCTTCTTCAACAATAACAGGTTTACGTTCCCATATTCTAACGTCTACACAACTGCGTTTTTTAGAATGGGGTGGATGTGGTCCTAGAACCATGGTGCCGGACGGGAAGAAAAAGCCTGTACGCGAGGGAAAATAGAAGTACAGAAGGAAAAGAGTGAACTGGAAGTGTGAAAACAGATGGCATCAGGGGCACAAGCTCATTGTATCTTGCTCGCCTACCTGACGGTGCAAGACTATCTTAATGGATAAGCTAGGCAGCTAATCATAACAAAAGTTGATTCAGAAATAAACTAGCCGAAACGATCGAAACAGAATGAAACTAACAGCTAACCATCTGAAACTAACAACAAATGAGATATTCAGTTGGCAATTTGGCAGCTTCTTTGCTGCGGCCAGAGTTGTGTTGGGATGCTATGGTTCCTACTCCGTAATAATAATGCAATTAATGCGTCACGGAAAATGGGAATCATGCAGTCAGTTGATCATGCTCAAGCCATAGTCCGAAAAAAAATTGGCATGATGCTTCACCAAACTGTACGCAAGGAAATCAGGTTCAATCTAGTAATTTTACTATGATATCTCTAGTTAACCCAATCCTGCCATTACAGGTTAGTTCATCTGACTGCTATCATTCATCTCAAGGAATTTTTACACTCTTACAAAAAGTAATGATACAATATGAAAACATGTGCAGGGACGTCCTCTCTCTGTTGGTTTCCCTAAAGGATCTAGGTGATACCAGACGGGAACAGCTCAATAATTAGTTTATTATATTACAACTTACAGGTTACAGCTAAAGCTGATAATAATCCAATATTACTCCTTTTTACATTATGTAAGAATTTTTTATAGCAAAGATAATGGTATTTTCTTTGAACCATAAGAGAATTTGAGCACAAAGAAACTCTACCTCACCCCCATCAGTGAGGTAACCGCCCATTGGTTTGAACTCTGCTCTATAAATATTCATCAGAAGATTAATGGCACCCTACAGTGTAGAACAAGAAATTAATGACTTCATGGCTCAAATTATCTGGTGAGACAAAAGGAAACCTATTAAAATAGGAAAGTCCGTAAATCAACAGACCTCACGAATTTCCAAAGTCGGCATGTGAGGCAGAAAGTCATTCCCAACAAAGAAGCAGAGAAACACAAAATCGTCCAAGATGCGTTCAAGGTTTATCTTGAAGGGGGGATCTACAATCTCCAGATCCTTCTCCAGGTATTCCCGCAGCACCCAGATGTTAAGAAACTGTTAACAAGGTCAATAGTTGCACAGTGAATGAATAGAGTTACAAATTGCATATCAGATGCATCCCCCAAAAGATATTAGACACAGAAGGAAACGAAAAGGAAAATAGTAGAGCAGAAGCTGCCATGCTTCTGAGTACCTGATACTTCTTTTTATGAATTGGAGGGAGCTCCACGACATTATCAGCCGGGCCAGGGCCTTGGCACTCAGCAGCCAAATGCCCAACTTGACCACACAGAAAGCATTTTTCATGTTGCCCTGGCATGGTGATCACCTGTAAAGTCAGTTGAATTCTGTAGTTACAGAAGTACTCCTAAATTACCATAAAGAACACGAAATTTGACTTAAGAGGCATTGGCCAGAGTCAGTTGCATGCGTACAGTTCTGAACAAAGAATTGTTGCAAATTTACCTCTCTTAAAATCGAGAAGTGGACCTCATGAGTTGCCAGAGCAAGCATGATCAAATCAGCATCCTGAAAAATGTGGTGATCAAATGAGTAAAAAGGTGGGTGCAAAAATGACAGCTACTTTGAAATTTGCAAGTAAACTTACAAGGCCATACAAGACATGGCGTGTGTTTGGGTCAAACCCTGGAAGATTGCGCTGCAGACGGATATATGACATGATCTTATGTTCCCCCTCTCCAGGAACATTTGAGTCAGACAATATTACCTTACAAAATGCAACCAATGCAGTTCTCATTTAATACAACATAACAACAAAACTGAGTAATGAACCCAACATGCGGTAGTAATTAACCCAACCTTGACAGACTGCCACCCAGGGGAGTGATTCAATCTCAACTGTATGTAGTACTGAAGCGCCGAAGAGAGTACAAACATGAAGGGTGTCCCGGGAGTTATGACATTCGAGTCGATTGCCTCCGACTTCTCCTTCCGAACCAAATTCCTCCCCTCTGCCTCGAATTCCAGCCTCAGCCTTTCCTCCTCGGCAGCCTGAACAAAGCAACAACATGAGAACAGCCACAGCTGCCTGCGATGGCAATGCCATCAAACCCAAGCAGTAGCCTTACCGCATCAGCAGCATCCTTGGCAGCCCTGAACCGCCTGGACCGCTGCTGATTCATCTTAGCCCTGGGCGCAACACCATCTGCGCAGTTGAGCAAAAAGCATTAGTGAAACCAACTTAGCATGAAACTGCATTAGCACGGAACAAGCAGCCAGGCAAGCGAGCAGCTCACCGATCGCCATGTAGAGGATCTTCCTGGGGCGGACGAGGCAGAAGAGGTGGTCGATGTAGTCAAAAATCGACTTGAACACCTCGTCGTAGGTGGTCGGGGAGGGCTGCGGGGAGAGAGGGCCGGAGCCGTGAGACCATGAGCACGATAATAAAGCAGGGAAACAACTAACACTAGCTTGACGAGGGTTTAGGGGAGCGTGGAATCGGGGGGAATCGAGCAGTACCCGGCCCTCGGGGTGGAAGCAGGGGTGGATGATGCCGTTCATGTCGAGGTAGAGGTTGTCGAACTCGAGGCCGTTGGGGTTGGGGCGGCGGGGGTCGACGGGGACGAAGGCCCCGGGCTCGAGCTCCACGGGCTCCTCCTCCTCCGCGTCCGACACCGTCTGGGGGTACCGGTCCGCCAGCCACCTGTAGAACGCCGGGACTCCCATCTCTCGGAACCTTCGGGCCGGATCCCTCTCCTCTCCTCTCCTCTCCTCTCCTCCTCGGGCGGCGGCGGCGGCGCTTCTGGCGCGGGGCGGTGGCGTGCGCGGCGCGGGCGGTGGCTCCCCTCTTCTTCTCTCTGGTTCGATCTGGATACGAAGGGGGCAGGAGGAGGCTGCGGGGTGGGGAAGAAGGGGTAATTGGGCTCGCTCGCTCGCGTCGCGTGCGTGCGGGAGCTGGTGGTTGGTTGGGCACTTGGGTTCGGCTCGGTCGGTCGCTGCCGCTTTGGCTTGTCGTGGCCTTGTAGGCTTTGTTCGCGATCCGACCTGATCCGGTCCGGATAAATGATGGGGTGCAGTGAATTAATTTGTTCTTTATTTCTTTTGACACCATGTCACCATGGTCCATGGTAGTAATTGCGAGCTGCAGTGGATTGCCTGAGGCATGTACAATGGTGGCATATGGATATGCCTCATGACAAAAAGTAATTTGAGGCATATGTGTTGCTTTTTTCTCCTCAATGCAAGCTATCACTAGTGGGCCTCATCAAAAAATAAAAAGTGACTCACATTAGACATGCATCCCTCCTCTTCATTTTAACTTTTCCAACTTTATGCACCGGATCACACTTTTTCTTTCTAAGAACCCGCCTCCTGAAGAGGATCCTGTTTCCTCATCCGAACCTATTTTTTCTGTTATCCGATCCTACGTGGCATGTGAAGCATCACTTTGGGGCTATGCATTGGCCATGCCCTGAGGGGTACGATACGTATCTTGGACGGTCAGGATTGTGAAGTGGCCCATGCATGGAGTCACGGATCTCTGCAGCATATTTGGCAATGTTTAGAAAGCGCATAGGCGACATCTCGGCCATCTAATCCCGCGATCCAACGGTTCAAGGTTGAGCATCAATCATGTTGAGCGCACTAGGAAGCCACTAATCACACCTATCGACCCCTAATCTCGTACATCGTCGTGTTCACCATAACTACCTCCCTGAGCTCATCATCTCCCCCCCCCCTAAGTTGTCGGCCACTCACCACTCCTCTGCAGGCCATCATACGTCGTGTTGCCGCCTCTACCATCTAGCCGTCGGCCTCTCCTACATCCTCTTCATCAAGCTCCCAGCCAAAAACCTATCCCGATACCTGACCTAGTGTCGGGGGCTTCGGGCGGGCGGTGGCTCCTTTCTTCTTCTCTCTAGCTCGATCTGGATACGAATGGGGCAGGAGGCTAGGAGGAAGAGGTAATGCGCTCGCTCGCATCGCATGCGTGCCAGAGCTGGTGGTTGGGCACTTGGGTTCAGCTTGGTCATTGGCTTTGGGTTGTCGTGGTGTTGTAGGCTTTGTCGTCGTGACGCGATCCGACCTGATTAGGGTCGAATAAATGATGGGGTGTAGTGAATTATTTTGTTATTTATTTCTTTTGATGACACCATGGTAGTAACTAGGGCATGAGCTATGGTGGCATCACCTAAGCGTGGTCTCGATCTCCAGTCTCCACCTAAGAAAAAAACGATGAGGCCACTGTATGAATATTCCCCATCCAACACAAGCAGAATCTCCTAGTGGTCCACCTATCTCTCTTCATAACTACTTTTTTTTTACTTTCCATCCAAATAAATATAGTTGCTCTCTCCTCCACCCCCTCCTTACTGTTTGGCTTTTTCAGCGAGGAAGCCAGATCCTCTGCAAGAGGTCGCTTCGTTCTGTAATCCACTGTCTTTTTTTGCTTTTCTCCTCCACATGGGTTGCTCATCCAATGTGTACCTAATGTTGGGGAACGTAGTATTTTAAAAAAATTACCGATGATCACGCAAGATCTATCTAGGAGAAGCATAGCAACGAGGGGGAGAGTGTGTCTACGTGCCCTCGTAGACCGACAGCGGAAGCGTTTAGTAATGTGGTTGATGTAGTCGAATGTATTCGCGATCCAACCGATCCAAGCACCGAACGTACGGCACCTCCGCGTTCAGCACACGTTTAGCTCGATGACGTCCCACAAACTCTTGATCCAGTTGAGGTCGGGGGAGAGTTCTGTCAGCACGACGGCGTAGTGACAGTGATGATGAAGTTACCGGCGCAGGGCTTCGCCTAAGCATTGCAACGATATGACCGAGGTGTGTAACTGTGGAGAGGGGCACCACACACGGCTAAGAAATCAACTTGTGTGTCTATGGGGTGCCCCCTCCCCGCGTATATAAAGGAGGGAGGAGGAGGAGGCCGGCACAGGGCTTCGCCTAAGCACTGCAACGATATGACCGAGGTGTGTAACTGTGGAGAGGGGCACCGCACACGGCTAAGAACTCAACTTGTGTGTCTATGGGGTGCCCCCTCCCCACGTATATAAAGGAGGGAGGGAGGAGGAGGCCGGCCCTAGGAGGAGCGCGCCAAGGGAGTAGGATTCCTACTCCTAGTAGGAGTAGGTTTCCTCCTGAAAGATCGTGGATGTCGCCTAGAGGGGGTGAATAAGTGCTTTAAAATAATTACAATTTTAGCCTTGAACAAATGCGGAATAAACCTAGCGGTTAATTTGTCAAGCACAAAACCTACAACAACTAGGCTCACCTATGTGCACCAACAACTTAAACTAAACAAGATAAACAACTAGGTGATAGCGAGATATATAGCAAGAAACAATATGGCTATCACAAAGTAAAGTGCATAAGTAAAGGGCTCGAGTAAGATAACTGAGGCACGCGGAGACGATGATGTATCCCGAAGTTCACACCCTTGGGGATGCTAATCTCCGTTTGGAGCGGTGTGAAGGCACAATGCTCCCCAAGAAGCCACTAGGGCCACCATAATCTCCTCACACCCTCGCACAATGCAAGATGTCGTGATTCCACTAAGGGACCTTTGAGGGCGGTCACAGAACCCGTACAAATGGAAACCCTTCGGGGCAGTCACCGACACCGTACAAATTGCTCGAGGCGAGCTCCACAACCTAATTGGAGACCCCGACGCTTGCCCAGAGCTTTACACCACAATGATTGAGCTCCGAACACCACCAAGGTTGGGGCTACCTCCACAACTTAATTGGAGGCTCCCAACGACACCACGAAGCTTCACCACAATGGAATATGGCTCCACGGTGACCTCAACCATCTAGGGCGCCCAAGCACCCAAGAGGAACAAGCTCAAGGGTACCAAACACCCAAGAGTAATAAGCTTCTCAACTTGTAACTTCCACGTATCACCGTGGAGAACTCAAACCGATGCACCAAATGCAATGGCAAGGGCACACGGAGTGCCCAAGTCCTTCTCTCTCAAATCCCACCAAAGCAACTAATGCTAGGGAGGGAAAAGAGAGGAAGAACAAGAAGGAGAACACCAAGAACTCCAAGATCTAGATCCAAGGGGTTCCCCTCGCCTAGAAGAGAAAGTGATTGGTGGAAATGTGGATCTAGATCTCCTCTCTCTTTTCCCCCCAAAACTAGCAAGAATCCATGGAGGAATTGAGAGATAGCAAGCTCGAAGAAGGTCAACAATGGGGAAAGAACACGAGCTCAAAGGATTAGGCTCAATGGGGAAGAAGACCCCTTTTATAGGGGGGAGAGAATCCAACCGTTATCCCCACCAACCATCCCGCAGCGAACGGTACTATCGCTGGCTGCAGCGGTACTTCCGCTCGGCCCAGCGGTACTACCGCTGGGACCACACACAGTGTCAAAGAGAGAAGAACGGAGATAAAGAGCCCCAGAGCGGTACTAGAAGCGGTGGTGGGGCGGTACTACCGCTTATAAGCGGTACTACCACTCCCATTGCCGCTCCTACTGCCGCCCAACCCGATACGAAAAGCGACAGTCTTGAATCGAGGCGGCACTAGCGCAGAACCGGAGCTGAACTACCGCATGTAGCCATAAGCGGTACTACCGCTTGTGGCTATAAGCGGTACTACCGTTGGAGCAACAAGAAAGCCCAGAACTGCCATAACTTCTTCAAATGAGCTCCGAATTGAGAAAACTCAAGCTTGTTGGATAGAGGAAGACGAGAAGCATCAAAACAACGACTGGTTAGTAAGAAGAGGCAGGGAGGTATGCCTAGGATATAGAGAGGAGTGAACCCTCCATCAGAGAAGAACCGCATAACCTCCAACATCGAAAACATCATAGAAGATGCATGAGTGAACTCCGTTTTCGATGAACTCGAGCTTGTCATCAAGATGACCATAAGCCCCAAAATCTCACAAGGAGAAGAACCAAACAAGAACAAAGAAAGATGATGCAAGCATGCAATGGTTTGAGCTCTCTACGAACGATACGATCAAGCTACTCATCGAGAGCCCCCCTTGATAGTACGGCAATCAATCCTATAACCCGGTCTCCCACAACTACCACGAGACCGATAAAATAGAGAACCTATCAAGGGAAAACCTTTGCCTTGCACATAGTCCACTTGAGCTGGATGATGACGATCTTGACTCCCTCAAACTGGACCACCTTTCTTGATTGCATTGGCTCGGTGAAGACTAGTAGATTGCTCCCCTGTACTCCACTATGGATGAGCCACTCTTCGGCACATCTTCACAAGTCCATTGTCACCACAATGGACGGTAAGCTTCAGGCACTTGATCTCTTCGTGATGCTCCACTTGAACTTGCACACCGCAAACTTGATGACGATCACCACTTGATGTCATCCTCCATGGGTTGTATAACATCTTCCTCTTGACGCAAGCCCATGGAAACATACCTAACCCCACATAGAACTCTCACGTAGACCATGGGTTAGTACAAAAAGCATAATTGACAATTCTTACCATACCATGGGATCGCTTAATCCCTCTCGATACATCTTCTATGCTTTGTGTGTTGATCAACTTGATTCACTCTTTTGACTTAGTCTTGATCAACCTTGGATCTTTCCAACTCTCTTCATTTGGATGATGTCTTGAAGGGAAACATGAATGATCACACACTCTTCTTCTTCAAGACATGCTTGCAATAAGCTCGCAAGACCAATCTTTGGGTAATTCCTTAATAGCACCTTGGTCATCAAAAACTCTCCTTGAAACCAACAAATGGACTCCAAGAAAAGCCTATGGACAAACCCTTCAAATATAACTCAAGGCAACCATTAGTCCATAGAGATTGTCATCAATTACCAAAACCAAACATGGGGGCACCGCATATTCTTTCAATCACCCCCATTTGGTAATTGATGACAATCACTTTCAAGAGAGTTTAAATAAGGAATTATGCATCACCATACCATGCAACAATAATGTATGCACATGAGATGCAAAAGCTTAGGAACAAAACCAATGTTCAAGAAAGCGGTAAGCGTAAGCGGAGCGGAAGGCCACAGCTTAGAGCAATGGCCGCTTAAACGCAGCTTAACCGGGATTAAGCATTTTTTTAAATTGGCCAGAATTTGGCTGTTTTTGAATAATATGCACAAGAAAACAGGAAATATAGCACATAGGTAACTGAAAATCTGAAATAGCATATAAGGTTGAGGTTCAGTGGTTCACAAACCACAACAAATAGCCAAATAACACATAAGGACAAGGTTCAGTGGTTCACACAACAAACATAAATGCACAATATAGTCTTAGAGCATATAAGATAAAATGCAGCAGCAGCCAAGCATCAGCAGCAGCAGCCGCCAAACAAGCAGCAGCAGCCAAGCATCAGTAGCAGCAGCATCCAAGCGGCAGCAGCAGCAGCCAAACAAGCAGCAGCAGCAAGTAGCAATTCATGACTTCATGGATTAGTCCGCATCCACATAAGTGCGCCCAGTCACCACTTCATCTTCATCATCCTCGTACTCTATGTCTTCCTCCTCTGAATCTGTCTCCTCTACTTCTTCTTCGTTTGACTCAAACTCTTCATCATGGAGATCTCTAACCCTTGCACTTTGGCGAAGCTCAAGTTGTTCATTGGTTCCCATAGCATCTCCAACCACACTCCAAGGTATGCCATCTACTCCCTCATCTCCATCTGGAAACACCATGAAAGCATGATCATCTCCTCACTCAAACAAGAAGCCTTGTGCTTCGGATGCATCAGTAGTGAGGAGAACATCAATGTTCTTCCTCTGCTTGATCTTTCTCTTCTTGGATAACAGCCTTGAGTTGAACTGGATGTACACAAGCTGATTGAGGCGATCTGTTGTAAGTCTATTTCTCCTCTTGGTATGTATCTACAAGTGCCAATGCTACTAGTCAGGAACTAGTTAATATGAACTTGACAAAGCATTGGAACAAATTCAGCTTTGGAAACTAACCGACTCAAAACAACTCCAATTTCTCTCACAATCGGAAGAACTTGAGGTCAAAGAAAGGATCTTCATTGCCATGTCCTTCAGCCATGGTGTCTCATCTCCATACATTCTCCACCAAGCCACTAGGAAGAGGAATTTTTCATAGTCAGGAACTAATAATAGTATAAGAACTTGAGTACTAGATAAAATATGCAGCTAAGTGAAAGTTGTGCAAGTAATGACTAACCAGGATTGTAGTCAAAGTTTTGGCAAGTCCTAGCAAGCTTCTTTGCAAAGGAACCCTCTCTGCTTTGGAACTTGCTTATTTCATAGTTCACAACTTGGTCTTGCATGTTTTCATCACCATGATAAAATGTCTCCACACAAGAATAAAAGGTTGTATTGATGTCAACAGAATCAAATATGCTATCATCTGCATAGCTATAGTGTGGATTCAACAAATATGTAGTCAACTGCAGTGGGGCATCAAGCCTATCTTTCATCTTCTTTTCAACTATAGCTAACACATCTTTGTACTGCGCCTCGACGTTACCAAAGGCCTCTTTGATTTCTTTCTTTGCCTTCACAATCTCTCCATACACAAAGCCCATTGAGAATCGTGCATCACCATCAACCAACCGGAGGACCTTCACCAATGGCTCGAACACCTTGATGCAAAGATTCACACCCTTCCAGAACGGATTGTTGAGAATTATGGTTGTAGCATCCTTTCCTTTCTTTGAGTGCACATCTTTGATCTTATCCCACTTAGAGGAAACCACCATCTTTCTTAGTGAATCAGCCTTGTCTGCAAGGCTTTGCAAAGTGAGGAATTGGGAAGCAAATCTAGTTACTCCCGGCCTTATGATTTCTCTCTTCTTGGTGAATGATCTCATGCACTCTAAGGTGCGATGGTGCCCATACACAAATATTGTGAAAGCCTTGGCTTGATCAATTATCTTCTTGAACTTAGCTAAGTTGCCAATCCCTTGGAGCATCAAATTGACAGTGTGAGTCGCACACGAGCTCCAAAATATCTTCGGCCTCTTCACTTTCAAGAGATCTTTAGCTCCCATGTTGTTCGAAGCATTGTTAGTCACAACCTGCACCACATGTTCAACACCTAATTCTTCAATTGTCTTGTCAACTAGATTGAAGATCATCTCACTTGTATGTGGTGTGTCTGATGTTTCCTTTGACTTGATGAAGCTAACACCTTCCGAGCAATGTGTGACCAGATTCATAATGCTTCTCCTCTTCATGTCAGTCCAAGCATCAGTCATGAGAGAGCAACCATGCTTGCCTTTCTCCACCTCTCGGTCCTTGAGTTCACTCTTGGTTCTTGCATACTCAGACTTCAGCAAAGTCTCCCGGAGATCATATTGACTAGGTGGATCTAGATCTGCACCAAATTGGCCAATGGCCTGAACCATCTGCCTAAACTCATCATTGTCAATTGCATTGAACGGTATTGTTGCATTGCATATAAGAGAGACACATCTTAGCATAGGAGGGCAGCAAACAATCTACAATTCAATTGGCAAAAAACAGGGCAGCAAGCTCTTACCATGTGTATACACCCATCTTGCAATGTACTCATGTGCTCGAACTGATCTCTCCTCCCATGCTGCCTTGTTAATCTTCATTTGCTTGAGTCTTGCTTCTCCGCATAACTTGGGGTCAATGGTACGTGTCCACTTATCTATAGGACCTAACACATGAGGTTGTGAGCTACCAATACAAGTGAGTTCATCATCATCTCGAGCTTGACCTTGAGGAGTGGATGATGCATCAATAACAACAGCATCTCTCACAGCCTTCTCGTGTTCATACTTCTTTTGCTTCTTTGTTGCCTTTTCTTCAAAAGCTTTTAAGCAAGCTTCTTTAGCTTCTTGTGGGCACCGCAGGCAGGTCCTCACCGCATTTGAGTTTGCCGCAATGTGTTGCTTCAGCCGGCAAATACCTCCTGTGAAAATCTGGCTGCAAAAAATGCACCTCACTCTCTGAAGGTTGTTAGGATCAACCAGCTGACCATAGGCCCAACCCATGTCATCGGAATTCCTCTTGAGAATTTGTGCTCTTTGTTCTGCTGCTGTTGCTGCTGCAGGTGCACTAGCACTAGCATCAGCATCATCTCCTCCTCCTGACTCCATACTAGTACTTACTACTTAGTGCCCACCTTTGCTATTCCTAAACAAATGACTAATTGTTAGGAGGAGCAGGAGTTAACCAATCACCAATGACCACTAAAGACTAAATTGTTGCTGAAGAACAAAGAAACTACTGCTGCAGTGCTGCATGCCTACCTATGGATAAGAACTGAAGAAAAGATTACATATGAGAGGAGGATCTATGGATCTATGGAACAAAGGAGGAGAAGAGGAGCTGAGGAGAAGGAGGAGAGGAGAGGAGAGGAGGAGATCCTCACCTGAAGTGGTAGAAGGGGACGTCCAGGAGGAGGAGGAGGAGGAGCTGCCGACGTCCAGATCGAGTAGACTGCCATGGAGACGCCGCTAGATCCAGAGCAGGAGCAGCCGCACACAACTCCCTTCGTTCCCCCACCCCCCTTGTAACCCTATTAACCCTAGCCGAACAGGCCTGTTCTGGGCTTTTGGCCCAAGGCCTTTATACCCCTTGTGGCCCTCCTTCCTAACCGTTCCCCTCGCTTTTCCAGCGAGTAAGCGCGCGCAGCGCTCGCTTCGCCAGCGCCTAGCGCTAAATCGCCGCTAAAAAACGCTCACCGCTAAAATCATCGCTAAGGGCAGAAGCGAAGCGGTTAGCCGGCGCTCAGCGCTTAAGCGCAATTAAGCGGCGCTTAAAAATGCTTTCTTGATCATTGAACAAAACCAAAGCAAGAAGAGATGACTCTCTAAATTTCTCCACAAAACTCTCTGAAACTTCTCCCCCATTGGCATCGATTGCCAAAATGGGCGAAAAGCTTATAAGGCCAATATAAATTGT
Source organism: Secale cereale (assembly GCA_902687465.1). Lineage (NCBI taxonomy): Eukaryota > Viridiplantae > Streptophyta > Magnoliopsida > Poales > Poaceae > Secale > Secale cereale. The sequence goes on along the minus strand of LR738713.1, from coordinate 755,918,518 downwards.
GTTCCTCCATAAATTGTATATTTCTCAACAAGAGAGTGAAATGCGATATACATATCCAACGGTAAATACTTGGAGGTAGACAAACTATATTGAGGCCCAAAGATTGCAAAAGAATGATATGCCACAAAGACATAACAAAGAGAGAAACAAGCAATCAAGCAATCAAAAGGTATCAATTGAAACAAGCTACCAAAAGATACCAATTGAACCAACTAGACCAATGATCCTACAAGCCATATGACTAAAAGATATTATGATATGAGCATAGGAGTGTTCTAGAGAAACTAGAGAAGCTCCCCATGATTTGTGCACAATTTAGTTTTGTATTTGGATACAACGAGCACAAAATAGGATCGTCACTCCCCCATGATCAATAGAGCCTCACGACAAGTGCAAGAGAGCAACAAAGTGTTCTAAAGACACTAGTGAAGCTCCCCATAATTTGTGCACTCCTTAGAATATTTGCATTAGGATACCAAGTGCACAAAATAGGATCATCACTCCCCCAAAATCAATAGAAACTTACAACAAGCACACGCAGGAAAGTAGGAACAAAGCCTAGCACAATCAACAAACAAATGGTTGAGCAACATATAAAAGAGGCAACTTAAGAATAGGCTCAACCAAAATGATGTGTGTGAGTCATGGCAAAGCACTTGAGAAGACTAATGTATGGATGAGCATTAAGCATCAATATAGTCTTGAATGAATGAGATACACGATGCAAGGCCTGTCATTCCCACACACAACAAACAAAGGGGTTCACAAGCACACTCAATATGCAAAAGGAATAACCAACGTTTGTGACAACCCATGGTGAAGAAAGAAAAAGATAGCTTTGTCAAGAGGAGGCATGCTAATCAAAATGGCAAAAGCCTCATCAACAAAAGCAAGAGAAAAGATATCTTCACCACACAAGAGTGCATCAAGATGCAACGAGATAAGACCCACACTCAAGGCACAGACTTTCACGGAGCCACCAAAGAAATAATACAAGAAAGACAAGGTGGACGTGAAAGAAAAGGATATCTTCTAGATATGTAATTTATCTCAAGTGTATAAGATTCTAGGTAGATGAAAATCATGATGATATTAATCCACAAAGAATTGCTATGAAAATCATGATGATATTAGCCATGATGATATTATCTCTATGGATCCCCACAAGTGATCAATTCTCGCATGAATTGCTAAGGATCCAGTAAGTCCAACATTGATTCCTTTAGACGTGTCAATTGGACAAATACGCCCATAGTGACTCAGATGAATATCTCGGCTCCGAAAACTTGCGGTTCTCCCCGTCAACCCTCCAGGACCTAAACAACTCACTTTTCGCCCATGAACAGTTTGTGTCAATGGATTCGTTTGATGTACACACGAAATAGTTACAAAAGGAAAGAAAAAGGTATCCACAAGGAAGTCATAAATATACCAATAAGATATTTGCTTCAAAGCATAGCACATGGCTAGATATGGTCTTATTGTATACAAATGAATTCCGACCACACGAACATCAAAAACATCACAACTAGCAACAAGACATCATTGTTGGGATGCTTTGAGAAAGGAAACAAGTATCACAAGAAAGAAAGAATTACATGCCAAGATACAACCTACACAAGGTTGATGCAAGAAATGTGTGCATGAATTAGATGATGATACTTGTTACCGAGATAACATTCGAAGGATGTAGTACATACCAATTGAAGGTAGATAGTGGATCATTAATCATCCTAGCGTGACTCCAATAAGCACATGGTGACAACACCTTCCTCGTGAGTGAGTCGACCATCCAATGCATCTCCAATCGTTCTTAAAAAACAACACAAACTAAATGGTACCCAAAATCATTGGGACCAAGGAGTTAGAAACACCAATACATAGGACAAAATCCACACACATATGTGCATTTATATATGAAAATGAATTTCGTGCACATCTCATCCAAATTGAGACTAGGTGGAGTTTCCCTTATATATTGGGTCAAAGAAACAAAGCATGCCAAAGAATATACATGTAGTAAATATGCATGCTCAAGACTTTCAAGAAACGAAACCAAATGAAAAAGAAATACCAAGTGAAATAGGATATCAAATGGATAAATCATCACTTGGAAGATATTTATTTAAAAGATACATCAAGGAATGAGATATCCATTGATACACACAAAAAGAAAGATATTGAACTCCCAAAAGAGAGGATGATTCCAAACAAACCAAGCCATCTACAAAGTTTCATGATGGCACAAAGTACCAAAAAGAAACGGCTTGCCTTCCATCAACACACACTTGATATGGATCACAAGATGAGTGTTCTATCGAAAATAGGATAGCTCCCCCAAGAATTGTGCATTAAAGAGAATTTGCATTTGAATACAAAATGCACAAGGTGGGATCATCACTTTCACTATATCTAGAAAACACTCGACAAAATCAATAAAATAACAAGATCCATAAGTGGCACGAAAGGCAATGGGAGTTGGCACAATCTTGGCAAGAAATAAAACCAAAAGACAATGTAAAGATGATCAGTAATTTCCACCACATAAGAGATTACCAATTGTCAAAGATAAGAGGTATTTGGCAATAATTCCCGGTGGTAGATGCAAACAAATCCAACATCATCTTCACACCAAATACAAAAGTAAATTTGCAACTTGTAGAGCTAACATGCCACCTAGGAACAATATAATTTACAAAATCAATTCTAAGTGACAATATCTCGAATGTACACATTTTCTAGGTTGTAATATACACATAGCATATTACTCCCCCATAATGTGATACCAATGAAAAACTTAACAAGATGCAAAAGAGAACCAACAAGAGATAATTAATGGACCAAATAGAATTTGAATTTCTCATGAGAATACATACCACATAGAGACTAGATAATCTTGCAATATCAATACTAGGTGGTATTCCTCATGTACACACATTTGTGGGACCGTGAGGTGCACAAAGCACATCATTCCCCCAAAATGGGATGTTCCATTAATCTCTCACACAAGCCAGCTAAGATACAACCAAGATGCAAAAAGGCTCAACACACAACTCACACGTACATGAAGTGCAAACAAACATACACATACTTGATTAATCAAGATAGGCAAATTGTAAGCACACGTATACAAAGACATGCAAGGTACAAAACCAAAACATGCAAAGGGGCAAGTGACTTTCAATATAAACAAATTAAGTACAAGTTACCACAAGGAGGAACATTGGATATAAGATAGAAACTTGATAATCCAAATGACTTGGCTTGAGACAATATGAATGATGAAGTCCCCTTAATTCTTCATAATGTAGCCAAGTTTCCAATGACCTCCATCAACACCTATTGATCAAGTTTTAACTTGTTGGTCCCCAACCAAGTTGGGCCCTAAGAGGTTAGTCACAATAGTCTTGGCAACCCAAATGGTTCTTTTCTTGACACCCCTTTGAGTACCAACAAACTTGGCAAACACATTGCCAACCTCATCCTTCCCAAGAGAATAGATATCATCAATAATAATTGGGTTGGATAAGATACCACTAGTGCATGAAGAAGCAAGGTGACCCTTCTCACGACATAAGTAGCAACATCTACTCTTCACTTTCTTATCATTTGATTTCTCAAAATGCGAAGCATTACCACGAGTCTTCTTGGGAAGCGGCCTTTCTTCAACTTGCGGTTGAGCACGAGATTGAACTTGTGGCCTCTTCCCTTGTTGCTTGTCACTAATGGCCTTCTTCTTCAATGGGCAAGATCTAACATGATGCCCTTCAATTTTGCACTTGAAGCAAATAATCTTGGCCGAATTCTTGAGTTGTTCTTGGTCCTTCTTCTTGTTGCTCTTGGACTTCTTCTTCTTATTGGAGTTGAATCCAAGTCCACCTTTGTCATTGGGGGATTTTTGCACACTTACGATATTGTTGAGAGTGGACTTCCCTTCATGAAACTTTTCCAAGTCTTTCTTCAAAGAAGTGACTTGTGCCTTGAGCTCTTTGACTTCCTCTACATGGTTAGTGTCAACACAAGTACTAGAAGAAGTATAAGCTTCATTGTTAGAGCAACAATGCAAGGAGAGAAATTCATCACAAGATGTACTAACATTGTGAGTAGATGAATTACAAGGACTAGCACATGGAAATATAGAATTTGGACTTGAAGTAGTGCTAGTATCCACATGAGGCTCACTAGATGTTACCTTAGCAATCATGGCCTCATGAGCTATCTTTAGCACATTATGAGATACTAGAAGATCATCATGAGATCTTGAGATCTTTTCATGGCTTTCTTACAATTTCCCATAATTCTAGATAGCAACACAAGTTGAGCCCTTTGCTCAACATTCTCCTTCAAAATGGATGCTTCACTAGAAATATAGTTAGTAGTAGAAGCATCATCAATAATAGCAAGAGGAGAAGGCAACTTGGCAAGCTCTTCTGAATATGAAGCTTTAAGTTGAGCATGAGACTCGGTGAGTTTGATGAGCTCACTCTTAATGACCCTTGAGCCATTTTCGAGGTGCTCAAAAGCCTCAAGGAGTTTTGCATGTGCAACTTCAAGTTTCTCATTTTTAGTTTCAAAATCATTGGCCGCCTCAAAAGCTCTACCACGAGGTTCCCTCACTCTAGACAATTCTATAGCAAAAGTTTCCTCAAGAGATTCCTTGGTGGTTTGTTCAAGTTCAAGAGCTTGAGAGAGGTCCGCGATCTCATTAGCGTAATCACGCTCATGACCTTCCATGTTCTCAATGGTGACCTCATGCTTCTTTAGACGAGATTCCAACTCATCAATATATTTCTTGCCCTCAATGGCAATAGACATGATTTCCATAAAGTTGGAATGAGCTAATTTATTCTTAAGAAGAGCTTTAAAAATCATTTCCCCCTTAATTTTTAAGGAGGCAACATTATCATTCTCTTCATCACTATCAACATCATCATCATTCTTATCATCATCACTATCATCACAAGATATATTGGGATTCAAAGTGGGAGATACCTTTGAAGCCTTGGCCATAAGGCAATACGCAATAGATGATGATGTTGGATCCTTCGAAGCAACATTCAAGGCCGCATCTTGTTCCATGGGGTGTTGGATTTCCTCTACATTGTTAGCACAACAATTCGAGGAAATATATGCATTTTTATCATGGCAACGAGACATAGCAAGCATATCATCATGAGATTTAGTCAAGCAATTTCTATATGATATGCAAGAACTATTAACACAAACATGTGAAACATTTGGAGTGCCCAGAGTGTTAAAGTCCAAAGATGAAGCATTGCAATAATAAAGTGATGAAGGATCATCAATAATAAGCTCACTATAATTATTGCAATGAACACCACTACTCACCATATCATTACCTTGTGGCAAACCCCATGTAGGTGAGGTAGAAGAAGTTGAGAAGACTATACGACCGGAGGTGGAGGGAGGACAATCATCCCCACAAAACTTGGACACACCATATTTATCTTGAAGCTTTGTCCACAACTCATGAGCATCCCGGAACGACATGAGTTGAAATATAACTACATTGCTCAAAGCATCAAAACGCACATTAGAAGCTTGAGTATTGAGATAAGAGTTTTTCTCATCCTCTAAATATAATCTTTGGGGATCCTTTGGAGGAGATAACCCCATATCTACAATTCGCTCTAAATTTGGGTCCATGACCCTAAAGAGATTAAGCATGCGAATTACCCAAACATCAAAATTTGTGCCATTGAAACTAAGAGTGTCTGAGAATCTTAAACCCCTAGTCGACATCCTTACTCTCTAGGCGGTTAAGCCCTATAAAGAGAGACGAGGCTATGATACCAATTGAAACACCATGGATGTCTCCTAGAGGGGGGTGAATAGGCACTTTAAAATAATTACGGTTTAGGCTTGAACAAATGCGGAATAAACCTAGCGGTTAATTTGTCAAGCACAAAACCTACAACAACTATGCTCACCTATGTGCACCAACAACTTATGCTAAATAAGATAAACAACTAGGTGATAGCAAGATATATAGCAAGAAACAATATGGCTATCACAAAGTAAAGTGCATAAGTAAAGGGCTCGGGTAAGAGATGACCGAGGCACGCGGAGACGACGATGTACACTACAAAAAAAAAGACACATCTGTGACATTTTGGGCTGAACAAAACTTTTTTTCTGTCATACTTATGACACTTCTATGACAATAATTGTGACAAAACACGGTATCATCATAGATGTGGTGGGGTCCTACTTCTATGACAAAAAATCATGACAGAAAATGGGCTTTTCATCCTGGGCGGGCCGGAGACGCAGCTGCATGACATTCTTTGGGCCGTCCATGACGGAAAAACCGTGGTAGAAGCGAGGGCGAGGAAAATATCGGGGTGTTCCCGGTTACGGTGGGTGGTCGGGGCCGAGCGATGCGCGTTTCTCTCATACACGCACGCGCGTGGGTGCGAGGCGTTGGGCTCTAACTGAACCCGAGCGAGGCATTGGGCTCTAACTGAACCAGAGCGATTGCACTGCAAGCTACGTGTTACTGAACCCGAGCGATCGATCAATGGCTGTTAACTGAACCCAATCGATCAATTCCTTCGCTACTGCTGCTAACTGAAGCCGATTGATGCTGCCTCTACATGAACAGTGAGCGTTGCTGGGGGGGGGG
>LR738713.1:755820929-755911801 GCA_902687465.1 Secale cereale | reverse complement strand
AGGACCCCGTGGTGTTGCCTCTGCATGAACATGACCCCGTTCTATCGAGCCGGTTGGGGCTGCATGAACAGGACCCCGTGGAGGGCTGCATGAACAGGGCCACCCCGTGGAGGGCTGGATGAACAATAGACAATGGAGGGCTGGATGAACAGTAGCCCGTGGAGGGGTGGTTGAACAGGAGCCCGTGGAGAGGGCTGGTTGAATAGTAGCCGGTGGAGTAGCGCGCGGTGGAGGCTGAACAGTCGCAGGTGGAGGCTGGAGGAGGTCGACGGTGGATGAACAGTAGCCCGTGGAGGCTGGAGGGGGTCGACGGTGGTGATGAACAGTAACCCGTGGAGTCCCGTTTTGTAGTACGCCACACCCCTCCCAATGAACAGGACCCCCGTTTCGACCGTAGCGCTCCAACACAAGTCCGTTTCCTCCGTTTTGCGGTACGCCACACCCCCTCCCGATCAACAGGACCCCCGTTTCGACCGTAGCGCTCCAACACATGACCGTTTCCTCCGTTTTGCGGTATGCCACACCCCTCCCGATCAACATGACCCCTGTTTCGACCGTAGGAGGTCCGTTTCCTCCGTTCTGCGGTACACCAGACCCCTCCCGATGAACAGGATCCCGTTTCAACCGTGGCCGGTCAACACAAGGCCGTTTCCTCCGTTCTGCGGCACGCCAGGCCTCGTTTCCATCGGCTGTTCCGTCCAAGCCCTCCCGATGAACACGACGACGCATTCCGTTCCGACCCAGCCGGTTGGCTCCCCATGAACACGACGACGACGTTGTTTCTCTGTTCCGACCCAGCCATGTACACGAGCCCTGGCCGTACGTACGCGCGAGTAGGCGTTCGAGACCCCGCTCGTATGTACGTACGTGGACGTATTTACTTTCTTGCACCCTGACCGCTGTACGTACGTGTACATGCTACGTGCGCGCCTCTACTACAACACGTGCGCGCCTCTACATCGACCAGTATGTACGTACACGTTCGCGACCAGAATGACAACGCTACGTACAGTTTGACTAGGTGGGTCCCAACTGTCATGAACTTCCTTGCGTGCGAAGATGTAGCTTGGGGTCCCAGCAGTCAGGGGGGCGAATCATTTTTTTTGCCTGGACACACTTCCTTGCGTGCGAAGATGTAGCTGGTGGGTCCCAACAGTCAGGGGGCAACGTTTTTTTCGCGAAATACGGTGGCCCGTCCGGTGGGTCCCCGCTGTCAGGTGGAGGAATAATTATTTTGCGCGTAATAAGGAGGCACTTCCTTGTTGCGACCGTGGACCCAGCTCTCAGCCTCTCCACGTATAGTCCATGTCTGATGGAAGCCGTTCCTTGACCACGTTGACCATGCCATGCCGAGAGCACCAGGGCGGTGGACGACGGCGAGGCCTAGGAAGGGGACGACGCGGAGCCGGGGAAGACGCGACAGTGGATGCCCATGCGTAGAGGAATACGAGGGTTCACTGGTTCGCTGTGGTGTGAGGCTGTCGTCGCCGCAGAATAACAAGGGGTGTGGGTGAGTAGATGGATGGCCTGGCCAGCGGTCAGAATGGTAGGGGGCGGTGAGGCCTCCGCGGCAGCACAGCCAGCCACGGGAGGCAGGAGCATGCGGCATGACTGGCGCTGCTTTGGGCGGCTGGAGCAACAAGACCAGAGGTTGAAGAAGCACTAAGACCGTTGGATGGACATCGTATGGTCACTGGAGCTAGAATCATTCATATTGACTAAGTTGACAAAGCACTCCGTCCCCGTCAACTTAGTAGGCCCACAAGTCAGGCTCCCACCAAGGTGGGTCCCAACCAGCAGGGGGGTATTCATTTTTTTGTGCGTAATAAGGAGGCGCTTCCGGTGGGTCTGAGCTGACAGCGGGGGAAACATTTTTTCACGCAATACGGTGGCCCGTCCGCTAGGTCCCAGCAGTCTGGGGGAAACATTTTTTCACGAAATACGGTGGCCCATCCGGTGGGTCCCTGCTGTCAGGTGGAGGAATAATTATTTTGCAGGTAATAAGGAGGCATTTCCATGTTGCCGTCGTGGACCCAGCTGTCAGCCTCTCCACGTATAGTCCACGTCCGATGGAAGCCGTTCCTTGACCATGTTGACCACGCCGCGCCGAGAGCACCAGGGCGGTGGACGACGGCGAGGCCTTGGAAGGGGACGACGTGGAGCCAGGGAAGACGCGGCAGTGGATGCCCACGCGTAGAGGAGTATGAGGGTTCACTGGTTCAGCTGCGGTGTGAGGCTGCCGTCGCCGCAGAATAACATGGGGTGTGGGTGAGTGGAGGGATGGCCTGGCCAGCGGTGGGAGTAGTAGGGGGCGGTGAGGCCTCCGCGGCAGCACAACCGGCCACAGGAGGCAGGAGCACAAGGCACGACCGACGCTGGTTTGCTAGCTGGTTTGGGTGGCTGGAGCAAGAAGATCAGAGGTTGAAGAAGCACCACGGCCGTTGGATGGACATCGTATGGTCACTGGAGCTAGAATCGTGCATATTGACTAAGTTGAGAAAGTCCTCCATCCCCGTCAACTTAGTAGGCCCACAAGTCAGCCTGCCACTATATTGGGTCCCAGCTAACACGGGGAGTATTCATTTTTTGTGCGTAATAAGGAGGCACTTCCTTGCGTGCGAAGATATAGCTGGTGGGTCCGAGCTGTCAGCGGCGGTAACATTTTTTTCACAAATTACAGAGGCCCTTTCGATGGGTCCCAGATGTCAGGTGGAGGAATCGTTATTTGGCGCGTAATAAGGAGGCATTTCCTTGCGTGCGGCCGTGGACCCAGCTGTCATTCTCTCCACGTACAGTACACTTCAGATGCATGTTGGTCGTTGACCATGTTGACCAGGCCGCACCGAGAGCACCAGGGCGGTGGACGGCGGTGAGGCCTAGGAAGGGAACGACACGGAGCCAGGGAAGACTCAACAGTTGTTTTCCACGCGGAGGAGTATGAGGGTTTACTGGTTCGTCTGCCGTCCCCGGAGAAAACAGCAGGTGTGGGTGAGTAGAGGGATGATTAGGCCACCGATGGGAGTACGGTGGGGCGGTGTGGCCTGCGTGGCAGCACAGCCGGCCGCGGGGAGGAGAGAGCAGGCAGTCCCTTTGGCGCTTGTTTGAGCGGCTGGAGCAAGAAGAGCAGATATTGAAGAAGCACGACGGCCGTTGGATGGACATCCAACACTCCATGCTTGTGTGTCAACCTTTTTTTTAGGAAAGCCTCAAATCTATGGAAAACATCATACAACCCATCTGCCATTATTTCTAATAATTTACAGCCCATTGCTAATTCTTAAGGTTTTTTTTGGAGCCCATATTCTTTTTGTTAGCATTACACCCCATATTGTGGCCATAGTTAAAAAAATATACAAAATTTTGCATATTTCGGTGCGGTCCGAATTGTTTTTAATCCCGAAATTTTGAGTCACATTCAAACTGATTTTAAAAATAAATGTATATCAATATAAAATCCAACAAATTGTCCACGCATAAAAATCAATGCAATTTAAAATCTCGAAATGAAAAAAAGAATTTTGAAACTAATTGCCGGTTTGATGTGTTTTAAAAATGTACATCCCATTTCTCATTACTGATAGGCCATTTTCTCGGCCAGCCGAATGAAACTCTCCTCGTCTTAAAAGATTTGCACCCCAATAGGCCTGACAAAGCGACTTACTTGGCAAATCACAAAAAAACTGAGCTGTGGCCGCGGACCCAGCTGCGGCCATGGACTCAGCTGTCAGTCTCTCCACGTACAGTACTCTTAAGATGGAAGTCGGTCGTTGACCACATTGACCACGCCGCGCCGAGAGCACCAAGGCAGTGGATGACGGCGAGGCCTAGGAAGGGGACTACGCAGAGCCAGAGAATACGCGGCAGTGGATGCCCACGCAGAGAGGAGTACGGGGGTTCACTGGTTCGGCTGCGGTGTGAGGCTGCCGTCGCCGCAGAATAACATGGGGTGTGGGTGAGTGGAGGGATGGCCTGGCCAGCGGTGGGAGTAGTATGGGGGCGGTGAGGCCTCCCTGGCAGCACATCCGGCCACAAGAGGCAGGAGCAGGCGGCACGACCGGCGCTGCTTTCGGCGGCTGGAGCAAGAAGACCAGAGGTTGAAGAAGCACTATGGTCGTTGGATGGACATCGTACGGTCAGTGGAGCTAGAATCGTTCATATTGACTAACTTGACAAAGCCCTTCGTCCCCGTCAACTTACTAGGCCCACAAGTCAGCCACCCACTATGGTGGGTCCCAGCTAGCAGGGGGTATTCATTTTTTTGTGCGTCATAAGGAGGCACTTCTTTGCATGCGAAGATATAGCTGGTGGGTCCGACCTGTCAGCAGGGGGAACATTTTTTTCACGAAGTACAGAGGTCCTTCTCGTGCGTCCTAGCTGTCAGGTGGAGGAATCATTATTTTGCACATAATAAGGAGGCATTTCCTTGCATGCGGTCGTGGACCCAGCTGTCAGCCTCTCCACGTACAGTCCACTTTCGATGGATGTCGTTCATTCACCACGTTGACCAGGCCGCGCCGAGGGCACCAGGGCGGCGGATGACGACGAGGCCTAGGAAGGGAACGACACGGAGGCAGGGAAGACTCGGCAGTTGTTTCCCACGCGGGGGAGTACGAGGGTTTACTGGTTCGTCTGCCGTCCCCGAAGAAAACAGCAGGTGTGGGTGAGTGCTACTTCTCGAGCTTGCGTTGTATTCCCTCGAAGAGGAAAGGGAGATGCAGCATAGTAGCGTAAGTATTTCCCCCAGTTTTTGAGAACCAAGGTATCAATCCAGTAGGAGACCACGCGCGAGTCCCTCGCACCTGCACAAACAAATAAGAACTTCGCAGCCAACGCGATAAGGGGTTGTCAATCCCTTTACGGTCACTTACGAAAGTGAGATCTGATAGATATGATAGTTTGATATTTTTGGTATTTTTTATTATAAGAACAGAAAGTAAAAGCGGAAAAAGTAAAGTAGGTGTAGATTGAAATGTTGAGAATAGACCCGGGGGCCATTGTGTTCTCTAGTGGCTTCTCTCATGATAGCGATATTCTACGGCGGGTAAACAAATTATTGTCGAGCAATTGATAGAAAAGCGAATAATTATGAGACTATCTAGGCATGATCATTATATATAGGCATCACATCCGAGACAAGTAGACCGAAACAATTCTGCATCTACTACTATTACTCCACACATCGACCGCTATCCAGCATGCATCTAGTGTATTCAGTTCATAAGAACAGAGTAACGCCTTAAGTAAGATGACATGATGTAGAGGGATAAACTCAAGCAATATGATATAAACCCCATCTTTTTATCCTCGATGGCAACAATACGATACGTGCCTTGCTGCCCCTACTGTCACTGGGAAAGTACACCGCAAGATTGAACCCAAAGCCAAGCACTTCTCCCATTGCAAGAACTATAGATCTAGTAGGCCAAACCAAACCAATAATTCGAAGAGAATTGCAAGGATATTATAATCATACATAAAGAGTTCAGAGAAGAACCAAATATTTCTCATATATAATCTTGTTCATAAACCCACAATTCATCGGATCTCGACAAACACACCGCAAAAAGAGATTACATCGAATAGATCTCCTCGAAGACCGATGAGAACTTTGTATTGAGATCCAAAGAGAGAGAAGAAGCCATCTAGATACTAGCTATGGACCCGAAGGTCTGTGGTAAACTACTCACAACTCATGGTGAGGCGATGATGATGATGTAGAAGCACTCCGTGGAAGATCCCCCCTCCGGTGGTGCTCCGGAACAGGCCCCAAGATGGGATCTCACGGGAACAGAAGGTTACGGCGGTGGAACTAGGGTTTTCTCTATTCGTCTGATGGTTTCGGGGTACGTAGGTATATATAGGAGGAAGGAGGGCACCGGGGGCCATACGAGGGACCCACGAGGCAGGGGTGGTGCGCCCTAGGGGGGCCCCACCCTCGTGGGCACCTCGTAGACCCTACTCTGTGGTTCTCAAGTCTCCCGTGCATGATTTTCTCAAAAAATATCTCTCCCGAAGGTTTCATTTCGTTTGGACTCCGTTTGATATTCCTTTTCTACAAAACCCTGAAATAGGCAAAAAACAGCAATCTGGACTGGGCCTTTGGGTTAGTAGGTTAGTCCCAAAAATAATATAAAAGTGTATGACAAAGCCCATTAAACATCCAAAACATCATAAATAATAGCATGGAACAATAAAAAATTATAGATACGTTGGAGACGTATCAAGCATCCCCAAGCTTAATTCCTGCTCGTCCTCGAGTAGGTAAATGATAAAAACAGAATTTTTGATGTGGAATGCTAACCAACATAGTTTTTCAATGTAATTCTCTTAATTGTGGCATGAATGTTCAGATCTAAAAGATTCAAGACAAAAGTCTATATTGACATAAGAAACAATAATACTTTAAGCATACTAACAAAACAATCATGTCTTCTCAAAATACCAAGGCTAAAGAAAGTTTTCCCTACAAAATCATATAGTCTGGCTATGCTCCCTCTTCACCACAGAAAATATTCATATCATGCACAACCCCGATTTCAGCCAAGCACTTGTTTTCATACTCTATTCTTTCAGACCTTTCAACTTTCACGCAATACATGAGCGTGAGCCATGGACATAGCACTATGGGTGGAATAGAGAGGGGGTTGTGGAGAAGACAAAAAGGAGGGAGATAGTCTCACATCAACTAGGCGTATCAACGGGCTATGGATATGCCCATCAATAGATATCAATGTGAGTGAGTAGGGATTGCCATGCAACGGATGCACTAGAGCTAAAAATGTATGAAAGCTCAACAAAAGAAACTAGTGGGTGTGCATCCAACTTTCTTGCTCACGAAGACCTAGGGCATTTGAGGAAGCCCATCGTTGGAATATACAAGCCAAGTTCTAACATGGTGCTACTTTGAAGCACAAGTGTGGAAAAAGATAGTAGCAATTGTCCCTTTTTTCTTTTTCCTTTTTGGGCCTTTTTTTTTCTTTGGCCTTTCTTTTTTTTGTGGAGGGGCTTTATTGATTTAGCCTTTCCTCACATGGGACAATGCTCTAATAATGATTATCATTACACTTTCATTACAACTCGATATTACTACTCGATACTAGAACAAGTATGACTCTATATGAATGCCTCCGGCGGTGTACCGGGATGTGCAATGAATCAAGAGTGACATGTATGAAAAATTATGCATGGTGGCTTTGCCACTAATACGATGTCAACTACATGATCATGCATGTCAATATGACAATATGATGCATGTCATATGAACAGAACAGTGGAAAGTTGCATGGCAATATATCTCGGAATGGCTATGGAAATGCCATGATAGGTAGGTATGGTGTATGTTTTGAGGAAAATACATGGTGGCTATTTTGAGGAAGGATATATAGTGGGTGTATGGTACCGGCGAAAGTTGCGCGGTACAAGAGAGGCTAGCAATGGTGGAAGGGTGAGAGTGCGTATAATCCTTGGACTCAACATTAGTCATAAGAACTCATATACTTGTTGCAAAAATCCGCGAGTCATCAAAACAAAGCAATCAACGCATGCTCCTAGGGGGGAGGTTGGTAGGAGTTAACCACCGCGCGCCCCGACCTCCACACAAAGGTCGACACTTTACAAATACCTCATGCTCTAACTTTGTGACATAGCGGTTCACCATATGTGCATGCTACGAGAATCACTAACCTTAACACAAGCATTTCTCTATTTCATAATAACTCCACTAGCATGACTCTAATATCACTATCCTCATATCTCAAAACAATTATCAAGCATCCAACTTCTCATCATATTCAATGCACTAAGTGTGAAAGTTTTTACTACATTGATATTGGATGTCTATCATGTGAAGACTAGTTTTATAGACTAAGCACATTACCATGCTGTTTTAATAGACTCTCAAATGGATATAAGTGAAGCATGAGAGATCAACATTTTTTTCAAAATATTATCACCACCGTGCTCTAAAAGATATAAGTGAAGCACTAGAGCAAAAACTATTCAACTCAAAAGATATAAGTGAAGCACATAGAGTGTTCTAACAATTCCTAGGCCATATTTAACTCTCTCAAATAGGTGTGTCCAGCAAGGATAATTGTGATAAACTAACAAGCAAAGACTCAAATTATACAAGATGCTCCAAGTAAAACACATATGATGTGGTGAATAAAAATATAGCTCCGAGTATAGTTACCGATAGATGAAGACGAAAGAGGGGATGCCTTCCCGGGGCATCCCCAAGCTTAGCCTTTTGGTTGTTCTTGAATTTTACTTGGGGTGCCTTGGGCATCCCCAAGCTTAGGCCCTTGCTACTCTTTGTTCCATAGTCCATCAAAGCAATACTCAAAACTTGAAAACTTCACAACACAAAACTTAGACAAAAATCTCGTGAGCTCCGTTAGTATAAGAAAGCAAACCACTACTCAAAGGTATTGCAATGAATTCATTCTTTGTTTATATTGGTGTTAAACCTACTGTATTCCAACTTCTCTATGGTTCATACTTCCCAATATTATTCATAGATGCATTGAAATAAGCAAACAACACACGAAAAACAGAATCTGTCAAAACAGAATCTGTCAAAAACAGAATAGTTTGTAGTAATATGCAGGTTTCACATACTTCTGTTACTCCAAAAAATTAAACTAAATTGTTAAATGTGAGGAATTTGTCTATTAATCATCTGCAAAAAGAATCAACTAAATAGCACGCTCCAGTAAAATCTGGTGACCATTCTAGCGAGTGCTAACAATTCTCTTTTTCACAGCAAGATCATATAAACTTCACACAAGTCGTCCCAAAGGTTCTACTTGGCACAAACACTAAACAAAACACAAAACCACATCTAAACAGAAGCTAGATGCAATATTTATTCCTAAACAGAAGCAAAAACAAAAAAAATATAAAATTGGGTTGCCTCCTAACAAGCTCTTTCTTTATAACCATTAAGATAGGCTTCAGAATTCAATGATGCTCACAAGAAAGACAAGGATTGAAGCACAAAGAGAGCATCATAAAACATGTGACAAACACATCTAAGTCTAACATACTTCCTATGCATAGGCATCTTATAAGCAAACAAATTAGCAAGGCAAGCAAAAACTAGCATATGCAAGGAAGCAGAAAGGAATGCTAGTAATCTCAACATAACGATAGGTAATTTAGTAACATGAAGATTTCTACGACCATGTTTTCCTCTCTCGTAATAATTGCATGTAGGATCATAAGCAAATTCAACAATATAGCTATCACATAACATATTCTCAACATGATCCACATGCATACGAAGTTGACACTCTTCCAAAATAGTGAGATCAACATTAACTAAAATCATGACCTCTCCGTGTTGGGGATCGTAGCAGAAATCAAAAAAATTCTACGCACCACCAAGATCAATCTATGGAGTAATCTAGCAACGAGGGAGAGGGGAGTGCATCTACATACCCTTGTAGATCGCGATGCGGAAGCATTACAAGAACGCGGATGAAGGAGTCGTACTCGTAGCGATTCAGATCGCGGTTGATTCCGATCTAAGCGCCGAATAACGGCGCCTCCGCGTTCAACACACGTGCAGCCCGATGACGTCTCCCACGCCTTGATACAGCAAGAGAGAGGGAGAGGTTGGGGAAGACTCCATCCAGCAGCAGCACGACGGCGTGGTGGTGGCGGAGGAGCGCGGGACTCCAGCAGGGCTTCGCCAAGCACTACGAGAGACGAGGAGGGAGAGAGGTAGGGCTGCGCCAAGCGAGAGAGGTCAAACCGTATGTTGGGCAGCCCCAAACCTCAAGTATATATAGGGGGAAGGGAGGGGCTGTGCCCCCTTTAGGGTTTCCACCCCTAGGGGTGGCGGCCAGCCCTAGATCCCATCTAGGGGGGCGGCCAAGGGGGAGAGGGAGAGGGGGGCGCACCAGATTGGGCCCTAGGGCCCATCTGCCCTAGGGTTTGCCCCCTCCCCTCTTGGAGGCGCCTTGGGCCCTGGTGGGGGGGGGGGGGGCGCACCAGCCCACCTGGGGCTGGTCCCCTCCCACACTTGGCCCACGCAGCCCTCTGGGGCCGGTGGCCCCACCCGGTGGTCCCGGTACGCTACCGATAGCGCCCGAAACTTTTCCGATGACCAAAACGGGACTTCCCATATATGAATCTTTACCTCCGGACCATTCTGGAACTCCTCGTGATGTCCGGGATCTCATCCGGGACTCCGAACAACATTCGGTAACCGCGTACATACTTCCCTATAATCCTAGCGTCATCGAACCTTAAGTGTGTAGACCCTACGGGCTCGGGAGTCATGCAGACATGGCCGAGACAACTCTCCAGTCAATAACCAACAGCGGGATCTGGATACCCATGTTGGCTCCCACATGCTCCACGATGATCTCATCGGATGAACCACGATGTCAAGGATTCAATCAATCCCGTATACAATTCCCTTTGTCTATCGGTATAGCACTTGCCCGAGATTCGATCATCGGTATACCGATACCTTGCTCAATCTCGTTACGGCAAGTCTCTTTACTCGTTCCGTAACACATCATCATGTGATCAACTCCTTGATCACATTGTGCACACTATGATGATGTCCTACCGAGTGGGCCCAGAGATACCTCTCCGTCATACGGAGTGACAAATCCCAGTCTCGATTCGTGCCAACCCAACTGATACTTTCGGAGATACCTGTAGTGCACCTTTATAGCCACCCAGTTACGTCGTGACGTTTGGTACACCCAAAGCATTCCTACGGTATCCGGGAGTTGCACAATCTCATGGTCTAAGGAAAAGATACTCGACATTTAGAAAAGCTTTAGCATACGAACTACACAATCTTGTGCTAGGCTTAGGATTGGGTCTTGTCCATCACATCATTCTCCTAATGATGTGATCCCGTTATCAACGACATCCAATGTCCATGGTCAGGAAACCATAACCATCTATTGATCCACGAGCCAGTCAACTAGAGGCTTACTAGGGACATGGTGTTTGTCTATGTATCCACACATGTATCTGAGTTTCCTATCAATACAATTCTAGCATGGATAATAAACAATTATCATGAACAAGGAAATATAATAATAACCAATTTATTATTGCCTCTAGGGCATATTTCCAACAGTCTCCCACTTGCACTAGAGTCAATAATCTAGTTCACATCGCCATGTGATTAACACTCACAGGTCACATCGCCATGTGACTAACATCCAAATAGTTTACTAGAAATAATCCAGTTCACATCACTATGTGATTAAAACTCAATGAGTTCTGGGTTTGATCATGTTATGCTTGTGAGAGAGGTTGTAGTCAACGGGTCTGCAACATTCAGATCCCTATGTACTTCACAAAACTTTATGTCATATCATAGATGCTGCTACCACATTCCACTTGGAGCTATTCCAAACTGTTGCTCCATTATACGTATCCGGTATCTCTACTCAGAGTTATCCGGATAGGTGTTAAGCTTGCATCGACGTAACTCTTTACGTCGAACTCTTTATCACCTCCATAACCGAGAAACATTTCCTTATTCCTCTAAGTATAATTTTGACCGCTATCTGGTGATCTACTCCTGGATCACCTTTTGTACCCTCTTGCCAGACACGTGGCAAGGCACACATCAGGTGCGGTACTCAGCATGGCATACCGTATAGAGCCTATGACAAAAGCATAGGGGATGACCTTCGTCCTTCCTCTTTCATCTGCCGTGGTCAAGCTTTGAGTCTTACTCAACTTCACACCTTACAACTCAGGTAAGAACTCCTTCTTTGACTGATCTATTTTGAACTCCTTCAAAATCATGTCAAAGGTGTGTGTTCTTTTCAAAGTATCATTAGGCGTCTTGATCTATCTCTATAGATCTTGATGCCCAATTATGTAAGCAGCTTTATCCAGGTCTTCCTTTGAAAAACTCCTTTCAAACAACCCTTTACGCTTTCCAGAAACTCTACATCATTTCGGATCAACAATATGTCATTCACATATACTTATCAGAAATGTTGTAGTGCTCCCACTCACTTTATTGTAAATACAAGTTTCTAACAAACTTTGTATACCCAAAAACTTTGATCACTCCATCAAAGCGTATATTCCGACTCCGAGATGCTTGCTCCAGTCCATGGAAGGATCGCTCGAGCTAGCATACCTTTTAGCATCCATAGGATCAACAAAACCTTTCTGATTGTATCACATACAACCTTTCCTTATGAAAACTGGTAAGGAAACTTGTTTTGTCATCCATCTGCCAGATTTCATAAATGCAGCTAATGCTAACATCATTCCGACGGACTTAAGCATCGCTATGGGTGAGAAAATCTCATCGTAGTCAACTCCTTGAACTTGTGAAAAACTCTTTGCCACAAGTCGAGCTTCATAGACGGTGACATTACCGTCCACGCCCGTCTTCTTCTTAAAGATCTATTTATCTCAATGGCTTGCCAATCATCGGGCAAGTCCACCAAAGTCCATACTTCATTTTGATACATGGATCCTATCTCGGATTTCTCGGCTTCTAACCATTTGTCGGAATACGGGCCCACCATCGCTTCTCCATAGTTTGTAGGTTCATTGTTGTCCGACAACATGACCTCTACGACAGGATCACCGTACCACTCAGGAGTAGTACATATCCTTGTCGACCTACGAGGTTCGATAGCAACTTGATCTGAAGCTTCATGATCACTATCATTAGTTTGTTCTTCAACAGTCGTAGGTTCCACAGAAACATCTTTCTGTGTTGCACTACTCTCCGGTTGAAGCGAGGGTTCGACAACCTCATCAAGTTCTATCTTCCTCCCACTAAAATCTTTCGAGAGAAACTCCTTCTCGAGAAAGGACCCGTTCTTAGCGACAAACATTTTTGCCCTTGGGTCTGAGATAGAAGGTATACCCAAATGTTACCTTTGGGTATTCTATGAAGATGTATTTGTCCGCTTTGGGTTCGAGCTTTTTCCGGCTGAAGCCATAAGCATCGCAGCCCCAAACATCAAGAAAAGGACAACTTTGGTTTCTTACCAAACCATACGGCGTCGTCTCAACGGACTTAGATGGTGCCCTATCTAAAGTGAATGCAGCTGTCTCTAATGCATAACCTCAAAATAATAGCGGTAGATCGGTAAGAGACATCATAGATCGCACCATATCTCATAAGGTTCGATTACGACGTCCGGACACACCATTGCGCTGTGGTGTTCCAGGTGGCTTCAACTACGAAACAATTCCACAATGTCTTAAGTGATTGCCAAACTCATAATTCCGAAAATCTCCCCTTGATCAGATCGTAGGAACATGATCTTCTTGTTATGATGATTCTTAATCTTCACTCTGAAATTGCTTGAACCTTTCAAACGTTTCAGACTTTTGCTTCATTAAGTAAATATACCCATATCCACTCAAATCGTCAGTGAAGATGAGAAAATAACGATATCCACCACACGCCTTAATTCTCATTGGATCACACACATCAGCATGTATGATTTCCAACAAGTCACTTGCCCGTTTCATTGTACATGAACACGGGATCTTAGTCATCCTGCCCATGAGGCATGGCTCGCATGTGTCAAGCGATTCAAAATCAAGTGACTCAAAACATCCATCAGCATGGAGTTTCTTCATGCATTTTATGCCAAAATGACCTAAGCGGCAGTGCCACAAGAAAGTGGTACTATCATCATTAACTCTACATCTTTTGGCGTTAATATTATTATCATGTGTATTACTATGATCGAGATTCAGTAAACCATTGGGTGCATGAGCATAAAGGTATTGTTCATGTAAACAGAATAACCATTATTCTCTAACTTAAATGAATAACCGTATTGCAATGAACATGATCTAATCATATTCATGCTCAACGTAGACACCTGATAACATTTATCTAGGTTCAACACCAATCCCGAAGGTAGAGGGAGCGTGCGATGGTGATCTTATCAACCTTGGAAACACTTCCAACACACATCGTCACCTCGCCCTTAGCTAGTCTCCGTTCAGTCCGTAGCTTTTGCTTCAAGTCACTAATAATAGCAACTGAACCGGTATCCAATACCCAGGTACTACTAGGAGTACTAGTAAGGTACACATCAATAATACGTATATCAAACATACTTTGTTGAAGTTGCCAGCTTTCTTATCTACCATGTATTTGGGGTAGTTCCGCTACCATGTGACGTTCCCCTTACAATAGAAGCACTTAGTCTCAAGGTTTGGGTTCAACCTTGGGTTCCTTCATTAGTGTGACAACTGGTTTGCCATTCATGAAGTTTCCCTTCTTGCCCTTGCCCTTTTGAAACCAGTGGTCTTGTTAAACCATCAACACTTGATGCTCCTTCTTGATTTCTACTTTTGCGGTCTTAAGCATTGCTAATAGCTACGGGATCATCTCCATCCTTTGCATGTCATAGTTCATCACGAAGTTCTAGTAGCTTGTTGATAGTGTCTATAGAATTCCGTCAACCACTATCTCATCTGGAAGATTAACTCCTACTTGGTTCAAGTGATTTTAGCACCCAGACATTCTGAGCACATGCTCACTAGTTGAGCTATTCTCTTCCATCTTTTTGGCAAAAGAACTTGTCAGAGGTCTCATACCTCTCAACACGGGCATGAGCCTGAAATCCCAATTTCAGCTCTTAGAATATCTCATATGTTCTATGGCGTTCAAGACGTCATTGGAATCCCGATTCTAAGCCGTAAAGTATGGTGCACTAAACTATCAAGTAGTCATCAGGACGTGTCTGTCAGGTGTTCACAACATCCACAGACAACCCTCACCAAACATGGCTCTCTTCCACCTCCCCCTCCACCTGTTGGACCCTCTTCACCATGGATCTAGCCTTTGATCCTCACTATGGAAGGCCTCCTCCATTGGGATTTCAACCCTGGCCTTGCCGTGGCCGAGCAGGTATGTCGTCACTTCGGAGAAACGGTGCATTTTTCCCCATCACGTCCCACCAAGGAATTTTTCTTGGTAGTCTCTTTCTCTTCGGCTTCTTTCCCTCTCTCTGAAGAATCAGTGGGTGTGGCTCTCCAATGTTGTATTGGGGGCCATCACAAAGGGTTTAAGGTCACTCGGATCAATGACAGATCATTTCGTTTCTCTGTGGCTGGCAACAAAGTTGGTCACTTCATTCACAGCCTCAAGGACCGCATTTGGCCAGATTTCATATGTCATTTTCATCTATTCAATGGCCGTTTCAATGGGTTTAAGCACTTTTACTTTCAATGGCATGCTAATGAAAGGTTGGAATCTATAGCCACCCATAACCCTATGGCAATCCGGGTGGACTCGTCTGCGTTCTTGCGATCTTATGATTCTGATCTGGATACTAACAAGGTTTTGAGCAAATATGGTATTGTTCCGTTGGCATCCATGGATTTCAGTAACACGCATGGCCATGAAGCTTCCAGTTCATCCGTTCCCAAGGATTTGAATCTCCCGACAGACTGTAAGATGATCAAGCAACAATATTCGGGTCATAATCCTTGCCCAATTACCCCGCAGGAGCATTTAATATTGATTGGGCAATTTCAGTTTCCTTGTAATATCACTTATCCTCGCCTACCACAGTGTTTCCTCTCTTTGGCCCTCAAATATGCACCTCCGCATATGTCTTGGCCGCCGGTGCTATCCAATGATCATATCGTGGATTTATTGCGGGCAGGATATGACCGCACCGAAATTGACAATCTCATTAACTGCTGGGGCGTTCTTTGCGGCAAATGCCTACAATGGGGGCACCGCAAACATAGTTGCCATGCTCGGCTTATATGCCTAAACTGCTCCGCCCCCGATCACAAGAGTTTTAATTGGCGTGCGAGACACATATCTTTTGAACAAGGAAACTCCTTTATAGCACTTGCCATTACTACCGCAGTCAAATCAAGTGACCCCAGGCATCAAATCAATCCCTCCCTACCAACCCGGTCCTGCCCCCCCACGGTCGCTAGGAGCCAGCCTCCCTCCACCGTCCGATGTTGTTCTTGTGGCCATTACGGAAACCTAGAGCCCCGCTGTTGGCGACGACGTTGGGCGCGGCGGTGGCAGTGGAAACCGAAAACCACCCCGACCTCCTGATGTCTACACACGCTTCTACTCTTGTAGACTATGTTGGGCCTCCAAGCGCAGAGGTTTGTAGGACAGCAGCAATTTCCCTCAAGTGGATGACCTAAGGTTTATCGAACTCAGGGAAGTTGAGGTTGAAGATGGTCTCTCTCAAGCAACCCTGCAACTAAGATACAAGAAGTCTCTTGTGTCCCCAACACACCTAATACACTTGTTAGATGTATAGGTGCACTAGTTCGGCGAAGAGATGTTAAATGGCAAGTGATATGGATGGCAAAACAAAGTAATATAAATCTGTAATAAAAAGTGCAGCAAGCAAACAAGTGGTAAACGTGAGCACAAATGGTATTGCAATGGTGGAAACAAGGCCTAGGGTTCATACTTTCACTAGTGGCAACTCCCAACAACATTAACATAATCGAATCACATGATATTTCCCATAAAACATGCAATGGAGACGCACCCGGAGGTCATTCCTTCGTGGTCAAAAGAGGACGAGAATTATGTAGGGCTACAAAAGCACACCTCAAAGTTCGTAGTTCTCAGGCTAAGGATTTCCCAATGTCACCGCGGCCATCCAAAGAGAGTCCCACAATCACCACAACATATCTAAAGGATAGTCAAAGACAAGCACCAAGACACTCTCAATCTTCAATCAACACACAAGAGAGGAAATCACTCATGAAAATATTTTTCTAATCCATGTCCAATAGACCGCTGTCACCTTGGTCTCGGGGATTATACTAGATAAAGACAAGTGAGTACATCAATCCAATACATAGAGGAAGGGGAAATATCATGGGATCACCCTAGATTAACATAGCCTATGATCACAACGGAGATCACATCATGGGAGAGAGAATTGACCACATAGCTACTGGTAAGAACCTCAGCCCCGAGGGGGAACTACTCCCGCATCATGGAGGGAGGAAGCAACGTCGATGGAGATGAATCCGGGGGCACTTCCCCGTCCCGGCAGGGTGCCGGCACAGGAATTCTGGTCCCCCGAAGCTTGATGGCGATGGCGGCGGAGATCGGAATCGCGTCTGGAGAAAAGGGGCCCGGAATCAGGGTTTCCTCGACGCGGTGTAAATATATGCCAAAGGGGGGCATCAGCGGAGGTCAGGGGGGCCCAGGCGCCCCCCCGGCGCGGCCAGGAGGGGGGCCGCCTGGGCAGGCCGCCTGGAGCCCCTCTGGCCCCCCTCTGGCCCTACTTTGGCCGCAAGGAAGCTTCCGGAACGCTGATTTTTTATATATTTTTTTCGGAATTTTTCTGGCAGTTTTCGTAATGGGAAAACCTGAAATACAAAAACAGCAGAAAACAGAAATTGGCACTGGGGTGCACTGAGTTAATAGGTTAGTCCAAATATGATCAAAAGTGTATGGAAGTGTATAAATATCATAGCAATATCACCCAAAAGAGGCATGGAGCAAGCAGAAATTATAGATACGTTTTGGACGTATCAACATCCCCAAGCTTAATTCCTGCTCGTCCTCGAGTAGGTAAATGATAACAAGAATAATTTCTGTGGTGACATGCTATTAACCATATAGGACTTTTTCATAGTCATATGACAAAAGCTTACTGAGACAATGAATCTGTAGTAATTAAGTTGCCTCATGAGAAAATCACAAAGAACTGAAAGTTTTACAACATGATATTGAAACATCAAATAGATTTGTAATGAGCATGGTGTGCAAATATGATAAAGTGATATCTCGCTTGCCCCCTTTAGTGAAGCAAAACATAAATGCAGGGGCACCTCCAAGGTTTAAGTGATGAGTAGATACAATGATTTCAAAATAAACGATATCATAATCATGCAAAAGACAATGCTACTTTGGGACAATGCACATTACACTCAGAATGACAATCATGCTCTCAGTAGTCGGTGCTTTAAAAGAAGCTGGAGACTCTCGAACCGTGGCTTTTGTTGGTGATACGTCCAAAATGCATCACTATTTTGTATCATAATTTATCCTTATTCATTGATATATTTCACGTTACGGTGATGTTCTTATGTTGTTTTGGTCTATTTTACACAGTTTGCAAACTGTCCGATGCCGGAACAGCAGACGCAGGATTCAGCAGTAAAAAGTGGACGCTGAGTTGCTGAAGAAGAATACCTCCAAATTACCTGAAAATTGACGGGAGATATTTTTCAGAAGAATCACGAAGGCATGCAAAAGGGGAGCCAGAGGGGGGCCACAGGGTGCCCAGGCGGCCTGGGGGCGCGCCCCCCCTGGCCGCGCCGGGGGGCGCCTGGAGCTCCTGGCCCACCTCCGGATGCCCCCTTTTGCATATATATTCTCCGTTCTCCGAAAACCCTAAATAGAAGACTTTTTACGGAGTTCCGCCGCCGCTTCGAGGCGGAACCCTACGGAGAAGAAAAGGGCATCTCCGGCGGGCAGATTCCGCCGGGGAGATCACCTCCCGGAAGGGGAGATCGTCGCCATCGTCATCACCATCGTCACGGGCATCATCGAGATCATCATCAACATCATCCCCAACATCAGCACCATCTCCATCTTCATCCAAATCTCATCTTACAATCACAACTCGTGTTGTAACTTGTACTACCTATCCTCTCTACTCCATCGGTGTTGATTACTACTTTGTGGTGAATGCTATTGAGTTTTGTTGGAGAAACATTATTATGTCCAGATTGTTTATCACATATTTATCCCCGATGATCATGGTCTCTTTTATGTCTCGTGAGTAGTTACCTTAGTTCTTGAGGACATGGGGAAAGTCTTGTTGTTAGTAGTCATATGTTGTTGAAGTAATATGTGTTGTTTGATACTTAAGTTGCGTTGTCATTCTACTAGTGGTGTTGTGTGAGTCGAACACCCAACACTTCGCCTTATTAAGGACCTAGGAGAATACATTGTGTATAAAGAATGCTTATGGTGGGTTGCCGGAGTGACAGAAACCTGAACCCCAGTTCGCACGCTTTTGCATAAGGGAATAATGGATCCTCGATCGTATTGCTATGGTTAGGCTTTTGCCTTAAATTCTATCTTGTATTTGCGGATGCTTGCAAGGTGTTTAATCATAAGAGTGCATTCATCTTAGTCTAGAGAGTGCACTAGCATAGATCCACCCACTCAACACTTATCAACACATAACATAGTATCGATACAGAATATGGTGAAAGCACATGACTACCTCTCCCGTGTGTCCTCAGGAACGCTTTAGTCTTTATAAGTTCAGTTGCTAGGCCTCTCCTTTGCTAAGAAAGGATTGGGCCACTTGTTACTCTCAGTACCTTTTATATTACTTGCTTTTACTATCCTGTTGCTTATACCGAGAAAACCCCTAAAAGTTATCTTTCAGTGCTTGCAGTAATTTCTTGCTCAGAATCGCTTATCAACACCTTCTGCTCCTCGTTGGGTTCGACACTCTTACTTATCGAAAACGCTGCAATAGATCCCTCACGGTTGTGGGTCATCAAGTACCGTTTTCTGGCGCCGTTGCCGTGGAGCGTAGCGCTATTGGTAAAGTGAAACTGGTAAGAAAGTTTTTTATAATTCTATTTTTATTTTTGCTATTGCTGCTCTTTGTCCTTATGGACAACCCTATTATTGGAGCGTTGCTTGCGGGAAGACGCCCCACACCTGTGGTGGTTGATCCTCCCCCTACTGAAATTGTGCCTTATAAAATACCAGCTAGCATTATCGATTATGTTTTGGCTAATCGTTATGCAGGAGATAGACATCCCGGTGAACACTTGCTATATTTGTCACGACTATGTTCATTATTTAAGCTTGCAGGTGTATCGAGGGAGTTTGTCATGAGGAAATTGTTTGTCGTATCACTTATAGATAAAGCTTCAGATTGGTATGGGCTTCTCGATAACTCACACTTGCTGGACTGGCAGGAGCTTATGTCTCTCTTTTATACTAAGTTTTATCCTCTTCATGAAATTCATCGAGACATGAATTATATCTATAACTTTAGGTCTCGTGACGGAGAAAGCATTGCTCAAGCTTGGGGGAGATTGAATTCCCTAATGCTCAAATGCCCTATTCATAAGCTTCCCAAGGAAATTATACTTACAAATTTTTATGCCAGGCTTTCTCGTCAGGATAAGGAGATGCTGGATGCCTCCTCTAGTGGGGTATTTCAGAAGAAGAGTGTTGAAGAAAGGTGGGATCTCCTTGAAAGGATCCAGAGGAATACCAAAGATTGGGAAATTGATAAAGGTATTGAACCCGCTATAAATTATGAACATGATTATATTGAGAGCTATGTGGAAACTGATTACTTCAATACTTTTTGCTCTAAGATTGGTCTTGACTCCCATCTAGTGATTGATTTGTGTAAGAATTTTGCCTCTCACGTTGATTCTTTAAAAAAGAAGAGAGACCAGCACCATGAACCTTTTAAAGAACCACCTATTGATATTTATGTTGCTGACCCTATTTTGCCTGCAGTTATATATGAAAAGCCTCCTTTTCCCACGAGGATAAGGGAGCACTCTCTTGTGACAAGCATAATAAATAAAAGTGAGAGAAGAGTTGATGAGCCTGAGGACCAGATCAGGGTCGATCCTCAAGTTGCATTGATTAAAGACCTTGCTACTAATGATGTTTTGGATTCCAATATAACTTTTTGTGCTGTTTCCACTAACCTTGTCACAGCCAAGAATAAAGGCCCAATTTCAGGTACTCCAGTGGTATTTGTTAAAATAGGAGATCACAATTATTATGGGCTATGCGATTTGGGATCGAGTGCAAGTGATATCCCCTATTCACTTTATGAAGAGATCATCGGTGAGATTTCCCCTTGTGAACTTGAAGAAGTTGATGTTACCATTCATCTTGCAAATAGAACAACTATCTCTCCTATCGGAATTGTGAGGGACGTTGAAGTCCTATGTGGAAAGGTAAAATACCCTACCGACTTTCTAGTACTTGGTTCAGAGAGGGACAATTTTTGTCCAATTATTTTTGGTAGACCTTTTCTTAGAACTTGTGGAGCTATAATAAATTGCAAGAAAGGTAAAGTTTCTGTTGAATTCGATGGTGAGCCATATGAATTTAATTTTTCTAAGTTCTCTAAGCAGCCTCGTGGTACTGATTTACCTAGTGATGATAAGATTATTGAAAGTATTGCCTCTATTGCTATTCCCCCTAATGATCCTTTGCAGCAATACATGGAGGACCACGATAATGATTTGCATATGCAGGAAAGAAATGAACTAGATGAAATATTCTTGAGGCAGCCTGTTATCCTGAAGCACAACCTTCCGGTTGAACCTTTGGGAATTTTATCAAAACCGAAAGAAGACCCGGTGTTCGATCTTAAACCCCTTCCCGATACGCTCAAGTATGCTTATTTAGATGAAAAGAAAGTATATCCTGTTATTATCAATTCTAACCTTTCAGGATATGAAGAGGAGCGATTATTGGGAGTACTTCGTAAACACCGAGGCGCAATTGGCTATACCCTTGATGACCTTAAGGGGATTAGTCCATCTATCTGTCAACATACTATCAACCTTGAGCCTGATGCTAAACCAGTTGTTGATCATCAACGACGGTTGAACCCGAAGATGATGGATGTTGTGAGAACTGAGATTCTCAAGCTTCTAGCCGTAGGTATTATCTACCCTATAGCTGATAGTAAGTGGGTAAGTCCGGTACATTGTGTTCCTAAGAAAGGAGGTACAACTGTGGTTCCTAATGATAAAAATGAATTAATACCTCAGAGAATTATTATTGGATATAGAATGTGTATTGATTACAGGAAGTTGAACAAGTCAACTAGGAAGGATCACTATCCGTTGCCGTTCATCGACCAAATGCTTGAAAGGTTATCCAAAAATACCCACTTTTGTTATCTCGATGGTTATTCTGGCTTCTCTCAAATTCATGTTAACACTGTTGATCAAGAGAAGACCACTTTTACTTGTCCCTTTGGTACTTATGCTTACAGACGTATGCCTTTTGGTTTATGTAATGCCCCTGCTACTTTTCAAAGGTGTATGTCTGCTATCTTTCATGGTTTCGGCGGGGATATTATGGAAGTCTTCATGGACGATTTCTCCGTCTATGGAACTTCTTTTGACCATTGTCTTCACAACCTTAATAAAGTTTTGCAGAGATGCGAGGAGACAAATTTGGTACTCAACTGGGAAAAGTGCCACTTTATGGTTAATGAAGGAATTGTTCTTGGTCACAAGATTTCCGAAAGGGGAATTGAAGTGGACAAGGCCAAGATCGAAGCTATTGAAAGGATGCCCTATCCAAGGGACATCAAAGGTATTCGCAGTTTTCTCGGTCATGCAGGTTTTTATAGAAGATTTATTAAAGACTTTTCTAAAACCTCGAGACCCCTAACTAATCTTCTCCAGAAGGATGTTCCTTTTGTATTTGATGAAAGTTGTAAGGAAGCTTTTGAAGTCCTTAAGAAAGCTTTAATAACCGCTCCCATAGTACAACCACCTGACTGGAATTTACCTTTTGAGATTATGTGTGATGCAAGTGATTTTGCTGTTGGAGCTGTTTTAGGACAAAGAGTTGATAAGAAATTGAATGTTATACATTATGCTAGTAAAACCCTTGATAGTGCTCAAAGAAACTATGCTACTACTGAGAAAGAATTCTTAGCTGTAGTTTTTGCTTGTGATAAGTTTAGGCAGTATATTGTTGATTCCAAAGTTATTATTCATACTGATCATGCTGCCATTAAGTATCTTATGACAAAGAAGGATGCCAAGCCAAGGCTTATCAGATGGGTACTCCTTCTTCAAGAATTTGATTTGCAGATTGTTGATAGGAAAGGGGAAGACAATCCGGTGGCGGACAATCTTTCAAGGATGGAAGATATACCGCACGACCCCATCCCAGTTAACGATAGTTTTCCAGACGAGCAACTTGCCGTTGTAAAAGTACAATCTCTTTCCGATCCTTGGTATGCAGATTATGCTAATTTTATTGTTGCAAAGTATTTGCCTCCAGGTCTAACATTTCAGCAAAGGAAGAAGTTCTTTCATGATTTGAGGCACTACTTTTGGGATGACCCACATCTTTTCAAAGAAGGTCCCGACAGGATCGTGAGAAGATGCATTCCAGAACATGAGCAGAAGGACATTCTCCGACGGTGTCATGATAGTCCCTATGGAGGACATCATGCCGGTGAAAGGACTGCACATAAGGTTCTTCAATCAGGTTTTTATTGGCCTACTCTCTTTAAAGATGCTAGAAATTATGTTTTAGCCTCTGATAAATGTCAGAGAGTTGGTAACATTAGTAGAAGGAATGAGATGCCTATGAATTACTCACTAGTGATTGAACCTTTCGATTGTTGGGGTTTTGATTTTATGGGTCCTTTTCCTTCTTCGCATAAGTACACTCACATTTTAGTAGCTGTTGATTATGTGACCAAGTGGGTTGAAGCAATCCCCACTGAAAGTGCTGATCACAAGACATCTTTGAAAATGCTTAAAGATGTAATTTTTCCTAGGTTTGGTGTACCAAGGTATCTCATGACTGATGGGGGATCACACTTCACGCACGGAGCTTTTAGAAAAGCTCTGGCCAAATACGATGTTAATCATAGAATTGCTTCACCATATCATCCTCAAACTAGTGGGCAAGTTGAGCTCACCAATAGAGAGATTAAGTTGATCTTGCAGAAAACAGTAAACAGAAATATGAAGGATTGGTCAAACAAGTTAGGAGATGCTTTGTGGGCATATAGAACTGCTTACAAAAACCCCATGGGCATGTCCCCCTATAAGATGGTGTATGGCAAGGCTTGCCATTTGCCATTAGAGTTAGAGCATAAAGCTTTCTGGGCTGTTAGAGAGCTTAACGCTGACCCAAAACTAGCTGGTGAGAAGCGTCTCATGAACTTGACTTCTCTAGATGAATGGAGAAGTGAAGCTTACGAGAGCGCTAAAATGTTCAAGGAAAAGGTAAAAAAGTGGCATGATAGGAAGATTCTGAAACATGAATTTAATGTTGGTGATAAAGTTTTGTAGTTTAGATCCCGTTTCAGGTTTTCTCCAGGTAAACTACTTTCCAGGTGTGAAGGACCATTTCATATTGAAGAAGTTTATCGGTCTGGTGCAATTAAGATTAACAATTTTGAAGGCACCAAACCTCAAGTTGTGAATGGGCAAAGACTTAAACATTACATAACAGGAGACCCTGTCAATGTTGATGTGAATATAATATACACAACAAGCCATGAAGAACATGTTGCAGCCCTGTTTCAGACGCCAGCAGAAGCAGAATAAAGAAAAGGTATGTAGTACGGTAAGGAAACACCACAAACCATCATAAAAGTTCCGTATTACGAGTTTTTGCAAAATTAGTAAAATTCCGAGTCGAAGTGGAGCCGGAGACGACCTCCAGGGAGTCCAGGCGCCCCCCTGGCGCGCCCCCCCTGGGCCGCGCCGGCAGGCCGCCTGGGCACCCGGGAGCCCGTCTCCGACCCCGCTTTGGTCCGTTACCTTCCTTTCTGTACATAAATTTTTCCTATATATTTGCCCGGATTGTTCCGGCAACGTATCTTGCGATTTCGTGTGTTTTCTCTTCGATCTGTTTCTGCCAGGAAATCTTTCAGCTGAATTTAGGTGCCATGGCTTCTCCAAGTTCCCCCAAGGACAAGTTCGTCATCAACGTCATCAACCCTTACCTCGATGAGGTGAAGAAGCACCCTCAGGTTGTTCGGATGGAGGACGGTGTCCTTCATCAAGAAGATCTGAAGGGACCTATCAAGGAGGGGAGCATCCAGGCCAGGCTGGAAGAAGTGGAGCAGGAAGTCTTTGAGTACAAGAAGATGACCGAGCGTGGTGTCGAAGCTAACTTTGACATCACCAACGAGCTGAAGAACTACTTCCTGAAGGAGATGAAGAAGATGTGGGAAAGAATCGCCGCGTCTGAAGACAGAATTATAGAACTCCAAGGGCAAATTAATGATCTACATAACCAGAACTGTGAGTATGAACTAAGGTTTCTGCGCATGGGTTTGGGTGCTGAATGCAAGATTCAGGAGATGAGCCTCTCATATGAGACTTTAGCAAGATATCCATGGAAGCGTTTCGCCAAGGACTACGTGATTAACTCCAACAAATATGGGTGAATCTCCTTGGGTAATGGCATTCCCTCGGCTTGTTCCAAGCTTGGGGGAGTGCCCGGTATCTTTATCTTTACCTTTTGTCTTTTAGAGTCAAGTAGAGTCGTATCATGTCTAGGGAGGTTGTTATATGAGATAGGTGTGTGCATTGAGGTCTATCGCTCCTTCGGTGAAGAATTGTATCCGTGAGTGTGGAGTCGTTTATGATAGAATATTAATGAGAAGTTTATCGGTTCCTTTTGCTGCACTCGGTATTCTCTTCACGCAATCGACCTTATATGATGATTCTTATGGGGAGTATTGACCTTATGTCAGGTATGGCTATGAAACTTTATTTACTCTTGGCAAATATAGCTTGGGTCATAACAACAAGCATGATTTTCTTAAATTATCAACATAGCCAAAACTTTATGTTATTATGCTTGAAGTGTTATGCTGACAAGGAAGACAACTTGATGTGTTATGCTTATTTCGATGTTCATGCTTTATATTGCTTTGCATCTTAGTCATCATCAATTGTCTGTTCTCTCAAAACCTTTGCTAGCCTAACTCTGTACTAAGCGGTATTCTGCTTGTGCATCCATACCCTTAAGCCAATACCTTCCATATGAGTCCACCATACCTACCTACTCGTGGTATTCCGCTACCACCTCCTAAAAGTATATAATTTATGTGTTATCCTTAAATGTTCAAAATCTTTTATTTTGTGCCTCTGTTCTAGCTCATGAGGAAGTAATAGCTAATTCATAGTCTTTTTGAGTTGGACAAGCTTCACCCCGGGATTGCATGTATAATGTGCAAACCCATAATACGAGAAGGAGCTGGCATAGAGTGCGCCCGACTTAAAAATAATATAACAAACAAACCCTCCTTCACGCTTTGTTCATGAGAAATCAGAAAACTTTGGCAGTGATAAACAAAGGAGAATAAGAGGATGTTATCGTCCTCGTGCGGGAGCCGTTCCTCGAAACTTGTCCAGCTCAAAAAAGCAATTGAGTTATCTATTAGCATTCGTTGACAAATCATGCACCCCTAAAAACTTGTTTTCATTCTGTTTGATTTGAGGATAGCACATGAGTTTTCCCTACTACCCTAGAGCAGGGCCTATCTTTTAATTTTAAGTTGAGTCAGTTACTTCTACTTCCTTCTATTTCTCAAAGAGAGGAGACGTTTGATGTTGATAAGGATTCATTCATATAAAGCTGCATTAAGATTTGTCATATCATATCCTTGTTGACATTATCATTCGATAAGTAAGTTGTTTGTCATGCCCAGCTGAGGCAAACATCTTCCTTTGTGTTAACATTTTCACTTCTTGCCTATTAACATGTTATTCAAAAAGCTTCAATTGATCTCATCAAATATAAGAGTAAAAGTTAAATCTATTGTTGTTCTTTGACCAAAGGACATGTTTGCCATGATATAATGAGTTTCCTTAGCCCTACTTTCGAATATAAGTGTTATCACTCTTTCATAAGGGCCTTATGAGTTGAAGATTGCTGTTGAGGATATTTGAGTTGGTAAAGAAACTATGATGCTTCTTGTCTGTATTCTATTTATCGACACTTCACTCTCTAAACTTGTGGACAGGTTTACCGAGTTCATATTCGCTTGGGGACAAGCGAGGTCTAAGCTTGGGGGTGTTGATACGTCCAAAATGCATCACTATTTTGTATCATAATTTATCCTTATTCATTGATATATTTCACGTTACGGTGATGTTCTTATGTTGTTTTGGTCTATTTTACACAGTTTGCAAACTGTCCGATGCCGGAACAGCAGACGTAGGATTCACCAGTAAAAAGTGGACGCTGAGTTGCTGAAGAAGAATACCTCCAAATTACCTGAAAATTGACGGGAGATATTTTTCAGAAGAATCACGAAGGCACGCAAAAGGGGAGCCAGAGGGGGGCCACAGGGTGCCCAGGCGGCCTGGGGGCGCGCCCCCTGGCCACGCCGGGGGGGCGCTTGGAGCCCCTGGCCCACCTCCGGATACCCCCTTTTGCATATATATTCTCCGTTCTCCGAAAACCCTAAATAGAAGACTTTTTACGGAGTTCCGCCGCCGCTTCGAGGCGGAACCCTACGGAGAAGAAAAGGGCATCTCCGGCGGGCAGATTCCGCCGGGGAGATCACCTCCCGGAAGGGGAGATCGTCGCCATCGTCATCACCATCGTCACGGGCATCATCGAGATCATCATCAACATCATCCCCAACATCAGCACCATCTCCATCTTCATCCAAATCTCATCTTACAATCACAACTCGTGTTGTAACTTGTACTACCTATCCTCTCTACTCCATCGGTGTTGATTACTACTTTGTGGTGAATGCTATTGAGTTTTGTTGGAGAAATATTATTATGTCCAGATTGTTTATCACATATTTATCCCCGTTGATCATGGTCTCTTTTATGTCTCGTGAGTAGTTACCTTAGTTCTTGAGGACATGGGTAAAGTCTTGTTGTTAGTAGTCATATGCTGTCGAAGTAATATGTGTTGTTTGATACTTAAGTTGCGTTGACATTCTACTAGTGGTGTTGTGTGAGTCGAACACCCAACACTTCGCCTTATTAAGGACCTAGGAGAATACATTGTGTATAAAGAATGCTTATGGTGGGTTGCCGGAGTGACAGAAACCTGAACCCCAGTTCGCACGCTTTTGCATAAGGGAATAATGGATCCTCGATCGTATTGCTATGGTTAGGCTTTTGCCTTAAATTCTATCTTGTATTTGCGGATGCTTGCAAGGTGTTTAATCATAAGAGTGCATTCATCTTAGTCTAGAGAGTGCACTAGCATAGATCCACCCACTCAACACTTATCAACACATAACATAGTATCGATACGGAATATGGTGAAAGCACATGACTACCCCTCCCGTGTGTCCTCAGGAACGCTTTAGTCTTTATAAGTTCAGTTGCTAGGCCTCTCCTGTAATGCCCAGGATGGAGTTATACCTTCTACGTGTCGAGGCACGACTTAAAGGCATAATTCCATCCTAGAATGATCTCAAGTCTGGTAATCTTTGCACAACTCATGTAAAAGAGGGGATAGTAAACAAAAATAGTTGGCTTACAATCGCCACGTCACAGAATTACAGTACAAGTCTCAAACATCATACATTAAGAACACTACAACCCTCTAAGGGCAAAAGCCAAATGTCAAAGTACCAAACTCAGATAAATAAACCATAGGCGGATCGAATCCTAGTAAGAGACTCCACTACTGATCGTCCGGGTAGCGCACGTAGTACCGGCTACGCTCTTCGTCGTACTCCCAATCCAGCTCGGTGCCATCACCTGGATAGCTCACAGCTGGACCTGCATCTGGTGTGTGAAGTAACTGTGAGCCACAGAGGACTCAGCAATCCCGTTCCCGGGTAACAGAACTATTTAAGCCTTTAGGTGAGGGAAAGGCTGAAGAAAAGAACAAGTCTGCAGCAGCAACTAGCATCTAGCTTACGCAAGTGAGAGCGAGAAGAGAAGGCATCGGCGAGAAGTGATCACGAAGTGATCCTAGCTACAAGCTCACAATCATAACCCCTCCGTGTTCAACTCCCGAATCCCTATTCGGAAATTGACAGTCACGGAACACACGCTGGTAGTGTATTAGTAACATTGTGTCAAGTTATCTACAACTGAAATTAACAAGCTCCCATCTGCCACATAACCGCGGGCACGGCTTTCGAAAGTTCAAACCCTGCAGGGGTGTTCCAACTTGACCCATTACAAGCCCACGATCCGCGGAGTCGCAACTCCAAAGTGGGAAGACCCGAGTATCCTCGGAATCCCGTGCTCAAGATATACCGAGCTAAGGTAAGGCTAATCCAGCAAATCCTCCCGGCGTGCCGACACCCTGATAGTAGCCACGCGTATCTCGTCTCAGGCCATGACCGGATGGGTGATCCCACAGGTTTTTACCAGACCTTGAGTTTCCTCGAGGTGGCCCCGCGTAACCCCCGTTTCGGACCAACACTCATGTGGAGCACTGGCCCGGGGTTGTTGATTAAGAAAGAGGGTTAATTACTCCCTATGCAAGTTTAGTTTGTTATTAGGCAAATAGTACCAATGTTGGGATTTGCTGGAAAAGACTTAGCACTTAGCGGTTTATCGAGGGGGTCCCATACACCCCAACCGTGTTAGGAACGCATAATCAAGGAACATAATACCGGCTTATACGGATCCTAACGGCATGAGTGGAACAAAACACCAAGCAAAAGGCTTAGCCTTCCACCCTTGCCAATATATAGATGATTTCATTTAAAGCATTTATATAGTGTGATATAACCCAACCAAACTTCAACATGGAGCAAGCATCTTCACTTCACCTGCAACTAGCAACGCTATAAGAGGGGCTGAGCGAAGCGTACTTAGCCAAGCAACGGTTTGCATAGGTAGGGTGGTTAAACATGGCAATGGTTACAAGTAGGAGGCTGACAAGAAGAACATGGGCATCGAGGCAAAACTATAGATCGAGACTACTAGCAATAGGCAAAAATAGTAATGTTATCGGGGTTCGGTCATCTTGCCTGAAGAGAAGTCGTTCGGATCGTAAGAAGGGTCCTCGTGCTCAACCTCGTTGGAAACCTCGTGCTCAACTTCGTACTCGTTCTCAGCTTCCGACTCTAAACAAAACAATCACACCAAGCACCAATCAACAAGATGCAATGCGCACTCGAAAAACATGAATGCATGATGGATGCACTAAGGATGCACACGGAGCACGCAAAACATCACTCAAGCAAAACACCTCATAACAAGGTAACAATCTGATATTATTAATCTACACAGAAACTCACCCAAGTTTGATATAAGATTCGCTGAAATCGGAGTTACGGGCTAAAAGTTATGCCCGAAACAAGATTTGAGCGAAAGCTGAAAATTACAGCAACATAGCAACTTGGGAGCTCAAAATAATTAAGCTACAGCACCCAAAAAGCATGGCAAAGGACATGAACACAAACTAGACATATAGTACAGAAACTAGGTCGAAAGTGCACCCCCAACGGAGTCACGGATCAAAAGCAATGACCTTGGACATATTGAACTTTGCAATAAAATTCTGGCAGCAGAATTTTATTGAAACTTTAGAGCAAAAGATAAACATGCTACAGCCACTCAAATGGACATGTGAGGACATGAATGGAAAGACAACAATATATACTACAAGGAACAATCAAGATCCACCCCAAAACTAACATGCTTTGTCCTAGAACATCACACAAACATGGCATCGGAACGTTACAGATTTCAGACTTAGTGAAAAAATCACTAAGTCCTAAAACAGCAATAACATCATAGCACACAAAAGAGCATGTTTAAGTCACCTCGAAACTAAACATGGCAAAGGGTAAGCACCTCATCAAAATACATATGACGGTGATCCCGAAACACACAAGCATGCATCATTGAGGTGAACACAACGATTGCAACGAGCTCAACAAGATGGCATTTCATAACAAGTGAAAACACAACATGTGAACATGGCACTTTGCAACGATGATAACAAGGCAACAATAAATCTACCATGCAACCTATCACACACAACACGTAATTCGTGGCAAGACGAACACGTGGACATGTCATTTGCATCGTTTGGACAAACGAGCTAAAAGATATCACATGTCAAAGGTGGCACAAAAATAACACATAACAGCAGTTTATAACATGATGCACTCTTGCAACAGCAAAACAAGTGTCAAGATGACATCTAACATGCAAGACAACAACAGGTAAAACGTAGAGGACATCTCCACGAACATCTGGACATGCTACATGTGCGAAACGGAGCAACAGGCACAAGGTTACAGCAGGTCAAAGTTAGCAAAACAGAATAGATCTCAGGGACTTAGAGGAATTAGAGTCAACCTCTCCGGATCCAGATCTGATGAACAGTAGCGGAGACGGGCCCGGGTTGAAGCAGATCTGGGCCGCGCGGAGCGAATCGGGGCGGCGGCCCACTGGCGAGGAGGCGGCGGCCCGGGGCGGCTCGGCCGAGCGCCGCGGCCCAGGCGCGGACGAGGCCCGGCGGGGCGAAGCGGTTGGGCCCGCGGGGCGGTGCGGCCCGGCGAGGCGGAGCGGGAGGCCCAGCCGGCCTGGCGAAGGGGGGCGACGGCCCGCTCGGGAGGAGGCCTGCCCGGCTCGGTGCAGTACGGGCCGAGGAGCTGGTACGGGATCTCGGCCCAGGCGGGAGGCGAGGCGACCTGGGCGGATCCGGCGGGAGGGTGCGGCCCGGTTGCGCGCGCAGAAGGAGGCGGCTGGCGATGGCGGCATACGGGCCTTGGCCCAGGTGGCTTGCGGCGAGAAGTGGCGATGTGGTCCAGGCCTCTCCTGGCGACGGGGATCCGGTCCGT
Source organism: Secale cereale (assembly GCA_902687465.1). Lineage (NCBI taxonomy): Eukaryota > Viridiplantae > Streptophyta > Magnoliopsida > Poales > Poaceae > Secale > Secale cereale. The sequence goes on along the minus strand of LR738713.1, from coordinate 755,880,311 downwards.
GACGAGGCGAGCTGGTGAGCTGGCGGGGAGGCGACGGCCCGCAGCTGGCGCGGTCGAAGGATCCGGCGGGGCTGGTGTGATGGCGTTGACCTCGGCCTGAGGCCAGATCGGATCGCGGCGACGGCGGCTCTGACGGCTGGATCGAGGGATCCCCTCGGGATCCGACAGAAAATTAGGGATTGGATCTGAGAAAAGTAAAAAAAAAGAAAGTGGAGAAGGGGGAAGAAGAAGGGGATGCCCAAATAGACTAGGGGGGTCTATATGTAGCAGTTTTTAGGGTTAGGAGGGGATTTAGGGGCGCTAGGAGCCCTCCGATCGCGATCCGACGGATCCAATCGCGGGGGTTGATTTAAAAGGCCTAGACGGAGAAAAGAGACTGCAGTAGGGATGTTTCCGGGACACGAAGTAAGGGCACTTCGGACCCACACGAACAACGGATGGAAAAGTCAACGGAGTCCAAACGAGACGAGATTTGAGAGGCGGGTTGCACACAACAAAACAACAACACACAAAACAACCTCGCGGCACACCGGTAACGAAAAACGCCCGAACAACAAAGTAGGCCTACGGGACGTCACAGACACGTGAGGGAGCTCCGGAACGCGAAACGGACAACGGGAAGAAACACACGGAACCGGAAGCAACCCATAACACAAATGCAATGCACATGTCTACATGATATGAATGAATGCCACACACTCACACAACAAAACGACGAAAACCCGAAAGACAAGAACCCGGAATGGAAAATAGATGAAGCCGGAGATATATTATATACCCAAAAGGGAAAGTATTACATCCGGGGCATTACAAACTCTCCTCTACTACAAAAAGATCTCGTCCCGAGATCTAGGACTGGAAAAAGGAAGGGTACTCGGAACGAAGATGATCTTCTCGTTCCCAGGTAGCTTCTCGGTCTGTGTGATGTGACCACTTGACTTTCAGAAACTTGATGGACTTGTTGCGAGTCTTGCGTTCAGTTTCTTCGAGAATTGCAACTGGATGCTCTCGGTAGGAAAGGTCTTGTTGAAGATCAATCTCCTCAAACGGAATCATGCGCTCAGGTGCCTTGAAGCATTTCCGAAGTTGAGACACATGGAAGATATCATGAACATTTGCAAAGTTGGAAGGGAGCTCGAGCTGATAGGCTAGATCGCCTCTTTTGCCAAGAATCTTGAAAGGCCTGACGTATCTAGGAGCAAGTTTTCCTTTGATACCGAATCTTTGGGTTCCTTTCATCGGAGAAACTCGGAGATAGACGTGATCACCGATGTCGAAAGCCAAATCACGATGCTTTCCGTCATAGTAGCTCTTCTGACGCGACTGAGCGGCCTTGAGATTCTCACGTATGACTTTGCACATTTCTTCGGCTTCAGAGATCAAGTCATTGCCAAGAAGTTGACGTTCACCTGTTTCAGACCAGTTGAGAGGTGTACGGCACTTTCTGCCATAGAGAATTTCAAATGGTGCTTTGCCTGCACTTGCTTGAAAGCTGTTGTTGTAAGAGAACTCGACAAATGGAAGGCAGTCCTCCCATTTCATGCCGAAGGAGATGACACAGGATCTGAGCATATCTTCTAGGATTTGATTCACACGCTCGACTTGACCACTAGTCTGAGGGTGAAAGGCAGTGCTGAACCTGATCTTCGTGCCCATGGCGGACTGAAAGGAGTCCCAGAACCTTGATGTGAACAAGCTGCCACGATCTGAGGATATCACTTGAGGAATGCCATGTAGGGACACGATTCTGGAAGTGTACAGCTCTGCAAGTTGAGCTGCATTAATTGATTCTTTGACTGGGAGAAAGTGAGCGACTTTGGTAAGCTTGTCAATCACCACAAAGATAGCCTCATTGCCTCGCTTGGATTTAGGAAAGCCAGTGACGAAGTCCATTTCAATGTGGTCGAACTTCCACTCGGGAATAGGAAGAGGTTGGAGAAGACCGGCTGGACGTTGATGTTCTGCTTTCACTCTTCTGCATACATCACATTCGTTCACGAATTGGGCAATTTCCCTTTTCATGCGTGTCCACCAGTAAGATTGCTTGAGATCTTGGTACATCTTGGAACTGCCAGGATGAATGGAAAGGAGAGAGTCGTGAGCTTCTTCCATTATGAGCTTCCTGAGATCACCTTTGGGAACAACGAGTCTGTCCTCGAAGAACAAGGTATCTCTCTCATCAACACGGAAGCACTTGTATTTTGGAGTGCCCTTTGCAATCCCATGTTTCACCTTCTTCACCATGGTATCACTGAGCTGGGCCTCACGGACTTGATCTTCCAAGGTAGGAGCAATTTGGAGATTTGCAAGAAAACCCTGCGGAACAACCTGGAGGTTGAGCTTCCTGAAAGCTTCACAAAGCTCAGGCTGATATGGCTTGATAAGAAGGCTGTTGCAATATGCCTTTCTGCTCAAAGCATCTGCAATCACATTCGCCTTGCCTGGAGTGTATTCAATGCTGGGGTTGTACTCTTGGATCATCTCGACCCAACGAGTCTGGCGGAGGTTCAGATGCGGCTGTGTGAAGATGTACTTCAAGCTCTTGTGATCAGTGAAGATGTCGACTTTTCTGCCCAACAACAGATGTCTCCACGTAATCAGAGCATGTACCACAGCTGCTAGCTCGAGATCATGTGTGGGATAGTTCTTCTCAGCTGGCTTTAGCTGACGAGAAGTGTATGCCACAATTCTCTTCTCTTGCATAAGCACACCACCAAGGCCTTGAAGAGAAGCGTCACAGAACACTTCATAGGGCTTGGATTCATCTGGAGGAATCAGAACTGGAGCGGAAACAAGCTTCTCTTTGAGGGTTTTGAATGCCACTTCACATTCGGGAGACCAAAAGTATTTGACATTCTTCTGAAGCAGGTTGGAAAGAGGCTTGGCAATCTTGGAGAAGTTTTCAACAAACCTTCTGCAATAGCTGGCAAGACCCAGAAAACTGCGGAGCTGCTTGACGTTCTGAGGAGCTTCCCAGTTGACAATTGCTTCAACTTTCTAGGGATTAACCGCAATACCGTCAGCTGAGATGATGTGGCCCAGGTACAAAACCTTATCGAGCCAGAACTCGCACTTTGAGAACTTGGCATAGAATTTATGCTCTCGGAGTCGATCAAGAACCAGACGCAAGTGCTTTTCGTGATCTTCTTCATTCTTTGAAAACACCAGAATATCATCCAGATACACAAGCACAAACTCTCCAGTATAGGGGTTGAAGATGTAATGCATCATCCTTGAAAAGGTGGGAGGAGCATTGGCGAGACCGAAGGACATAACGGTATACTCATATGAACCGTAGCTCGTTCTGAAGGCCGTCTTGGGAATGTCTTCCTCGCGAATGCGAATTTGATGGTAGCCCATTCGGAGGTCAAGCTTAGAGAACACTTTAGCTCCTTTGAGCTGCTCAAAGAGTTCGTTGATGTTGGGGAGCGGATACTTGTTCTTAATCGTCTTCTTGTTCAATGGCCGGTAGTCAACACAGAGACGCTCCGTGCCATCTTTCTTCTTGACAAATAAGACACCACAGCCCCACGGAGATGTACTCGGTCTGATGAGACCCATACGCTCCTGTTCATCCAACTGTTTCTTCAATTCCTTCAATTCATCTGAAGAGAGCTTGTATGGACGCCGGCAAACAGGTTCGGTGCCCGGCTCGAGTTCAATGACAAACTCCACCTGACGGTGTGGAGGCATGCCTGGAAGTTCTTCTGGAAAGACGTCTTGATATTCGTTCACCACTGGAATTTGCTCTATGGCATTAATTTCACCCTTATCATTAAGAGAGAAAAGCCGAATAGTATTATCCCTGGAGGCGAAGATAATCACATCTTCATCAGAATGAGACAATTTGACTTCCTTTTGAGCGCAATCAATGTGAGCATCGTGCTGAGAAAGCCAATCCATTCCGAGAATGAGGTCGATGTCAGAATTACCAAGAACCACCGGAGAAGCCAAAAATCGATAATCACCCATGCGAATAGAAACATCCGGAGCATATATACGAGAATGCATCAATCTACCCGGAGAAACAACTGATAACTCCCTTGGCAAACTTTTGATGTCCACATTATACTTGGATGCAAAAGGTTGAGACATGAAAGAGCATGAAGCACCCGAATCAAATAACACTTTAGCAGGTATAGAGTTCACTGGAAGGTTACCCAGAATGACATCAGAAGAAGCCTCCGCTTGTGCTGCATTCATCAGATTGACCCTTGCAGACTTTGGATCATGCCTGACAATAGCTGAACTCACAGGTGGAGGAGGAGGAAGACGCTTCGGATTCGGACATCTGTTGGCATAGTGACCCTTCTGGCCACACTTGTTGCACACCACTTCAGAGAGAGGACGGAAATGAGAGCCACTGGACTTGGAGCCTTGAGACTGAAACTGCTTCTTCGACTGGTTGCTTGGGTTGGGTGGGTGGGAGAAACCACGACCACTAGAGTTCTTGTTGTTGGAGTTGTTGTATGGAGCTCGAATCACTGGAGGAGGAGGAAGCCAGAATTTCTGTTGTTTCACAGCCAACTGAGACGATGAGGAAGAGTGAACAGCATCTCGAATTCTCTTCTTAGAAGCCTCCATCTTAAGCTGAGCTGCTTCTTGTTTCAAAGCCATGTTATAGAACTTATCGAATTCGTCTGGATCGAACAAAGTGAGAGCAAGCTGAAGTTCATCTTTGAGACCTCCACGGAACTGATAGATTTTACTCTTTGCATCAGGAATGTCTTGCTTTGCATAACGAGCGAGGTTTTGGAACTTGACATTATACTGATAGACTGACATGGAGCCCTGCTTGAGGTTGCGGAATTGCTCACGCATACCCTCGATAACACTTGTAGGAATGTGATGCGAGCGGAAATCCTTGCAGAAATTCCCCCAAGAGATCACTTGACCCGGCCTTGAGTCTTTGTACTGCTGCCACCAGTCAGCTGCTTGATCTTTCAGTTGGAAGGCTGCAAACTTCACATAGTCATCTTCTTTCACGTTACTGCACTCAAAATGCTTCTTTATGTCGGTCAACCAATCCTCAGCATCAAGAGGGTCGACACAGTAACTGAAAGCTTTAGGATTGTTAGCCAGGAACTGGTTGAGAGTAGCATGGTGCTGCTGGAAGAAGTTGCCTTGGTTCATTGGAACACCCTGATTAGCTTGATTAGCTTGCATAGCTTGCATTTGCTGCATCATCTGCATCATCAACTGAGTGTTCTGAGCAGTAGTCTGCATAATTGCTCTCCAAGCCTCAGGCGGAGGAGGAGGAGAAGGAGGACGTTCTGGAACCTCTTCACCCTCTGGGTTAGCATTCGGAACCCTTTTCGGAGCCATCCTGTAAGAGATGACCACGAATCAGCAATTGATTGACAAAAGGAATAAGCTGAATCAATGGAATGAATTGCAACAAGTCTTCACAATAATCATTCGAACAATAAGAACGAATGAAATCATCCGAACAAGAGGAACGAATGAATTTCTTAGTTAATTGATAACATCAGTCTTCACGAGAAGCCACATAGGGATCAAAAGGATAAAATAAGAAAAACAACAAGGTACGGAAAAGGAACAAACACAAGAGAGGAGTTTCGTTCTAACATCTTTGTGCTGAAAGCATATGAACGCGTTACGAAAAGGTTTTGCAATCCCCGGATCAGCATAGCCAAGGACCCTTTAAGATGCAACTCCTGATAGTAACCTCGGTCATATAACCCCTTCACTCAATGTCGAACCCCGAACTCACTAACCTGCATTCGTTGGAAGAATGCCTACGATCTACTGGATAAAACCCACCTATAGCTTTCCGAAAGATTCCAGTTATGCAATCAGGTGTTGGGGATACACGGGAAGCACCGTGCAATCAACTCTAACCTACATCCAGGTGTATCCATCCTTCAACACATAACCAGTCTTTCTCGGAAACTGTGTACCTCGGACCTTCGAAAAGCATCCACTATAACAAGCTATGGCAATACTCCCGAACTACCTCCCCAGTACTGGGTGATGTCGGGGTTATCTTGCCACTGGCCGTATAGGGGAGATTTTCGATGTCGGCCGTCTTAAGTATTTAGTACTGCCGCGATATGCTTGTTACAATGATACCCCGAAGCTCAACTCCTCGGTAACAGGAGGCATCGGGAACAATATCCTTGTCACAAGAACATCGAAACAATCCCAGAATACTCGCGGGATTCCTAAAAAAAATTTGTGCAAATTTTGAAGATAGGAGAGACAAGAGTAGACGTCAGGAGTCCTCACCAGAGAGAAAGGGGATGAGAAGCAAAGAAATCCTACTCTCCGATATGATATAGGACTCAAAAAGTTTTCAGTGTGTGCCTAGACTCAACCGTCAACGGTTCGATCAAACAGTGGGGGCTCCTAGGTCGGAGAAGGCTCTGAATACCAACTTGTAATGCCCAGGATGGAGTTATACCTTCTACGTGTCGAGGCACGACTTAAAGGCATAATTCCATCCTAGAATGATCTCAAGTCTGGTAATCTTTGCACAACTCATGTAAAAGAGGGGATAGTAAACAAAAATAGTTGGCTTACAATCGCCACGTCACAGAATTACAGTACAAGTCTCAAACATCATACATTAAGAACACTACAACCCTCTAAGGGCAAAAGCCAAATGTCAAAGTACCAAACTCAGATAAATAAACCACAGGCGGATCGAATCCTAGTAAGAGACTCCACTACTGATCGTCCGGGTAGCGCACATAGTACCGGCTACGCTCTTCGTCGTACTCCCAATCCAGGTCGGTGCCATCACCTGGATAGCTCACAGCTGGACCTGCATCTGGTGTGTGAAGTAACTGTGAGCCACAGAGGACTCAGCAATCCCGTTCCCGGGTAACAGAACTATTTAAGCCTTTAGGTGAGGGAAAGGCTGAAGAAAAGAACAAGTCTGCAGCAGCAACTAGCATCTAGCTTACGCAAGTGAGAGCGAGAAGAGAAGGCATCGGCGAGAAGTGATCACGAAGTGATCCTAGCTACAAGCTCACAATCATAACCCCTCCGTGTTCAACTCCCGAATCCCTATTCGGAAATTGACAGTCACGGAACACACGCTGGTAGTGTATTAGTAACATTGTGTCAAGTTATCTACAACCGGAATTAACAAGCTCCCATCTGCCACATAACTGCGGGCATGGCTTTCGAAAGTTCAAACCCTGCAGGGGTGTTCCAACTTGACCCATTACAAGCCCACGATCCGCGGAGTCGCAACTCCAAAGTGGGAAGACCCGAGTATCCTCGGAATCCCGTGCTCAAGATATACCGAGCTAAGGTAAGGCTAATCCAGCAAATCCTCCCGGCGTGCCGACACCCTGATAGTAGCCGCGCGTATCTCGTCTCAGGCCACGACCGGATGGGTGATCCCACAGGTTTTTACCAGACCTTGAGTTTCCTCGAGGTGGCCCCGCGTAACCCCCGTTTCGGACCAACACTCATGTGGAGCACTGGCCCGGGGTTGTTGATTAAGAAAGAGGGTTAATTACTCCCTATGCAAGTTTAGTTTGTTATTAGGCAAATAGTACCAATGTTGGGATTTGCTGGAAAAGACTTAGCACTTAGCGGTTTATCGAGGGGGTCCCATACACCCCAACCGTGTTAGGAACGCATAATCAAGGAACATAATACCGGCTTATACGGATCCTAACGGCATGAGTGGAACAAAACACCAAGCAAAAGGCTTAGCCTTCCACCCTTGCCAATATATAGATGATTTCATTTAAAGCATTTATATAGTGTGATATAACCCAACCAAACTTCAACATGGAGCAAGCATCTTCACTTCACCTGCAACTAGCAACGCTATAAGAGGGGCTGAGCGAAGCGTACTTAGCCAAGCAACGGTTTGCATAGGTAGGGTGGTTAAACATGGCAATGGTTACAAGTAGGAGGCTGACAAGAAGAACATGGGCATCGAGGCAAAACTATAGATCGAGACTACTAGCAATAGGCAAAAATAGTAATGTTATCGGGGTTCGGTCATCTTGCCTGAAGAGAAGTCGTTCGGATCGTAAGAAGGGTCCTCGTGCTCAACCTCGTTGGAAACCTCGTGCTCAACTTCGTACTCGTTCTCAGCTTCCGGCTCTAAACAAAACAATCACACCAAGCACCAATCAACAAGATGCAATGCGCACTCGAAAAACATGAATGCATGATGGATGCACTAAGGATGCACACGGAGCACGCAAAACATCACTCAAGCAAAACACCTCATAACAAGGTAACAATCTGATATTATTAATCTACACAGAAACTCACCCAAGTTTGATATAAGATTCGCTGAAATCGGAGTTACGGGCTAAAAGTTATGCCCGAAACAAGATTTGAGCGAAAGCTGAAAATTATAGCAACATAGCAACTTGGGAGCTCAAAATAATTAAGCTACAGCACCCAAAAAGCATGGCAAAGGACATGAACACAAACTAGACATATAGTACAGAAACTAGGTCGAAAGTGCACCCCCAACGGAGTCACGGATCAAAAGCAATGACCTTGGACATATTGAACTTTGCAATAAAATTCTGGCAGCAGAATTTTATTGAAACTTTAGAGCAAAAGATAAACATGCTACAGCCACTCAAATGGACATGTGAGGACATGAATGGAAAGACAACAATATATACTACAAGGAACAATCAAGATCCACCCCAAAACTAACATGCTTTGTCCTAGAACATCACACGAACATGGCATCGGAACGTTACACATTTCAGACTTAAGTGAAAAAATCACTAAGTCCTAAAACAGCAATAACATCATAGCACACAAAAGAGCATGTTTAAGTTACCTCGAAACTAAACATGGCAAAGGGTAAGCACCTCATCAAAATACATATGACGGTGATCCCGAAACACACAAGCATGCATCATTGAGGTGAACACAACGATTGCAACGAGCTCAACAAGATGGCATTTCATAACAAGTGAAAACACAACATGTGAACATGGCACTTTGCAACGATGATAACAAGGCAACAATAAATCTACCATGCAACCTATCACACACAACACGTAATTCGTGGCAAGACGAACACGTGGACATGTCATTTGCATCGTTTGGACAAACGAGCTAAAAGATATCACATGTCAAAGGTGGCACAAAAATAACACATAACAGCAGTTTATAACATGATGCACTCTTGCAACAGCAAAACAAGTGTCAAGATGACATCTAACATGCAAGACAACAACAGGTAAAACGTAGAGGACATCTCCACGAACATCTGGACATGCTACACGCGCGAAACGGAGCAACAGGCACAAAGTTATAGCAGGTCAAAGTTAACAAAACAGAATAGATCTCAGGGACTTAGAGGAATTAGAGTCAACCTCTCCGGATCCAGATCTGATGAACAGTAGCGGAGACGGGCCCGGGTTGAAGCAGATCTGGGCCGCGCGGAGCGAATCGGGGCGGCGGCCCACTGGCGAGGAGGCGGCGGCCCGGGGCGGCTCGGCCGAGCGCCGCGGCCCAGGCGCGGACGAGGCCCGGCGGGGCGAAGCGGTTGGGCCCGCGGGGCGGTGCGGCCCGGCGAGGCGGACCGGGAGGCCCAGCCGGCCTGGCGAAGGGGGGCGACGGCCCGCTCGGGAGGAGGCGTGCCCGGCTCGGTGCGGTACGGGCCGAGGAGCTGGTACGGGATCTCGGCCCAGGCGGGAGGCGAGGCGACCTGGGCGGATCCGGCGGGAGGGTGCGGCCCGGTTGCGCGCGCAGAAGGAGGCGGCTGGCGACGGCGGCGTACGGGCCTTGGCCCAGGTGGCTTGCGGCGAGAAGTGGCGATGTGGTCCAGGCCTCTCCTGGCGACGGGGATCCGGTCCGTGACGAGGCGAGCTGGTGAGCTGGCGGGGAGGCGACGGCCCGCAGCTGGCGCGGTGGAAGGATCCGGCGGGGCTGGTGCGATGGCGTTGACCTCGGCCTGAGGCCAGATCGGATCGCGGCGACGGCGGCTCTGACGGCTGGATCGAGGGATCCCCTCGGGATCCGGCAGAAAATTAGGGATTGGATCTGAGAAAATTAAAAAAAAAAGAAAGTGGAGAAGGGGGAAGAAGAAGGGGATGCCCAAATAGACTAGGGGGGTCTATATGTAGCAGTTTTTAGGGTTAGGAGGGGATTTAGGGGCGCTAGGAGCCCTCCGATCGCGATCCGACGGATCCGATCGCGGGGGTTGATTTAAAAGGCCTAGACGGAGAAAAGAGACTGCAGTAGGGATGTTTCCGGGACACGAAGTAAGGGCACTTCGGACCCACACGAACAACGGATGGAAAAGTCAACGGAGTCCAAACGAGACGAGATTTGAGAGGCGGGTTGCACACAACAAAACAACAACACACAAAACAACCTCGCGGCACACCGGTAACGAAAAACGCCCGAACAACAAAGTAGGCCTACGGGACGTCACGGACACGTGAGGGAGCTCCGGAACGCGAAGCGGACAACGGGAAGAAACACACGGAACCGGAAGCAACCCACAACACAAATGCAATGCACATGTCTACATGATATGAATGAATGCCACACACTCACACAACAAAACGACGAAAACCCGAAAGACAAGAACCCGGAATGGAAAATAGATGAAGCCGGAGATATATTATATACCCAAAAGGGAAAGTATTACATCCGGGGCATTACATCTCCTTTGCTAAGAAAGGATTGGGCCACTTGTTACTCTCAGTACCTTTTATATTACTTGCTTTTACTATCCTGTTGCTTATACCGAGAAAACCCCTAAAAGTTATCTTTCAGTGCTTGCAGTAATTTGTTGCTCAGAATCGCTTATCAATACCTTCTGCTCCTCGTTGGGTTCGACACTCTTACTTATCGAAAACGCTGCAATAGATCCCTCACGGTTGTGGGTCATCAGTTGGCAAGGTTGAAAACCCGTAGTCAGAAACAAAGACAAAACATGTACCAGAGCTCTTGGTTTTAAAAACAGAGGTAATAATTATTTTCTTCTTCTTAGATCATGCATGTTTCGTCAACGAATGCTAGCAGATAACTCAATTACTCTTTGAGATGGACAAGTTTCGAGGAACGACTCCCGAATAAGGACGATCACATCCTCTTAATCTCCTTTGTTTATCACTGCCAAAGTTTTCTGATTTCTCATGAACAAAGCATGAAGGAGGGTTTGTTTGTTATATTAATTTTGAGCCGGGCGCACTCAATGCCAGTTCCTTCTCGTGTTATGGGTTTGCACATTATACATGCAATCTCGGGGTGAAGCTTGTCCAACTTAAAAAGATCATGAATTAACTACTACTTCCTCATTGACTTAAAATAGAGGCACAAAATAGGAATGCATTTTTTCTTTTTCTTTGAATAATTTCGAGATGGTACATGAAAGTCTCCGTTAGGAATGGCAGGTAAATACCATGTAGGAAGGTACGGTGGACTCATATGGCATAACTGGTTTAAAGGAATTTGGATGCAGAAGCAGTCAGTCCGCTTAGTATAGGAGGAGGTTAGCAAAAGACTGGGAGCGACCAACTAAGAGAGCAATGACGGTCATAATCATGCAGAGCGACAAAGCAACATTGAATCAGGCATGGTAGTTATATCGCTACTCAGAAATAAAAGATCATCAAGGCTTGACAGACTTTCTTTACAGTCTTAAATATGCGTGAGCATACGCCAAGTCAATCAAAATAAATTCTTGGGGGAAGATACCACTAAACCATACCACATCATAGGCAAACAAATCATGTTGGTACTCCAATAACACATTGGAAACCCCCCAGCTATTTGGGACTAACCATAAGAAAACATGAACTACTAAGCACCATTATGCACGTAGCATTTTTATCATGGACATATCAACCAATGCAACAGAAGCAAACTCTCTTAATAAGATAAGCATGATAACTAAAGAGAGTTCAAGCAACCAACTAAACAAAAGCTCTTTAAAAAGATAAGCATGAAAAAATAAGAGCGAAACATGATAGTAGCTATTGAAAGACAAAGAACACACACAACAAAGATAGACATGAAAATTCTATGTTATGTTCTAGGTAGAAGTGGAGCGTGTTTCTCTCCCACACAAAGAAATGCTGAGTTCCGACTCGTTATGAAAAGCTAAAGAAAACTAAAAAGGAAACTAAAAGCAAGACGCTCCAAGCATAGCACATAACACATGAAGTGATAAAAATATAGTGGAACGAAAGACGAACTGATAATGTTGATGGAGAAGGGGATGCACGGGGGCATCCCCAAGCTTAGACGCTTGAGTCTTCTTGAATATTTCTTGGGGGTGCATGGGGGCATCCCCAAGCTTGAGCGTTTGACACTCCTGAATCTTTTTATCATCTTCCCTCGCACACTTGAAAACTCCCTTCATACATAACTTATCATAATCCGATTAGCGAGGTTAGTACCCATAATAAAATAATTGTTCCTTGCTGGAAATAAGGATATTCTTGAAGGTCTACTGTTTCTCAAGATTGCCAAAAGGTTTTTGCAAAGAAAAAGCAAGCTCAAGGTTTGCAAAATGAAGGAAAGGCAAAACAGGACAGAATCTGTGAAAAACAGAACAGCAGGTAGTAAATGATTTTTTCGGGGCACTTCTGCAACTCTAATAAAAAAACTCAGAACAGACGCACGAAAGACAATTGTATAGAGCACGCTATCGAAAAAATTCAGACCAAAAAGATGATCTGGTGATTTTATACGAATTTTTCTATCCAAGGACAGAATCTGTTTCCTGGACAGCACGTCACAACTTTTGAACTTTCTTGCAATCAGAGGCTACACTTGGCACAAAGCTGAAAAGTAAAGATACAATGATGATGCTACTGTAGTAACAACATCAAGACACAACAAAAGCAAAATAAAATTTTATTCATTGTGGGCTGCCTCCCAAAAGCGCTTTCTTTTATGCCTTTAAGCTAGGCATAAGACTTTAATGATGCTCTTGTAGGAATAAGAGTTGAAGAACAAAAGAGAGCATCAAGAAGCAAATACCAAACACATTTAAGCCTAACATGCTTCCTATGCATAGGAATATTGCAATAGAATAATTCATTGAAGCACAAAGCAACTAGCATAGGAAGGCAAAACAAGCATAACTTCAAAATATTCACCATAAAGAGAGGAAACTTCTTATTATTAAGATATTTAGAACCAAGTCTCCCTCTCTCATTATAAATTTCAGTGGCATCATGGATGAACTCAACAATATAAGCATCACATAAAGCATTGTTACCATGATCCACATGCAAAAAGGTACTCTTACTCTCCACATAAGCATAATCTTTCTCATTGGTAATAGTGGGAGTAGGACTATCATAAACAACTTGAACACTATAGATTAATTGTGTATTAGGAGGGTGGTGTTCAACAAGGGAGTAATTCCCTCCATGATTATGACAACTTTCATAAGGATAATTTCTCCTTATGTCATAGGTACCTTTATAATCACTATAGATTGGAGTTATAACATCATCATAGTAGAGAAGAGCATTATCATTGCTAGCAACTATATTTGTAAACATGTTGTCTTTATTCTTACTAGCAAAAGAATTATCAATTGTCACATCACTAGTGGGTAAAGGATTTGCAATCCTATCATCCCCAAGCTTAGAGCTTTCCATATCATCACTTTCAGAGTTGGTACCAAAAATATTTTCAAGATCATAAGTAGCATTATCATCATTTTCTAAATCACAATAAGTAACATGCATACCATAATCAAAATCATCTTCAATGGTACCTACGGACGTATCATCAAGATGATAAGTAAGGCAATAAACTTCACCTTCTTCTTTAAACTTACAACCGTTAGGATAAAAGTTGATGGGAGGAATATGCTCAGGCCAGGTTGATACCCATTCTTCTTCCTTCTTGCTCCTCTTCCTGCTCCTCTTCTTTTTCTTCTTCTTCACCTTAGAAGGGAGTGGTTGGAGATGAAGCTTCTCCACATATCCTGGTTTATCATTAGAAACAATAGGGGAAACTTGGGAGAAACTCTCCTTTTTATTAGCAGAAATATAAGAGACATTTTTATACTTTGGTAAAGTTCCCTCCTTTCTAATCTTACTTATGCAATCATTTTCATGGCAATTAACAACACAATAGAGATGGCAGTTTTGCAAAGTGTTTTTTATTCCTATGGCATTAACATCTAGCCAAGAAGTCTTTTCTGTTAACTCTTCACACATCAAAAATAACATAAGCTCATCAAAAAGATCAGAGGTGATCATGTTATCACACAACTGGTTAACAGTTATGTTTTGAAAGTTCATGCATTGAAAATTAAAGTGACCCTCTATACGGCAAAGTTCACAAGTAAAAGGGTAAAGGTCACACAATTCTCTAGCAATTTCATATAAATCTCTGACCCAAGTGATTGTTCTTTCATGCTTATGTTGCTTACAATACTTCTCTTCTTCAATCATAGGCCTTTCACAAGGTGTATCCACTCCACAAAAATTGACATGCTTATATAAAACTTCATTTTTAGGAATTGGATCATGCATGTTGCAATCATCATGAACAATTTCATTTTATTTGCAAATCTCTTTAAAAGGTTTATGATGCTTGATCCAATCCTCCTTAGACATATTAAGATGTGAAGCAAAAGATTTGAGGAAATCAACAAGGAGTTGAGAATCAAGTCCAAACTTAGCACTAAACTTATTAAAACTTGTAGTTTCAACAAAAGACTTAATGCAATCATACTCATAAATTATACCTGACTCTTTACCTTTGTCGATCTCCCAATCTTCAGTGCTGCGTTGAATTCTTTCAAGGAGTTCCCATTTAGCATCAGTCTTTTCGTTTGTGAAAGAATCCATAGAGGAAGCGTCGAGTAAATCTTTATTCTGTCGAGAAAGCCTCGCATAGAAATTAGTAATAATCATATCTTTGGGGAGCCCATGGTTAGGACATTTTAGCATTAACGTTTTCAGTCTCCCCCAAGCTTGAGCTATGCTCTCTCCGTCATGAGGATAAAAATTATAAACATAATTCCTATTCTCATGGACTTCATGAAGAGGATAAAACTTGGAGTAAAAGAGAGACTGGATCTCTTCCCACTCCAGCAGGTGAGAGTCATTTAGTAGCCTATACCATTCCAATGCTTTTCCTTTCAGTGACAAGGCAAATAATTTCCTCATGACAAACTCCCTCGATACACCTGCAAGCTTAAATAATGAACATAGTTGTGACAAATATAGCAAGTGTTCACCGGGATGTCTGTCTCCTGCATAATGATTAGCCAAAACATAATCGATAATACTAGCTGATATTTTATAGGGCACAATTTCAGTAGGGGGAGGAGCAACCACCACAGGTGTGGGGCGTCTTCCCGCAAGCAACGATCCAATAGCAAGGTTGTCCATAAGCATAACTAGTGAAATAAAAACAAGAAACAAAAAGATTTAATTGCAAGATCTAAAGATATACCTTCAAGCACTCACTTCCCCGGCAACGGCGCCAGAAATAGCTTGATGTCTACACACGCTTCTACTCTTATAGACTATGTTGGGCCTCCAAGCGCAGAGGTTTGTAGGACATCAGCAATTTCCCTCAAGTGGATGACCTAAGGTTTATCGAACTCAGGGAAGTTGAGGTTGAAGATGGTCTCTCTCAAGCAACCCTGCAACTAAGATACAAGAAGTCTCTTGTGTCCCCAACACACCTAATACACTTGTTAGATGTATAGGTGCACTAGTTCGGCGAAGAGATGTTAAATGGCAAGTGATATGGATGGCAAAACAAAGTAATATAAATCTGTAATAAAAAGTGCAGCAAGCAAACAAGTGGTAAACGTGAGCACAAATGGTATTGCAATGGTGGAAACAAGGCCTAGGGTTCATACTTTCACTAGTGGCAACTCCCAACAACATTAACATAATCGAATCACATGATATTTCCCATAAAACATGCAATGGAGACGCACCCGGAGGTCATTCCTTCGTGGTCAAAAGAGGACGAGAATTATGTAGGGCTACAAAAGCACACCTCAAAGTTCGTACTTCTCAGGCTAAGGATTTCCCAATGTCACCGCGGCCATCCAAAGAGAGTCCCACAATCACCACAACATATCTAAAGGATAGTCAAAGACAAGCACCAAGAGACTCTCAATCTTCAATCAACACACAAGAGAGGAAATCACTCATGAAAATATTTTTCTAATCCATGTCCAATAGACCGCTGTCACCTTGGTCTCGGGGATTATACTAGATAAAGACAAGTGAGTACATCAATCCAATTCATAGAGGAAGGGGAAATATCATGGGATCACCCTAGATTAACATAGCCTATGATCACAACGGAGATCACATCATGGGAGAGAGAATTGACCACATAGCTACTGGTAAGAACCTCAGCCCCGAGGGGGAACTACTCCCACATCATGGAGGGAGGAAGCAACGTCGATGGAGATGAATCCTGGGGCACTTCCCCGTCCCGGCAGGGTGCCGGCACAGGAATTCTGGTCCCCCGAAGCTTGATGGCGATGGCGGCGGAGATTGGAATCGCGTCTGGAGAAAAGGGGTCCGGAATCAGGGTTTCCTCGACGCGGTATAAATATATGCCAAAGGGGGGCATCAGCGGAGGTCAGGGGGGCCCAGGCGCCCCCCCGGCACGGCCAGGAGGGGGGCCGCCTGGGCAGGCCGCCTGGAGCCCCTCTGGCCCCCCTCTGGCCCTACTTTGGCCGCAAGGAAGCTTCCGGAACGCTGATTTTTTATATATTTTTTTCGGAATTTTTCTGGCAGTTTTCGTAATGGGAAAACCTGAAATACAAAAACAGCAGAAAACAGAAACTGGCACTGGGGTGCACTGAGTTAATAGGTTAGTCCAAATATGATCAAAAGTGTATGGAAGTGTATAAATATCATAGCAATATCACCCAAAAGAGGCATGGAGCAAGCAGAAATTATAGATACGTTTTGGACGTATCACCTCCCTCGACGCCTCACATTCGGCCCCTTCGTCCACCTCGCTTCCCAACGCAGCAGAGCACTCAGTGCTAGCTCCACAACCACCAAAGACACCCACCGCCGCTCCCTCCACCTCCATCTCCACCCTCCGCCATCCTCCTCTCACCGCCACCATGGCCAACTACCCCATCAACCCAATCCCGTTTCTCCCCGCAGGTTGGGCAGTCGAGCCAGGGCCGGCGGATCGGAAAGTGAGGGCGGATATGGTGGTCAATCCAATCCCCCCACTCAACAACAGCTTCCTCACCATCGCTGAAGTCAGCCGCTTCATCCCCTTGCACCTCCGGAAGGAACTTCGCAACACCATTGAGGGCCTGCTCCATGAATCTGGTCTTCGCACTACGGATACCTCAGACCACCCGCTTGGTATTGGTATGTTTGCTTTCGCCAATTCTTTCATCAGAGACACAGCAGTCAATACCACCTTTCAGTTAGATGATGAAGATTTGGTAGTTTCTTTCGTGCGCCACAATGCCGCTCTGAACATGCGCACCACCACCTATGGCCCTGAGGTCTGGCTGATGTATATTGGATTCCTGGATGACTATCAGACTGATTTCTACCTACAGCGTTCTGTTGATGACTATGGTAGATTAGTCTCCTGGAATAGTCCCAATATGGATCGTAGTATCGTACTTATCAAGGTCCGGGTGATTCACATGCGTCTGATACCCAAGAGTATTGTTGTTCGTCAGCTAGGCGGTGATAGAGCTTGTTGGACAGTAGCAGTATTTATTCTGAGAGGAGCAGATTGGAATGCTCATGATCCGGAAGTTCCAGTGGCAGATGAAGAACCACCTCCGGCGAATGGCATCCCGCATCCTATGTTTGGCGAAGGATTGACTGCAGAACAACTTTACCAGCAAAAACTGCAAAATTGGCTTCTCCAAAATGGTAATGGGAATGATCAAGCCCCCCATCATGCTCCTCAGCAAGATGGATCTCAGAATGAGCAATGGGACCCCTGGCCTCAACCCCCTGCTCCTCAAATGCCTGCTGCTCTAGTCAACTTCCAAGCCTGGTTGGCTGCACAAGGCCTTCAAGTGCAAGATGGCATTCTCCCTGAAAACAATCTGTCGGACAGCCTAAACTCTGCTTGGCTTGACTCTAGCTCGTATGCAAGCTCCCAGGGATCCTCCTCGATAGCTCTTGTGTAGACCAACACTCTGATGGTGGCGCCTCCGGCTCCTCCAAATGTCATCAATGTTGAGGTTGCAGTCTCTGCTAATACCTTGCAGGTCAGCGTTCTGTTGGAAGGCAACAACCTTGCTACTGTCCTCACCTCAGAACTGATTCCTCGTAATGTTTTCACTGCCCACCTATCACAATCCATACTCTCTGTGTTGGCTGCTTATGGACCTTGGAGTGCTGGATATGGGCTGCCCCCATTGGAGCTGCAGGCACCCCCATCAAGAACCGTTCTGCAGATACAAGATGTGGATATGGCTCATTTGATTTGCTTTTAAGCGGGTATACGATACCCTTCAGCACCTTCTTCAGTCCAAATAACTGACATCACAGAAGCTCAGCCTACCTCGTACAACCCTACTGAACTGCGTGTATCCCACCCTGATGACAATCCTCTGCCTATGGACTGTACTGATACTGGTGTTTTGGCGCCACCTTTGAGTTTGAATGCTGGGCTGCCAATTACCGAATCGCAGCCCATGGAGGACGAGCCGCTGATGGGCTTGGCCCATATACTCACTGATGCACCCGGGCCATCCACGACTCGGCCTCGCCGCTCCAAAAGCAGGGTTCCTCTGGTAACCACAGAAGTCAGACACAATACAAGATCCACGCGGTTTGATGGCTTCAGAGTGCCGCAAATTTCTGATGGGCGTCCCTCCTCTTCTAAAGTGAAGCCCAGAGTTACTCCTGCTGCTGTCAGCCCTTCGGAACCTGAGAATATGCCGCCTCCACCAACTCCTCTCCGGGTCTTGCAGAACATTGGCATCAACCGCTGTGCTGTCCCTCAACAAGAGCTCACTGAAGATGCTCTGCTGGCTCCAGATGCTGCGGCCCCCTTCAACAACAATGTGGAGGAGGATCCCTCTTCCTCCACCTGATCACCGAATTGCTTCATGTCACTTTTGCGTAGCTGGAATGTCCTGTGTTGGAACATTCGAGGTTTAAATTCCAAAAAGAAACTTCTCGCGCTATCTAATGTGATTGCTGTTAGTGGCTGTGATGTCGTATGTTTGGAGGAAACTAAAAAACCTTTTATTGATCTGGCTTTTGTTAAATCCTGCTGCCCCAAGCGCTTTGATCAGTTTGCGTTTATTCCGTCGCGTGGTGCCTCGGGTGGCCTTCTTACTATTTGGAATAGTTCCATGTTTACTAGGTCTGTGATTATTCAGGAAGAATTTGCTCTTGGCATTCAGTTTACTAGCACACTCTCTGCTCAAGCCTGGTCTCTTTTTAATATTTATGGCCCTTGCTCTGGCCCTGCTCGAGACACTTTTACTCAATGGCTATATGACAGAGATATTCAAACAGATGAGGACTGCCTCTTCTTAGGCGATTTCAACTACATCCGTAGCCCTGAGAATCGTAACAAACCTGGAGGTGACACAAATGACATGTCGACTTTCAATGACATCATCCGCAAGCATAATCTCATTGAATTACCCCTAAAAGGCAGATTATTCACGTGGAGTAATATGCAGCAGGATCCTCTCCTTGAGCAATTGGACTTGTTCTTTACATCTCTTCATTGGACACACGTGTACCCCAACACAATGGTGAAGCCGCTTTGCAAACCCACGTCTGATCACACGCCATGTGTTGTGTCCATTGAGACCAAAATCCCACGTACTAAAATATTTCACTTTGAATCATACTGGCTCCTACACCCTGGATTCATGGAAGTGGTTCAAAAATTTTGGGAGCGTCCTGTTCATTCGGATAATGCTGCCACCGTCTTATGTTGTAAATTCAAACTTCTGAGGCAGGCGCTTAAATTTTGGAGCAGAAATATCTCCCGACTCTCAATTGCGATTGAGAATACCAAGAAAGTACTGCTGGATTTGGATGCCCTAGAAAACCTACGTTCCCTAACATTACCAGAAGGAAGCTTTTGGAAAATTATCAAGAACCACCTTTTACGTCTACTAGAATACCAGAAACAATACTGGAAGGAAAGGTGCACCATCCGATGGGTCAAATTTGGGGATGAACCTTCAAAAAATTTCCAAGCAGTAGCTACGGAGAGATACCATAAGAACAACATTGCCACCTTACAAACGGATGAGGGCCTCACAGTGGAAGATTACACGGGTAAGGAAGCTCTCCTCTTTCATGCCTATACTGCAAGACTGGGCTCCTCCAATCCAACGTAGATGCAATTTGACCTACCATCATTGATAAGGCCTACCCAAAATCTAGATCATCTCACCATACCTTTCACGCACGAGGAGATTGAATTAGTGATTAAAGAAATGCCCGGGGATAGGGCACCTGGACCGGACGGATTTAATGGCATATTCCTCAAAGCATGCTGGCCGATCATTAAAAAAGACTTCTACAACTTGTGCAGCCAATTTCATGCAGGTATACTAGACCTACAAAGCATTAACGATGGGCTTGTCACTCTCATCCCCAAAAATGGATCACCGTCAACTGTTAATGACTACCGCCCGATTACACTCCTTAATTGCTGCCTCAAGCTCATCACCAAGCTCCTGGCCAACCGATTGCAAAAAGTCATTCTCCGAATTATTCACCGCAACCAGTACGGCTTCATTAGGGGTAGATCTATACAAGACTGCCTTGCATGGGCGTTTCAATATATACATCAATGTTAAGCTTCTAAACGACCGATCGTGTTACTAAAACTGGACTTTACCAAAGCTTTCGATACCATTGAGCATGACCCAATGATAAATATTATGAAACATATGGGATTCAATGACACATGGCTTTCCTGGATCAAATCCATATTCTCCTCGGGGAGGTCATCTATATTGCTAAATGGAGTGCCGGGCAGACAGTTCCATTGCCGTCGAGGTGTTCGCCAGGGTGACCCTCTCTCACCCCTCATCTTCGTCCTCGCTGCTGACCTCCTACAATCGGCGATCAATGAGGCATTCCGAGACGACCTAATCCAGCTCCCCTTCCCAAGTAATGGCCAAATGGACTACCCGATTATACAATATGCCGATGATACAATCATGCTCATGCCGGCCTGCCCCCGACAAGCTCTTATCATCAAAGGCATCCTTACCAGATATGCCCAATCGATCGGCCTCAAGATCAACTTCAATAAATCAACGCTCATTCCCATCAACTTGGATCAGGATCTTACCACACGCCTTGCATCCATCTTCGAGTGCCCGGTCGGCACTATGCCCTTCACGTACCTCGGCCTTCCTCTGGGCACGTCTCGGCCCAGCATACAAGACTTCATGCCGTTGGTTTGCTCTGTCGAGAGGAGTATTTCTCCCACACTCTCCCTCATGTCGCAGGCTGGAAAATTAACCCTGCTGAACTCCATGGTCACATCACTACTCATTTATGCGATGTGCACCCTCCATTTTCCACCTAAACTCATTGACATGCTTGATAAAATACGAAGGAGATGCTTATGGATCAAGAAAACAGAGCAAGGTGATAAATGCAACTCTCTTGCAGCCTGGGACCTAGTATGCAAACCAAAAAGCAAAGGTGGCCTGGGAGTACTCAATCTACGTGTCCAAAATGAAGCTCTCCTGCTAAAATTTCTACACAAATTTTATAACAAGATGGACATCCCCTGGGTACGCCTGACATGGGACTCCTACTACCAAGGGAGGATACCACACGCCACTGACCCGGTTGGATCCTTCTGGTGGCGCGACATCCTCAAACTCTCTCCAAAATTTAGGGGAATCTCAAGCATCAATATCGTCTGTGGCACCACGGCCTTGTTTTGGAAAGATCTCTGGGGAGAACAAACCCTGCAAGATTCACACCCCCGTGCATTTTCATACTCTTTGGACGAGGATATCTCCGTAAAGAATTTCTTGAGCATCACGTCAGTGTAAGAAGCGTTTCATCTACCACTGTCACCACAAGCGCTGGATGAAATCAGACAAATACAAACGACGGCTACTGAACTCCAACCGTCAAATGCGACTTCGGATGTGTGGCATTATGTCTGGGGTAAAATGATCTTCAAGTCAACTGAGTATTACAAATTCTTCTTCAAGGACCTTCATTCACACCAAGTTTTTGATTGGATCTGGAAATCTAAATGCACCATGAAACTTAAGGTGTTTGCTTGGCTCCTCTTCCATGATCGACTCAAGACGCGTAACATGCTAAAAAGAAGGCACTATAGCATAGGGGATGATCACAACTGCCTACTCTGCGATCAGAACGTGGAAGAAACCCTCGAACATATGGTCTTCACCTGCGTTTTTAGCAAAAGTTGCTGGGAGAAAATTGACATGAGATGGGACCCCTTCACTAATAGGCTGCAAGCTATTCAAGGTCAAAGGAACAACCATCTGACACCTTTATTCATGGAGAAATTCACTGTAGCTGCTTGGAGTATCTGGAAGGAGAGGAATAATCATCACTTCAGAGCCATACGGCCCTCCTTCCAATCTTGGCTTGACAGATTTAAAAGAGACTTTGGACTCCTACAACATAGGGTTAAAGAGGCGCATAAGCCTCTAGTGCTTGATTTTGTAGCCTCTCTTTAATTCAAAACCCCCCTCCCTAGTCTTCCTCCCCATCTGCCACAAAGTGGCCGGGCTTCATCCCATGTAAATATCCATTTGTACAGTACTCTATTTTGTTTAATGCATTAATACAGTAGGAGTCTTTCCTACTATTCGCGATCAAAAAAACGTTGTAGGGGTTTGCACATCGAGCGGTGCATCAAAGACGTAAGCTTTCTATGTAGCAGTGAGGACACTCCTCGGACTACAAACTCAGTCCGTATCATTGCTTACATTATCTTTCAACTTAGTCTTTCTATAGGATGGTATTAAACAGGGAGCTACAACGCAGTTATTGGTCTACAACATAATTTGCGAAGACAACTTAGACTATTGTTCATGACAATTAAGTTCATCTAATGAACTCCCACTCAGATAGACATCTCTCTAGTCATCTAAGTGATACATGATCCGAATCGATTAGGCCGTGTCCGATCATCACGTGAGACGGACTAGTCATCAACGGTGAACATCTTCATGTTGATCGTATCTTCTATACGACTCATGTTCGACCTTTCGGTCTTCCGTGTTCCGAGGCCATGTCTGTACATGCTAGGCTCATCAAGTCAACCCTAAGTGTATCGCGTGTGTAAATCTGGCTTACACCCGTTGTATGCGAACGTTAGAACCTATCACACCCGATCATCACGTGGTGCTTCGGAACAACGAACCTTAGCAACGGTGCACAGTTAGGGGGACACACAATTCTTGAAATTTTAGTGAGAGATCATCTTATTCACTACCGTCGTTCTAAGCAAATAAGATGTAAAACATGATAAACATCACATTCAATCAAATAGTGACATGATATGGCCAATATCATCTTGCTCCTTTGATCTTCATCTTCGGGGCTCCATGATCATCATCGTCACCGGCATGACACCATGATCTCCATCATCATGATCTCCATCATCGTGTCTTCATGAAGTCGTCTCGCCAAACATTACTTCTACTACTATGGCTAACGTTTAGCAATAAAGTAAAGTAATTACATGGCGTTATTCAGTGACACGCAGGTCATACAATAAATAAGACAACTCATATGGCTCCTGTCGGTTGTCATTCTCATCGACATGCAAGTCGTGATTCCTATTACAAGAACATGATCAATCTCATACATCACATATATATAATTCATCACATCCTTTTGGCCATATCACATCACACGTCACATGCTGCAAGAACAAGTTAGACGTCCTCTAATTGTTGTTGCAAGTTTTTACGTGGCTGCTATAGGTTTCTAGCAAGAACGTTTCTTACCTACGCCAAAACCACAACGTGATATGCCAATTTCTATTTACCCTTCATAAGGACCCTTTTCATCGAATCTGATCCGACTAAAGTGGGAGAGACAGACACCCGCTAGCCACCTTATGCAGCTAGTGCATGTCAGTCGGTGGAACCTGTCTCACGTAAGAGTACGTGTAAGGTCGGTCCGGGCCGCTTCATCCCACGATGCCGCCGAATCAAGATAAGACTAGTAACGGCAAGTAAATTGACAAATCCACGCCCACAACTACTTTGTGTTCTACTCGTGCAAGAAACTACGCATAGACCTAGCTCATGATGCCATTGTTGGGGATCGTAGCAGAAATCAAAAAATATCTACGCATCACCAAGATCAATCTATGGAGTAATCTAGCAACGAGGGAGAGGGGAGTGCATCTACATACCCTTGTAGATCGTGATGCGGAAGCGTTACAAGAACGCGGATGAAGGAGTCATACTCGTAGCAATTCAGATCGCGGTTGATTCCGATCTAAGCGCCGAACAACGGCGCCTCCGCGTTCAACACACGTGCAGCCCGATGACGTCTCCCACGCCTTGATCCAGCAAGGAGAGAGGGAGAGGTTGGGGAAGACTCCATCCAGCAGCAGCACGACGGCGTGGTGATGGTGGAGGAGCGCGGGACTCCAGCAGGGCTTCGCCAAGCACTGCGAGAGACGAGGAGGGAGAGAGGTAGGGATGCGCCAAGCGAGAGAGGTCAAACCGTATGTTGGGCAGCCCCAAACCTCAAGTATATATAGGGGAAGGGAGGGGTTGCGCCCCCTTTAGGGTTTCCACCCCTAGGGGTGGCGGCCAGCCCTAGGGCGGCCAAGGGGGAGAGGGAGAGGGGGGCGCACCAGATTGGGCCCTAGGGCCCATCTGCCCTAGGGTTTGCCCCCCTCCCCTCTTGGAGGTGCCTTGGGCCCTGGTGGGGGGGGGCACCAGCCCACCTGGGGCTGGTCCCCTCCCACACTTGGCCCACACAGCCCTCTGGGGCCGGTGGCCCCACCCGGTGGACCCACAGGACCCTCCCGGTGGTCCCGGTACGCTACCGATAGCGCCCGAAACTTTTCTGGTGACCAAAACGGGACTTCCCATATATGAATCTTTACCTCCGGACCATTCCGGAACTCCTCGTGACGTCCGGGATCTCATCTGGGACTCCGAACAACATTCGGTAACCGCGTACATACTTTCCCTATAACCCTAGCGTCATCGAACCTTAAGTGTGTAGACCCTACGGGCTCGGGAGTCATGCAGACATGGCCGAGACAACTCTCTGGTCAATAACCAACAGTGGGATCTGGATACCCATGTTGGCTCCCACATGCTCCACGATGATCTCATCGCATGAACCACGATGTCAAGGATTCAATCAATCCCGTATACAATTCCCTTTGTCTATCGGTATAGCACTTGCCCGAGATTTGATCGTCGGTATACCGATACCTTGCTCAATCTCGTTACGGCAAGTCTCTTTACTCGTTCTGTAACACATCATCCCGTGATTAACTCCTTGATCACATTGTGCACACTATGATGATGTCCTACCGAGTGGGCCCAGAGATACCTCTCCGTCATACGGAGTGACAAATCCCAGTCTTGATTCGTGCCAACCCAACTGATACTTTCGGAGATACCTGTAGTGCACCTTTATAGCCACCCAGTTAGGTTGTGACGTTTGGTACACCCAAAGCATTCCTATTGTATCCGGGAGTTGCACAATCTCATGGTCTAAGAAAAAGATACTTGACATTTAGAAAAGCTTTAGCATACGAACTACACGATCTTGTGCTAGGCTTAGGATTGGGTCTTGTCCATCACATCATTCTCCTAATGATGTGATCCTGTTATCAACGACATCCAATGTCCATGGTCAGGAAACCGTAACCATCTATTGATCAACGAGCCAGTCAACTAGAGGCTTACTAGGGACATGGTGTTTGTCTATGTATCCACACATGTATCTGAGTTTCCTATCAATACAATTCTAGCATGGATAATAAACAATTATCATGAACAAGGAAATATAATAATAACCAATTTATTATTGCCTCTAGGGCATATTTCCAACACTCCAAACCCACTTTATAAAAAATTCATAAGATTGAACATTCTCCAAATATGTGGGATCTAAAGTTGACAATATTCCAAACCCACTTTCTATATTATTGCAAACATTATTATCGATCTCATATATTGAAGGAAATATGCCCTAGAGGCAATAATAAAGTTGTTATTTATATTTCCTTATATCATGATAAATGTTTATTATTCATACTAGAATTGTATTAACCAGAAACTTAGTACATGTGTGAATACATAGACAAAACAGAGTGTCCCTAGTATGCCTCTACTAGACTAGCTCATTGATCAAAGATGGTTATGTTTCCTAACCATAGACATGAGTTCTCATTTGATCAACGAGATCACATCATTAGGAGAATGATGTGATGGACAAGACCCATCCGTTAGCTTAGCACTATGATCGTTTAGTTTTACTGCTATTGCTTTCTTCATGACTTATACATGTTCCTATGACTATGAGATTATGCAACTCCCGAATACCGTAGGAACACCTTGTGTGCTATCAAACGTCACAACGTAACTGGGTGATCATAAAGATGCTCTACAGGTGTCTCCGAAAGTGTTCTTGGTGTTGGCATAGATCAAGACTAGGATTTGTCACTCCGAGTGTCGGAGAGGTATCTCGGGGCCCTCTCGGTAATGCACATCATAATAAGCCTTGCTAGCAAAAGACTAATGAGTTAGTCACGAGATGATGTATTACGGAACGAGTAAAGAGACTTGCCGGTAACGAGATTGAACTAGGTATAGAGATACCGACGATCGAATCTCGGGCAAGTAACATACCAATGACAAAAGGAACAACGTATGTTGTTATGTGGTTTGACCGATAAAGATCTTCGTAGAATATGTAGGAGCCAATATGAGCATCTAGGTTCCGCTATTGGTTATTGACCGGAGATGAGTCTCGGTCATGTCTACATAGTTCTCGAACCCGTAGGGTCCGCACGCTTAACGTTTGATGACGATCGGTATTATGAGTTTATGAGTTTTGATGTACCGAATGAGTTCGGAGCCCCGGATGAGACCGGGGACATGACGAGGAGTCTCTAAATGGTCGAGACGTAAAGATCGATATATTGGACGACTATATTCGGACATCGGAAAGGTTCCGAGTGATTCGGGTATTTTTTGGAGTATATGGGCCTAATTGGGCCATACGGGAATAGGGGAGAAAGGCCAAAAGGAAGGAGGCGCGTGCCCCCCCCTCTGGTCCGAATTGGACAAGGGGTGCAGCCCCCTTTTCCTTCTCCCTCTCCACCTCTTTCCTTCTCTCCTACTCCGGAAAGGAAAGGGGAATCCTACTAGGACTTGGGAGTCCTAGTAGGACTCCCCACACTTGATGCGCCTCCTCTAGGGCCGACCTCTCCCTTGCTCCTTTATATACGGGGGCAGGGGGCACCCCAGGACACACAAGTTGAATTGTTTTAGCCGTGTGCGGTGCCCCTCTCCACAGAAACACACCTCGGTCATACAGTTGCAGTGCTTAGGCGAAGCCCTGCACCGGTAGATACATCATATCTGTCACCACGCCGTCGTGCTGACGAAACTCTCCCGTGAAGCTCAACTGGATCAAGAGCTCGTGGGACGTCATCAAGCTGAACGTGTGCTGAACGCGGAGGTACCGTATGTTCGGTGCTTGATCGGTTGGATCACGAAGAAGTTCGACTACATCAACCGCGTCATTTGACGCTTCTGCTCCCGGTCTACGAGGGTACGTAGACACACTCTCCCCCTCGTTGCTATGCGTCTAGTAGATAGATCTTGCGTGATCGTAGGAAAATTTTGAAAATACTATGTTCCCCAATAGTGGCATCATGAGCCAGGTCTATGCGTAGATGATATGCACGAGTAGAACACAATGAGTTGTGGGCGATACTAGTCATACTGCTTACCAGCATGTCATACTTTGCTTCGGCGGTATTGTGAGATGAAGCGGCCCGGACCGACATTACGCATACGCTTACGCGAGACTGGTTTCACCGTTATGAGCACTCGTTGCTTAAAGGTGACTGGCGGGTGTCTGTCTCTCTCACTTTAGTTGAATCAAGTGTGGCTACGCCCGGTCCTTGTGAAGGTTAAAACAGCACATACTTGACGAAACATCGTTGTGGTTTTGTATGCGTAGGTAAGAACGGTTCTTGCTAAGCCCATAGCAGCCACGTAAAACTTGCAACAACAAAGTAGAGGACGTCTAACTTGTTTTTGCAGGGCATGTTGTGATGTGATATGGTCAAGACATGATGAGATATACGGTTTGTATGAGATGATCATGTTTTGTAAAGTTATCGGCAACTGGCAGGAGCCATATGGTTGTCGCTTTATTGTATGAAATGCAATTGCCATGTAATTGCTTTACTTTATCACTAAGCGGTAGCGATAGTCGTAGAAGCAATAGTTGGCGAGACGACAACGATGCTACGATGGAGATCAAGGTGTCGCGCCGGTGACGAAGGTGATCATGACGGTGCTTTGGAGATGGAGATCAAAAGACAAGATGATGATGGCCATATCATGTCACATATTTTGATTGCATGTGATGTTTATCTTATTATGCTTCTTATTTTGCTTAGTTCGACGATAGCATTATAAGATGATCCCTTACTAAATTTCAAGGTATAAGTGTTCTCCCTGAGTATGCACCGTTGCGAAAGTTCGTCGTGCCGAGACACCACGTGATGATTGGGTGTGATAAGCTCTACGTTCAAATACAACGGGTGTAAGCCAGTTTTGCACACACATAATACTCGGGTTAAACTTGACGAGCCTAGCATATGCAGATATGGCCTCGGAACACTGGAGACTGAAAGGTCGAGCGTGAATCATATAGTAGATATGATCAACATAAGATGCTCACCATTGAAACTACTCCATCTCACGTGATGATCGGACATGGTTTAGTTGATTTGGATCACGTGATCATTTAGATGACTAGAGGGATGTCTATCTAAGTGGGAGTTCTTAAGTAATATGATTAAATTGAACTTTAATTTATCATGAACTTAGTCCTCATAGTATTAGCATATCTATGTTGTAGATGAATAGCTCACGATGTTGCTCCCCGTTTTTTTATATGTTCCTAGAGAAAACTAAGTTGAAAGATGTTAGTAGAAATGATGAGGAATTGTTCCGTGATCTGAGGATTATCCTCATTGCTGCACAGAGAATTATGTCCTTGATGCACTGCTAGGTGACAGACCTATTGCAGGAGCAGATATAGACGTTATGAACGTTTTGACAAAAGCTCGGTATGATGACTGCTTGATAGTTTAAGTGCACCATGCTTTATGGCTTAGAACCGGGACTTCAAAAACGTTTTGAACGCCACGGAGCATATAAGATGTTCCAAGAGTTGAAATTAGTATTTCATACTCATGCCTGTTTCGAGAGGTATAATACTTCTGACAGTACTTTGCCTACAAGATGGAGGAGAATAGCTCAACCAGTGAGCATGTGCTCAGATTGTCTGGGTACTACAATTACTTGAATCAAGTGGGAGTTAATCTTCCAGATAAGATAGTAATTGACAAAGTTCTCTAGTCACTATCACGAAGTTAGTAGAACTTCGTGATGAACTATAATATGCAAGGGATGACGAAAGGAATTCCCGAGCTCTTCGCGATGCTGAAGTCGGCGAAGGTAGAAATCATGAAAAAGCATCAAGTGTTGATGGTTAACAAGACCACTTGTTTCAAGTAAAGGGCAAAGGGATAGAAGGGGAACTTCAAGAACAATGACAAGCAAGTTGTCAATCCCGTGAAGAAACCCAAAGCTAAAACTCAAGCCTGAAACTAAGTGCTTCTACTGCAAAGGAAATGTTCATTGGAAGTGGAACTGCCCTAGATACTTGGCAGATAAGAAGGATGGCAAAGTGAACAAAGGTATATTTTGATATACAGATTATTGATGTGTACTTTACTAGTGTTCATAGCAACCCCTGGGTATTTGATACCGGTTCAGTTGCTAAAATTAGTAACTCGAAACGAGAATCACAGAATGAACAGAGACTAGTTAAAGGTGAAGTGACGATGTGTGTTGGAAGTGGTTCCAAGATTGATATGATCATCATCGCACACTCCCTATACTTTCGGGATTAGTGTAAAACCTAAATAAATATTATTTGGCATTTGCGTTGAGCATGAATATGATTTGATCATATTTGTTGCAATACGATTATTCATTTAAAGTCATAGAATAATTGTTATTCTGTTTACATGAATAAAACCTTCGATGGTCATACACCCAATGAAAATAGTTTGTTGGATCTCAATCGTGGTGATACACATATTCATAATATTGAAGCCAAAAGATGCAAGGTTAATAATGATAGTGCAACTTATTTGTGGCTCTGTCGTTTATGTCATAATGGTGTAAAGCGCATGAAGAAACTCCATAGTGATGGACTTTTGGAATCACTTGATTATGAATCACTCGGTGCTTGCGAACCATGCCTCATGGGCAAGATGACAAAAACTCCATTCTCCGGAACAATGGAGCGAGCAACAGATTTTTTGGAGATCATACATACAGATGTATGTGGACCAATGAGTGTTGAAGCTCGTGGCGGGTATCGTTATTTTCTGACCTTCACTGATGATTTGAGTAGATATGGGTATATCTACTTAATGAAGCACAAGTCTGAAACATTTGAAAAGTTCAAAAAATTTCAGAGTGAAGTGGAGAATCATCGTAACAAGAAAATAAGAGTTTCTACGATATGATCGTAGAGGTAAAATATTTGAGTTAGCGAGTTTGGCCTTCAGTAAAAACAATGTGAAATAGTTTCACTACTCACGCCACCTGGAACACCACAGTATAATGGTGTGTCCGAACGTCATAACCGTACTTTATTAGATATGGTGCGATCGATGATGTCTCTTACCGATCTACCACTATCGCTTTTGGGGTTATGCATTAGAGACAGCTACATTCACGTTAAATAGGGCACCATCTAAATCCGTGGAGATGACACCGTATGAACTGTGGTTTGATGAGAAACCTAAGCTGTCATTTCTTTAAGTTTGGGACTGCGATGCTTATGTGAAAAAGTTTCAACATGATAAGCTCGAACCCAGATCGGAGAAGTAAATCTTCATAGGATACCCAAAAGAAACTGTTGGGTACACCTTCTATCACAGATCTGAAGGCAAGGTCTTTGTTGCTAAGAGTAGATCCTTTCTAGAGAAGGAGTTTCTCTCGAAAGAAGTGAGTGGGAGGAAAGTAGAACTTGATGAGGTAATTGTACCTTCTCCCGAATTGGAAAGTGGAACATCACAGAAACTAGTTCCAATGATTCTTACACCAATTAGTGAGGAAGCTAATGATGATGATCATGAAAACTTCAGATCAAGTTTCTGCTGAACTTCGTAGATCAACCAGAGTTCGTTCCGCATCAGAGTGGTATGGCAACCCGGTTCTGGAAGTCATGTTACTGGACCATGATGAACCTACGAACTATGAGGAAGCGATGATGAGCCCAGATTCCACAAAATGGCCTGAGGCCATGAAATCTGAGATGGGATCCATGTATGAGAACAAAGTGTGGACTTTGGTTGACTTGCCCGATGATCGGCAAGCCATTGAAAATAAATGGATCTTCAAGAGGAAGACTGACGCTGACGGTAATGTTACTGTTTACAAAGCTCGACTTGTTGCGAAAGTTTTTCAACAAGTTCAAGGAGTTGACTACGATGAGACTTTCTCACCTGTAGCGATGCTTAAGTATGTCTGAATCATGTTAGCAATTGCCGCATTTTATGAAATCTGGCAAATGGATAACAAAACTGCATTCTTTAATGGATTTATTAAAGAAGACTTGTATATGATGCAACCAGAAGATTTTGTCAATCCTAAAAGTGTTACCAAAATGTTCAAGCTCCAGCGATCCATCTATGGACTGGTGCAAGCATCTCGGAGTTGGAATATACGCTTTGATAAGTTGATCAAAGCATATAGATTTATACAGACTTGCGGTGAAGCCTGTATTTACAAGAAGTGAGTGGGAGCACTACAACCTTTCTGATAAGTATATGTGAATGACATATTGTCGATTGGAAATGATGTAGAATTTTCTGGAAAGCATAAAGGAGTGTTTGAAAGGAGTTTTTCAAAGAAAGACCTTGGTGAAGCTGCTTACATATTGGGCATCAAGATCTATAGAGATAGATCAAGACACTTGATAAGACTTTCGATGAGTACATACCTTGATAAGATTTTGAAGTAGTTCAAAATGGATCAGTCAAAGAAGGAGTTCTTGCCTGACTTGTAAGGTGTGAAGTTGAGTAAGACTCAAGCCTGACCACGACAGAAAAATATAGAGAGAATGAAAGTCATTCCCTATGCCTCAGCCATAGGTTCTATAAAGTATGCCATGCTATGTACCAAACATGTTGTGTACCTTGCCATGAGTTTGTCAAGGGAGTACAATAGTGATCCAGGAGTAGATCACTGTACAGCGGTCAAAATTATCCTTAGTAACTGGATGACTAAGGAAATGTTTCTCGATTATGGAGGTGATAAAGAGTTCGTCGTAAAGGGTTACGCCGATGCAAGCTTTGACACTAAATCCAGATGACTCTAAGTATCAATCTGGATGCGTATTGAAAGTGGGAGCAATTAGCTAGAGTAGCTCTATGCAGAGCATTGTAGACATAGAAATTTGCGAAATACATACGGATCTGAATGTGACAGACCCGTTGACTAAACTTCTCTCACAAACAAAACATGATCACACCTTATTAATCTTGGGTATTAATCACATAGCGATGTGAACTAGATTATTGACTCTAGTAAACCCTTTGGGTGTTGGTCACATGGCGATGTGAACTATGGGTGTTATTCACATAACGATGTGAACTATCGGTATTAAATCACATGGCGATGTGAGCTAGATTATTGACTCTAGTGCAAGTGGGAGACTGAAGGAAATATGCCCTAGAGGCAATAATAAAGTTGTTATTTATATTTCCTTATATCATGATAAATGTTTATTATTCATGCTAGAATTGTATTAACCGGAAACTTAGTACATGTGTGAATACATAGACAAAACAGAGTGTCCCTAGTATGCCTCTACTAGACTAGCTCATTGATCAAAGATGGTTATGTTTCCTAACCATAGACATGAGTTGTCATTTGTTCAACGAGATCACATCATTAGGAGAATGATGTGATGGACAAGACCCATCCGTTAGCTTAGCACTATGATCGTTTAGTTTTACTGCTATTGCTTTCTTCATGACTTATACATGTTCCTATGACTATGAGATTATGCAACTCCCGAATACCGTAGGAACACCTTGTGTGCTATCAAACGTCACAACGTAACTGGGTGATCATAAAGATGCTCTACAGGTGTCTCCGAAAGTGTTCGTGGTGTTGGCATAGATCAAGACTAGGATTTGTCACTCCGAGTGTCGGAGAGGTATCTCTGGGCCCTCTCGGTAATGCACATCATAATAAGCCTTGCAAGCAAAAGACTAATGAGTTAGTCACGAGATGATGTATTCGGAACGAGTAAAGAGACTTGCCGGTAACGAGATTGAACTAGGTATAGAGATACCGACGATCGAATCTCGGGCAAGTAACATACCAATGACAAAAGGAACTACGTATGTTGTTATGCGGTTTGACCGATAAAGATCTTCGTAGAATATGTAGGAGCCAATATGAGCATCCAGGTTTCGCTATTGGTTATTGACCGAAGATGAGTCTCGGTCATGTCTACATAGTTCTCGAACTCATAGGGTCCGCACGCTTAACGTTTGATGACGATCGGTATTATGAGTTTATGAGTTTTGATGTACCGAATGAGTTCAGAGTCCCGAATGAGACCGAGGACATGACGAGGAGTCTCGAAATGGTCGAGACGTAAAGATCGATATATTGGACGACTATATTCGGACATCGGAAATGTTCCGAGTGATTCGGGTATTTTTCGGAGTATATGGGCCTTATTGGGCATACGGGAATAGGGGAGAGAGGCCAAAAGGAAGGAGGCGCGCGCCCCCCCTCTGGTCCGAATTGGACAAGGGGTGCAGCCCCCTTTTCCTTCTCCCTCTCCACCTCTTTCCTTCTCTCCTACTCCGGAAAGGAAAGGGGAATCCTACTAGGACTTGGGAGTCCTAGTAGGACTCCCCACACTTGGAGCGCCCCCTCTAGGGCCGGCCTCTCCCTTGCTCCTTTATATACGGGGGCAAGGGGCACCCCAGGACACACAAGTTGAATTGTTTTAGCCGTGTGCGGTGCCCCTCTCCACAGAAACACACCTCGGTCATGCCGTTGCAGTGCTTAGGCGAAGCCCTGCGCCGGTAGATACATCATATCTGTCACCACGCCGTCGTGCTGGTGAAACTCTCCCATGAAGCTCAACTGGATCAAGAGCTCGTGGGACGTCATCAAGCTGAACGTGTGCTGAACGCGGAGGTGCCGTACGTTCGGTGCTTGATCGGTTGGATCGCGAAGAAGTTCGACTACATCAACCGCGTCACTTGACGCTTCCGCTCTCGGTCTACGAGGGTACGTAGACACACTCTCCCCCTCGTTGCTATGCATCTAGTAGATAGATCTTGCGTGATCGTAGGAAAATTTTGAAAATTCTACGTTCCCCAACATATATATCTTGGGGCTTAAATAAATTTTCAAGATCATAAGAAGAATCACCCCAATCATGATCATTGCAACAAGTAGTGGACATAACAATACTAGCATCCCCAAGCTTAGGGTTTTGCATATCATTAACACAACTGACATCAATAGAATTTATAGTAACATCATTGCAATCATGCTTTTTATTTAAGAATCTATCATGAATCACCTTTTCTTTTAACAATTCCTCACAATTTTCAGATTCACTAATTTCAAGCAAAACCTCATAAAGATAATCTAGTGCACGCAACTCACTAGCAATTGGTTCAACATAATTGGATATCTTAAAAAGATTAGCAAGTGGATGAGGACCCATACTTTAGCAAGCGAAGATGCAAGCTAATTGAGGGCACATAGCAACACCAGCAAACAAGAAGCAAACGAACGATAAACACACGACAGAAGCAGGGCAAATAAAACGGCAAGGGTGAAGTGGGGGAGAGGAAAACGAGAGGCAAAAAATGTAATGCGAAGGATAAGGTTTTGTGATAGGTACTTGGTATATGGCTTTTGCATAAGCCTCCTCGGCAACGGCGCCAGAAATTCTTCTTGCTACTTCTCGAGCTTGCGTTGTATTCCCTCGAAGAGGAAAGGGAGATGCATCACAGTAGCGTAAGTATTTCCCTCAGTTTTTGAGAACCACGGTATCAATCCAGTAGGAGACCACGCGCGTGTCCCTCGCACCTGCACAAACAAATAAGAACTTTGCAGCCAACGCGATAAGGGGTTGTCAATCCCTTTACGGTCACTTACGAAAGTGAGATATGATAGAGATGATAGTTTGATATTTATGGTATTTTTAATTATAAGAACAGAAAGTAAAAGCGTTAAAAGTAAACTAGGTGTAGATTGATATGTTAAGAATAGACCCGGGGGCCATAGTGTTCTCTAGTGGCTTCTCTCATGGTAGCGATAT
Source organism: Secale cereale (assembly GCA_902687465.1). Taxonomy (NCBI): domain Eukaryota; kingdom Viridiplantae; phylum Streptophyta; class Magnoliopsida; order Poales; family Poaceae; genus Secale; species Secale cereale. The sequence goes on along the minus strand of LR738713.1, from coordinate 755,844,750 downwards.
TCTACGGCGGGTAAACAAATTACTGTTGAGCAATTGATAGAAAAGCGAATAATTATGAGACTATCTAGGCATGATCATTATATATAGGAATCACATCCGAGACAAGTAGACCGAAACGATTCTGCATCTACTACTATTACTCCACACATCGACCGCTATCCAGCATGCATCTAGTGTATTGAGTTCATAAGAACAGAGTAACGCCTTAAGCAAGATGACATGCTTTAGAGGGATAAACTCAAGCAATATGATATAAACCCCATCTTTTTATCCTCGATGGCAACAATACAATACGTGCCTTGCTGCCCCTACTGTCACTGGGAAAGTACACCGCAAGATTGAACCCAAAGCCAAGCACTTCTCCCATTGCAAGAACTCTAGATCTAGTAGGACAAATCAAACCAATAATTTGAAGAGACTTGCAAGGATATTATAATCATACATATAGATTTTAGAGAAGAACCAAATATTTCTCATAGATAATCTTGATCATAAACCCACAATTCATCGGATCTCGACAAACACACCGCAAAAAGAGATTACATCGAATAGATCTCCTCGAAGACCGAGGAGAACTTTGTATTGAGACCCAAAGAGAGAGAAGAAGCTATCTATATACTAGCTATGGACCCGAAGGTCTGTGGTAAACTAGTCACAACTCATGGTGAGGCGATGATGATGATGTAGAAGCACTCCGTGGAAGATCCCCCCTCCGGCGGAGCTCCGGAACAGGCCCCAAGATGGAATCTCACGGGAATAGAAGGTTACGGCAGTGGAACTAGGGTTTTTCTCTATTCGTCTGATGGTTTCGGGGTACGTAGGTATATATAGGAGGAAGGAGGGCACCGGGGGCCATGCGAGGGACCCATGAGGCAGGGGCGCGCCCTAGGGGGGGGGGGGGCGCCATCCCTCGTGGGCACCTCGTAGACCCTACTCCGTGGTTCTCAAGTCTCCCGTGCGTGATTTTCTCAAAAAATATCCCTCCCAAAGGTTTCATTTCGTTTGGACTCCGTTTGATATTCCTTTTCTGCAAAACCCTGAAACAGGCAAAAAACAACAATCTGGACTGGGCCTTTGGGTTAGTAGGTTAGTCCCAAAAATAATATAAAAGTGTATGACAAAGCCCATTAAACATCTAAAACATCATAAATAATAGCATGGAACAATCAAAAATTATAGATACGTTGGAGACGTATCAGTGAGTAGAGGGATGGCTAGGCCAGCAATGGGAGTACGGTGGGGCGGTGAGGCCTGTGTGGCAGCATAGCCGGCCGCGGGAGGAGGGAGCAGGCAGTCCCGCCGGTGCTTGTTTGAGCGGCTGGAGCAGGAAAAGCAGAGATTGAAGAAGCCCGACAGCCGTTGGATGGACATCCAACAGTCACTACTCTCGTGTGCATTATTTGTAATAATGTACAGCCCGTTTGCTAATTCTTAAGAATTTTTTTGGAGCCCATCTTCTTTTTGTTAGCATTACACCCCATATTGTGGCCACGGTTAAAAAGTATACGATTTTTTTTGCATATTTCGGTGCGGTCAACTATTTTTAATCCCGAAATATCGATTCACATTCAAACTATTTTGAAAAATAATTTATATAAATATAAAATCTAAATAATTGTCCACACATAAAAATCAATGGAATTTAAAATCTTGTAATGAAAAAAAAATCGAAACTAATTCCCGGTTTGATGCGTTTTAAAAATGTACAGCTCATTTCTGGGCAAACCAAATGAAACTCTCCTCGTCTTGAAAGATTTGCAGCCCAGCAGGGCTGATAAAGCAAGTAGGCCTCGTTTGGGTATTTCTTAAAAAAAGAACTGGGCTAGCCATTTTCAGCAAGAAAAAAACACAACTGGGCTCATGATGTGGTAAACATAAATAAAACCCTGGCTAGATGGGCCACAGCCCCCGCACAGCCCCGTTGTTACTATTTACTAGGGTGAATGGGCAGTTTTGTCTTGGGCCCAGAGAAACAGTTACTACTAGTACAGTGGAGACACTCTACAGCTACCCAGAAAAACAATTACTACTAGTACAGTGGATACAATACTGCTTCTGGCTCCTCGTAGGTCATTGAAACGTCTCCCTCTACTGAATGTCGTTATACTTTTGTTCACCGACATGCGGGCCATGCAGCGCACGGGCCCAAATGCCATCCATCAAATTAGAAGGCAGTATCCAGGTGGAGAGTCACCCCAGTCGTAGCGCGGCAATAACGTGCCATCGTATCATAAAACCCCACCTCCCCGCAGTCTAAGTTTGATGGACGAAGCAACCATCATTTCACTCTTCGCTGAATCCCCTTCTCCCTCACCGTCTTCAAGAAAGGCAACACTCGCATCTGCCACTGTTCTTCTCCCCCAACGAAGGGAAGGTAGCGGATCCGTGATGTTGGTATATTTTCGTTTAGAGAAAAAAAACTTTTACAAAGCAGTAACCGATCCTCACTCTCTTTTTTATTTCATTGTCATTGCGATTGTGTTTTCCTTTCAGTGGTCTCATAGTATTCGTCAGTTTCATGATGGACCAAGTGTCGGGGAATGAATCCACGAGCACCTATGGGACCGGCGGACCGAGCCCCTTTCGGTTCGACGGGGGCGAAGATCGCACGAAGAGCGGATCAAGGCGCAACACACGAGCAGTTTACCCAGGTTCGGGCCGCACGGATGCGTAAAACCCTACTCCTGCTTTCTGGTTTGTATTGAGTTCTTGCTCGGGAGCACTGAGTGCTACAGTACACACCAGCAGCTAACGAGACCGAGCGTGAGTGTTCTCCTCCCCTCTACGTTGCGCATGGGCCTCCTTTTATATGCTCAAGGGGTCACCGACAGGTGGCAACGTAGACAAGGGTAAAAATGGAAAGGTGTTACGGTTGGTACAACTACCTGTTACAGTGTATCATACCTAACTCTGACGGCAGGGGACAAGGGCATTAAATGCCCATCTACGTCGCCCAAATAGTGCAAAAGGGACCGTCAGGGACGCCACCGCTCGCCGCGATGGCAATCTTGTCAGCACCGCTTGCCACCGCGCACCGCTGGCTGCACAGCCTCCCGCCACGTACGCCTGGAGAGGTCCTAGAGCAACACGTTGGTGGATGTGCTGGAGCGCGGGTACAGAGTGGTAGCTTGCCGTGGCAAGCGCCTTGCCGCGGTCGTTGCCTTGTCGCGTCCGGGAGCTCGTCGCTCACCGGGCCTTGCCGGGACGCGTGGCGCGTCGCGGCAAGTTCCTTGAGATGCCTTGGTTGGCCTCCCCGGCAAGCTCCTCTTGCCGGGGTCTTGTCTCCTTGGCTTGAATACTTTGTTCTTGAATGGCTCCAAAGGAACCACGGAGGACCTTGGCGGTCACCCGGCAAGCCTTGCCGCGGGATGCTGCGACTGCCCGTGCACAAGTTCGGGATACTAGGGTACCCCTACTCTAGTACACCGACAGGAGCCCCCGGGCCTGGGCCATACACAGTGCCGAGCGCTGTTGGGCCAGGCCCAAAATAGGGCACGGGCACGCGCGGCCTGGGTTACGCCGTATCTCTCTCCGTATCCACCGCGCCCTCCCCGAACGACACGCGTTGAATGCGGCGTCGTGGGAGAGATCGTGGGTGGTTTCTTTATTCGGAAAGACGGAACGTCCGCCCCCTCCCTCCTTATAAGCAGGGGAAACAGGGGCAGTTCGCCCACTCGCCGGTTGCTATTCCAATCTCGGAAACCTCCGCCGTTCCCCCTTCTTCCCAAAGCTGAAAGAGAGCAGCGCTCTGCCCCCCATCGCCACCAGCACCACCAACACCGTCGTCCTCCCCCACCACTTCCGCATGGCTCCGAAAGCCGACAAGGGGAAGGTCGTGAAGTCGACCGAGGCGCAGCGGCTCGCGGCGCTGCGAAAGGAGCGGGCAATCTCCCCCCCAAGCTCACCGCGAGGGAGCTGAGGGAGAATTTCTACCTCTTCTGGTCGACGGAGACATGGGCGCATCCGCGCACGAAGGTACTTCCAGCCGTCGCTTCGGGAATGGCTCCAAATGGATATCCCTTCTTCGCCTTGTTCTTCTACTGCGGGCTCTGCCCGCCTTTCTCTGAGTTTTTCTGCGATCTTATGAACACCTACGGGTTCCGCCTCCTTGACTTCACCCCCAATGCTGTTCTGACCATGGCAGTTTTCGCACATCTCTGCGAAAACTTTGTCGGAGTCTATCCAAACGTAGCCCTTTTTCGCCACTTCTTTATGCCCCGAGTTGAGAGAGGAGAGCCTTTATCCGGCGGAATCGCCTGGATCTCGAGAGCCGGAAGAAGGAAACTTATCTGGAGGGAGAGTTCCGTGGCAAGTGGGAGGAATGGAGAGCAGACTGGTGCTGGATTGTCGAGGAGAACCCGCAGCCGTTTACCGCTCAGCGCCAAACCCCAGTAGCGCGCGGCAGCGATTGGAGCAACGTGGCCCCGGAAGACGATAGGCTGAAGATTGTCGTCACCCGGATCCAACGCTTTAGGCTTGCCGGGCTCACTGTAGGTGCGGTTGGCGCAGATTTTCTTCGCCGCCGCATCGCCCCCCTGCAGGAGAGGAGGAGACCCGCCTGGGACTTCCAGAATGCGGCGGACATCATGAGGCTGCGCCCGGGCCTCAACTTCAACTTCACTGTTATGGAACTTGACGTAATGCTCCGGGAGCTGTTCAAGTATGACCCTCAACATCCCGAAGTGTTCAGGTTGCCGAAGGATGTCGTTCCGCTGTGCAACAACTCCTTGCTCAGTCGCATCCGTGCAATGATGCCGCTGTGCGACTCGCATGGAATTGTCCCAACTTGGCAAGAGCCTGCAGACGACGTCGTGCAGGAGTTCTTTGACGGCTTGGTAGAAGTGCCGGTCCGCTCCGACGAACAGAAAAGCCTCACTCGCGCCACCACTGATGCGGAGATGAAACGCATCTTCACTAGGCTGGAAGAGGTGGCGACAGCCGCAGCCGCAGGCGAGTTTGGATTCACCGTGGAGGAGGCAGATGCAGCGGAGTCGGCAAGCCGTGCCGAGCGAGAGGAGCTTGCCGGCGAGGAAGAGCTTGCCGGGCATGATGTCGGGTCGAGCGAATCCGCCGAGGATACGAGCGGCTCGTTGGAGATCAACTCCTCTTCCTCCTCATCTTCAGATAGCACGTCGCAAGCAGAGCCCCCAGCTCCACCAAGAAGGCGTCTCCGCAAGGCCGGGGACGAAGCGGAGCGGCAGACGAGTCGACAGTCGCTGCGCCGCACGACACGCTCCACCGCGGCAAGCACTGTTGCCGCGGGAGCACCTCGCGCTGCTGCGGCAACTGGAGCGGGGTCCACCCGGACCACCACTTCTGCTCCTGCCGCTTCTCACGCCGCGGTGGCTGCCGGAGCGGGGTCGTCTCGGACCACCGCAACTGCTCCCGCCAAGCGGCCAAGGGAACCTACTCCTCCACCTCCTCGCGCCGGAGGTGAGTCAGACTTCGACTACTCTGTGTTCAGCTCCGATGAGGAAGAAGAAGAGTAAGATTCTTTGTTGTACTTGTAGTTCTTCAATTCTTGCTGTTTTGTCTTGTATCTCATTTGCTTTACTCCGAACTTATTCTTTTTTAGGACTCTGGCCCAGAGAGCGGCGAAGAGAGCCAAGGTCCCGGCGTGTCCAAAGGGGGTGATTATCGTCGAGGATGAACCCACCGCGACAGCAGAGGATGTGTCCGAGACCACCTTGCCGGACCCGGCAACTATTCTCCAGAGCAGCCCCCAGCGTAAGCATATGGTTCGCTTTCCGCTGTTAGGCGCGCATTGATGCTCTTTCTTTGCTGACATCTGATTGTTGGTCGGTGTAGGAGCAGAGCAGCCCCACCAGGAGCGCCCGGAGGCCGCCCCCGACATGCCATCTGCTTCGACTACGCCGCCAAGGGAGAGTTCTCCGGCAAGGGACTCTGCCGAGGAACCGGCTCGCGCAGGAGGGATGCCGGCCAGCGCTGCGGCGGCAAGCGGCAGCACCAGCGGCTCTCCGGCGGCAGAGACTACGACTGCAGAACCCGGTACAGGTAATCCTCTCGCTTCAAAACTTCCCTTGGGTTCTTCTTCTTTTGATCTTCTTTTTGGATATTTGCTTGACTTTTCTCCCTTTTCCGGCTGTCAGACCCATCTGCTGCGGAGCCGATGGAGACCGAGGTTGCTGGCGAGGAGAACACTGCCGAGGAGGCCGCCAAAGCTGCCGCCGCAGGAGCTGGCAAGGGGTCTGGCGATCGCACTGACGGCCCTGAGGCCGCAGGAGCGCCAGGCGCTACGCCGATCGCCGATCCTTCCGCCGCTGCCGCAGCGTCAGGCTCCGAAGAGCCCCACCCAGGCGTCTACTTGAAGGCCGGCGAAAACGTCTTCATCAATCTCCCCTGGGCGTCAAGCTCCAGGGCGCCAGTCGAAGGAGAAAGCTTCGATGGAGAAGTGCTCGCCTCCGCTGGGTTGACGCTGGTTGATGCGCCGAGCAGCAGCAGCGGCGAGCCTGAGGAGGAGCGGCTGCTGCGGAAGCTGGTGTCGCTCTACCGTGCTTGGCAGGCCAAGCTGGAATCCCGAGAGGCGCTTGTCGCGAAGGCGGGAGCGGACATTGAGAAGCGCGCAGAGGAGCTCCGGGGTCTCAACCAGGAAGCTCTCCAGTCCCTGGCAGAGGAGCGGGCGCAACTTGCCGAGGAGCAGAAGGCCTTCCTCCTCGAGAAGGCTGAAGTCGAAGAACAATAGCGGCTTGCCGTTGAGAAGCTGTCTGCGCAGGAGGGCGAGCTGGCGCAGCGGAAGGTTAACCTTGATAGCCACGAGGAGGAGCTTACTGCGCGCGAGCAAACATTCGGCGGAGCCCTCAAGCAAGCAGAGGATGCTGCCGTAGCTGCCGAGGCCGCCAAGAAGGAGCTGGAGACGAAGGCGGCGCGACTGGAGGCCGATCTCAAGGCGAGCGGTGAAGAGCTTGCCGCGCTCAAGCGTGAGCGGGAGAAGGACGCCTACACCTTGTCAGAGCTGCAGGTTCGTCTCGCCGAGAAGGGCAAGGAACTTGGCGCCGCCAAGGACTCCAACGCAGATCTTGAGTTGAAGCTGACTACTTTGACCAAGACGCTGGACGGCGCCAGGGAGCAGGAGGTGGCTTTGAAGGAGGAGATCAAGGCCGATATGGCGCTCCTGGCGAGTGCTGCTGCCGCCCAGAACACTTTTAGGGAGAATGTGGAGCACTGGATGGAGGGTCTCGTGGATGCTGTCGCAGACATTGACAGGGAGCTGGTGCAGCTGGAGATGGAGGACCTCGAGTATCCCTCCGATGAGAACCTCCAACCCAGCGCCAAGCTCACCTTGTTCTTCAAAGGCGTGGCGACGGCCATCGAGCGACTCCGGGAGAAGATTCCAAAGCAGCTGGCCGACGAGTCGCGCAAGATCTGCGCGGGAGCTATTCAAAAGGTGTTGGTGAAGGTGGCCTTCCGCAACCCGGGCCTCAACCTCACCAATGTCCTCAAGACCCTGCCGCCGGATGCTGATCTGGAAGCGCTCAAGACCCTTGTCGCACCCATTGTGGACAAGGTGAGCGGGATCAAGAGGATTGAGGGCAATCACGTAGACTAGGCCGCCCGTTTTCTTCTTTTCTTGTCGCTGTTGATGATGTTATGAGAACAATCTGTTAGAGCGGCGACAAGCTACCTTGTAATATAACTCTATTTTGTGTAATGATTGCAATGTTATTTCCTTTACTTGATTCCTTCCTTTGTATGTTTTGCCCTACGCTTTTAGGGAACTTGCCGGCGCAGGCACCTTAGCCGCGAGCGCTGAGTGCGGGACGTCAGCAGCCTGCTGGCGGTGCCGTTACCGACAAGAAACCTTGTCGCAACTAGTCGCATCACACTTAAGTTGTTGAGCGGACTCGAAACAAAGTAAGGGCGCAACTAGCTACGAGTTGGTTCCTCCGCGCACAGGTTTTCCATACAAGGCACGGTCGTTCAAGGAAGATAACTTAAAAATTTAAAAAATCCGATTGCTCAAACTTTGGCAACTTAGCTTTTCTGTTGTTTGCTTCCCGGTAAGGCGAAACTTTCTTGAACGACGCCTGGTCCATACCATTATCTTCTCCTTTCCCCCCGGCAAACTTGTGGGCGAGGGAACCTTCCTTTCCTTGAGAAAAAGAAAGAAGAGAAAATAAAGATATGGAGCCTTACGGCTCGTTATTGCTTACCTGGGGCAGGTGCTGCACAAAGTGTCAGATAACACATGCAAAAAATAGAAAGCATGAAATTGTCGAGATGTGCGGAGCACATGAGCTTTATTTATGCACGGGGTCTGCGCCTGGCTTTGTACAAAGGATTACATGCAACAGCGGCAAGACTTGTACAAAAGGTGGTTGCCGGAACAGGTTCCGGCAACCGCGCCTTACGGGTAAAACTTACGAAGATGCTCAATGTTCCAGGAGTTGCTCACCGGAATGCCATCTTCGGTCTCAAGGCGGACAACGCCAGGCCTAGTGACTCGTTTCACTCGGTAAGGGCCTTCCCACTTCGGCGTCAACTTGTTGGAATTCTTGGCGGACTGAACACGCCGAAGAACAAGGTCACCTTCCCCGAGACTTCTGGCATTAACTTTGCGGCTATGGTAGCGGCGCAAAGCTTGCTGGTAGTGAGCAGCTCGTACAACAGCCTGAAGACGGTCTTCCTCAAGGAGCAGCGCGTCATCTTGTCGCAGCTGCTCTTGCTCAAGCTCATCATAAGCGAGCACTCGAGGTGACCCGTATACGAGTTCCGTGGGGAGAACTGCCTCTGCTCCATAGACTAGAGCGAAAGGTGTCTGGCCAGTGGCTCGATTTGGCGTCGTCCTGATCGACCAAAGAACTACTGGCAGCTCCTCAATCCAGTTTCTTCCACACTTGCGCAGCCTGTCGAAAGTCCTGGTCTTGATCCCATGCAGCACTTCAGCATTTGCCCTCTCCGCTTGACCGTTGCTTCTCGGGTGAGCAACAGAAGCGAAGTAGACCTTGGCGCCAAGATCTTGGACGTACTGCATGAAGGTGCGGCTCGTGAATTGCGTATCGTTGTCGGTGATGATCCTGTTAGGGATCCCGAAGCGGCAAACAATCGACCTGAAGAACTTGACTGCTGACTATGCTGTCACCTTCCTCACTGCTTCCACTTCCTGCCACTTTGTGAACTTGTCGATTGCAACGTACAAGTACTCAAAGCCCCCGAATGCTCGGGGAAAGGGGCCGAGGATGTCGAGCCTCCAGACCGAAAATGGCCAGGATAAAGGGATCGTCTGGAGAGCTTGAGCTGGCTGGTGTATCTGCTTGGAATGGAACTGGCACACTTCACACTTGGTTACTTGTGCAGTTGCATCCTGGAGGGCTGTCGGCCAAAAGAAACCTTGCCTGAATGCTTTGCCGGCAAGTGCTCTTGCGCCAATGTGGTGACCACATATGCCTCCATGTATCTCTGCCAACAGCTTTTGTCCGCCTTCCCGGTGAATACACTTCAATTTCACATCGTTGAGTCTTCTTCTGTACAATGTGTTGTCGACAAACTGGTACATACTTGACTGCCGGGCTACTCTTTCCGCTTCTTCTTGTTCTTCGGGAAGTTCTCCTGTCTGAAGGAAACGGACAATCTGTTGTGCCCATGCTGGAGCTTGTGGCTCGACAACAAGGACTAAAGACACATCTGCTGCTGCGGGAACATCCGCTTCTACGGCGAGAACCTGCGGCTCAGCCGGAGCTTGACGTTCCCCGGCAAGCTTGCCGGAGCAAAACTTGTCGGGAGCCTCTGCTTCAACGGAACAAACCCTAGGGCTTGCCGGAGCAGACTGCTCCTCAGCACTCTTGGTGTTGATCTTGGGGACCTTCTTGGCGGTGGCTTCGGGAAGCTCTGCCGGAAAATAGTCACCAGAAATCAACTTCCTCTTCTTGCTCTGCCCAGTTGATGGCGTTACAGACGGTTGAGTCAGCTTGAGCACAAAGATCCCTGGTTTCACAGGTAACTTAAGTGCGGCGCACTTCGACAGGCCATCGGCAATGTCGTTCTGAGCTTTTGGAACATGCTCCATCTGTAGGCCGTCAAAGCGCTCTTCTAGCTTTCTCACTTCATCAACGTAGGCTTCCATCAACGGACTCTGATAACTCTTGTTCACTTGGCGGACGACAAGCTGCGAGTCACCCCTGACAATGAGCTTCTTGATCCCAAGGTCCGCCGCGATCCTGAGACCGGCAAGCAAACCTTCATACTCTGCGGTATTGTTTGTTGCTTGATCCTTGGGAAAGTGCATCTGGACTACGTACTTGAGGTGCTCTCCGGTGGGTGTAACAAGCAGCACGCCAGCACCGGCGCCTTGCAGCGAGAAGGCACCATCAAAGTACATCAGCCACTCTTTGCTTGCTTCCTTGACGGGGATGCTCGTTTCTGGAATTTCTTCATCTGGTGTTGGCGTCCACTCTGCTATGAATTCTGCCAATGCTCTGCTTTGGATAGTTGAAGTGCTCTCAAACTTGAGGCCAAAGCTTGACAGTTCCAGTGCCCACTCAACAATCCTGCCTGTTGCTTCTGGATTCTGCAGTATCCTCTTCAGCGGAAAACAAGTGACAACTGTGATCTCATGTGCTTGGAAGTAATGGCGCAGCTTTCTTGAGGCCATGAGAAGGCCGAAAAGCAATTTCTGCACACCAGAGTACCTTGACTTAGCCCCCTGCAGAAGGGAACTGACAAAGTAAACTGGGCGCTGCACCATTCTCTTCTGTATCTCCTCGCGCGCCTACGCAGATCCATCTTTGTCGGGACCAGAGCTTGTCGGGGAAGCCCCCTGCTTGTCGCTGGATGCGCCTGCCGTGGTTGCTGGCTCATCATCTGCCTCCCTCTCCGCTACTAACGCAGCACTAACCACTTGATTGGTTGCCGCTATATACAACAGCAACTTCTCTTGTGGCTTAGGTGCGACAAGTGTTGGAGTGGAGGACAGGTATCTCTTCAAGTCTTGCAGCGCAGCCTCCGCTTCCGAAGTCCATTTCATTGGACCTGCCTTTTTCAATATTTTGAAAAACGGCAGGGCGCCCTCAGCAGACTTAGAGATAAACCTGCTGAGAGCAGCCACGCAACCGGCAAGTCTTCGTACATCCTTGACCTGCGTTGGTGCTTCAATCTGCTCAATGGCCTTGATCTTGTCGGGATTGGCTTCAATTCCCCGCTGAGATACGAAGAACCCGATAAGCTTGCCGGAAGGGACTCCAAACACACACTTCTCGGGGTTGAGCTTGAGGCTGATCTTGCGCAGATTTGCAAAGGTCTCGTCTAAATCTTGAATCAGAGTTGCCTTGTCCTTGCTCTTGACTACTATGTCATCCATGTAGGCTTCCACATTTCTGTGTATTTGTGGCTCAAAAGCGACATGGACTACCCTTGCAAATGTTGAACCAGCATTCTTTAAATCGAAAGGCATCCGTATGAAACAGTACGTGCCACATGGAGTGATGAATGCGGTCTTCTCCTCATCCTCTTCTGCCATGAAGATCTGATGGTATCCTGAGTATGCGTCAAGAAACGAAAGCAAGTCACATCCGGCCGTGGAGTCAACAATCTGGTCAATGCGCGGCAAGGGAAATGGGTCTTTGGGACAAGCTTAATTAACATCGGAAAAGTCGATACAAAGCCTCCATTTCCTGTTTGCCTTGCGCACGACTACATGATTGGCCAACCACGTAGGATGGAGCACTCCTCTGACAAGGCCTGCTGCTTCCAATTTCTTGATCTCTTCTGCGATGAATTCTTGGCGCTCCACTGCTTGCTTCCTGACCTTCTGCTTGACGGGCCGCGCATGAGGACAAACGGCAAGATGGTGCTCAATTACTTTCCTGGGAACACCGGGGATGTCAGATGGTTGCCACGCAAACACGTCGACGTTCGCCCGCAGGAAAGCAATGAGCGCACTTTCCTATTTAGGGTCGAGAGTGGCACTGATGGTGAAGGTACCACCAGTGCCGTCCTCCTTGGCGGACACCTTCTTGGTCTCTGGCGGAGCTGCCATTGTCTTCTTACACTTGCCGGTGGAGCTCGATGGTGCGTCCTCGACGGTAGCGCAGCACTCCGAAGAGGTGCGCTTGCCGGAGTGGGCATCAGAACTCTTGCCGGAATTGGTCTTCTTCTTCCCCCCGGGAGCTTCAACGGCAGGTGACTTGCGATCTGTTGCGGCTGCCGCTTCCCGGTAGATCTTGTCGGCGCAGATAAGAGCATCCTTCTTGTCGCCAGGGACAGAGATGACACTTATTGGGCCTGGCAACTTCAGCATGTTGTATGCGTAGTGAGAGGCTGCCATGAACTTGGCGAGTGCTGGACGGCCGAGTATCCCATTGTAGGGCAATGGAAAATTGGCAACGTCAAAAGTGACCCTCTCAGTCCTGAAGTTCAACTCGCTGCCAAATGTCACCGGCAACGTGACCTTCCCCTTCGGCTTGCTCCTTCCCGGGTTGATTCCTTGGAATGTGTCGGTCTCTTCAAGCTCGCTGTCAAGGATCTGGAGTTTCTGGAGTACAGCGGAGGAGATCAGGTTCAAGCCGGCCCCGCCGTCAACTAGCATCTTAGTGATCTTGAGGTTGCGGATAGTTGGTGAAACCAACATCGGCAAGCACCTGACCGTAGTTGCGCGATCAAGGTGGTCCTCAATATCAAAGATGATAGGCGTGCTGGACCATTTCAGAAGCTTGCGTGACTCGACAGGTGGTTCTACCTCATTGACTTCCCGCACCCACTGCTTGAGTTGGCGGTGTGAAGTATGCAGAGAAGCACCGCCGTCAACGCACAAGACCTCCGTGGCTTTCTGGAACTCCTGCTCACTGGTCTCAACATCATCCATGTCTTCATCGTCGTCGTCATCTTCATACTTGTCGCTGCCGCGGGGAGGTCTGTCTCCTTGCCGCTGCTTGGCCTTGCCGCGGCGTCCTCCCCGGCCGGCGCGCTTCTTGCCTGATCCTCCAGCACCTCCTTGGGCCTTCTCCTTGTCGCGTCACTCGTATTCAGCCTTTTGCTGCTCGACAAGCGGCTCGACCTTCTTGCAGCTCTGGAGGTCATGGCCCTTGGTGCGGTGGATCTTGCAGTACTGCTTGTCGGTGCCGTCCTGCTTGTCGGCGACCGCCACAGCCTGGCAGTTGGTGCATGCGGCAATCTCCTTGCCGGAGCTACCAGCTTTGGCTTTCTTGGCGCCACCTTCATTGCCGGACTGCTCAATGACTAGCACATCTTTGCCTTTCTTCTTCCTGTTGTTCCGCCGCCGGTTTTTCTTTGCCGGGGCAGCATCCTCGCTGTCAGATCCTCCTGCTCATGTATTCTCTCTGGGGAGTTTCCTCCCTTCCTCAGCACGTGCACACTTGTCGGCCAGGGCATACAGCTCACTGACGTCTCTGATCTTGCACATCGCCATCTCCTCCCGCATCCTGCGGTTATGCACGTTCTGATGGACCGCGCTGATGACCGCGGCAGGGTGGACATCTGGGATGTTGTGCTGTACACGGCTGAATCTCTGAATGTACTTGCGCAGGGACTCTCCTTCCTTCTGGGCGAGCAGATGAAGGTCACTCTCTTGGCCATGAGGTTTGTGGCCGCCTGTAAAGGCGCCGACAAACTGATGGCATAGGTCTGCCCAGGAGGATATGGAGTTGTCCGGCAAGTGCATGAGCCATGACCTGACGTTGGGCTTGAGCACCAGCGGGAAGTAGTTGGCAAGGATCTTGTCGTCCCGCCCCCCGGCAGCTTGCACCACGATGGTGTAGATGCGGAGGAACTCCGACGGATGCGACTTGCCGTCATACTTCTCTGGTACGTCTGGCCTAAAATTCTTCTTGCTGGGCCACTGGACTTGCCGCAGCTCACGAGTAAACGCAGGGCAACCTACCGCGTATGGCAAGTCGCCTGGTTCCCCTGGCGCATGCAAGTCGACAGAGGGCCCAGCGCACTGGTCCGATTGATGCCGCGCTTCTCTTCGGCGCTCGATGCGAGTACGAGCGTCTTCTTGCTGTCGTTCGTGAAGAACTTGGCGCTGATCGCGACGAGCTCGTGGATCTGATGACGCGGTGGAGTCGCTGTCGAGGTGGATCCGGCGAGTCGGCGATCTTGGTCTTCGGGGCGGAGAGCGCACGGTGGTTGCACCCCCACCGGTCTTGTCGCCACCGGCTCGTGCCTGGCTGACTTGCCGCGGCTGCGATGTACTCGGCTGCCGTGGAGTGTCGCCGTTGGCGAAGCCGATGAGACTCTGTATGGTGGCCCTCCAGTCATCGATCTTGACTGCAGTTGGAGGGTAGTCCAGGAGCAGTTGAGCTCGCGCCAAAGCTTCTGTTGAAGTGGTGGGTGGCGGTGGCGAACGGTGTGAGGAGCGGGATATGCTCGGACTTCTAACTGTGTTAGAAGGAGCAGTATCCCGTCCAGGCGACCGTGCCTCGCTCGTGCCAGCATGTTGGCGTGCATGCTGGTCTTGAGCACTCCGAGATCCACCAGCTTGATCTTGGTCCAGCAAACGTATGGTACCGTAAGTACTATGACGCTGCCGGTCCCGCGCCTCCTGAGATGGGCATGGTGCATGTACGGACGCCGAGGTCTTGGAGTGCGCCCGGTCGTTGTGGGAGCCGACTACGCCGCCGATGGGCAGCGCAGCCTTGTCCTTGGACCTGGCAGCACCGTGAGCTCCCTCGTCGATGCCCGTTCTTCCGGCGGCGTCTACCCCACCAGCCGTTTGCTCCGGCGGTGGTGGGTTCGGCGCGGACGGAGGAGCCGCCTCCGAAGCCTTCTTCTTCGGCGGCATGTCGATGAAGATGATGAAGATCTAGCTCGTGTGAACGCCGGATCAGGTTCACACAACCTCGCTGGCCCCTACCTAGCGTGCCAAAGATGTCGGGGAACGAATCCACGAGCACCTATGGGACCGGCGGACCGAGCCCCTTTCGGTTCAGCGGGGGCGAAGATCGCACGAAGAGCGGATCGAGGCGCAACACACGAGCAGTTTACCCAGGTTCGGGCCGCACGGATGCATAAAACCCTACTCCTGCTTTGTGTTTTGTATTGAGTTCTTGCTCGGGAGCGCTAAGTGCTACAGTACACACCAGCAGCTAACGAGACCGAGCGTGAGTGTTCTCCTCCCCTCTACGTTGCGCATGGGCCTCCTTTTATATGCTCAAGGGGTCACCGACAGGTGGTAACGTAGACAAGGGTAAAAATGGAAAGGTGTTACGGTTGGTACAACTACCTGTTACTGTGTATCATACCTAACTTTGACGGCAGGGGACAAGGGCATTAAATGCCCATCTGCGTCGCCCAAATAGTGCAAAAGGGACCGTTAGGGACGCCACCGCTCGCCACGATGGCAATCTTGTCAGCACCGCTTGCCACCGTGCACCGCTGGCTGCACAGCCTCCCGCCATGTACGCCTGGAAAGGTCCTAGAGCAACACGTTGGTGGATGTGCTGGAGCGCGGGTACAGAGTGGTAGCTTGCCGCGGCAAGCGCCTTGCCGCGGTCGTTGCCTTGTTGCGTCCAGGAGCTCGTCGCTCACCGGGCCTTGCCGGGACGCGTGGCGCGTCGCGACAAGTTCCTTGAGATGCCTTGGTTGGCCTCCCCGGCAAGCTCCTCTTGCCGGGGTCTTATCTCCTTGGCTTGAATACTTTGTTCTTGAATGGCTCCAAAGGAACCACGGAGGACCTTGGCGGTCACCCGGCAAGCCTTGCCGTGGGATGCTGCGACTGCCCGTGCACAAGTTCGGGATACTAGGGTACACCTACTCTAGTCTAGTACACCGACACCAAGGAGAACCAGGCAAAGATCTACCGATATTGGAGCAGACGTGGGAGGTGAAGAAAATATGCCCTAGAGGCAATAATAAAGATGTTATTTGTATTTCCTTATATCATGATAAATGTCTTTTATTCATGCTAGAATTGTATTAACCGGAAACTTGATACATGTGTGAATACATAGACAAAATAGTATGTCCCTAGTATGCCTCTACTATACTAGCTCATTGATCAAAGCTGGCTATGTTTCCTAGCCATAGACATGAGTTGTCATTTGATCAACGGGATCACATCATTAGGAGAATGATGTGATGGACTAGACCCATTCGTTAGCATAGCACTATGATCGTTTAGTTTTACTGCTATTGCTTTCTTCATGACTTATACATGTTCCTATGACTATGAGATTATGCAACTCCCGAATACCGTAAGAACACCTTCTGTGCTATCAAACGTCACAACGTAACTGGGTGATCATAAAGATACTCTACAGGTGTCTCCAAAAGTATTCATGGTGTTGGCATAGATCAAGACTAGGATTTGTCACTCCAAGTGTCGGAGAGGTATCTCTGGGCCCTCTCGGTAATGCACATCATAATAAGCCTTGCAAGCAAAAGACTAATGAGTTAGTCACGAGATGATATATTACGGAACGAGTAAAGAGACTTGCCGGTAACGAGATTGAACTAGGTATAAAAATACCGACGATCGAATCTCGGGCAAGTAACATACCGATGACAAAAGGAACAACGTATGTTGTTATGCGGTTTGACCGATAAAGATCTTCGTAGAATATGTAGGAGCCAATATGAGCATCCAGGTTCCGCTATTGGTTATTGACCGGAGATGAGTCTCGGTCATGTCTACATAGTTCTCGAACCCGTAGGGTCCGCACGCTTAACGTTTGATGACGATCGGTATTATGAGTTTATGAGTTTTGATTTACCGAAGGTAGTTCGGAGTCCCGGATGAGATCACGGACATGACGAGGAGTCTCGGAATGTCCGAGACATAAAGATTGATATATTGGACGACTATATTCGGACACCGGAAGTGTTCTGGAAAGTTTCGGAATTTACCGGAGTGCCGGGGGGGTTACCGGAACCCCCCGGGGGAATGGTGGGCCCTGGTGTGCCATAGGGGAGAGAGAGGGCAGCAGCCAGGAGGTGGCGCACCCCCTCCCTAGGAGGAGTCCGAATAGGACTAGGGGAGGGGGGCGCGGCCCCTCTTTCCCTCTCCCTCTCCCTCTCTTTCCTTCCCCCTTCTTCCTTCTTTGGTATGTTCCTACTAGGAATAGGATTGCAATCCTATTCCTAGTAGGATTGCAGCCCTAGCCGCACCATAGAGGGCCGGCCGGCCTCCCCCCTTGCTCCTTTATATACGGGGGCAAGGGGGCACCCAAAGACACACAAGTTGAATTGTTCTAGCCGTGTGCGGTGCCCCCCTCCACAGAAACACACCTCGGTCATACCGTCGCAGTGCTTAGGCGAAGCCCTACGCCGGTAGATACATCATATCCGTCACCACGCCGTCGTGCTGACGAAACTCTCTCGTGAAGCTCAACTGGATCAAGAGCTCGTGGGACGTCATCAAGCTGAACGTGTGCTGATCGCGGAGGTGCCGTACGTTCGGTGCTTGATCGGTTGGATCGCGAAGAAGTTCGACTACATCAACCGCGTCACTTGACGCTTCCGCTTCCGGTCTACGAGGGTACGTAGACACACTCTTCCCTCTTGTTGCTATGCATCTGGTAGATAGATCTTGTGGGATCGTAGGAAAATTTTAAAATACTATGTTCCCCAACAGTGGCATCATGAGCCAGGTCTATGCGTAGATGATATGCACGAGTAGAACATAATGAGTTGTGGGCGATACTAGTCATACTGCTTACCAGCATGTCATACTTTGCTTCGGCGGTATTGTGAGATGAAGCGGCCCGGACCGACATTACGCGTACGCTTACGCGAGACTGGTTTCATCGTTATGAGCACTCGTTGCTTAAAGGTGACTGGCGGGTGTCTGTCTCTCTCACTTTAGCTAAATCAAGTGTGGCTAGGCCCGGTCCTTGTGAAGGTTAAAACAGCACATACTTGACGAAACATCGTTGTGATTTTGTATGCGTAGGTAAGAACGGTTCTTGCTAAGCCCGTAGCAGCCACGTAAAACTTGCAACAACAAAGTAGAGGACGTCTAACTTGTTTTTGCAGGGCATGTTGTGATGTGATATGGTCAAGACATGATGAGTTATACGGTTTTGTATGAGATGATCATGTTTTGTAATGTTATCGGCAACTGGCAGGAGCCATATGGTTGTCGCTTTATTGTATGAAATGCAATCGCCATGTAATTGCTTTACTTTATCACTAAGCGGTAGCGATAGTCATAGAAGCAATAGTTGGCGAGACAACAACGATGCTACGATGGAGATCTAGGTGTCGCGCCAGTGACGAAGGTGATCATGACGTTGCTTTGGAGATGGAGATCAAAAGCACAAGATGATGATGGCCATATCATGTCACATATTTTGATTGCATGTGATGTTTATCTTATTATGCTTCTTATTTTGCTTAGAACGACGGTAGCATTATAAGATGATCCCTTACTAAATTTCAAGGTATAAGTGTTCTCCCTGAGTATGCACCGTTGCAAAAGTTCGTCGTGCCGAGACACCACGTGATGATCGGGTGTGATCAGCTCTACGTTCAAATACAACGGGTGTAAGCTAGTTTTGCACAGCAGAATACTCGGGTTAAACTTGACGAGCCTAGCATATGCAGATATGGCCTCGGAACACTGGAGACCGAAAGGTCGAGCGTGAATCATATAGTAGATATGATCAACATAAGATGTTCACCATTGAAACTGCTCCATCTCACGGGATGATCGGACATGGTTTAGTTGATTTGGATCACGTGATCATTTAGATGACCGGAGGGATGTCTATCTAAGTGGGAGTTCTTTAATTAATATGATTAAATTGAACTTTAATTTATCATGAACTTAGTCCTGATAGTTTTTGCATATCTATGTTGTTGTAGATCAATGGCCCGTGCTACCGTTCCTTTGAATTTTAATGCATTCCTAGAGAAAGCTAAGTTGAAAGATGATGGTAGCAATTACACGGACTGGGTCCGTAACTTGAGGATTATCCTCATTGCTGCACAGAAGAATTATGTCCTTGAAGCATCGCTAGGTGACAAGCCCCCTCCCGCTAATGTAGCCGCTTTGAACGTCTGGCAGTCGCGGTCTGATGACTACACGATAGTTCAGTGTGCCATGCTTTACGGCTTAGAACCGGGACTTCAACGACGTTTTGAACATCATGGACCATATGAGATGTTCCAGGAGTTGAAGTTAATATTTCAAGCAAATTCCCGGATTGAGAAATATGAGATTTCCAATAAGTTCTATAGCTGCAAGATGGAGGAGAATAGTTCTATCAGTGAACACTTGCTCAGAATGTCTGGGTACTACAATCATATGACTCAACTTGGTTGCAAAGTTGACGAGGATAGTGTTATTGATAGAGTTCTTCAATCACTGCCACCAAGCTATAAAGGCTTCGTGACGAACTATAATATGCAAGGGATGCAAAAGACAATTCCCGAGCTCTTCGCTATGCTCAAGGCTGCGGAGGTAGAAATCAAAAAGGAGCATCAAGTGTTGATGGTTAACAAGACCACTAGTTTCAAGAAAAAGGGCAAGGGAAAGAAGGGGAACTTCAAGAAGAATAGCAAGACAGTTGCTACTCCCACGAAGAAACCCAAGTCTGGAGCCAAGCCTATAACTGAGTGCTTCTACTGCAAGGGGACTGGACACTGGAAGCGGAACTGCCCCAAGTATTTGGCGGATAAGAAGGATGGCAAGGTGAACAAAGGTATATGTGATATACATGTTATTGATGTGTACCTTACTAATGCTCGTAGTAGTACATGGGTATTTGATACCGGTTCGGTTGCTAATATTTGTAACTCGAAACAGGGACTACGGATTAAACGAAGATTGGCTAAGGACGAGGTGACGATGCGCGTGGGAAATGGTTCCAGTCGATGTGATCGCCGTCGGCACGCTACCTCTACATCTACCTTCGGGATTAGTTTTAGACCTAAATAATTGTTATTTGGTGCCAGCGTTGAGCATGAACATTATATCTAGATCTTGTTTGTTGCGAGACGGTTATTCATTTAAATCAGAGAATAATGGTTGTTCTATTTTTATGAATAATATCTTTTATGGTCATGCACCCTTGAAGAGTGGTCTATTCTTTTTGGATCTCGATTGTAGTGATACACATATTCATAATATTGAAACCAAAAGATGCAAGGTTAATAATGATAGTGCAACTTATTTGTGGCACTGCCGTTTAGGTCATATTGGTGTAAAGCGCATGAAGAAACTCCATAGTGATGGACTTTTGGAATCACTTGATTATGAATCACTTGGTGCTTGCGAACCATGCCTCATGGGCAAGATGACTAAAAATCCGTTCTCCGGAACTATGGAGCGAGCAACAGATATGTTGGAAATCATACATACTGATGTATGTGGGCCAATGAGTGTTGAAGCTCGCGGCGGGTATCGTTATTTTCTGACCTTCACTGATGATTTGAGCAGATATGGGTATATCTACTTAATGAAGCACAAGTCTGAAACATTTGAAAAGTTCAAAGAATTTCAGAGTGAAGTAGAGAATCACCGTAACAAGAAAATAAAGTTTCTACGATATGATCGCGGAGGAGAATATTTGAGTTACGAGTTTGGTCTTCATTTGAAACAATGTGGAATAGTTTCACAACTCACGCCACCCGGAACACCACAGCGTAATGGTGTGTCCGAACGTCGTAACCGTACTTTATTGGATATGGTGCAATCTATGATGTCTCTTACCGATTTACCACTATCGTTTTGGGGTTATGCTTTAGAGACAGCTGCATTCACGTTAAATAGGGCACCATCTAAATCCGTTGATACGACACCTTATGAACTATGGTTTGGCAAGAAACCAAAGTTGTCGTTTCTTAAAGTTTGGGGCTGCGATGCTTATGTGAAAAAGCTTCAACCTGATAAGCTCGAACCCAAGTCGGAGAAATGTGTCTTCATAGGATACCCAAAAGAGACTGTTGGCTACACCTTCTATCACAGATCCGAAGGCAAGATATTCGTTGCTAAGAATGGATCCTTTTTAGAGAAGGAGTTTCTCTCGAAAGAAGTGAGTGGGAGGAAAGTTGAACTTGATGAGGTAATTTTACCTTCTCCCGAATTGGAAAGTAGTACATCACAGAAATATGTTCTAGTGATTCCTACACCAATCAGTGAGGAATTTCGTGATGATGATCATGAAACTTCGGATCAAGTTTTTGCTGAACGTCGTAGATCAACCAGAGTACGTTCCGCACCAGAGTGGTACGGCAACCCAATTCTGGAAGTCATGTTGCTAGACCATGATGAACCTACGAACTATGAAGAAGCGATGATGAGCCCAGATTCCGCAAAATGGCTTGAGGCCATGAAATATGAGATGGGATCCATGTATGAGAACAAAGTGTGGACTTTGGTTGACTTGCCCGATGATCGACAGGCCATCGAAAATAAATGGATCTTTAAGAGGAAGACCGACGCAGACGGTAATGTTACTGTTTACAAAGCTCGACTTGTTGCGAAAGGGTATCGACAAGTTCAAGGAGTTGACTACAATGAGACTTTCTCACCAGTAGCGATGCTTAAGTCTGTCCGAATCATGTTAGCAATTGCCGCATTTTATGATTATGAAATCTGGCAAATGGATGTCAAAACTGCATTCCTGAATGGATATCTCAAAGAAGAGTTGTATATGATGCAACCAGAAGGTTTTGTCGATCCAAAAGGTGCTAACAAAGTGTGCAAGCTCCAGCGATCCATCTATGGACTGGTGCAAGCATCTCGGAGTTGGAATATACGCTTTGATGAGGTGATCAAAGCATATGGTTTTATATAGACTTTTGGAGAAGCCTGTATTTACAAGAAAGTGAGTGGGAGCTCTGTAGCATTTCTAATATTATATGTAGATGACATATTGTTGATTGGAAATGATATAGAATTTCTGGATAGCATAAAAGGATACTTGAATAAGAGTTTTTCAATGAGAGACCTCGGTGAAGCTGCTTATATATTAGGCATCAAGATCTATAGAGATAGATCAAGACGCTTAATTGGCCTTTCACAAAGCACATACCTTGATAAGATTTTGAAGAATTTCAAAATGGATCAGGCAAAGAAAGGGTTCTTGCCTGTATTACAAGGTATGAAGTTGAGTAAGACTCAATGCCCGACCACTGCAGAAGATAGAGAGAAAATGAAAGTCATTCCCTATGCCTCAGCCATAGGATCTATCATGTATGCAATGCTGTGTACCAGACCTGATGTGTGCCTTGCTATAAGTCTAGCAGGGAGGTACCAAAGTAATCCAGGAGTGGATCACTGGACAGCGGTCAAGAACATCCTGAAGTACCTGAAAAGGGCAAATGATATGTTTCTCGTATATGGAGGTGACAAAGAGCTCGTCGTAAACGGTTACGTCGATTCTAGCTTTGACACTGATCCGGATGACTCTAAGTCACAAACCGGATATGTATTTTTATTGAACGGTGGAGCTGTCAGTTGGTGCAGTTCCAAGCAGAGCATCGTGGCGGGATCTACGTGTGAAGCGGACTGCATAGCTGCTTCGGAAGCAGCAAATGAAGGAGTCTGGATGAAGGAGTTCATATCCGATCTAGGTGTAATACCTAGTGCATCGGGTCCAGTGAAAATCTTTTGTGACAATACTGGAGCAATAGCCTTGGCAAAGGAATCCAGGTTTCACAAGAGAACAAAGCACATCAAAAGACGCTTCAATTCCATCCGCGATCTAGTCAAGGAGGGAGACATAGAGATTTGCAAGATACATACGGATCTGAATGTTGCAGACCCGTTGACTAAGCCTCTTCCACGGGCAAAACATGATTAGCACCAGGACTCCATGGGTGTGAGGATCATCACTTTGTAATCTAGATTATTGACTCTAGTTCAAGTGGGAGACTGAAGGAAATATGCCCTAGAGGCAATAATAAAGATGTTATTTGTATTTCCTTATATCATGATAAATGTCTTTTATTCATGCTAGAATTGTATTAACCGGAAACTTGATACATGTGTGAATACATAGACAAAATAGTATGTCCCTAGTATGCCTCTACTAGACTAGCTCATTGATCAAAGATGGCTATGTTTCCTAGCCATATACATGAGTTGTCATTTGATCAACGGGATCACATCATTAGGACAATGATGTGATGGACTAGACCCATCCGTTAGCATAGCACTATGATCATTTAGTTTTACTGCTATTGCTTTCTTCATGACTTATACATGTTCCCATGACTATGAGATTATGCAACTCCCGAATACCGTAAGAACACCTTGTGTGCTATCAAACGTCACAACGTAACTGGGTGATCATAAAGATACTCTACAGGTGTCTCCGAAAGTATTCGTGGTGTTGGCATAGATCAAGACTAGGATTTGTCACTCCGAGTGTCGGAGAGGTATCTCTGGGCCCTCTCGGTAATGCACATCATAATAAGCCTTGCAAGCAAAAGACTAATGAGTTAGTCACGAGATGATATATTACGGAACGAGTAAAGAGACTTGCCGGTAATGAGATTGAACTAGGTATAAAGATACCGACGATCGAATCTCGGGCAAGTAACATACCGATGACAAAAGGAACAACGTATGTTGTTATGCGGTTTGACCGATAAAGATCTTCGTAGAATATGTAGGAGCCAATATGAGCATCCAGGTTCCGCTATTGGTTATTGACCGGAAATGAGTCTCAGTCATGTCTACATAGTTCTCGAACCCGTAGGGTCCGCACGCTTAACGTTTGATGACGATCGGTATTATGAATTTATGAGTTTTGATGTACCGAAGGTAGTTTGGATTCCCGGATGAGATCACGGACATGAAGAGGAGTCTCGGAATGTCCGAGACATAAAGATTGATATATTGGATGACTATATTCGGACACCGGAAGTGTTCTGGAAAGTTTCAGAATTTACCGGAGTG
>LR738713.1:755784273-755813821 GCA_902687465.1 Secale cereale | reverse complement strand
CATGACCTGTCATGTGGTCCCACATGTCATGGTGTACCAAGGCGATGCGCGTGTCCCTCTTGAGGCAGAAGCAATACTACGTGGTTTGAGATGATGGCGAACCGAAGTGTGAAATAATGGTTGCTTTCGTCCGTCTGGGAAGGTGCGGCATTGTGATTTGACGTCTCATTGCTCATTACTACTACTGGGGCGGTACGACTGGGGTGCGTCCTGATGGGCCTCGAACCCCTCGTTGGTTACCCCAAGTGGAAGGTGTAAGATCCAGTAAGTAGAAGTGTTTTCCCCTAGCAAAGATGCCAAGGATCGAATCCCCAAAGACTCCTAGGTTCAACAAGTAGGTGTCAATTGCTAACGGCGCAATTAGCAATCAACGTGGACCTGCACACAGATACAAATAACTTTGCTCCCAACGAGTACAGAGAGGTTGTCAATCTCTCCGGCCTTGTAGTTCACAAAGGGTTAAAAGCAATATGATAGTAGTGATAGATAGTGTTTTTGCAATAGTAAGTAAATAGCGAAAAGTAAATAGTGGATGTGATCAATGATGGTAATATGGACCGGAGTCTCATGATGTTCACTAGTGATGTCTCTCTCCCAAAAGACGATAAAACAGCTATGTGAGGTAAACAAATTACAGCTGGGCAATTGACAGGACCACGAACGCAAACCAATGCTGAATACATTACAAGAAAGGTTGAGGTTCAAAGCATGGGCGGTACGCCAAAGTAAGTAGACCGAAATCCATCAATATCTACTACTAATCATCCACCTTGAGATATCTATCCAGAACATCTCGCTGGTATTAAGTTGCGAGTCCCACCCATAGTGTAAACTCAATGCAACAGACAACTGCATTAAAAGAACTTTGCGTAAAGTAAACAATCCTTGCACCCGTGGGCACAAGCACCGTTGTTTTCCCCCTTGTGGCAACAGCACATCCCCTAGACTCATGTTTCTGTCACTCAAGCTAGTCATCGAGGGGCATGAACCCACAATCGAGCATAACGTTCCCTCTTGGAGTCACTACTTACTACTCGGCCAAAGCAATAAATAACAACGGAGAACATGCAAGAATTAATTATGAACTAAAATATAAAAGAGGTGAATCAAATATATTACTCAAGATCAATCTGAACATAATCTCATAATCCATCGGATCCCAGCAAACTCAACATAGCAACAGCATAAGGATTACATAGGTGCCTCGATCATGTAGGGCAGCTCACGAGGACTAATTAGTGAAGCACAAGAACGGGAGGAGGACATCACATAGCTACTGGTCATGGACTCATGGTCCAAGGGAGACTACTCACGAGTCATCCGGGAGGCGTCCATGGTGGTGGAGAAGCTCCCGGTGGTGATCCTCCCCTCCGGCAGGGTGCCGGGAAGAGTTCTCCTGGTGCTCCCGATCTTGGAAGCGGCGGCGGCGGCGGAACAGAGATGGGATCGCGAAAAGAAGTCCTGTTCTGAGGGTTACGGAGGACCCTTTAAATATATGCCAAAGTAGGGCACCGGGGGAGCCTCGGGGGGCCCAGGCGCCCCCCCGGCGCGGCCCAGGGGGGGGGGGGGGCGCCCACAGGGCGCCTGGAGCCCCTGTGGCCCCCCCAGGCTGCCCTTCGGACGCATTGTTGTTTCCGGATCGCTGATTTTTTATATAATTTTTCTGGATTTTTCTGGGCAGTTCTCGAAACGTGAAAACCTGAAATACAAAAACAGCCGAAAATAGAAACTGGCACTGGGGTGCACTGGATTAGTAAGTTAGTCCAAATATGATCAAAAGTGTATGGAAGTGTATGAATATCATAGCAATATCACCCAAAAGTGGCATGGAGCAAGCAGAAATTATAGATACGTTTTGGACGTATCAACATCCCCAAGCTTAATTCCTGCTCGTCCTCGAGTAGGTAAATGATAACAAGAATAATTTCTGTGGTGACATGCTATTAACCATATAGGACTTTCTCATAGTCATATGACAAAAGCTTACTGAGACAATGATTCTAAAGTAATTAAGTTGTCTCAAGAGAAAATCACAAATGACTGAAAGTTTAACAATATGAAACTGAAACATCAAAAAGATTTGCAATGAACATGACGTGCAAATATGATAAAGTGATATCTAGCTTGCCCCCTTTAGTGATGCAAAACATAAATGCAGGGTTTAAGTGATGACTAGATACAATCATTTCAGAATAAACGATATCACAATCATGCAAAAGACAATGCTACTTTGGGACAATGCACATTACACTCAGAATGACAATCATGCTCTCAGTAGTTGGTGCTTCAACATAAAGGTAAAAGAAAGGTTAAGTGCTAGAGTTTTTTATTTTGAAAACATGGAAGCAATTGTGTCAACGGTAGTAGTACTTCATATGTGTCATGCATAAAACATCTTATAAGTTGCAAGCCTCATGCATCGAATACCAATAGTGCTCGCTCCTTGTCCTAATTAGCTCGGATCCCCATGGGTTATCATTGCATTGCATATGTTTTAACCAAGTGTCACAAAGGGGTACCTCTATGCCACCTGTACAAAGGTCCAAGGAGATAGATCGCATTTGATTTCTCGTTTTTGATAAATCTCAACTTGAGGACATTCATACCGGGACAACATAGAAAATAGATGATGGACTCCTCTTTAATGCATAAGCATATTCTCATGAGAGATTGAGGATTAAGGTCCAAGCTAAAACTTCCACCATGATGCATGGCTTTGGTTGGCGGCCCAATGTTATTCTCTAACAATATGCATATTAATTCAACCCACGGTAAATCACCCTTACTTCAGACAAGACGAACATGCATAGCAACTCACATGATATTCAACAAAAGTGTGACAGTTGATGGCGTCCCCAGAAACATGGTTACCGCTCAGCAAGCAACTCATAAGAAATAAGATACATAGGCAACATATTCTTTACCACAATAGTTTTTTTGCTACTTTCCCATGAGCTATGTATTGCATGGTTAGTTTGCTTAGTGCAGGTGGAGGTTAGCAAAAGACTGGGAGTGACCAACTAAGAGAGCAATGACAGTCATAATCATGCAAAGCGACAAAGCAATATTGAATCAGGCATGGCAGTTATATCGCTACTTGGAAACAAAAGATCATGAAGGCTTGACAGACTTTCTTTACAGTCTTGAATATGCGTGAGCATACGCCAAGTCAATCAAAATAAATTCTCGAAGGAAGATATTACTAAACCATACCACATCATAGGCAAACAAACCAAGTTGGTATTCCAATAACACATTGGGAACCCCCCAGCTATTTGAGATTAACCAAAAGAAAACCTGAACTACTAAGCACCATCATGAAAGTAGCATCTTTATCATTGACACATTAACCCATGCAACGGAAGCAAACTCTCTTAATAAGGTGAGCATGGTAATTAAAGAGAGTTCAAGCAACCAACTAAATAAAAGCTCTTGAAAGGATAAGCATGAATACTAAGAGCAGAGCACGATAGTAGCTATTAAAAGATAAAGAACACACACAGCATAGATAGACATGAAAATTCTATGTAATGTTCTAGGTAGAGGTGGAGCGTGTTTCTCTCCCACATAAAGGAATGCTGGGTTCCGACTCGTTATGAAAAACTAAAAAGAAAACTAAAAGCAAGACGCTCCAAGCATAGCACATAACATATGAAGTGATAAAAATATAGCGGAACGAAAGACGAACTGATAATGTTGATGGAGAAGGGGATGCACGGGGGCATCCCCAAGCTTAGACGCTTGAGTCTCCTTGAATATTTCTTGGGGGTGCACGGGGGCATCCCCAAGCTTGAGCGCTTGACACTCCTGAATCTTTTTATCATCTTCCCTCGCACACTTGAAAACTCCCTTCATACACAACTCATCATAATCTGATTAGCGAGGTTAGTACCCTTAATAAAATAATTATACCTTGCTGGAAATAAGGATATTCTTGAAGTTCTACTGTTTCTCAAGATTTCCAAAAGGTTTTTGCAAAGAAAAAGCAAGTTCTCAATTTGCAAAGTGAAGGTAAGGCAAAACAGGACAGAATCTGTGAAAAACAGAACAGCAGGCAGTAATTGACCTGTTCGGGATACTTCTGCAACTCAAATCAAAAAACTCAGAACAGACGCACGAAAGACAATTATATGGAGAACGCTGTCGAAAAAATTCAGACCAAAAAGATGATCTGGTGATTTTATACGAATTTTTCTATCCAAGGACAGAATCTGTTTCCTAGACAGCACCTCACAACTTTTGAACTTTCTAGCAATCGGAGGCTATACTTGGCACAAATATGAAAAGCAAAGATACAATGATGATGCTACAGCAGTAAACAACATCAAGACACAACAAAAGCAAAAAATTTATTCATGTGGGCTGCCTCCCAAAAGCGCTTTCTTTTATGCCTTTAAGCTAGGCATAATGCATAGATCAAGTTTTATCAAGAGTAAAAGAATAACTAGCCCGTACAACGGACTCAAAAGGTAACTTGACCTTCTTACGAGGGAAGTTGTAATGCCCAGGGTGGGACTATACCTCCTACGTGTCGAGGCACGACTTAAAGGTATAAGCCCATCCTAGAATGATCTCAAGTTTGGTATCTTTGCACGACTCATGTAAAAGAGGGATTAAATTGTAAAATGAAATAGTTGGCTTACACTCGCCACTTCACACAATACATTACATAAGCAAATCATCATTCAAAACATCACAACCCGACTACGGGCGAAGATCCAAAAGAAAGATACCAAAACAACATAAAGCCACAGGTCAGGATCGAATCCTAGTAGAAGAACCACTACTGATCGTCGAAACGTCACAAGCAAACGGCCACGATCTTCAACGAACTCCAAGTGAAGTACTTGAACCATCCCCTGCGTCAAACTCGGCTGAACCTGCATCTGGTGTGGTGAAGTAACTGTGAGCCACAGAGGACTCAACAATCCTGTTCCCGGGTAACACGACTATTTAAGCCTTGGGTGTGGATAAGGCTGAAGAAAGAACAAGAGGTGAAGGAACAACAAGAGTCTGCAGCAGCAACTAGCACTAACTTACGTAAAATAGAGCGAGAAGAGAAGGCGCATCGGTCGAGAGATGATCACGAAGTGATCCTAGCTAAAGCACGTCAAACATAACCCCACCGTGTTCAACTCCCGAATCCCTATTCGGAAATTGACAGTCACGGTACACACGCTGGTAGTGTATTGAAACATTGTGTCAAGTTATCTACAACCGGATATTAACAAGCTCCCATCTGCCACATAACCGCGGGCACGGCTTTCGAAAGTTCATAACCCTGCAGGGGTGTTCCAACTTGACCCATTACAAGCCCAAGATCCGCGGAGTCGCAACTCCATAGTGGGAAGACCCGAGTATCCTCGGAATCCCGTGCTCAAGATATACCGAACTAAGGTAAGGCTAATCCAGCAAATCCTCCCGGCGTGTCGACACCCTGATAGTAGCCGCGCGTATCTAAGTCTCAGGACACGACCGGATGGGCGATGCTACAGGTGTATGCCAGATACCTCGGGTTGCCCCAAGGCGGCCCTGCAGGACCCCCGTTTCGGACCAACACTCATGTGGAGCACTGGCCCGGGGTTGTTGAATTAAAATAAAAGGGATAGCTAGTCCACATGCAAGTTTTTATTAGTTATTAGGCAAATAGTACCAATGTTGGGACTTGCTGGAAAAGACTTAGCACTTAGCGGTTTATCAAGGGGGTCCCATACACCCCAACCGTGTTAGGAACGCATAATCAAGGAACATAACACCGGTTTATACGGTTCCTAACGGCATGAGTGGAACAAATCACCAAGCAAAAGGCTTAGCCTTCCACCCTTGCCAATATATAGATGATTTCATTTTTAAGCATTTATATAGTGTGATATAACCCAACCAAACTTCAACATGAAGCAAGCATCTTCAATCTTCACCTGCAACTAGCAACGCTATAAGAAGGGCTAAGCGAGCCTACGTATAGCCAATCAATGGTTTGCATAGGTAGGGTGGTTAGACAGGTTCATGGTTACAAGTAGGAGGCTGACAGGAAAGACATGGGCATCGAGGCAAAACTATAGATCGAGACTACTAGCAATAGGCAAAAATAGTAATGGTATCCGGGTTCGGTCATCTTGCCTGGGATTCCACAAGGGAGAAGAACGGATCCATGAAGTAGGCGGAGCAACACAGACGAGAGAATCCTCACAACTCCGGAACGAAACCGAAGCTATCAAGAAAGCAACCGGAAAGAAGCAAACGACACGGTAAACACACAAGCATAAACATGGCATACGATGCACAAACAAGTATGATGCATGTCCGGTTTAAATAAGCATGGCATGGCAAATGCACAAACAAATACTACAAGTTAAGTGGAGATCAATATGCAACGAGTTGCATAGTGACGAAACACCACATTATAATTATTTAATTGACTCTCGTTATTTACAAGACAAGATTACATGTTTGTTAACATGGCAAGAGGTGAAGCATAAAGAAACTACACTATTTAGACATTTTAAATGAGGCCGGAAAATAACAACAACATATCCGGAAAATCCCCATGAGCATGTTTAGCAATTATAAGCAAACAACAATACACACATTTATAATGTTGTTAATATGATGCGGATGACATGAACAAGTTATATGCAATTATTAAAAGGTTGACTTAAAAGAGATATGAAGCACTTGTCATCGTGGTGGAAGAAAGGGTGCCACGGCAATGCTCCGAAAATGATGCAACGGCAACATATCGATACCGGTATCTCGTTGAGAGTCCGGTGCAAAAGGAAAGATGGCGGAGAGCGAGTCAAACGAGATGAAAGGTGGGGCGATCCCGTCACCGGGTTCCCACGGGTCGGCGACGAGGCAACTGAGGAACATGACAATGAACGAAACAGACACGGTGCACACAAGGAAACACAAACAAGTGTTCACGGGTCATCGTCTCGGGGTTATACCTTCGGGACAAACGTTCTCGGAGCGGTTCGAGATAGTAGAGGAAGAAGGCGTTCACGAGGCGGTAGTTGTACTCGGGCGACGGTAGCGGAAGTAGTGGTACACGTCTCCGAAGAGGAAGTAGTTGTTCCGTAGAGGTACACGTGTAGTCGTTCACATCCCGTTCGGAGAGGTACTTGTCGTAGGGGTTCATGTCGCATCGCCATGTAGTTGTTCACGTTCATCGGAGAGGTACTCGCCATCGTAGCCGTTCGGTCGTCGTGGTACTTGGCATCGGTAGATGTACTCGTTCCGTTCGGTCTTGCCGGTCTCGTCTCGAGTCGTAGTTGTACATGTAGTAGTCGGACTTGAGCATCGGAGAGGTACTTGACGCGAGGTCGTCGTGTAGTCGTTCCCGGGTACTTGAGATAAACAAAACAGCAACAACAAAAACGCAGCACGGTTACGGTCGCGGTCACGGCGAGGAGGAGAGGCAGCACGCCGACGACGTCGAGGCCATGGCAGCAACACGGCGATGAGGTGCTGGAGGTGCTTGGGGCGGCGCCGGCGCTGCATGGACGAGGAGCTGGACGGGGCGACGACTTGGGGCGCTGGACGGAGACGACGGCAGAGCCTCGGCGGAGGAGAGGCGCTGGACGGAGGGAGGCCACGGCGTGCTGGTGCGGGCTGTAGAGGAGGGGCCGCGGCATGGAGGCGAGGGCCTGGCCGGCCTTGGCTCCTGGCCGCTGGAGACTGAAGAGGAGGGACGCGGCGCGGGGCACGGGAGGAGGCCAGGGAGGCGGCTCCGGGCGGCGCTCGCAGGAGAAGGGAGCGGGGCGCCAGGCGCGCGGCCATAGCTGGCTCCTGGCCGGAGGGAAGGTCGCCATGGCGCGGTACTTGGCCGCTGGAGGGGAAGGGCGCTCGAGGGGTGGCGCTGGGGCGTCGCTGCGGCCTAGGAAGGTGAGGGAGCTGGGGTCGCGGAGGAGGGGGGCCGCGGTCGCGGGCCTGGGATTCGGGGTGTTCGGGCGGAGGCGAGCGAGGCAGAAGGGTGGGGCTCGGGCTCGAGGGAAAGAGATGGGAGATCGAAGGGAGTGCGGCGGCCTGAGGGAAAGAGGGACGAGAGGAGGAGAGCGCTAGGGTTAGGGGGAAAACGGGCCAGGAGGGAATTGGCCAGATGGGCCGGCTGAGATGGCCTGCGGCTGGGCCAAAGGAGGGAGAGGGAGGCCTGGGAGGCTGGGATGGCTGGACGCAGATGGGCCTGGCTGCGGCTGGGCCCCTTCTGCCTTTAAATTTCTGACATCTCACAAAATACAGAAAAAATAGCCAAGAAGAAATGAAAGAGAAGAAGGAGGGGGTTAGGGCAAAACTAGCACAAATGTTATCTTTTTCTCGGGCATCATAAAAAGAGCACGGTCCGAGAAAAATAGAAAAGGCGTGAACGAAAATAATTCAAACATATTTGAATTTAATTCAAATAGGTTTGAACTAAGACGTGATTATTGAAGTGTCCAAAAATGTTCGAATTTTTGGAGGAACCTCGAAACAACGGAAAAGAATTATTGGCAAGGTTTTTGAAGGAGAAACTCGAAGTGAAAAAGACATGGGGAAATATTGCAAGTGTGTTACGGTGATCCCAAACAATGGAATATTTTATAATATAGCTCCCTAATAATATTGAGAGGCTTTTATATGTTTTAAAGAGAAGACATTCTTCCCTCGATTTAAATGGACCGAAGGTCCACACGGTTTATTTAGGTTGAGATTCAAAGATTAAAGACATGATGGCATGATGACATGATGCAATGCAAAAATAAATAACACAAGCAAAAAGAAACACACGGGCAACCCGGAACATCTGGAATCTTCTGGGACGTCGGTCTTCGGGCGTCACAGAAGTGTTCCATCCCTTTCTTGAGAGGAAACTGAAATTTTATATTACCCTCTTTCATGTCAATGACAGCACCAACGGTGCGCAAAAAGGGACGTCCCAAAATAATTGGACATGAAGGATCACATTCAATATCCATAATAGTAAAATAAACGGGCACATAATTATCATTGACAACAATAAGAACATCGTCGATCCTCCCCAAAGGTTTCTTTATGGAAGAATCAACGAGACGAACACCAAAAGAACAAGAATCATAAGGTTTCAATTTAAGCATATCATATATTCTTTTGGGCATAACAGAGGTACTAGCACCAACATCACATAATGCATAACAAAAGAAGTCATTCAAATAAATTTTTATCATAGGATCCCAACCATCTTCTAGCTTTCTAGGTATGGAGGCTTCTACTCTAAGTTTCTCCTCCCTAGCTTTGATGAGAGCATTAGTGATATGCTCTGTGAAGGCAAGGTTAAGCGTGCTAGTGCGGGGATCTCTAGACATCTTGTGAAGGAAATCAATAACTTCGGTAAGAGTGCAATTGTCAAAATCAAGGTCACGAGCATCAAGTAAAGTAGTAGTGGTGTCCTTAAGGTTCACCTGCTTGGTAGTTTCTATAGCATCACCATTAATAGGTCCATTGGAACCAGGAGTACATTGGGTGCTAAGAGTGTGAACATCCTCAATAACTTGGATAGTAGCAACAGTATGGTGGGTAGGAAGGCTCTTAATTCTTTCCTCTTCCTCCCTTAGGGATGCAACCACTTCGGGTTTAGCTGCCATTTGGTTTATCAAAGTGGCCTGTGTGTGGGACATATTGGAAACTTGGGTCTCAGTGATAGTGAGTCTAGTCTGGAGGTTAGAGATCTCAATATTTATGTTCTCCAATCGTCTACTAATGTCTTGCAAGATAGCAGTATGCTCATTTAATTGCCTCGAGAAGGTTTGGTTTTGTTCATATTGGGTGTGCATGTAGTTCTTAGTGGCCTCCTCTATTTCTACCAGTTTCTTATAGCCAGACAAGTCTCTATCTTTTTGGAAGGAGTTCTTGATACTAGCATAGGCATTGTTGTTCCCATAAGAGTTAGAGGGGAACGGTCTAGAATTGTTACCAAAGTTACTCCTATAAGCATTGTTGTTGAAATTATTTCTAGAGATAAAGTTAAAATCTACTTGTTCTTGAGCAATCAAAGAATTTAAAGGAGCATCACGAGGATCAATAGTAGTTTGCTTCGAAAGTAGAGACATGATCAAGTCAACTTTTTCATTAAGGGAGGAAATCTCCTCGACAGAGTTTACCTTCCTACCTGTTGGAGCGCGTTCGGTGTGCCATTGGGAATAGTTGGTCATCATCTCATCGAGAAGCTTTGTGGCAGCACCAAGTGTAGTTGACATAAAAGTTCCTCCCGCGGCCGAATCTAACAGGTTCCGCGAGGTAAAGTTCAAGCCTGCATAAAAAGTTTGGATAACTGTCGGGACCCCGATCCTAAGTCACACCGGTCTAGCATGTAACACACCATATCACTTTGCGGCCTCACGCACGGTATCCCCACGGGTGCCACCTTACCTGGCCCGGGACCGTTTGTGCATTTTGGCTCACGTATATGATAGTGTCGCTAGCATCCATATGACAGAGAACCCGGGCCGACATGACCAGTTATAAACCAAAAGTGGCACTAAATTACAGAGACAGGCATTCATGACCCAGCAACGAACGTGTCGGTCATCAACGTATGAACCCAAGTCGTAGCAAGCTACAAGGACTTAAAGGAACAACGCGTGACATTTCCCCTAAGGGACAGACACAGGAACGAAGAAGGACATATGCCGGTCAGCCTAAGTGATCCGAAGCAGTAGCAAGCTACCAAGGCTTAGTGGAAGCACTAGGAGACATTTCCCTGTAAGATAGGCTACCAAGGGCAAACAACTAGGTGTCGGATCCCACACATACCAAGCATTTCAATAACATACACACAATATGCTCAATATGTGCAAATACAACATGGCATCACAACAAGACTCTAATAAACAAGTATTTATTCATTAGGCTCCGAAGAGCCAAGTATTACAAACATGGGTCTCACGACCCAACATTCAGAGCATACAAGCAACAAGCGGAAGCACTACATGTCTGAGTACAGGCATCTACAAAAGAAAAAGGTTGAAGAGCCTGACTATCTACAACACTCGTCCAAGATCGTAGTTGAGGTATCAAGCTACTTGTCAAAGTCCAAGCGGAACTACTAGTGAGACATCAATCCTATCTGCAAAACATAAATTAAGCAAACATGAGTACAAAGGTACTCAGCAAGGCTTACATCAGATCCTATCATACATGCACTTGTATCAAGAAGGCAAAGTGGGGTTTAGTTGCAGCAAGCCAGCTTTGACTCAGTGGCTATCCTATTCTACGATTGCTGGTAACTCTTTTGAGGTGGCGCACACGAGTCCACTAAGCACCACATAATACACCACTATGGATTCATTCCCGTCTCCCTACGAGAAGGCCATCCATAGCACTCACACTTGTCTTGAGCATTTTAGAGTATCCACTTCAAGTTGTCTATGTACCACGTAAGCATCCAAGAAGTCCATATCCGCGGACCCGGCTATTCGAATAGATTATGTTAACCCTGCAGGGGTGTACTTCTTCACACACGCTCTCGCCACTTACCGATAGGTACACGTCGTGTATCTCGGCAACCTTCAAGCGGAAGCCTGGCGAGGGTGTCGGCCACGACCTGACTAACCACACAAGCCTCTCGTCCAGGTTTATCGCCTATTCGGGTTCCATCCGCAAGGGAGTCCGGCCGAGGTTTCCATCACGGACCCAAACAATGTGTACAGGGTTCCCGAGCCCACCATCCGGGTTCCACTCGGTACACCGGGCCACGTGTGCCTAGTCTGTCCCAAGCCCACCCTGCCGGGTGCCACCTGGTAGAGAAATAACACTACCTACAAACGCCAGAAACTAGTTGCAACTCCTGGACAGAGATCATGTTGATTAATAAGTCGAGAGGGGTCGAGTTACCGGAACCCAATGTGTGGTAGTAACTAGTCATTGGACAACATACTCGGAACTCACTTCTTAGGGACGGTTCCAGTGAGACAACCCACCATGTACTCCTACATGGCCTCTCACCACTACCTTTACCAAAACGTGTTCACACACTTAACCCTCAACATCAGAACATATCATTTCACTCTAATTCATTCCCGATGAATCAGACCTGACACACTCTAAGCAATAGCAAGCAAGGCATGGTAAGATCACAACATGGCTTCAATCAACTCCTACACATGCTAGTGGGTTTCAACTATTTACTGTGGAAAGACAGGTCATGCAGAGGAATGGGTTCAACTACCGCAACATAAAGTAGCAGGTGAAGTCATTGTTGTCCTAATGCAATAACAGGGAGCAGGAGCGAGAGAGGGATTGTATCGGAATGAACAAGGGGGTTTGCTTGCCTGGTAAGACAACATGCAGAGCACTGCTCCTCTGACAGGTACTCTGGATCGGTCTCCGGAGCTGGACCTATCGAGAAGAACGGTGCCGACAATCAAACACAAACATATGCAACAATATGATGCATGAATATGGCATGAAAATATGATGTTGTTGAGCTAATGCAACTATCATTCAATTTGAAAGAAGTCCATTTGAACCAAGGGCTCAAATGCAACTTTAAGATAAGTATTTTCTAAAGCCATATATGTGTTTTCATATAAACAGTAGGTTTAACTTCATTTTTCATGCATGAAAACGGTACAGATGGATAGATTGAATTTTTCTGATAATTTTTCATATATAAATTATTTCATTCTGAGCTACGGTTGAATTTCTACGATTTTTTGAAGTTTAGGCCAAATTCTGAAATAAATAAATCATTTAGGATTTATTTAAAAACCAGAACTGGATTATTGCGTCAGCATGACACAAGCTTGACGTCAGCAGGTCAAAGGGGCTGTCCAGTGTCAAACCTGACAGTGGGGTCCCACTGGTCAGTGACTCAGTTAAATAACTAAAGTTTAAAACTAAACTAAATAGACAAGGGCCCACATGTCAGTGTCTAATTAGATTAATGTCAGTAATTAAAACTTAATTAAACCCTAAACTAAAAATTAGTCAAGGCTGGCCCCACATGTCATAGGCTCAGGGGAGGTCAAACCCGGTGGGTTTGGATCAAACCCACCGGCGGTTAGCCGCCGGCGAGGCCGAATGCGGCGGAGGGCGTCGGAAACTCGCCTCCGTCGACCATTCGAGCGGCGGAGGGCATCTACGGGATGCGCAGACTCTTGCGCATCCAACGCGCTAGGCGGCAGCAGCTGGAGCGGCCAGATTCGTCGCCGGCGTCGAACCCAGCGGCGGCCGGAGTTCGGGCCTCGTCGGTTTAGGTGCTGCGGTGCACGTGAAGGCGAGGGAGTGGGTGCGTTGGGTTCCCGGGGGCTTCCTGAGTATGAAGACGTGCTCCGTTGTGAGCTCGTGCAGCTGTGGCCACGGCTACACCATGGCCGGCGGCGAGAAGCTTTCGGCCGCGGGAGGAATCGGGGCTAGGGGACAGGCGCGAGCACGGGAGAAGAGGGGAAAGGTAGAGGAGCTCACGGCGAACTTGATGGCGTCGTCAGCGAGCTCGGGGATGCGTCGGAGCGGGCGCAGGGTCGCCGGCGATCTTCACGGCCGCAAGTTGAAGACGAGGTCGTCGATGGCGCTCCAGGGGCTTCTGGCGTCGGGCAGCTCGGCGAGGGGAAGGAGAGGAACGGGGCGGAGCTTCTGGGCACTCCGGCGAGGCGAGAGGGGGGCGGTGGCCACGACTACGGCGAGCGGCGGCGACGGTGGCGTTTGGGCGTTCGCGAGGAGGAGCACCAGGAGGGGGAGAACGGAACCGAGGGGGAGTGAGAGGGTCCAGGGGAGTGCGTGGCGTCGTCCAGAGACGTCCAGGCGCGTCGGCAGCGGCGGAAGCAGGAGGTGGCCGCGGCGCGTGGCCGCGGGCGGCGAGCACACGCTCGTCCTTCTGTCAAGGAGGAAGACGACAGGGAGGAGCGGGCTGGGCTGGCCAGCTGGGCCGGCCAGGCCGTGCTGTGCTGGGCCAGCACAGGTAAGCGTGCCCTTTTTATTTTTCTTTTCTATTTTCTTCTGACATTTGTTTTGATTTAATTTCTAAACTAAATCATTTATTTTCTTGTGACATTTTATTTTGCAGGGACCTAGGAATTAACCCAAACCCCTAAAAATAAAGAACCAGAATTTTTGGACATATATAAAATATAAAAAATATATATATATATCCAAGCAAAAATAGCTATTGCATTAATTCCAAATGCCCAAAACAAATGCTTATGGGCTTCTAATAATATTGGTTTGATTTTTATCTCTGACCAATATTTTTAGAGGGCCACATGAACATTTTCTTGGACCTTTTTGGAGCAACTTTTATTTGGGTCATTTTCAATAGGGTTTCTGAGGGTTTCACAAGACCTCATTTCAATTTCATTTGAAATTTAAACATGATGCAAACCACAAGAACTAACCTAGTGCATACCAGAACTAGGGTTGTGACAACTCGCCTCCACTCGAAAGAATCTCGTCCCGAGATTCAGGAGTAGGCGGAAAGAAAGTGGGGTACTCCAGTCGGAGACGATCTTCTCGCTCCCAAGTAGCTTCTCTCTCGGAATGATGAGACCATTGAACTTTGAGAAACTTGATGTTATGACGTCGAGTGACACGCTCTGCTTGATCCAAAATGCGAACGGGATACTCTCGATATGTGAGGTTATCTTGGAGATCAAGCGTTTCGTGGTCCACTTCGCGGATGGGATCCGAGAAGCAACGCCTGAGTTCAGAGACGTGGAAGACATCATGAACTCGAGAAAGATGTGGGGGTAGTTCCAATTGGTAGGCAACCTCTCCTCGTTTAGCGAGAATGCGAAAAGGACCAATGTAACGAGGAGCCAACTTGCCCTTGATACCGAAACGATGGGTACCTTTCAAAGGAGTAACCCGAAGATAAGCTTTGTCACCAACTTCATAAGCCACTTCCATATGATGACGATCATATTGGCTCTTTTGACGAGACTGGGCTGTTTTCAAATTCTCACGAATGATACGAACTTGCTCTTCTGCTTCCTGGATCATATCCGGTCCAAAGAATTGTCTTTCACCGGTTTCTGACCAGTTCAAAGGTGTTCGACATCTTCGTCCATAGAGTATTTCAAAAGGAGCTTGTTTGAGACTAGATTGATAGCTATTGTTATAAGCAAACTCGGCGAAAGGAAGACATTTCTCCCAATCCATACCGAAAGAGATAACGCAAGCTCTAAGCATGTCTTCGAGAATTTGGTTAACCCGTTCCACTTGACCACTTGACTGAGGGTGGAAAGCGGTACTAAAAGAAAGATGGGTGCCCATGGCAGTCTGGAAACTCTCCCAGAAATGAGAAGTGAAAAGACTACCACGGTCTGAATTGATCTCTAGTGGGACACCATGAAGTGACACTATTCGAGAAATATACAAGTCAGCAAGCTGACTAGCAGTGATACTCTCTCGAACAGGTAGGAAGTGAGCCACTTTGGAGAGACGATCAATGACTACGAAGATAGCATTATTCCCTCTCTTGGTCCTGGGAAAGCCGGTGATGAAGTCCATACCAACTTTATCCCATTTCCACTCAGGAATAGCTAGAGGCTGAAGGGTGCCAGCAGGTCTTTGATGTTCTGCCTTAACGCGACGACAAACGTCACATTTAGCAATGAACTCAGCAATTTCTCTCTTCATCCTAGTCCACCAAAACCTCTGGCGTAGGTCCTGATACATCTTAGTACTACCGGGATGAATCGTGAGAGGAGATTCATGAGCCTATTTAAGGATCAATTGCCGAAGATGTTGCTTCTTGGGAACCACCAGCCGGTTTTGGAAGAGAACAACACCTCGATCATCCATAGAGAAACATCCACCAACTCCCTTTTTAATGTTTCTCTTGATCCGGGTAATTCCGGTATCATGCTTTTGGGCTTCTATGATATGATCCACAAGAGTAGGTTTCGCCACAAAAGTTGAAAGGAATCCGTGAGGAGCAATGTGAAGGTTAAGCTTACATAGTTCCTCATGGAGAAGTGGTTGGCCCTGCTGCAACATGAGATTGTTGCAATAGGTCTTACGACTTAGTGCATCAGCCATGACATTTCCCTTGCCTGGGGTGTAGGTAATCCCTAAGTCGTAATCTGAGATCAACTCCAACCAACGTCTTTGCCTAAGATTCAAATCTGGTTGGGTGAAGATATACTTGAGACTCTGGTGATCGGTGTAGATCTCGCAACGATTACCAAGAAGGTAATGTCGCCAGGTCTTAAGTGCATAGACCACAGCTGCAAGCTCTAGATCATGTGTAGGATAATTTTCCTCATGTGGATGCAACTGTCGAGATGCATAGGCAATCACACGACGATCCTGCATAAGAATGCAACCTAGTCCCTGTCGTGAGGCATCACAGTAGATAACAAAGTCCTTAGTGAAATCCGGTGGCACAAGTATGGGAGCAGAGGTCAGGCGTCTTTTCAGTTCCTGAAAACTGTGCTCACACTGTGGGGACCACTCAAACTTTTTATCCTTCTTAAGAAGTTCCGTGAGAGGTTTGGCCACTTTCGAGAAGTTTTCAACAAAGTGGCGACAATAACTGGCTAGACCAAGGAAACTCCTAACTTGTTTAACTGTTTCAGGCGGAGTC
Organism: Secale cereale; assembly: GCA_902687465.1. Classification (NCBI taxonomy): domain Eukaryota; kingdom Viridiplantae; phylum Streptophyta; class Magnoliopsida; order Poales; family Poaceae; genus Secale; species Secale cereale. Next base: position 755,797,287 of record LR738713.1, on the reverse strand, counting down.
CAATCAAGGACGGCCTGAACTCTCTCAGGATTGACAGCAATGCCCTTCCCTGAGATTACGTGGCCGAGATAGGTCACTTCTGGCAACCAAAATTCGCACTTGGAGAACTTGGCATAAAGGCGGTGCTCTCTGAGTTTTTCTAGAACAAGTCTAAGATGTTCGGCATGCTCTTCCTCGTTCTTCGAGTAAATAAGAATATCATCGAGGTAAACCACGACGAACTTATCCAAATACTCCATGAAGATCGAGTTCATCAAGCGGGAGAAAGTGGCTGGAGCATTGGTTAAACCGAAAGACATGACGGTGTACTCGTATTGGCCATAACGAGTAACAAAAGCTGTCTTAGGAATGTCTCCATTTTTAATTTTGATTTGATGGTAGCCTAACCTCAAATCCATTTTGGAGAAGACTGAGGATCCAGCGAGCTGATCATACAGGTCGTTGATCCTGGGGAGCGGATACTTGTTCTTTATCGTGACCAAATTAACGGGACGATAATCTACAACCATCCGTTCCGTGCCATCCTTCTTCTTGACGAAGAGGACGGGACAAGCCCAAGGAGAAGAACTAGGACGAATAAAACCCTTTTGCAAGGACTCATCAAGTTGTTTCTTAAGCTCAGCTAGTTCTAGGGGTGCCATCTTATTAGGTCTCCTAGAAATTGGAACAGTTCCTGGGATAAGATCTATGACGAACTCTACATCCCTATCAGGTGGAACACCGAGTAGTTCTTCTGGAAAGACATCCGGAAAGTCTCGGACTACCGGGATATCTTCAAGGTCTGGAAGGGGGCTGGCATTAAGAGAATTGAGTTGACGCTTTGCAACTCTAGTGGAGACAGTGACTATCTTGCCAGATGGGTGTGTAAGCTGAACAGATCTAGTGTAACAATCGATCTTGGCATGATGAGCTGTCATCCAGTCCATACCCAAGATGATGTTAATATCTGAAGACTTGAGGGCTATGAGTGAGGCAAGGAATACAAGTCTGTCAACAAGGATTCCATTACCATGGCTTATTCTGGTAGTTTGCCATCTAGACCCCGGGGTTTGGATTTCGAGCGGAGTTGGCATGTCACAGAATGACATGTCGTGCAAACGAGCATAGCCTTCAGAGATAAAGGAGTGAGATGCTCCGGTATCGAACAGAACCGAAGCCGGATGGCAATTGACAAGGAGTGTACCAAGAACGACATTTGGATCATCATGAGCGTCTTTAGCTTAGACATGATGCACACGTCCATGTTTAGTGGGAGCTGGATTTGCAATGATAGTCTTGCGTGGTGTCTTACTACGAAGAACGGACTTCTCGGGCTGGGCTGGAGCAAGACTGGCCTGAGAACAGTCACGTGCATAGTGTCCTGGCTTTCCGCGTGTAAAGCAAGTCCCTGAGGTAGGTCGTGGACCCGCATTGACAAGCGGTTTGCCAATAGGCTTGGGTGGAGCATAAGACTGAGCTGGATAAGGTACCACACAAGATGGCATCGGAGGATAAGTGGGTGGAAGAACAGAGTTCGGAACCCAAATCCGGCGCTTCTGGGAACTAGTACCGGAGGAAGATCCCAAATCAAGGGTGTGCTTACGAGACTCCTCGTAAGTGAGTTGAGCTGTCTCTGCATTGATGGCCTTGTTCACAAGAGCCTGGAATGTGTTGCAATGATGCAAGTGGAGATCACGACGCAGCTTGGGGTTGAGACCCTTCCGGAACCTAGCCTGCTTCTTGGCGTCCGTGGACACTTCTTCTGTAGCATAGCGGGCGAGGTTCTCAAACTCTCGACTATAAGCATCAACAGCCATCTTAGCCTGTGTAAGACTACAGAACTCTTCTCTCTTACGATCAATAAGGGCTTGAGGGATATGATGCTCACGAAAAGCCTCGCTGAAATCTCTCCAGGTAGAAATCTGGCCAGCTGGAATCATGGCCTCATAGTTCCGCCACCAAAGACTAGCAGGACCTTCCAGGTGATAAGTGGCATAGATGACCTTGTCATCCTCAGCTACGTTTGCAGAACGCAGCTTGTGAGTGATACTACGGAGCCAGTCATCTGCGTCGAGTGGCTCAATGGGATGATGGAAGGTGGGTGGTTTCAGACGAATGAAGTCATGGATGGTTGCCGATTCCTTGCACTGATGTGCGGTGTTCTCCTCAATACGTGCCAATAAGCGGTTAGACTCACGCTTGTTTCTCTCCATCTCTAACATTAACTCCGCCAACGAAGGCTAGTCGGGAGGATCCTCCTTATCCCTACCACCTCCGTGGTTCTGTCTACGAGCAGCTGAGCTTCGCTTAACTGAAGACATCCTGAGAAGCGAAACCGAAGACGGAAACATCAACAACTATAGGATGCATAAAGGTAGAACAAGGATTTAGTATCTCTCGAACTACTAGGATAATTCCGGCAGCATAACGGCAGTAAAATGCTCAGAATGAGACATCCTGCTAGAAAAGGGTAGTACAACATCTCAACATCATCACTCAAGGTACTGTGATAGTACTGAACAAACTATACTAGAAGAACTAGAAACGGGAGTAGGACTCTGATAAACCAATCCTAAGGGACTACGGAGTAGTAACTCGTGATCCTGATGGACAGAAAAGAAAGCCTAGTTCCTTAACCCCGTAGGAAAGGTAAGATGACTCAGATCAGAAGACATGAGGTAAAAGGAGTAAAAAGAGCCTTACGTTCCCTTCCACAATCAATTCCCTTATATAACTAAGGAATTTCTAGACTCAACTTCGACCATTTTGGCTTGGTAATCCTACAGGCAGTCAGGCTCTGATACCAACGCTGTCGGGACCCCGATCCTAAGTCACACCGGTCTAGCATGTAACACACCATATCACTTTGTGGCCTCACGCACGGTATCCCCACGGGTGCCACCTTACCTGGCCCGGGACCGTTTGCGCATTTTGGCTCACGTATATGATAGTGTCGCTAGCATCCATATGACAGAGAACCCGGGCCGACATGACCAGTTATAAACCAAAAGTGGCACTAAATTACAGAGACAGGCATTCATGACCCAGCAACGAACGTGTCGGTCATCAACGTATGAACCCAAGTCGTAGCAAGCTACAAGGACTTAAAGGAACAACGCGTGACATTTCCCCTAAGGGACAGACACAGGAACGAAGAAGGACATATGCCGGTCAGCCTAAGTGATCCGGAGTAGTAGCAAGCTACCAAGGCTCAGTGGAAGCACTAGGAGACATTTCCCTGTAAGATAGGCTACCAAGGGCAAACAACTAGGTGTCGGATCCCACACATACCAAGCATTTCAATAACATACACACAATATGCTCAATATGTGCAAATACAACATGGCATCACAACAAGACTCTAATAAACAAGTATTTATTCATTAGGCTCCGAAGAGCCAAGTATTACAAACATGGGTCTCACGACCCAACATTCAGAGCATACAAGCAACAAGCGGAAGCACTACATGTCTGAGTACAGACATGTACAAAAGAAAAAGGCTGAAGAGCCTGACTATCTACAACACTCGTCCAAGATCGTAGCTGAGGTATCAAGCTACTTGTCGAAGTCCAAGCGGAACTACTAGTGAGACATCAATCCTATCTGCAAAACATAAATTAAGCAAACATGAGTACAAAGGTACTCAGCAAGGCTTACATCAGATCATATCATACATGCACTTGTATCAAGAAGGCAAAGTGGGGTTTAGTTGCAGCAAGCCAGCTTTGACTCAGTGGCTATCCTATTCTATGATTGCTGGTAACTCTTTTGAGGTGGCGCACACGAGTCCACTAAGCACCACATAATACACCACTATGGATTCATTCCCGTCTCCCTACGAGAAGGCCATCCATAGCACTCACACTTGTCTTGAGCATTTTAGAGTATCCACTTCAAGTTGTCTATGTACCACGTAAGCATCCAAGAAGTCCATATCCGCGGACCCGGCTATTCGAATAGATTATGTTAACCCTGCAGGGGTGTACTTCTTCACACACGCTCTCGCCACTTACCGCCAGGTACACGTCATGTATCTCGGCAACCTTCAAGCGGAAGCCTGGCGAGGGTGTCGGCCACGACCTGACTAACCACACAAGCCTCTCGTCCAGGTTTATCGCCTATTCGGGTTCCATCCGCAAGGGAGTCCGGCCGAGGTTTCCATCACGGACCCAAACGATGTGTACAGGGTTCCCGATCCCACCATCCGGGTGCCACTCGGTACACCGGGCCACGTGTGCCTAGTCTGTCCCAAGCCCACCCTGCCGGGTGCCACCTGGTAGAGAAATAACACTACCTACAAACGCCAGAAACTAGTTGCAACTCCTGGACAGAGATCATGTTGATTAATAAGTCGAGAGGGGTCGAGTTACCGGAACCCAATGTGTGGTAGTAACTAGTCATTGGACAACATACTCGGAACTCAGTTCTTAGGGACGGTTCCAGTGAGACAACCCACCATGTACTCCTACATGGCCTCTCACCACTACCTTTACCAAAACGTGTTCACACACTTAACCCTCAACATCAGAACATATCATTTCACTCTAATTCATTCCCGATGAATCAGACCTGACACACTCTAAGCAATAGCAAGCAAGGCATGGTAAGATCACAACATGGCTTCAATCAACTCCTACACATGCTAGTGGGTTTCAACTATTTACTGTGGAAAGACAGGTCATGCAGAGGAATGGGTTCAACTACCGCAGCATAAAGTAGCAGGTGAAGTCGTTGTTGTCCTAATGCAATAACAGGGAGCAGGAGCGAGAGAGGGATTGTATCGGAATGAACAAGGGGGTTTGCTTGCCTGGTAAGACAACATGCAGAGCACTGCTCCTCTGACAGGTACTCTGGATCGGTCTCCGGAGCTGGACCTATCGAGAAGAACGGTGCCGACAATCAAACACAAACATATGCAACAATATGATGCATGAATATGGCATGAAAATATGATGTTGTTGAGCTAATGCAACTATCATTCAATTTGAAAGAAGTCCATTTGAACCAAGGGCTCAAATGCAACTTTAAGATAAGTATTTTCTAAAGCCATATATGTGTTTTCATATAAACAGTAGGTTTAACTTCATTTGAAATGCATGAAAATGGTACAGATGGATAGATTGAATTTTTCTGATAATTTTTCATATATAAATTATTTCATTCTGAGCTACGGTTGAATTTCTATGATTTTTTGAAGTTTAGGCCAAATTCTGAAATAAATAAATCATTTAGGATTTATTTAAAAACCAGAACTGGATTATTGCGTCAGCATGACACAAGCTTGACGTCAGCAGGTCAAAGGGGCTGTCCAGAGTCAAACCTGACAGTGGGGTCCCACTGGTCAGTGACTCAGTTAAATAACTAAAGTTTAAAACTAAACTAAATAGACAAGGGCCCACATGTCAGTGTCTAATTAGATTAATGTCAGTAATTAAAACTTAATTAAACCCTATACTAAAAATTAGTCAAGGCTGGCCCCACATGTCATAGGCTCAGGGGAGGTCAAACCCGGTGGGTTTGGGTCAAACGCACCGGCGGTTAGCCGCCGGCGAGGCCGAATGCGGCGGAGGGCGTCGGAAACTCGCCTCCGTCGACCATTCGAGCGGCGGAGGGCATCTACGGGATGCGCAGACTCTTGCGCATCAAACGCGCTAGGCGGCAGCAGCTGGAGCGGCCGGAATCGTCGCCGGCGTCGAACCCAGCGGCGGCCGGAGTTCGGGCCTCGTCGGTTTAGGTGCTGCGGTGCACGTGAAGGCGAGGGAGTGGGTGCGTTGGGTTCCTGGGGGCTTCCTGAGTATGAAGACGTGCTCCGTTGTGAGCTCGTGCGGCTGTGGCCACGGCTACACCATGGCCGGCGGCGAGAAGCTTTCGGCCGCCGGAGGAATCGGGGCTAGGGGACAGGCGCGAGCACGGGAGAAGAGGGGAAAGGTAGAGGAGCTCACGGCGAACTTGATGGCGTCGTCAGCGAGCTCGGGGACGCGTCGGAGTGGGCGCAGGGTCGCCGGCGATCTTCACGGCCGCAGGTTGAAGACGAGGTCGTCGACGGCGCTCCAGGGGCTTCTGGCGTCGGGCAGCTCGGCGAGGGGAAGGAGAGGAACGGGGCGGAGCTTCTGGGCACTCCGGCGAGGCGAGAGGGGGACGGTGGCCACGACTACGGCGAGCGGCGGCGACGGTGGCGTTCGGGCGTTCGCGAGGAGGAGCACCAGGAGGGGGAGAACGGAACCGAGGGGGAGTGAGAGGGTCCAGGGGAGTGCGTGGCCTCGTCCAGAGACGTCCAGGCGCGTCGGCAGCGGCGGAAGCAGGAGGTGGCCGGGGCGCGTGGCCGCGGGCGGCGAGCACACGCTCGTCCTTCTGTCAAGGAGGAAGACGACAGGGAGGAGCGGGCTGGGCTGGCCAGCTGGGCCGGCCAGGCCGTGCTGTGCTGGGCCAGCACAGGTAAGTGTGCCCTTTTTATTTTTCTTTTCTATTTTCTTCTGACATTTGTTTTGATTTAATTTCTAAACTAAATCATGTATTTTCTTCTGACATTTTATTTTGCAGGGACCTAGGAATTAACCCAAACCCCTAAAAATAAAGAACCAGAATTTTTGGACATATATAAAATATAATATATATATATATATATATATATATATATATATATATATATATATATATATATATATATATATATATATATATCCAAGCAAAAATAGCTATTGCATTAATTCCAAATGCCCAAAACAAATGCTTATGGGCTTCTAATAATATTGGTTTGATTTTTATCTCTGACCAATATTTTTAGAGGGCCACATGAACATTTTCTTGGACCTTTTTGGAGCAACTTTTATTTGGGTCATTTTCAATAGGGTTTCTGAGGGTTTCACAAGACCTCATTTCAATTTCATTTGAAATTTAAACATGATGCAAACCACAAGAACTAACCTAGTGCATACCAGAACTAGGGTTGTGACAATAACCATCCAAGTAGTCAAACCGTGAGTAGGGCAGTTTTTGATAAGAGATTTCGTACGTTCCCAAGCTTGGGCAACGTGTTCATTATCCAATTGTTTAAAATTCATTATGTTACTTCTAAGTTGGATAATTTTAGCAGGTGGATAGTATTTTCCAATAAAAGCATCTTTGCACTTGTCCCATGAATCTATGCTATTTCTAGGCAAAGACTGAAACCAAATTTTAGCTCCTCCTCTCAAGGAGAAAGGAAAAAGCTTAAGCTTAACAATATTACCATCTATTTCTTGGTACTTTTGCATATCACAAAGTTCTACAAAGTTGTTCAAGTGTAAAGCAGCATCATCTCCAGCACCGGAGAATTGATCTTTCATGACTAAGTTCAGTAAAGCAGGTTTAATTTCATATGAAGGTGCTGAAGTGGCAGGTGTAGTGATAAGTGTGCTGATAAAGTCATCGTTGTTGTGACTAGTGAAGTCACACAACTTGGTGTTCTCGGTGGAACCCATAGTAGCAAGCAAGCAAGATTACTATTTTTGTGATTTTCGATAAAAGGAACTAAAGCAAAAATGAAAAGTAAACTAACAAGACTAAAAAGCAAAGGTAAAAGATAGCATGCAACTCCCCTATCCTGAAGAGTGGAGTCCCCGGCAACGGCGCCAGAAAATACTCCTTGATGGGCCTCGAACCCCTCGTTGGTTGCCCCAAGTGGAAGGTGTAAGATGCAGTAAGTAGAAGTGTTTTCCCCTAGCAAAGATGCCAAGGATCGAATCCCCAGAGACTCCTAGGTTCAACAAGTAGGTGTCAATTGCTAACGGCGCAATTAGCAATCAACGTGGACCTGCACACAGATACAAATAACTTTGCTCCCAACGAGTACAGAGAGGTTGTCAATCTCTCCGGCCTTGTAGTTCACAAAGGGTTAAAAGCAATATGATAGTAGTGATAGATAGTGTTTTTGCAATAGTAAGTAAATAGCGAAAAGTAAATAGTGGATGTGATCAATGATGGTAATATGGACCGGAGTCTCATGATGTTCACTAGTGATGTCTCTCTCCCAAAAGACGATAAAACAGCTATGTGAGGTAAACAAATTATAGCTGGGCAATTGACAGGACCACGAACGCAAACCAATGCTGATTACATTACAAGAAAGGTTGAGGTTCAAAGCATGGGCGGTACGCCAAAGTAAGTAGACCGAAATCCATCAATATCTACTACTAATCATCCACCTTGAGATATCTATCCAGAACATCTCGCTTGTATTAAGTTGCGAGTCCCACCCATAGTGTAAACTCAATGCAACAGACAACTGCATTAAAAGAACTTTGCGTAAAGTAAACAATCCTTGCACCCGCGGGCACAAGCACCGTTGTTTTCCCCCTTGTGGCAACAGCACATCCCCTAGACTCATGTTTCTGTCACTCAAGCTAGTCATCGAGGGGCATGAACCCACAATCGAGCATAACGTTCCCTCTTGGAGTCACTACTTACTACTCGGCCAAAGCAATAAATAACAACGGAGAACATGCAAGAATTACTTATGAACTAAAATATAAAAGAGGTGAATCAAATATATTACTCAAGATCAACCTGAACATAATCTCATAATCCATCGGATCCCAGCAAACTCAACATAGCAACAGCATAAGGATTACATAGGTGCCTCGATCATGTAGGGCAGCTCACGAGGACTAATTAGTGAAGCACAAGAACAGGAGGAGAACATCACATAGCTACTGGTCATGGACTCATGGTCCAAGGGAGACTACTCACGAGTCATCCGGGAGGCGTCCATGGTGGTGGAGAAGCTCCCGGTGGTGATCCTCCCCTCCGGCAGGGTGCCGGGAAGAGTTCTCCTGGTGCTCCCGATCTTGGAAACGGCGGCGGCGGCGGAACAGAGATGGGATCGCGAAAAGAAGTCATGTTCTGAGGGTTACGGAGGACCCTTTAAATATATGCCAAAGTAGGGCACCGGGGGAGCCTCGGGGGGCCCAGGCGCCCCCCGGTGCGGCCCAGGGGGGGGGGGCGCCCACAGGGCGCCTGGAGCCCTTGTGGCCCCCCCAGGCTGCCCTTCGGACGCAGTGTTGTTTCCGGATCGCTGATTTTTTATATAATTTTTCTGGATTTTTCTGGGCAGTTCTCGAAACGTGAAAACCTGAAATACAAAAACAGCCGAAAACAGAAACTGGCACTGGGGTGCACTGGATTAGTAAGTTAGTCCAAATATGATCAAAAGTGTATGGAAGTGTATGCATATCATAGCAATATCACCCAAAAGTGGCATGGAGCAAGCAGAAATTATAGATACGTTTTGGACGTATCACGTCCCCCCTGCTGTTCTGCACTGTTATTTGGTGCTTGACACGTCGAGCCGGTTGCTATATGTCCCACATGTCGGCGACAGGAAGTACATAATTCATGAAAGCGAGCGTCGACGGAGGAGTACAAGACACGGCTTGGGTTTTTGTTGCTTTGCGCGATCCATCGATTCAAACCCGGACTAAAAAAAGGCGAGGGCGGGTCTTTTCCCGCGCGACAGGCAGGGGAGTTTGGCATAGTCTGATCGAGGCAAGGAGGCAGGAAGGGAAACAAGCAAATAAAGGTTGAGCGACTTAGTTTTGGGAAAATCTGATTTTACGGAGTACGTACCCACCAGGGTTTATAGGGCTCATCTAAAAAACATTCATTTTTCCGTTTTATAAGTCTCAATTCTACTACTAGTAGTAGTACCATCACATGTTGGATTTCGAGGTGCGTTAGATCACCCGATGCAAGCAGTGTCAAGAGAAAACTCTCTAACCAAGGTAGTAGGGACGAGGAGTAAACGGAGGGAGTAGTAAAATTTTCTCTCTAACCAAGGTAGACTGACATGTATTCTTTTATAGTGGCCTTGTATAAGTAAATGGAGGGAGTACTAAAGGACATATATATTCCAAACAATATGATAATCTCTCTAACCAAGGTAGTAGGGACGAGGAGTAAACGGAGGGAGTAGTAAAATTTTCTCCTCGTCCTGCGAGCCACCGCACGCGTGGGTGAGGGAGCGGGCGTAAGGCGTAGTAAGCAAGCTTCACCTCATCCCGCGAGCCACCGAGCCCGTGGGCAGGGGAGATGGCGTACTAAGCAAACTTCTCCTTTTTCCGCGAGTTGAAGGGACACATCAAAAGTACTCCAGTGTATAGAGCCTTGCCTCTAAGGTAGGCCCCACATGGTTTGCCTCTTTTTTAACATAATGCGTCAAGTCGCAATTTGTTTGTTCACCGGTGGTAGACGACCCTCCCTCCATCTAGTGAACAACCAGTACATGTGTCAAGTTACCATGTGGGCTGCCTTTTCGTACAGAAATGAGCTCCACCATGTACCCGCGCGAGTGTGGTTGGGAAAGATACGGGAGTACGTGCGCCATGCGTGCACATCTTCTCTTCATGCACGTCCCCCACCTACGTGAGTGTGTGTGAGAGGGACTATAGAGATACAAACCTAGACATAATGCGCCGCCCATCCCCATGCCTCCGCCCTGTCCGACCACCAGTCACCACCACGCCCCACTCCTCCTCACCTTATCTCTCATCTTTCCCCCTCCATTTTTATATACAAGGCCACTATCAAAATTACATTTTGCAGATATACAAAGCCACTAACACTAATCAATGCAATATTAATGGTGTTTGCCTCGTAGTACTACTAGCAAAGGAGGACACTAATTATCCCTTGCATGCATGCGGGAGTGTGAGCATTGGCTTGATGTGCATGAAAGAGAAGAATACACATTAATTTACACGGCAAACAAGGAAACAAGGTGGCTTGCAACATTGAGTTAGAAGACATTAATTTTTGCCTTGGTACCTCTAATATGGGTTTGTGGCCTTGTATACAAAAATGGAGTCCGATAAAATTCTCGAGATACCATTTATCCGATAAAATTCTCGAGCGATCATTACTTTTTACAAAATGGGATTACTCCTGCATGGGTCAATCACAACAGGTGTTTTGTACAAAAAAATGCATCTTGATGTTCCGTGCAATGCACAGGCATCTTGCTAGTCCATGAAAGCAACACATGGCAAAATTCCACGACGAACGAGGGATTTGAATCTGTTGGGAGGGGCTGTTTGGATCTTGCCCGGGTGGCAAAAATATTGGCGACCCTTTTGTCCATCGGTGCCTTTGCCACCGATGAACGAGGAATGGCATTGGGTCTAATGCATCCTCCAGCGCGCACGTTGGAGACAAGCTCGCACGAGCTGTGTTCCTTTTGTCCTACCACGCCACTCGAGCCGCCCGTAGACCGACCACCCGCAAATTACGCCATCCAACCGTAGTCACACACATTATGATAGCAAGTCAACCAACCGGACGAAATTCACGCAAACACGGCGATATTTCATATAAACAATGACGGAAATCATATACGATACCTGATTTTCATACAAACATGACGAATTTCATTACATTGAAATGAACTACGCGGTACTAGTTCTAGACAGCACATGTATATAATACCTGGCCTAAATGGTCGCCCGCTGATCGATTTGTGTTATCAGCACGATCACTGGACTGCCGGGAGCCCCGGAGGTATATGCAGGGTCGACGAAGGTCCTCGCAACAAAAGGATCCGGCAAGACACCAGTTGTATATGCCGGCGTCACCTCCGTGGTGGCCTTCATGGGGACCCAAGCGGCGGCGGCCTCCCGTGTTCTACTTCTGCTCGATGATGGCAGCGGATGCGGAGGCGCTGGCCACCGACTCATCGCTCTCCGCGCACCCGGCTTCTGTCGCTACTTGCATGGCGCAGCCGCCGGCATGGGAGTCTCGGCCACAGAAATGGGAGACACGGTACGAGGCGGCGGCGTGGACGGCAGGAACGACGCCCGTGCGCCGCTCCTCGTCGAGCTGGCTGGAGCGACGAGTTGCTGAAACACGCGCCGGCTTGGGGCGGCAACTGGCTCCGTCTAGCAAGGGGAGGGAGGTGGATCAGCGAGCTGCATAGCTCGTATCCGGCGGGCTCGGCGGGCCACCTAGCCGGCTTGGATGCAGCATAACTACTCTTCGTAAGCCATTGTAAGAGTTGACAAAATGGTAAAGGAGGAGATAGGGGAGCGGCGGAGGTGTGCGATTCTTGGCCGGCGTTTGGCCTTGTTTAAATAGATGGCGGATGGGAGGAGCTCGGCCGGTGTTGCGTTTAATGCCGGCCCGGTCATGAACCGACGTGTGTCCAGAGTGGGTTTCTCGGCTTCCACATGGGCGGGTTTCATGGAGGCGTTTGAATGCGGCAAGGAGGCGTGTTCAGCCGGGCGTGCAGCGAGTGGCGCCCTCAACTCTGACGTAGGACAGCGTGTCGTTCTTCCACTGACGTGTGGGCTCTTTGGGTACATGGCCTGCATGTCAGTGACCCAACGCAGGCAGCGCACAGCAAAGAAACCTTTGGTAGGCCAGGGCGGTCAGAAGCGGGCATTTCATAAATTGATGATTGTTCATTGAGTGTGACGTCATCCTTTTCATGTTGATAGCCCGTTCGATACGTTGTGATTCATAAAGACCACTACAAACATCAATGTTCTACTTATCACAGATAAGATTGATCAATACATGTAACAATCCATGTCCTTAACAAAGGGTGCATGCACGTATAGGTTGAGCATGTGTCTTGCGTCGTGTGTTGTGTGCATGCAGGCGTGCGAGTGTTGCGTGCGTGAAAGGGTACGTTTCAGTGTTGCATGCATGTGTGCGTACGTGCATGCGTTCGTGAGTGCATGTGTACGCGTTAGTGTTGCACGCCTGCATGCGTGCGTGTGTTTGTTATGTGTACGTGTCAGTGTTGCACGCATGCATGCGTGCGTGTCTTGCGTGCGTGCATGTGTACGTGCGGGGTGAGGCTACACGTCAGTCGACTGACTTTTTCATCTCTGGTCATTAGATTTTCCAGCCGTTGGATACAGAATCAAGGGCCTGCAGTTTATCATCAAACTCCACCCCCCTGAGCCGCCAGCCACCACCGGCCGAACCGCCGGCCCCCGCCGCCCCGCCCGCCCCGAAACCACTCCTCACGGCCGGTCCGCCGCCGCACCGGCCATCCCTAT
>LR738713.1:755702701-755784196 GCA_902687465.1 Secale cereale | reverse complement strand
CCCCGCGCCGAGCATTTTTTCTGGCGATCCCCACCCCACCACCCAATCAACGGCCCCCACCGGCGGCGACTGCCAACCAGAGGTCTCACGACTTTGAGTACCCACCGACCACTAATTTGTTACCATTTATGTCCTTCATATACGCGCTGACGGGTGGGTCCTATGGTAATGTGCGCTGCTGAATGTGGACCGTTTGACTGGTCAATTGATCGTGTCATCAACAAATTATGGAGCTGTATGGTGAGCCAGTGACCGTATGATCACCCTAAAATGTACTTATTTTATTAACACAGTACAGACTCAAACTACCATTTCTTTCTTTCATATATGGGCAGACAGGTGGGCCCCACGGTTACGCTCCCCGATGGTGCAACACTAGTTGCGCCACGTGGAACGTTTTACTGGTCAATTGATTGTGTCATCAATAAAATACGGAGTTGTACGGGTGAGCCAGTGACCGTATAATCATGACATATATTTTTTTTTACACGGTACAGACGCAAGGGCCCATATATACACGCAAGCACTCACCGCTATAAGCGCACACACACAGACCCTACCCCTATGAGCACCTTCGAGAGAGTGAGCCAGCATATGATCTTGAAATTTTACGAAGTCGCCATAGGTGCCTCGTAGTCGAGTGGAACCCTCCTCCCACTGAACGAACATCGCCCGAAAATACTGAAATTAACCCAGGATAAATGCGAGCACCGAAACTTTAACCCTGGTGGGCTCGAGAAACCAATGTCCTCCTAACCATCCAACCACATGTTGGTTAGCACGACAAAATGTATGTGGTGACCGTGATGAGCTTATTCTGAAGTCCAGTGACCATATCGTGCTTTCGCTTCAAATACAATGATCGTAAGTGTTGTCAACAAAATACGGAGCACGCATCAAATGCAAAGTCCGTCAGTGTCATCAAGAAAATACGAAGACATATCGTGAGCTAGATACCATATGATCACCACGAGAATGTATACGGTGACCGTAATGAGCATATTCTGAACTCCAGTGACTGTGTAGTGCTTTAGCTTGAAATACAGTGGCCGTCATGCGTGAATGTGTCGTGGGCATGCATACTTTTAAAGGGCCGAGAGATAGTTTGTGTGCGTACGTGAAAGTGGTGTAGAAAGAGGGGATGTCCGGTGGAGACAAGGTGAGATATGCCCTTCGTTTCTCTTTGCCGTGACTAATATTTTAGGAGAATATATAAACATTCACAATGCAGAACAAATATTTTTGGATGCACCATGCAATTAACTTTCATGTATAACATTGTACTATTGTATATGCTTATTTTCTTAGTGGCCGATTGCGTGTGTGGTGTGGTGGGCACATCATTTCTAGTTGTGATGGGTCAACATGAGGACTCGTGAGTCGGTTCCATCCTGCGCCACATAGGTTGGATCGAGATGCGTTATACGAAGACCCATGTGGAGGACTCAGCATACAACACGAACCTAGCTGTCAGAGTCGCGGAGGACTCTATCCCCACTAGTGATAAGCCGACTATATATGATTTGTAACCCTAGGCCCCCAGTATGTTATAGAAGCTTGGGGGCTAGTTCGTCGATAGTATACACACGCGCACAATGCATGGTATTCACGTGTACTTTGTACACACCCCTATCACTAATATACAGTACCAGGAGTAGGCTTTTTCCTCAACTGCAAGGGTCCGAACTAGGGTAAAACTTTGCCTCGTATTACCATCCAACCTAACAGTCAGGGATATCCTACCGAATGATATGATGAAATCATATCTGCCAACTACTAAGAGAGAGGTGTGTCGGGGGGGGCAATGTGTGCGAAAGAGGCCTAAATATAATGTGCGTGCGGGAGACACGTATGCACATATATGTGTGTATAGAGGGCTAGTAGAGACCATGCGTGTGTATATATGCATGTGAGAGAAATAGTATTTTCCAACTAAGATTAGTGAAAAGAGTGGTACATAGTACTCAGAAAGAGAGAGAGAGAGATACAGAGAGAGCATGTGCGTCAGACTCGCCGACACCCCTAGAGAGATTGTGAGCATGTGTGAAAGAGAAATGCCGATGCATATAAAGTGTGTGCACTTATGCGATAGATAGAGAGATATATAGCGCGTTTGTGAGAACGGGCCGATGCATAGTGCATCAACGTGTAAAAGGCGGTTCTACGCATTAAATTAGAAAATAAATGGCATTATTATTATTTGGATAAGATCATGAATTTTGCAAATTGCGTATGGTCTAAAATCGGTCTATCAGACACCCATACTCTATTGAATTCTAGCATGTGCATGTGTTTATTTCATAGTATCGATCCATAGAGTGAGAGCGGTTTGAAATACAGGCAATGGATGCTTTTGCAATTCATATATGAACATTAATTAGTGCACTCCATGTTGTTAGTGTGAAGCACTTTATACATTTGTCACTTGCATGGATACATTCCGAATGGCTAGCTACGAAATTGAATACATTTCGAATTCAACATAAAGGAGGTTTCGAAGATTCGAATTCATAGGAAGTGCATTCACCTATTTGAATCTGAGATAATGGCATTTGTAAATCAGATGTAAAAGGGGGCATCAATCTTTGTTGTGCGTTTGAACATGCTATATATATTCATACGCATGTCTAACTTTTTTTTGCAACCAGGGAGATTATATCTGGAACCATGCATGAACTGAGGTAAGTTGCATATTTTTTAATATATACTCATGTACAATGTATATTCAAATGTACCACCACCATTCCAAAATAATCGTAGCTTTAGGATTTTCAAGAGTAAAGATTTGTGAAGTTTAACAAATCCTGAATGTTCAATTCAAGAGAACAGAAAACTTTAATGCTTCTGCTCCCAAATATTGAACGAAGCGCCAAATAGGCCTCTGGGCACCCGAAACCGCGCGAGACTAATGTTTGGCGGTAGGAAATTACTGTCCTGACTCTGGCCCGTGTAGCCTATCGGCCCGATGTCCAAAGGTCTAAACCGGGGTCGGTTTGTATCTTCACCAAGAAGCCAATCTCAACCGCCTCCGAGAAACATTCATACGTCGTGGGCGCCTAAACACCCATGCGCTCGGCCAAAATCTATCCCGCCCACATTTGGGACACCTGAGATTACTGTCCTACCCCCAACCCGCAATATGTCCGAAATTTTAGATGGGGGCAAAGTTTGTAAGTTTCCCCAAATTTCAAACACGCGCGTCGCAAACCGAAACATTGTTCCCCCTCAGTTCCCCGCCTCCCTCTGTTTCCCCATTCATACTCCATGGGCGCCAAAACGCCCTCTCCACCAGCTGCGAAACCCCAGCCTCCTCCGTCCTCCACCCCATAGCGCCCAATCCACCACCGCCCAACTCCATCACACCGGAACCGGTACCCCGACGTCGTCGTCCAACGCAACTGCAACCGCAACGCTCTCAAGTACTTAGCAGCTAAAGCCGAGGTAGAGCTGCCTCCACGACACCGACGCCGACGTGCGCCGTACCAGAACCACTCCGACCATGCCGTCCTGCGCCTCACTGCTGCCGCTCCACTGTTGCAACCGTCCACCACACCGGAGCTGTTCCCGCTACGCCGTGGTTTGCCGCCTCGGATCTACTTCCCCGCCGCCGACAGACGGCCACCGCACAACACTCAACAACTTGGCCATGTGTTCGTCCAAGGCTGCACCGTCCTGCACAACTTCTCGTTTCTAGCGAACAACAAGACGTTCGTTGGAAAAACAGAAGGAGGACACATCACTGCCAGCAGAAAGAGGTACTCCTCTTCCCTTATTCATGCAAACCTTACGTCTATGCTCACACCGTATTCATCCCACGAAAGAAACTAGTTGAGCGCTTCTTACTGCATCTTCTTCGTGATACTAAATGCACAAGGTTTCCTCCCTTTACTATTTCACCTTTGCTAGAGGTCAGTAGCCCGCCTGGATTTCAATTCAGTGTCAGTCGAACCGCAATTAAAAGAAGCAGCACCCGCTTAGGCGCGCAGAGAACCTAGTCCGCCTGTTCGCGGGGGAAGCGGCGCATCAGTGTCTATCATAGGGGTGTGGGGCGCAGGAGCTGCTTGCGCCCGATCTAGTGGTCGGCGGGGCTTTAATGGATTGCCGGGGGGCGGTGCCAAGCACAGCGGTGCGGTGAGGTCGAGGGGAGGGCGCAGGCAGGGGACTGGGCCGGTGGTCGCCACCGTTTCGAGGAAGATCGTCAACACTGACTGGCTGGAGGTAGATGAAGGTGATCTGCCCGTTCTTTGTACATCGGACGGTGCAGAAAAAATGGACTGACCTATTTGTTTTTAGTTGAATGTTATTTTCATAGAATCCTGTAGTAATTTAGTGTGCCATGCATGTTGTAGAGCTATCACATGTCTCCCGTCATTTATTTCTCACCGACCTGCTATCTGCTACCTTTACACTGTACTAATTGTGCACACACTTCACCCATACTCACGCTATTGTTTTTTTATGCACGGGTATTTGAGACTCTGACGTAGTGTTGATGAATGCTGAAAAGAAAAGACAGAAGTCGCTCGAGTGTAATTCGAAGATAAGCACTAAGCGTTTCAGCGCTCTAAAGGATGCAGTGTCAACAGTTGGAGACAGTAAACGTAGCTCTGCAGTTGATGATGTCAATTGCCACACACAACCATCCCAGGTGCTTGCTTTAACTTCGCGCAGTCAAATGTGCTTAGTTTACACTTTATACATCATACATGTCAATATGTCACGCCGTCTTGTTTTTCATACATATTCCATCCTCCTATCATGTGGCTGCCTTACATGAAAGTAGTGTTCGTCAGTATCATGCATTAATGAGTTATGAAGAGCAAATTTTATTCCTTTTTCTTGTGGGTTTGACTTGACAAGGCAAAATCAAGGAAGAGGAAGGAAAAGAGTAAGGAAGTCGATGATGGTGGTCCTCTGCAGCAACGTAAACAGAGCATCTGTACCAATTCTCCTTGTACTGATAGGGCATTACAAGGTCCAAGTCTCCGCTCCCCTACTCCACCATCCAAGGTGCTTGCTCTAACTTGGCAGTGTGATATCTGGTTGCATGTTGCATATGGTGTCTAGCTTGTATTGCTCCTAATTAGTGTAAACTGCATCTTCTTAGCTTACACATGATACGTGTGAATATGACACGCTTTCCTGTTTTTGGTACATACTATATGTGTCTATCACACCATGTTCTTACATGAAACTACTCTTCTTGTGTATCCTGCATTAGTCACTTATGATGGAACACCTTTAAGTTGGCAGTGTGATATTGGTTGCATCTTGAATATGATTTCTAGCATGTATTGCTTCTAATTTGATGAACGCCACCTATGACGAGACAGTTTTAACTTGCCAGAGTGATATTGATTGCACCTTTCATATGGTGTCTAGTTTGCAGTGCTTCTAATTTGTTGAAGTGCCTTCTGCTTAGTTACCACATCATAGGTGTGAATATGTCAAGCCGTCCATTTTTTCATACATATTCCATCCTCGTATCATGACTTTGCCTTTCATCAGAGTAGTGTTCGTCAGTATCATGCATGAATGAGTTATGAAGAGCGAATTGTATTCCTTTTTCTTGTCGGTTTGACCTCACAATGCAAAATCAATAAAGATGAAGGGAATTGGCAAGGCATTGGATGATGGTGGTCCTTCCGAGCAACTGAAACGGAGGTTCTCTATAGATTCTACTCCGCCATCCTCCCAACAAGATTCATAAGACAACGCAAGGCTAGACAGTCAACGTAGCTGTGTAGATGATGAGCACATCTCCCCTACTCCACCATCACAGGTGCTTGCTCTAACTTGGCACTATTATATGTGGTTGCATGTTGCGTATGATGTCTAGCTTGTATTGCTTCTAACTTTGTTGAATTGCATCTGCTTACTTTACACATAATGCCTGTGAATATGACACGTGTTCCTGTTTCTAGAACATACGTGTACATGATGAGCACATCTCCCCTACTCCACCATCACAGGTGCTTGCTCTAACTTGGCACTATTATATGTGGTTGCATGTTGCGTATGATGTCTAGCTTGTATTGCTTCTAACTTTGTTGAATTGCATATGCTTACTTTACACATAATGCCTGTGAATATGACATGTGTTCCTGTTTCTAGAACATATGTGTACATGATGAGCACATCTCCCCTACTCCACCATCACAGGTGCTTGCTCTAACTTGGAACTGTTATATGTGGTTGCATTTTTCGTATGATGTCTAGTTTGTATTGCTTCTGATTATGTTGACTTGCATATGCGCAGCTTACAACTTATACCTGCAACGATCACTTACCCATAAGACACATTTCACTTGGGACTGTGATGTAGGTTGCATCTTGCATTGTCTTCTAGCTTGTACTACTTCTAATTTCTTGAAATGGCACTTACGACGAGACACTTTTTACCTGATAGAGTGATATTGGTTGCATGTTCATATGGTGCCTAGCTTTCATTTCTTCTAATTTTGTTAAAATGCCTTCTGCTTACTGTTTTTTCATACATATTCCATCTTCCTATCGCACGTGTGAATATGAAACGCTGTCTTTTTTGTATATATTCCATTCTCCTATCCTGCGCTTACCTTACATCAAAGTAGTGTTCGTCTGTATCATGCATCAACCAGTTATGCAGAGCTAATTTTATTCATCTTCTTGTGGTTTTGACTTCATAAGGCAATATCAGAAAATAGGAAGGAAAAGAGTAAGTTAGGGGATGTTGGTGGTCCTCTGCACCGACGCAAACAGTGACTCTCTAGATTTGCCACTGCTACTGCTAATGAAGTTGAAGTCCCAAGTCTACATGATGAGTTCATCTCCCGTACTCCACCATCACAGGTGCTTGCTCTAAGTTGACAGTGTGATAATTGGTTTCATGTTGCATATGTTGTCTAGCATGTATTTCTTCTATTTTGATTAAATTGCACCTGTTGAGTTCATACGTTATACATGTGCATATGACATGGCGTTCTGTGTCTAGAATACACTGCATCTATCCATCATACCATGTTCTTACATCAAAGTAGTGCTGTTGTGTATCCCGCATCAGTCACTCATGATTGGACACTTTTAACAGGCAGTTTGATAGTGGTTGCATCTTGCATTGATTTCTACGTTGTACTGCTTCTAATTTTTCGAATTGCCACTTATGACAAGACACTTTTAACTTGGCAGAGTAATATTGGCTGCATCTTTCATATGGTGTCTAGCTTGCATTACTTCTATTTTCTTGAAAATCCTTCTGCTTAGTTTACACATCGTAGCTGTGAATATGTCATGCCGTCATGTTTTTCTTACATATTCCATCCTCATACGGTTGTCTTACATCAAAGTATTGCTTGTCTGTATCATGCATCAATGAGTTCTGAAGAGCGATTTTATTCTTTTGTGTTGTGGTACGGCTTGACATGGCAAAGTCAAAAAAGAGCAAGGAAAATAATATAGTAGGGAGTGGTGTTACTCGTCGGGTGAAACGGAAAAGGATCTGCCGTCCAGATTCTGCTGGTACTTATAGTGCAGTAGAAGGTCCAAGTCCACCGGCTAAATCTACAAGCACAGTATCACCTGCTCCACCAGCTGCAGCATCCGCTTCACCTGTACCAGCATCTCAACGAGTTACTCGTTCGTTTGCTCCAGAACTGGCCAGTTCCCAAGCTGCCTTCACACCTAACACTACTTCCGAAGCACTGCTGACACAACAGGACTTGGCAAGATCAGATGAACCTCATGAGCATCAACACCAAGACGGTACCTGACCGAGTCAAGTTGCAGTTGCATGCTCCTTTATATGTATTCTCATAGTTTGATGTACACTAACACTTTCCATATTCGTTGTTGAACTAGCACCACGACGCAAGCGGAAACAGACATCAGGGATAATGCTTGATAGATTAACAAAATCTAAAGGAGGAAGAATGGAGATCCATTTTGAGGCATGTTTAAAAAGGCCACGTGATGCTACAAAGTCAGCCAAGTTAGTATCAGAGGCAACCGTTGCCGTTAGGTGTCATGCACGTATCCTCCCAACGTGGATCCAGTACAGGAATGAGAAAGACAATACCCAGTTTAACACCTTCCTTGACCATTTATCTGTAAGTAATGTTATTCATCGCAATTAGTATTATTGTCGTGCTCTGTCCCATACTTTCTAGCTTCCTCCTAATAAGACTCACATTCTTTTTTCAACAGATGAGGTTCAAGTTGGATCCGAAAGATGATGCAACTAAACAAGCATGCACTCATGTTTTTAAGTCTGCTCTGCGACAGTATCGGTACCACCTTAGAAAATCTCACTTTGAAGGAAAGGCTAACAATGAAATCTCCCAAACATCTCCTGTCGAATATATTACAGATGAAGACTGGACAACCCTCGTTAAACACTGGTCTGATCCAAAGTATCAGGTAGGCTATATGTGATCAGACCACATTTTGAACTTGTATTTATGTATGTGCCTTACAAGTGTATCTTCTTCTAGGCTAACTGTTTGAAGAACAAGAACAACCATTCTAAAGTGAAATTCCAACAGACAACAGGATCTCGTAGCTATATTGCACACTGCCATGCTCTTGCAAATAGCCGCTACTTCCTTCTTTTTTCTGTGCCATATTATCGTATTTATATTGACTTGTTCCAAATACAGAGGAAAGCATGTGCGGACCAAAAAGAACCTGAACCGAATGCAGTGCAAATCTTCAAGGATTGCCACACCAGCAAGATGAAGGGCATGAGCACACCAGTTCAAGCCGCTGTTGTAAGTCCTTACTCCTCCTGCCTTTGAACTGATTGGTACTGTGATGTGTTCATTTAACTACTTGGTTTGCAGCCAATGTCAGTTACTCTGTTCACTTTTATACACAGTTGTCTTAACGTATCATTTCACCTTACATGGTTTAAAAGAGATGAAGGATATTCTTTTGGTCTTGATCTGTATTCTAGTTGCTATGTTCACATGCGCACACAATGATAAAATAGCCTGTTTGTTTTATATCTGTTTGCCCATGATATGAACGATGTCATACTATGTTCATCCTACTTTAAACCATGTCTCTTTATCCTTAGATGTCAACGAATGTGAGGAAATAGACAATACAGTAGGCATGCTACATGGACATATGTTCCGAAAGTGATTTTATTATGTAGTTGGCACTACAATTCATGCTAATGTATTACAGTAGTTCACCAAAATAAGTTATGTATAAACGTGTAACCTACTTTGTTTGTTTTTGTCTCATTAGTAACTTATCTGGTACACTAATCTACAAGTTCAAACTTTCAGGAAGCTATGGAAACAATGATTGAACAGCCACAACCACCTGAAGGTGACGAGGCTACCACAGGCACAATGTCACCTCTTGATGCAGTGCGTTAGTATCTCTCCACTAACAGTACAAAAAGCACATTCCTGCGTAATTCTGGGTTGGTTGTCAAGGTAACCTCGTCCAAATCGCCTACTGAACAAAATCTTCCTGCTAGACCGAGTGATATATCTATGCTCCATACACAAGTCCAATCCCTAATGGACGTCATTTTGGAAACAAGAATAGAGGTTGACAAATGTCATCAAGATATGAATGGTTTTGAAACCAGACTATCAGACATTTGCTTCGTTGTTCAAGAGCAATGGCGGAAAAAGGTGAAGATCGTGCTGCTCCATCAGATTCTACATCCTGAAACATTAGCACTCAGGTCAAATGATCTGTGGTTCTATACATCTGATGGTGCTTTTATCTGCAAGGACTGTAAACTTTATGCCAACAGGCCTTTTGTTGTGATACATCATTTATGATGCTGCCAAAGGCTGGAATAATTACGACGCTATTTTTGTATAGTGTAGGTTTATCTTAGTAATGTATTCGGCCGAAAGCTTCGTAGGAGCCCAACATGCCAACATTCGTCGGGCCCATTCCAATTGGGCTAAAAAAGATTATGGGCCGAAATTTGCATGTAGCCCACTAAAAATATCTGGGCCTAAATCAGCATAAGATTTCATATTTTTCTGGTAGGCCTGTGCCCATAGTGGGCCTTTAACAGGCCTAAACATAATTTGGGCCCTCAGTAACAATAGGCCGTTTACAGGTGTAAATATCTCGATCCCATAAAAACATGGGCCTTTAAAAGACCGAAAGTGAGATTGGGCCCATTTACGATGCGGATATTTCACAGGCCGAAATTCGGACGGGCCGTAAATGCGTCGACCTAATACACGGGCCTTTAACAGGCCGAAAGTTCGGTCGGGCTAGATTATCGTCATTTTTATATGGGCCGTTAATGGGCCCGATGTGACGTTGGGCCACATATGGCCCATGGATTTCGTCCGACGTTAACAGGCCAAAAATCACAACAGGCCGAAAGTGGCCCAAATCTGTAGTGGGCCACTAACAGGCCGAATGTCAGACATGGCCGAATATGACCCGAATCCTTCACGGTCGTTTATGGGCCGAAAGTTTCAATGTCATGTAAATGGGCCCAAATGAAGCAGGACCTTTAACAAGCCGGAAATACACCAGGCCGTAATTTGGCCCATATACTTAGCGGACTGTTAACGGGCCAGAAGTAACCATGGGCCGCGATAATGACAAGTTTAGGACAGGCCGTTGACGGGCCGATTTGACACTAGTCGTACGGTCCTTAACTGAGAATGTTGGGCCTTTAGCTGGGTCGGCCCATTATGGTCCGCAAAATCTCGCGGGCCTTTAGCTTGGCCGCCCCATTATGGCCTGTAAAATTCTGTGGGCTTTTAGCTGGGCCAACCCATTATGATACGCAAAATCTCATGGGCCTTTTGCTGGGCTAGCCCATTATGGACCGCAAAATCTCATGGGCCTTTTGCTGGGTTGGCCCATTATGGACCGCAAAATCTTATGGGCCTTCAGTTGGGCCGACCCATTTAAACTTTATGGGCCACTTTTGGGCCAGTCCACGTGTCAACATATCATAGGCGCATCTCGCCCATTGGATGAGTGGCAGCTGTGCTGACGCGGAGATGACATGTGTTTCCGTCGGCCAATCAGAATTTTACACGTGGAAAATCCCATTGGTCAGGGCTGTTAACGGGTTATCGGATCTGAAACCTGACCCGATAGCTTAACGGTGTTCCGTTACGGTGGATGCCACATGTCGGTCACCCTTGACGAAAGTACTTCTGTGACGCGCGATTTATCGTCATGGAAGTGGACACTTCCGTGATGATAATTTTCGTAATGTCATGGAACACTTCTACGACATCACATGTATGACTAGCTTCATTCTGTTATAAATTTGTCATGGATGTACATGCATGACAGAAAACATGACCTACTGTGACAAACACGTATCATCACGGAAGTGTATTTTTTTGTAGTGTATCCCGAAGTTCACACCCTTGCGGATGGTAATCTCCGTTTGGAGCGGTGTGGAGGCACAATGCTCCCCAAGAAGCCACTAAGGCCACCGTAATCTCCTCACGCCCTCGCACAATGCAAGATGCCGTGATTCCACTAAGGGACCCTTGAGGGCGGTCATCGAACCCGTACAAATGGAAACCCTTGGGGGCGGTCACCGACACCGTACAAATTGCTCGGGGTGATCTCCACAACCTAATTGGAGACCCCGACGCTTGCCCGGAGCTTTACACCACAATGATTGAGCTCCGAACACCACCATGGTTGGGCCTACCTCCACAACTTAGTTGGAGGCTCCCAATGACACCACGAAGCTTCACCACAATGGAATATGGCTCCGCGGTGACCTCAATCGGCTAGGGCGCCCAAGCACCCAAGAGGAACAAGCTCAAGGGTACCAAGCACCCAAGAGTAATAAGCTTGTCAACTTGTAACTTCCACGTATCACCGTGGATAACTCAAACTGATGCACCAAATGCAATGGCAAGGGCACACATAGTGCCCAAGTCCTTCTCTCTCAAATCCCACCAAAGCAACTAATGCCAGGAAGGGAAAAGAGAGGAAGAACAAGAAGGAGAACACCAAGAACTCCAAGATCTAGATCCAAGGGGTTCCCCTCACCTAGAGGAGAAAGTGATTGGTGGAAATGTGGATCTAGATCTCCTCTCTCTTTTCCCCCAAAAAATTCCATGGAGGGATTGAGAGATAGCAAGCTCAAAGAAGGTCAACAATGGGGGAAGAACACGAGCACAAAGGATTAGGCTCAATGGGGAAGAAGACCCCCTTTTATAGGGGGGGGGAGAATCCAACCGTTATCCCCACCAACCAGCCCGCAGTGAGCGGTACTACCACTTTAGGGAGCGGTACTACCGCTCGTTGCAGCGGTACTTCCGCTCGGCCCAACGGTACTACCGCTGGGACCACACACAGCGCCAAAGAGAGAAGAACATTGAGAAAGAGCCCCGGAGCGGTACTAGAAGCGGTGGTGGGGTGGTACTACCGCTTATAAGCGGTACTACCGCTCCCACTGCCGCTCCTACTGCCGCCCAACCCGATACGAAAAGCGGCGGTCTCGAATCGACGCGGCACTAGCACAGAACCGGAGCCGAACTACCGCATGTAGCCATAAGCAGTACTACCACTGTGAACCAGCGGTAGTGGCTATAAGCGGTATTACCGCTGGAGCAACAGGAAAGCCAGAACTGCCATAACTTCTACAAATGAGCTCCGAATTGAGCAAACTCAAGCTTGTTGGATAGAGGAAGGCGAGAAGCATCAAAACAACGACTGTTTAGTAAGAAGAGGCAAGGAGGTATTCCTAGGATATAAAGAGGAGTGAACCCTCCATCATAGAAGAACCGCATAACTTCCACCATCAAAAACATCATAGAAGATGCATGAGTGAACTCCGTTTTCGATGAACTCGAGCTTATCATCAAGATGACTATAAGCTCCAAAAACTCACAAGGAGAAGAACCAAACAAGAACCAAGAAAGATGATGCAAGCATGCAATGGTTTGAGCTCTCTACGAATGATACGATCAAGCTACTCATCGAGAGCCCCCCTTGATACTATGACAATCAATCCTATAACCCGGTCTCCCACAACTACCATGAGACCGGTAAAATAGAAAACCTATCAAGGGCAAACCTTTGCCTTGCACATAGTCCACTTGAGCTGGATGATGACGATCTTGACTCCCTCAAGCTGGACCACCTTTCTTGATTGCATTGGCTCGGTGAAGACTAGTGGATTGCTCCCCCATACTCCACTATGGGTGAACCACTCTTCGACACATCTTCACAAGTCCATTGTCACCACAATGGACGGCAAGCTTCAGGCACTTGATCTCTTCGTGATGCTCCACTTGAACTTGCACACCGCAAACTTGATGACGATCACCACCTGATGTCATCCTCCATGGGCTGTATAACATCTTCCTCTTGACGCAAGCCCATGGAAACATACCTAACCCCACATAGAACTCTCACGTAGACCATGGGTTAGTACACAAAGCATAATTGACAATGCTTACCATACCATGGGATCGCTTAATCCCTCTCGGTACATCTTCTATGCTTTGTGTGTTGATCAACTTGATTCACTCTTTTGACTTAGTCTTGATCAACCTTGAGTCTTTTCAACTCTCTTCATTTGGATGATGTCTTGAAGGGAAACATGAATGATCACACACTCTTCTTCTTCAAGACATGCTTGCAATAAGTCTTCAAGACATGATTGCAATAAGCTCACAAGACCAATCTTTGGATAATTCCTTAATAACACCTTGGTCATCACAAACTCTCCTTGAAACCAACAAATGGACTCCAAGAAAAGCCTATGGACAAACCCTTCAAATATAACTCAAGGCAACCATTAGTCCATAGAGATTGTCATCAATTACCAAAACCAAACATGGGGGCACCGCATGTTCTTTCACCTCCTTTCCCAGTCCAACTAGGAGAAGGGGGAAAGGAGGGGGGAGAAGGAAGGGAGAGGGGGGCCGCGCCCAAACCCCTTGTCCAATTCAGACTGGGCTTGGGAGGGGGGCACGCTACCTCCTGGTTGCTGCCTCTCCTTCCCACTAAAGCCCATTAAGGCACATTGACTCCCCGGACGAATTCCCGTAACTCCTCGGTACTCCGAAAAATACCCGAATCACCCGGAACCTTTCCGATGTCCGAATATATCCTTCCAATATATGAATCTTTACCTCTCGACCATTTCGAGACTCCTCGTCATGTCTTTGATCTCATCCGTGACTCCGAACAAACTTCGGTCATCAAATCACATAACTCATAATACAAATCGTCATAGAACGTTAAGCGTGCGGACCTTACGGAATCGAGGCGGCACTAGCGCGGAACCGGAGCTGAACTACCGCATGTAGCCATATGCGGTACTGCCGCTGTGAACCAGCGGTACTACCGCTTGTGGCTATAAGCGGTACTACCGCTGGAGCAACAAGAAAGCCCAGAACTGCCATAACTTCTTCAAATGAGCTCCGAATTGAGCAAACTCAAGCTTGTTGGATAGAGGAAGACGAGAAGCATCAAAACAACGACTGGTTAGTAAGAAGAGGCAGGGAGGTATGCCTAGGATATAGAGAGGAGTGAACCCTCCATCAGAGAAGAACCGCATAACCTCCAACATCGAAAACATCATAGAAGATGCATGAGTGAACTCCGTTTTCGATGAACTCGAGCTTGTCATCAAGATGACCATAAGCTCCAAAATCTCACAAGGAGAAGAACCAAACAAGAACAAGGAAAGATGATGCAAGCATGCAATGGTTTGAGCTCTCTACGAACGATACGATCAAGCTACTCATCGAGAGCCCCCCTTGATAGTACGGCAATCAATCCTATAACCCGGTCTCCCACAACTACCACGAGACCGATAAAATAGAGAACCTATCAAGGGAAAACCTTTGCCTTGCACATAGTCCACTTGAGCTGGATGATGACGATCTTGACTCCCTCAAACTGGACCACCTTTCTTGATTGCATTGGCTCGGTGAAGACTAGTAGATTGCTCCCCTGTACTCCACTATGGATGAGCCACTCTTCGGCACATCTTCACAAGTCCATTGTCACCACAATGGACGGTAAGCTTCAGGCACTTGATCTCTTCGTGATGCTCCACTTGAACTTGCACACCGCAAACTTGATGACGATCACCACTTGATGTCATCCTCCATGGGTTGTATAACATCTTCCTCTTGACGCAAGCCCATGGAAACATACCTAACCCCACATAGAACTCTCACGTAGACCATGGGTTAGTACACAAAGCATAATTGACAATTCTTACCATACCATGGGATCGCTTAATCCCTCTCGATACATCTTCTATGCTTTGTGTGTTGATCAACTTGATTCACTCTTTTGACTTAGTCTTGATCAACCTTGGATCTTTCCAACTCTCTTCATTTGGATGATGTCTTGAAGGGAAACATGAATGATCACACACTCTTCTTCTTCAAGACATGCTTGCAATAAGCTCACAAGACCAATCTTTGGATAATTCCTTAATAGCACCTTGGTCATCACAAACTCTCCTTGAAACCAACAAATGGACTCCAAGAAAAGCCTATGGACAAACCCTTCATATATAACTCAAGGCAACCATTAGTCCATAGAGATTGCCATCAATTACCAAAACCAAACATGGGGGCACCGCTTGTTCTTTCACCTCGTTTCCCAGTCCAACTAGGAGAAGCGGGAAAGGAGGGGGGAGAAGGAAGGGAGAGGGGGGCCGCGCCCCAAACCCCTTGTCCAATTCAGACAGGGCTTGGGAGGGGCGCGCGCTACCTCCTAGTTGCTGCCTCTCCTTCCCACTAAAGCCCATTAAGGCCCATTGACTCCTCGGACAAATTCCCGTAACTCCTCGGTACTCCGAAAAATACCCGAATCACTCGGAACATTTCCGATGTCCGAATATAGCCTTCCAATATATGAATCTTTACCTCTCGACCATTTCGAGACTCGTCATCATGTCTTTGATCTCATCCGGGACTCCGAACAAACTTCGGTCATCAAATCACTTAACTCATAATACAAATCGTCATAGAACGTTAAGCGTGCTGACCTTACGGGTTCGAGAACTATGTAGACATGACCGAGACTCATCTTCGATCAATAACCAATAGCGGAACCTGAATGTTCATATTGGCTCCCACATATTCTACGAAGATCTTTATCAGTCAAACCCATAACAACATACGTTGTTCCTTTTGTTAGCGGTATGTTACTTGCCCGAGATTCAATCGTCAGTATCATCATACCTAGTTCAATATCATCATCGACAACTCTCTTTACTCGTTCCGTAATACATCATCTCGTGACCAAGTCATTAGTCGTTTGCTTGCAAGGCTTATTAGGATGTGTATTACTGAGAGGGCCCAGAGATACCTCTCCGACACTCGGAGTGATAAATCATATTCTCGATCTATGCCAACACCACAAACACCTTCGGAGACACATGTAGAGCATATTTATAATCACCCAGTTACATTGTGACGTTTGATAGCACACAAGGTGTTCCTCCGGTATTCGGGAGTTGCATAATCTCATAGTCATAGGAACATGTATAAGTCATGAAGAAAGCAATAGCAGAAAAACTAAACAATCAAGTTGCTAAGCTAACAAATGGGTCTTGTCCATCACATCATTCTCTAATGATGTGATCCTGTTCATCAAATGACAACACATGTCTATGGTTAGGAAACATAACCATCTTTGATGAACAAGCTAGTCAAGTAGAGGCATACTAGGGACACTCTGTTTTGTCTATGTATTCACACATGTACTAAGTTTCCGGTTAATACAATTCTAGCATGAATAATAAACATTTATCATGATATAAGTAAATATAAATAACAACTTTATTATTGCCTCTAGGGGATATTTCCTTCAATCTCCCACTTGCACTAGAGTCAATAATCTAGTTCACATCGCCATGTGATTTAATACTGATAGTTCACATCATTATGTGAATAACACCCATAGTTCACATCGCTATGTGACTAACACCCTAAAGGTTTACTAGAGTCAACAATCTAGTTCACATCGCCATGTGATTAACACCCAAAGAGTACTAAGGGGTGATCATGTTTTGCTTCGTGAGAGAAGTTTAGTCAGCGAGTCTGTTACATTTAGATCCGTATGTATTTCGCAAATTTATATGTCTACAATGCTCTGCATGGAGCTACTCTAGCTAATTGCTCCCACTTTAAATACGCATCCAGATTGATACTTAGAGTCATCTGGATTAGTGTAAATCTTGCATCGTCGTAACTCTTTACAACGAACTCTTTATCACCTCCATTATCGAGGAACACTTCCTTAGTCATTCAGTAACTAAGGATAATTTTGACCACTATCCGGTGATCTACTCCTAGATCACTATTGTACCTCCTTGCCAAACTCATGGTAAGGTAGACAACAGGTTTGGTACACAGGATGGCATACTTTATAGAACCTATGACTGAGGCATAGGGAATGACTTTCATTCTCTATCTATCTTCTACCGTGGTCGGGTTTTGAGTCTTACTCAACTTCATACCTCACAACTCATGCAAGAACTCCTTCTTTGACTGGTCCATTTTGAACACTTTCAAAATCTTATTAAGGCATGTACTCATTGAAAATCTTATCAAGCGTCTCAATCTATCTCTATAGATCTTGGTGCCCAATATGTAAGCAGCTTCACCGAGGTATTTTATTGAAAAAACTCCTTTTAAACAATCCTTTATGCTTTACAGAAAATTCTACATCATTTCCGATCATCAATATGGCATTCACATATACTTATCAGAAATGTTGTAGTGCTCCCACTCACTTTCTTGCAAATACATGCTTCACCGTAAGTCTGTATAACACCATATGCTTTGATCACTTTATCAAAGCGTATATTCCAACTCCGAGATGCTTGCACCAGTCCATACATGGATCGCTGGTGCTTGCACACTTTGTTACCATCTTTAGGGTTGACAAAACATTCTGATTATATCATATACAACTCTTCTTTGAGAAATCCATTAAGGAATGCAGTTTTGATATCCATTTGCCAAATTTGATAATCATAAAATGCGGCAATTGCTAACATGATTTGGACAGACTTAAGCATCGCTATGGGTGAGAAGGTCTCATCGTAGTCAACTCCTTGAACTTGTCGAAAACCTTTTGCAACAAGTCGAGCTTTGTAGATGGTCATAATACTGTCAACGTCGGTCTTCTTCTTAAAAAATCCATTTATTTTCTATGGTTTGCCGATCATCGGGCAAGTCTACCAAAGTCCACACTTTGTTCTCATACATGGATCCAATCTCAGACTTTTATGGCTTCAAGCCATTTCGCGGAATCTGGGCTCATCATCGCTTCCTCATAGTTCGCACGTTTGTCATGTTCTAGTAACATGACTTCCAGAACTGGGTTACCATACCACTCTGGTGCGGAACGTACTCTGGTTGACCTACGAGGTTCGGTAGTGACTTGATCTGAAGTTTCATGATCATCATCATTAGTTTCCTCACTAATTGGTGTAGGCATCACGGGAACAATTTTCTATGATGAGCTATTTTCCAATTCGAGAGAAGGTACAATTACCTCATCAAGTTCTACTTTCCTCCCACTCACTTCATTCGAGAGAAACTCCTTCTCTAGAAAGGATCCATTCTTAGCAATGAAAATATTGCCTTCGGATTTGTGATAGAAGGTGTACCCAACAGTATCTTTTGGGTATCCCATGAAGACGCACTTCTCCGATTTGGGTTCGAGCTTATCAGGCTGAAGTTTTTTCACATAAGCATCGTAACCCCAAACTTCAAGAAACGACATCTTAGGTTTCTGGGTAAACCACAGCTCATACGGTGTCATCTCAATGGATTTAGATGGTGCCCTATTTAACGTGAATGTAGCTGTTTCTAATGCATAACCCCAGAACGATAGTGGTAAATCAGTAAGAGACATCATAGATCGCACCATATCTAATAAAGTACAGTTATGACATTCGGACACACCATTTGCTGTGGTGTTCCAGGTGGCATGAGCTGTGAAATTATTCCACATTGTTTCAAATGAAGACCAAACTCATAACTCAAATATTCGCCTCCGCGACCAGATCGTAGAAACTTTATTTTCTTGTTACGATGATTCTCTACTTCACTCTAAAATTCTTTGAACTTTTCAAATGTTTCTGATACATCTCCAACGTATCTATAATTTTAGATTGTTCCATGCTATTATATATTCTATTTTAGATGTTTAATGGGCTTTATTATACACTTTTATATTATTTTTGGGACTAACCTACTAACCCAAGGCCCAATGCAGATTGCTGTTTTTTGCCTATTTTAGGGTTTCGCAGAAAAGGAATATCAAACGGAGTCCAAACGGAATGAAACCTTCGCGAGATTTATTTTTGGAACGATATCACCACAGAAGACTTGGAGTACACGGGAGGGAACGAAGGAGGCGGCCACGAGGGTCCAGGGCGCCCCCCTCCTACAGGGCGCGCCCCCACCCTCGTGGGCCCCCTCTGGCTCCCCCGATGCCCTCCTTCCTCCTTTATATATCCATGTACCCTAAAGACATCGAGGCAATAGAGAAAACCCTAATTCCACCGCCGCAACCTTCTGTGCCCGTGAGATCCCATCTTAGGGCCTGTTCCGGAGCTCCGCCGGAGGGGGGATCTTCCACGGAGTGCTTCTACATCAACACCATAGCCTCACCATGAGTTGTTAGTAGTTTACCACAAACCTTCGGGTCCATAGTTATTAGCTAGATGGCTTCTTCTCTCTTTTTGGATCTCAATACCAAGTTCTCCTCGGTCTTCGAGGAGATCTATTCGATGTAATCTTTTTGCAGTCTGTTTGTCGAGATCCGATGAATTGTGGGTTTATGATCAAGATTATCTAAGAGAAATATTTGGTTCTTTTCTGAATTCTTTTATGTATGATTATAATATCCTTGGAAGTCTCATCGAATTATCGGTTTGGTTTGGCCTACTAGATCTATAGTTCTTGCAATGGGAGAAGTGCTTGGCTTTGGGTTCAATTTTGCGGTGTCCTTTCCCAGTGACAGCAGGGGCAGCAAGGCACATATTGTATTGTTGCCATCGAGGATAAAAAGATGGGTTTATATCATATTGCTTGAGTTTATCCCTCTACATCATGTCATCTTGCTTAAAGCATTACTCTGTTCTTATGAACTTAATACTCTAGATGCATGCTGGATAGCGGTTGATGTGTGGAGTAATAGTAGTAGATGCAGAATCATTTCGGTCTACTTGTCATTGAAGTGATGCCTATATATAATGATCATGCCTAGATATTCTCATAACTATGCACTTTTCTGTCAATTGCTTGACAGTAATTTGTTCACCCACCGTAGAATTCTGCTATCATGAGAGAAGGCACTAGTGAAACCTATGCCCCCCGGGTCTATTCTCAACATATTAATCTCCAATCTACTTTACTCTGTGTTATTTACTTTATGTTCTTATATCCAAAAATATCAAACTATCCTATCTATCAGATCTCACTTTCGTACGTGAGCGTAAAGGGATTGACAACCCCTTATCGCGTTGGCTGCGAAGTTCTTATTTGTTTGTGCAGGTGTGAGGGAGTTGCGCGTGGTCTCCTACTGGATTGATACCTTGGTTCTCAAAACTGAGGGAAATACTTACGCTACTATGCTGCATCACGCTTTCCTCTTCGAGGCAATACAACGCAAGCTCGAGAAGTAGCAAGAAGAATTTCTGGCACCGTTGCCAGGGAGGCTTATGCAAAAGTCATATACCAAGTACCTATCACAAATCCTTATCCTTCACATTACATTTATTTGCCTCTCGTTTTCCTCTCCCCCACTTCACCCTTGCCGTTTTATTCACCCTTTTTCCGTTTGCCTTTCTGTTTGCTTGTGTTGCTATGTGCCCTCAATTAGCTTGCATCTTTGCTTGATAAATTATGGATCGTCATACACTTGCTAATCTTTTTAAAAGATCCAATTATGTTGAACCTATTGCTTGTGAGTTGAGTGCACTAGATTATCTTTATGGGGTTTTGCTTGAAATTCATGAATCTGAAAATTGTGAGGAATTGTTAAAAGAAAAAGTGATTCACGATAGCTCCTTGAATGAAAAGCTTGATTGCAGTGATGTTATTATAAATTCTATTAATGTCAATTGTGCTAATGATATGCAAAACCCTAAGCTTGGGGATGCTTATTTGCTATGCCTACTACTTGTTGCAATGATCATGATTGGGGTGATGCTTCTTACGATCTGGAAAACTTATTTAAGCCCCATGATTTATATGAGACTGATAATAATGTTTGCAATATTATTAAAAGTGGGTTTGGAGAGGTCACAACTTTAGTTAATGTTGATCCCACTATTTTGGAAGAGTGTCAACTTCGTATGCATGTGGATCGTGTTGAGAATATGTTTTGTAATAGCTATATTGATGAATTTTCTCATGATCCTACATGCAATTATTATGAGAGAGGAAAATATGGTTGTAGAAATCTTCATGTTACTAAATTACCTCTCTTCATGTTGAGATTGATCTTGTTTCTTTCTTCTTCCTTGCATATGCTAGATATTGATTGTCTTGATTTGTTTTCCTATAAAATGCCTATGCATAGGAAGTATGTTAGACTTAGATGTGATTCTCACATGTTATATGATGCTCTTTTTGTGCTTCAATTCTTGTCTTTCATGTGAGCATCATTGAATTCTCAAGCCTATCTTAATGGCTATAAAGAAAGAGCTTGTTGGGAGGCAACCCAATTTTATTTTCTTTGTTTTTGCTTCTGTTTAGGAATAAATATTACATATAGCTTCTGTTTAGATGTGGTTTTGTGTTTTAATTAGTGTTTGTGCCAAGTAGAACCTTTGGGAAGACTTGTGTGAAGTTTATATGATCATGCTGTAAAAAACAGAAACTTTAGCGCTCACGAGATTAGCTACGAGATTTTACTTGGGAGTGCTATTTAGTTGATTCTTTTTGCAGATGATTAATAGACAAATTCCTCACGTTTACCAATTTATTACAATTTTTTGGAGTTACAGAAGTATTCAAAAGTTACAGATTACTACAGACTGTTCTGTTTTTGACAGATTCTGTTTTTCGTGTGTTGTTTGCTTATTTTGATGCATCTATGTATTGGAGGATATGAATCATGGAGAAGTTGGAATATAGTAGGTTTAACACCAATATAAACAAAGAATGAGTTCATTATAGTACCTTTGAGTGGTGGTTTGTTTTCTTATACTAACGGAGCTCACGAGATTTTTGCCTAAGTTTTGTGTTGTGAAGTTTTCAAGTTTTGAGTATGGCTTTGATGGACTATGGAACAAGGAGTGGCAAGAGCCTAAGCTTGGGGATTCCCAAGGCACCCCAAGGTAAAATTCAAGGACTACCAAAAGCCTAAGCTTGGGGATGCCTCGGGAAGGCATCCCCTCTTTCGTCTTCATCTATAGGTAACTATACTCGGGACTATTAGGGTCGTTTGGTTTGCGCCAGAGTCTGCCCTGCCAACTACGGGCGTGCCAATTTATTGGCGGCCAATTCCGTCGTCCGCTTCTGCCCAAAAATTTGGCGACGAACTGAACTAGCTCGGCTGGGCAAGGCAGGGCGCGCCAATTATTTGGCATCCATCCAAACACGTACACCATGCAAGGTCAACGCCAATTTTTTGGCTGGGCATCTGATGGCATCGATCCAAACAGCCCCTATATTTTTATTCACCACATGATATGTGTTTTGCATGGAGCGTCATGTATGATTTGAGTCTTTGCTTTTTAGTTTGCCACAATCATCCTTGCTTGACACACCTTTTGAGAGAGATAAATAGGCTTTAAAATTTGTTAGAATACTCTATGTGCTTCACTTATATCTTTTGAGCTAGATAGTTTTGCTCTAGTGCTTCACTTACATCTTTTAGAGCACGGTGGTGATTTTATTTTGTAGAAATTGTTGATCTCTAATGCTTCACTTATATCCTTTTGAGAGTCTTTTAGAACAGCATGGTAATGTGCTTTGGTTATAAAACTAGTCCTAATATGATAGGCATCCAAGATGAATGTAGTAAAAACTTTCATATAAAGTGCGTTGAATATGATGAGAGGTTTGATACTTGATGATTGTTTTGAGATATGAGGATAGTGATATTAGAGACATGCTAGTGGAGTAATTATGAATTTGAGAAATACTTGTGTTAAAGTTTGTGATTCCTGTAGCATGCACGTATGGTGAACCGCTGTGTGACGAAGTTAGAGCATGAGGTATTTATAGAGTGTCAACCTTTGTGTGGAGGTCGGGGGCGCGCGATGGTTAACTCCTACCAACCTCCCCCCTAGGAGTATGCGTTGATTACTTTGTTTTGACGACTCGTAATTTTTTGCAATAAGTATATGAGTTCTTTATGACTAATGTTGAGTCCATGGATTATACGCACTCTCACCCTTCCACCTTTGCTAGCCTCTCTTGTACCACGCAACTCTCACCGGTACCATACACCCACCATATATCTTCCTCAAAACAGCCACCATACCTACCTATCATGGCATTTCCATGGCCATTCCGAGATATATTTCCATGCAACTTTCCACCGTGCCGTTCATATGACACGCTTCATATTGTCATATTGCCATGCATGATCATGTCACTCTTGATTCATTCCACATCCCGGTACACCGCCGGAGGCATTCATATAGAGTCATATTTTGTTCTAGCTTCGAGTTGTAATCTTTGAGTTGTAAGTCAATAAAAGTGCGATGATCTTCATTATTAGAGCATTGTCCCATGTGAGGAAAGGCCAAAAAAAGAGATGGCCCAAAAAAAATATAGGGAGGGGCTAAAAAACGAGAAAGCCCCTCCAAAAAAATGAGGGAAAAGAGAGAAGGGACAATGCTACTATCCTTTTCCACACTTGTGCTTCAAAGTAGCACCATGATCTTCATGATAGGGAGTCTCCTGTTTTGTCACTTTCATATACTAGTGGGAATTTTCATTATAGAACTTGGCTTGTATATTCCAATGATGGGCTTCCTCAAATGCCCTAGGTCTTCATGAGCAAGCAAGTTGGATGCACACCCACTTAGTTTCCTTTGATGAGCTTTCACACACTTATAGCTCTAGTGCATCCGTTGCATGGTGATACGTCCAAAACGTATCTATAATTTCTGCTTGCTCCATGCCTCTTTTGGGTGATATTGCTATGATATTCATACACTTCCATACACTTTTGATCATATTTGGACTAACCTATTAACTCAGTGCACCCCAGTGCCAGTTTCTGTTTTCGGCTATTTTTGTATTTCAGGTTTTCACATTACGAGAACTGCCAGGAAAAATCCAGAAAAATTATATTAAAAATCAGCGTTCCAGAACCTACCGTGCGTCCGAAGGACAGCCGGGGGGGCCACCAGGGCTCCAGGCGCCCTGGCGGCGCCCCCCCTGGGCCGCGCCGGGGGGGCGCCTGGGCCCCCCGAGCCCCGTCTGGTGCCCCCCTTTGGCATATATTTAGAGCGTTTCCCGAAACCCTCGAGACGGGAACTCTTTTTCGCGATCTCATCTCTGTTCCGCCGCCGCCGCCGCTTCCAAGATCGGGAGCACCGGGAGAACTCTTCCCGGCACCCTGCGGGAGGGGAGGATCACCACCGGGAGCCTCTCCACCACCATGGACGCCTCCCGGATGAGTTGTGAGTAGTCTCCCTTGGACCATGAGTCCATGACCAGTAGCTATGTGATGTTCTCCTCCCGTTCTTGTGCTTCACTAATTAGTCCTCGTGAGCTGCCCTACATGATCGAGGCACATATGTAATCATTATGCTGTTGCTATGATGAGTTTGCTGGGATCCGATGGATTATGAGATTATGTTCAGATTGTGTTTGAGTAATATATTTGATTCACCTCTTTTATATTTATGTTCGTAAGTAATTCTTGCATGTTCTCCGTTGTTATTTATTGCTTTGGCCAAGTGGTAGGTAGTGACTCCAACAGGGAACGTTATGCTTGATTGTGGGTTCATGCCCCTCGATGACTAGCTTGAGTGACAGAAACATGAGTCTAGGGGATGTGCTGTTGCCACAAGGGAGAAAACAACGGTGCTTGTGCCCGCGGGTGCAAGGATTGTTTACTTTACGCAAAGTTCTTTTAATGCAGTTGTCTGTTGCACTGAGTTTACACTATGTGTCAGGGATATGACTAGCAGGTATAAACCGGCTAGTGTAAACTGGCTTAGTTATATTATACTTGGTTGTAATATTTAGTAAAGGCTACGGCCCATGAGATCTTAGGGCCCATGTGTAGAATTAAGACTTGTAAACCGCCAAGCGATGTAACTTGAGAGATAAGGAAGAAAAGACAGAGACCGAGGCGGGCACAAGTATGAGCCGGCCTCGGGACTCTGTAAACCGGACCGGGCGTCACCTCTTTATAAAGGGACGACCCGGCGACGGTTCAGGGACAAGCAACAATCAACCTGTCGAGACACAGGCAAGCGAATCCGCTCCCTGTAATCCGACGCCCAAGCAATACCAAACCAACTAGACGTAGGCTTTTACCTTCATCGAAGGGGCCGAACTAGTATAAACCCTCTGTGTCCTTTGTGTGCTATGAACCCCTTCAAGCTAACCCGTGCGATGGTTCCATCATCAAGTCCGTTAAACCGGACATCTGCCATGCTATTTCCACGACAGTTGGCGCCCACCGTGGGGCCTCCGCACGATGGTTTCGAGTTCTTGAAGGGCAGCTTTGAAGGGCTCAAGGGTTACGCGGTCGGCCGGATGACCAAGAGTCGCCGCGGCCGGATCTACATCGATGACGCAGGTTGGGGACCGGAGGCCGATTCAATCGAATACGGGTACCGGGTTCCCTTCGGTGGCATCCAAGTCTTCATTGGCAAAATTGGCGAATCGGGACCTGAGCCGGACATCTTCCCCAACATCGTCGAGCCGGCTCAGCGTGCGAGATCAGCCCGGATTCAGCCCGCCATGAAGCACGTGTTCGTTGGAGCAATCCACGGAGTTTGAGCCGAGGACGGATCGGAATCTGATGGTGCAACAATTGTCTACTCGGACGACGAGTCTTCATCCGGAGAAACTGAGTCTCTGTATCAGTTGCAGGACGGCCGGTCTGAGGGCGAGTCCGATGGAAACAGTATTCCGGACCCCTTCGGCCCGCCAAACCGGGTGGCTGTCTTTATGGCCGGTTCACAGCCCCCGGTGAACGGGGCGACAGCAGAAGCTGGTGTAGGGGGGAGCGGCACGACCCTCTCACCTACTGACGTTCTATCCACCTTGATGGATGAGTTCACAGCTAAAGCAGTGGAAACGGTAGCTCCAGCAGACAAGGCGCATCATGATGCAGAGCTCCTTCAGTTGAAGGGCCGGATTGATCAGTTAAAGGAAGATTTGAAGGCAGAGAGAGATGATAGCGGTGAGACAAGCAGAGTTGGATGATCAAGCTTTTCACCTAAGGATGGAACAGGCCTCTACACAGGGCGTAAGAGGTCGTAAGTACCAATCTCGTATACCGCCGGTTTACGAAGCAAAGGATCTGTTTAGAACACCAGGGGCAGGGATCAGCAATAATCCCACCTTAAACCGAAGGGCACACCCAGTTAGGAATAAGCCGGATCGACAGCCTGCAGCAGAGCAAGACCGGCGGATCACGTCTGCACCTCACCCATCAGGTCACTATTCAAACCCATTGGATAACATTGTTGCGGCTGCAGCACGATTCGCCGCTTTACCCGATTAGGGGACGTCCCGTGTGGCAGTGGAGGCGCGCCGGGTCAAGGAACTACTTAATACGGCGTTGATACAGCAGCAAGCATATTCTCATAGCAGGGAGAGGCTACATTCAACACCACGTCCCAACCAAAGTTATACTAGGCATTGGGAGGAGCCGGAGGTGTCTAGCAGCGAACGCAGGAGGCATCAGCACAGGCAGGATAATCCGGCGGGTGCGGCAGCGCCAGCCCCCAATGTCAACCGGGTTAGATCAGGAGCTCGGGAGGAGGTTCGTCAAACAACGCCGGTTCACACCGTTACAGAGCAAACAGGAATTACGACGAGTTCTGTCGGGGTGCAATGTCTTGTCCCCACTTTACGGGGTGTCGAATTGCCTAAGGACTTTAAAGGGCCCCGCAAGGTGCCTAATTACACGGCAGATTTAGCTCCGGAAGCTTGGATTGAAAGTTATGAGATGGCCATGGAGATGCTGGATGTGGATTAATCGGCTTGTGCTAAGTATTTTACTATGATGCTCGAAGGTACGGCCCGGACCTGGCTGAAAGCTCTACCCCCGAACTCTATTGGATCATGGGGGGAACTACGCAGCCAGTTTATCAAAAACTTCAAAGATACATGCAAACAGCCGATGTCAGTGGTGGATCTAGCAGCTTGTGTGCAAGGAGAGCAGGAGTCTACAGCAGCTTGGGTACGGAGAGTAGCAGAGATTTTACACTCTTCGAATAGTATCAATCCTAGTACGGCGATAGTGACTTTGGAGAACAATTGCCGGTTTGAATCTTTAAAGTTAAAGCTCGGACGGCTTAAAAGGGATTGCAATGATATGGGAACTCTCATGAGTGCCCTGGTGAAATATGGAGACTCTGATAATACCAAGTATCCAGAAGCGGAAGGAGACAAGACTGGGAAGGTTAGCAAGTCTGGTAAACTGGCGCCAGTTAATCCGGCTACCACAAGTTTTTTGGGAAAACGGAAGGCAGAGGGCGGTTCTGACTTCGTGGCCAGCACTCAAGTTCAAGGGGATTTTCAGCATAGCCTGGGAGATCCACCTTCACAAACCGGCGGAGGAAAACTTAGCTGGGATCAAGAGTTAGATCAGCCTTGTCCGAAGCATGGCGTAAAAGGGCGACCGGCAAAGCATACCATGAGGGAGTGCATACCCCTTATGAAGGCAGTGGCGGGCTGTTTCAATCCTTATAATCGGCCTCCAAATGGAGGTTCAGGTCCTGGATTTTATGGTCCGGGTCATCAGGGGAATAGCTCCGGATCAGGATATAGGGGCAATAGCAATGGTTATCAAAACCGGGCAGGTAATCAGAATAATCAAGGGAATTATAATGGCCAGGGCAATCAGTCGCATCATCAAGGTGGTTATAATAATCAGAGTAATCAGCAGCAGGGCCAAGGGAATTATAATAGTCAGGGAAATCAGCAGCAACAGCGTCAGCAACAGCAGCCGCAATCTGGATATCAGAGTAATCCGAAGTAATTGAGCAGTGGGCAATACCATGTCTTCACCACAAGTCTGTGTAAGAGAGACCAGAAGGTTTTGAAGCGGGCTGTTAATGCAGTTGAACCGGCGACACCGCAATTTCTGCGCTGGTCAGAGCAGCCCATTGTGTGGAGCAGGGAAGACCACCCGATGCGGGTGGATAATCCGGGCCATTTAGCCTTGGTGGTAGCACCTCAAGTGGGAGGCTACAAATTCACTAAGGTTCTCGTGGACGGTGGTAGCAGTATCAATATCTTGTACTATGAGACTTTCCGTCGTATGGGTCTGACGGATAAGAAGCTAAGGCAATCAAATACAGTGTTTCATGGAGTGGTCCCAGGTAAGTCAGCTTATCCGGTTGGAAAGATTGACTTGGAAGTTACCTTTGGGAATGAGTATGATTCCAGATCAGAGATGATCACTTTTGAAGTCGTCAAAATCAAAAGTCCATATCACGCTCTGTTTGGAAGGACGGTTTATGCTAAGTTTATGGCTAGGCCATGTTACGTTTATTTGCAGCTTAAAATGCCGGGTCATAAAGGCACGATTACGGTTCATGGAAGTCGCAAGATAGCAGTGGAATGTGAAGAAGGAGATGCAGCGTATGCGGAAGCAGTATGTGCCACGGAAGAGTTGAAATTTTATAAGGATAATGTTGATCCGGCAGATATGACTCCGCTAAAGAAGCCAACTACCGAGCATGATCCGGCTTTGAAGTTTAAATCAGCA
Source organism: Secale cereale (assembly GCA_902687465.1). NCBI lineage: Eukaryota > Viridiplantae > Streptophyta > Magnoliopsida > Poales > Poaceae > Secale > Secale cereale. The sequence continues at coordinate 755,755,336 of LR738713.1, read as the reverse complement.
GAGGAGACCAAGCAAGTTGATTTTGTGCCTGGAGATTCGTCTAAGCAGTTCACTATCAGCGCTAACCTCGATCCCAAATAGGAAAGCGCGCTCATCGAGTTCATCCGTGAGAACCGGGATATCTTTGCATGGAAACCTTCTGACATGCCAGGTGTACCGAGGGAACTCGCTGAGCACAATCTTAATATTGATCCGAAGTTTAAACCGGTCAAGCAGTATCTGCGCCGTTTCAATGAGGAGAGGCGCAAGGCTATAGGAGAAGAAGTGGCCAGACTTTTGGCCGCAGGGTTCGTAGTAGAAGTTTTTCATCCGGAGTGGTTGGCTAATCCAGTGCTGGTGTTGAAGAAGAATGGGAAGTGGAGGATGTGTGTGGACTACACAGACCTCAATAAAGCTTGCCCAACTGATCCTTTTGCTCTCCCTCGCATCGATCAGATCATTGATGCCACGGCGGGGTGTGAGCGGCTAAGTTTTTTGGATGCATATTCAGGATATCACCATATCAAGATGGCAGTTAAAGACCAAGAGAAGACAGCTTTCATAACTCCTTTTGGTGCTTTTTGCTATGTATCTATGCCTTTTGGGCTTAAAAGTGCACAGGCAACTTATCAACGTTGTGTTCAGAATTGTCTAAAAGGGCAAATAGGGAGGAATGTTCATGCCTATGTGGATGACATTGTGGTCAAGTCAAGAAAGGAAGAAACAATGATAGAAGATCTCAGGGAAACATTTGATAATCTTCGAGCTTATAAGATGATGCTTAATCCGGAAAAGTGTGCTTTTGGTGTTCCGGCAGGTAAGCTACTGGGATTCTTGGTCTCAAACAGAGGAATAGAAGCTAACCCAGAGAAAATCAAGGCCATCACATCTTTGACTAAACCGGTTTGCATCAACGATGTTCAGCGCATAGCTGGCCGGATCACAGCATTAAGCCGGTTCATCAGCCGTTTGGGAGAGAAGGCGATCCCACTTTACCAGATGTTGAGGAAAACAGACCGGTTTATATGGAGTGATGAGGCAAACGCAGCGTTTGAGGATCTGAAACGGCAACTGGCAAAACCACCGGTTTTAGCTGCTCCTATTGACAAGGAGCCGTTGCTGTTATACGTCGCTGCTAACGCACGGGCAGTTAGCGTTGCAATCGTGGTTGAGTGCAAGGAAGCAGGGAAGGAGCACCCGGTTCAGCGCCCGGTTTACTACGTGAGTGAAGTACTCATTGAATCCAAGCAGAGATATCCTCATTGGCAGAAGTTGGTATATGGTGTGTTCATGGCAAACCGGAAGTTGAAGCACTATTTCCAAGGTCATCCAATAACTGTGGTTAGTTCAGCACCGTTGGGGGATATAATCCAGAACAGGGAAGCTACGGGCAGAGTAGCGAAGTGGGCCATTGAGCTCAGCCCACATGAGTTGAAATATGTACCACGCACCGCTATAAAATCTCAGGCATTGGTAGATTTCATCAATGATTGGACAGAGTTGCAGACTCCTGAGGAGAAGCCAGATCTTACTTACTGGACGATTCATTTTGACGGTTCAAAACAGTTGGAGGGCTCGGGGCTGGAGTTGTCTTAACTTCCCCCAGAGGTGATAAATTTTGTTATGTCCTTCGCTTATTGTTTCCTTGTACTAATAATGCAGCGGAATATGAAGCACTACTTCATGGTTTACGGCTGGCAAGGGAAATGAACTTGAGCCGGGTTAAGTGCTTTGGCGACTCAGATCTGGTGGCACAGCAAGTTTCTGGCAAGTGGGATTCAAGGGATCCCCTCATGGCGGCTTATAGACGAGAAGTTGAAGCAGTCGCAGGATACTTTAAAGGATATCAGGTGGATCGCATAGACCGGCGAAGGAACGAAGCGGCCGACGCTTTAAGCCGGCTGGGGTCTCAACGTAAACCGGTGCCACCAAACACTTTTTTGGATGAATTGCACAGTCCTTCGGTTCAGATACCGTCGGAGGAAGACCTAGCTGTTCCTGACCCAGAGGCACAGTTAGTTGCAGCGCTCCATGTTATTCCAGATTGGACGCTGCCCTATTTGGCATACCTGAGCCGAGGAGAGTTACCAGATGATGAAGAAGAAGCACGACAGATAATCCGGCGCTCTAAGTCCATGACGATTGCAAACGGAGAGCTTCACCATCGCAGTACTTCTGGAGTATTTCAGTGGTGTGTATCAGCTGAGGAAGGTTGTGAGATTCTTCGCGAGATTCATGAAGGGGATTGTGGTCATCATGCCGGTTCAAAATCATTGGTGGCTAAAGCATTCCGGCATGGTTTCTATTGGTTAACTGCTCATGCGGATGCGGCAGATCTGGTCCGGAAGTGTGACGCTTGTCAGAAATTTTCAAGACGTGCTCTGGTTCCAGCACAGGAACTCCGGATGATACCAATAACTTGGCCGTTTGCGACTTGGGGGCTTGATATGGTTGGACCTTTTAAGCGATCCCAAGATCAGAAAACTCATCTACTGGTGGCAGTAGACAAGTTTACAAAGTGGGTTGAAGCGGAGCCTATAAGCAAGTGTGATGCGGCAACAGCAGTCAAATTCATCAAAAAAGTAATTTTCCGGTTTGGCTTTCCACACAGCATCATCACAGACAATGGCACCAATTTATCTCAGGGTGAGATGGAAGAGTTCTGTCAACGAGAGCATATTCGTTTGGACGTGTCTTCTGTGGCTCACCCCCAATCCAATGGTCAGGCTGAAAGGGCAAATCAGGAGATTTTGCGAGGTATCAAACCCCGACTTATGACACCTTTGCAGAGAACCCCAGGATGTTGGGTTGAGGAATTGCCATCTGTTCTGTGGAGTATCAACACTACACCAAACCGGTCTATAGGTTACACACCTTTCTTCATGGTTTATGGTGCTGAAGCAGTCCTTCCGAGCGATATACGTCATGATTCACCAAGGGTGACGGCTTATATTGAAGCAGTCAACGAGATAGCAAGACAGGACAGTTTAGACCGGCTGGATGAAGAGCGTGATATGGCTGCAGCACGATCTGCGATTTACCAACAAGACTTACGCAGATATCATAGCCGCCGGATCAGAACAAGGACGTTCCAGGAGGGTGACTTGGTACTCCGGCTCATCCAAGATCAAACAGATATGCACAAGCTATCCCCGCCTTGGGAAGGGCCCTTTGTGGTCAGCAAGAATCTACACAACTGTTCATATTACCTGGTGGACGTTCGAGAACACAAGGACTCACGGACATCAGAAGAGGAGACGAAGAGGCCGTGGAACATCGCCCATTTACGGCCATACTATACTTGAGCTACGTGCTCCAATGTATCCTATGTATATATTATGAATAATGAATAAACCGGCACCCTCGGTAAACCGGGGGCTTAGCCCTTTTTCCATATACAGATATCTTGTGAGGACAAACCATACAAGTTTTTTATCAGAGATTATATTTCAATATATTGGTCGGTTTAGAAATTGATTTTTTGCAGAGTACACAAGGGAGCAATAAAACTTTCTAGAGAACATGAGATCATGTCCGGTTCGAAGAGAGGACGCTTCACGATTTGCCCACCGGTTCAGGAGGAGCCATGGAAGCCCTCTGGGAAAGATGGATAATCCACATCCCATTGATTGGCTTAATTTTTATACATCGGCCCTCTGAAAGGAATGGTTCGCCCACGTTCAGTGATTGGCTAGGCCCCCTGGGAAGAGATGGATAAACCACGTCCCATTGATTGGCTCAATTTTTATTTGCGGTTCTATCGGCCCTCTGAAAAGAATGGTTTCGCCCACGTTCAGTGATTGGCTAGGCCCCCTGGGAAGAGATGGATAAACCACGTCCCATTGATTGGCTGAACCTTGCTTTGAGCCTGGCAGCTCTTAAAAAGCCTCGACTACATGGTCTTATTTGCAAAATTTGCATCTTTTTGTGTTTCTGTTTTATAACCCTTTAAACCGGAGTGGAGCAGCTACAGAAGCTGACCACATATCTATAAAGTGGAAAGTCTGGGTCATGAATACCAGCATGAGTAACCCGGTGTTCATTAAAACCCGGATCATATATCAGGCAACAAGCTACAAATTTCTGAACAAAGTCTTGGAGAACAAGATGGACCGGAATTTATCATCAAGATGAACCGGAGTTTTCCGGGTTTCTAATTGGATCCATGAAGGTCTTCATCAAGCGATTTTAAAGTCCTATCGGATTAAGAATATTGAGCGTATATAATCTCAGGTATAAAGTTATTACTGGTATAAAGATATACTTATTTGATGTTTTAAGAGAACAATTTAATCCGTCTAGTGGTAAACCACTAGGACATATTTTTAGTATTATTTCTGCAGGAGCAGAGGATATGCAAGATAAACAATATCAGACAACATTGCAATCGGCAAATATTTCATATAAAGAAAGACAGAATATCCGGATTAAAGCAGATCAAGTTTTAGCTATCCTATTACAAGGCATAGCAAGCCCGACGGATGGGAAATATTGTTTGACAAAACACAGACTGCGATTACAGCAATAAATTTTAAGTTATGCTCCTCCTTGTTGAGACGGCTGACCATCACCTTGATCCGGAACATCTTCATCTTCTTGAAGCGGTTGGAAGTCCAGCACACGCCAGTCAATCTTCGTCAAAGCCCGGAAATACATCTCTTCGTTGATCAGTTCAAAAGGTTCGATATCTGGAGCGAAGGTATGAGGACGAACCGGCGGGATTAAATTGACGGTATCATAAACCGGCCGCTCCACCCGTTCGTTTTGCAAGTCATATCCAGGATGATACCTGGATAAATCGGACTCAGCTGCAAGCTTGCTGGCGAGGGGACGCATCTCCTTTGTCAAAGCGTAAAGATCCTTTGCAGTAAAAGTCGAGCCGTCGTCTTTTGTATCAGGAAAACCGGTTAAAGCTTCCTCCGGATCAAGATCGAGGACCCAAGCCTTAGCTCTAGTAAGGGCCAGAAGAGCGCCACCTCGGGCGGCAGATTTTTTGACTTCTTCAAGACGAGCCGGCAAAACAGATAACTTGTTCAACGTATCTTGGATCGTCGTAGGGGCCGGTTTACCAAAATAAGTTGCACTAATGATCCTCTGAGCGCCGGAATACAGCTGCTCGACCAAGGTGTAACATGCTTTAAGTTTCTTCCGTAAGTCATCCCCAAGATGGGAGACATGGCGCCCTGCATATAGATATTATGGTTAAACCGGCACAAATGGAGATTACGGGGATAAAAGCAGGAGTTCAGATTATACTTACCAAAGACTGCAGAGGTCATCAGTTCAATCTGCCGTTTTAAACTGGTTAAATCTTCTGTAACCGGATTAAGCGCCCCTTCAGCGTCCTGAACCCTTTTCTCCATATCTTTCTTTTGAACCTCAAAAGTGGTCCGCTCTTCTTCAAAGTATTTCTTCAGATCTTCAGCAGTCTTTAAACTCACCTGAAGATCTTTTTTAGCCTTTGAAGCGGCAGATTTTGTTTCAGCAAGACAGCTACGAAGTTCATTAATTTCAGCAGCGTTCCGGTTCAACTCAGCCTGCAAGCACAGTTAAAAGACAAGAGGTCAAAATCAGACAAGTCTCAAGCACACAAACAAGTTGTATACTTGACACTTGGGGGCTAATGGCAGTTGACGCAATAAGTAACAGCAATTCAAAGATTACAAGTCTCAAGCACACAAACAAGTTGTCTACTTGACACTTGGGGGATAATGGATGGTTGAAGTATCATCAGAAATTTTTTATAAGTATCAAATACATAAACAAGTTATCTACTTGATACTTGGGGGCTAATGGATGGATCAATTGTTCAAACTATAAAGTTCCGGTTCACCTTTAGCACACAGCTAAACCGGAACTTGGGGGCTGTTATGGGATAGAAGCATATCAAAAAGTACAAAGTCAGAAGGAAAGGGTTACCTCATATTTCTCCCTCATTAAGTTAACCAAACTTGCTTCATAGTCTCGGCTGCTGTGGAGCCGGTTTAGATACCCAGAATAAATTTCTTGGGCGCTCATATCGGAAAGATTGGATATCTCAGTACTCCATTTTCCCTTCTCTTTATATAACTTCTCCGTTTTAGCCGTATGCTTGGCTAAAACGGTGGGCTCAGCCGGAGCAACGAAGGCAGTCCCAGTTACCACAACATCTGGAGAAGCAGGTGCATTTGGGGGAGTCGCAGTATGGGCCGGATTGGGAGATGCCGGATTAATCTGAGGAGAATTGACCCGGGCCGGACTTGGCGGATTATGGGCGTCTTCAGCAGTAGGATTCTCAGGAACGGAGATTTGATCTGTAGGCGCAGGATCTTCAAGAGGAGCTACGGGCTCGCGTTCTGGAGGAACGGTCGTCGCCGGATTAATCACCGGATTATCTGCAGAGGTCTCAGCCGGAGGCTTGTTTGCCTTGGGTTTCTTGCTGGGCTTTGGCTTGCTGGAAAAGTTTGCAAAATAAGTTAATATTATAAAGTAAAAAGGAATGATAAACCGAAAAGGTTAAAAAGTTACCATGGGACAGTTTTCAAGGGAGGAAGCTGCGTGGCAGTAGATTCACCAGAATAAGAAAGCGGAGTTTCCTGATAATCAGGATCAGACGGTTTAAGAGGTTTTCGGATAAGCCCGGCCTTGGGATGAAGAAGAGTCGGAGAAAGTATCACCTCAGCACGGCGTTTTCGAGCTGGAGTTAAAGAAATCCCGGATGATTCCACGGCCAGGCCACTATGGCGAGTGGTCCCGTGAAGAGCTTCATGTTGTTGCTTCTTCAAAATAAAATTAGGATCCAATTGAGCATAAGGGTGAGAAAATTGGTATTTCCGGACGGTCCGACGACTTTTTTGTGGAAGAGGTTCTGAATCAGAAGAAAGAATGGTTACCTCAATTTCGGCCGGATCATCACCTTCAGCCAACTCCTGTGGAAAGGTTATCATTAGATACAGATATAAGATTAAAAAGCGAAATTCAAACCGGATTAAATCATACATCGGAATCTGGATCATCATCTTCAGCGGGAGAACTAGCGTCAACAGCTGCTTTTCTTTTCTTATTGGCAAAGGTTTTTCGGCGTGCTTGCTTGCCAGTTTTCTCCTGAGGCTTCCTCTTCCAGAAAGGATCATCAGACTATTCAAGAGAAAGAAAAACAATTGAAAAGACGGTTTAAAGGAACGGATTACAAATACAGGGCAAAATAAAAACTTACTGCAGGCAGCTTGTTCTTCTTATAATAAGGAGCTAGCCCGACTTTGCTGCAGTCTGCTAAAGTGACGTTGAGCATCTTTTTAGCCGACTCAATAACCTCCAATTCAGATAATTTGTCCTTACTAAACCGTTGAGGATCGTCCGGTTACCAGAGTATTGGCACATCAGCTGTGATCGCTGGCTCAAGGGAAGGATGCTCCAAGACAACCAGCAGCGCATAAAATCAGTTCCAGTTAAGCCATTGGCTATGAAAGCTCTTAACTTGGAGAGCTGGGATGAAAACCGGGTCCGCTCGACAGAGCTGAGCCGTTGTGGTAGAGGATGATTTTCCGGAATACGGGTTTCACGATAACCCGGCAAAGGGTTCTCCCCTTCAGGAGAAGTATCAACGCAATAAAACCATGACTTGTTCCAATCCTTGGGATGCGTGTGTAAAGCGGCGTGAGGAAAAACAACATCTCTCCTTTTCTGAATACTAACGCCACCGAGCTCCTGATGCGGTCCACTGGTAAACTCTGTGCGCCGGTTCAGGTGGAAGAAGTCCCGGAACAGATCGACAGACGGTTCTTCTTGCAGATATACCTCCGAAAACACTTGGAAGTCACAGATATTTGAAACAGAGTTGGGTCCAATGTCCTGAGGGTGGAGTTGGAAGGCAGCAAGAACATCCCGGAAAAACTTTGAACCGGGGGAGAGAAGCCTCGAGATATGTGATCAAAGAACACAATGACCTCCCCGGACCTGGGAGTAGGAGGGCATTCATTACCCGGAGCTCGCCACTTCAAAACAGACCGAGGGCCTAAGGTACCAATTTCAGAAATTTTGACCAAGTCTTCTTATGTAATAATAGAAGGGACCCAATCGCAGGAGACATACTGCTTGGCCATTGCAATGGAAGGACAAGTACTGGAAAAGATAAAGTGCAGAAAACGGATTATGCGGGTACAGCAGTATAAACCGAAACTTATGAAAGTTACGCGACGGTTTGAACTGAGGACTAATGGCATGGTTAAACCGGCAATTACAGCGAGCTACGTCATTTCCGGTTCACGACAGCAAAAGAGGAACAGCTAAACCATCGCGTTCAATTTCAAAAAATTTGCAAGAACGGGGCATAACAGTTTAAACCGGAGTATATCTAATGGATCTACAAAGGAGAAGAAACAGTTTCCTTGTAAACAGCTAAGTGGAACAGATCTGGACGTGCAAGGAAAAGAAAAAATTAAGTGCAAGAAAATACAAGAAGAAACGCCAGGGATCTTATGCGGAGCAGATGAATCTATAAGATTAAGTATAGGTGGCGAGATCTAAAGTTAATACTAGCGGAAGATCTGTTGACTGGGCCTAAAGGTCACAATTTTTTTTACGAAGTATGTATCTACGAGGAACAAGACGAAGCTTTCATTGAAAACTCTAATGGCGGAAGAACAAGGGAAGAACCCTAGAAGACACAGATCGGTAATGAGGAAGAAAGGACATACCTGAACAATGGAGGACAGCGGCGGAGTTCTCTGGTCGAAACAGATTGATGCAGCGGTCAGGGAAGTCTTGACTCGGCGAGGAGACGGCGGCGCTCCAAGCTCGGGCGTCAATGGAGTCTTGAAGCTCGGGCAGCGAACGAAGGAAGAAGAGGCGAGAAGAAGGAAGAATGAAGGGGGGGCGGCGGTATTTATAAGCGAAAGGACAGATGCGAAGCGACAGGTGCGGGATTCGAGGGGGCAAAGATTGGATAAAGATCCTTGTGACGCCTCGATTTTCGGATAACCATTAAACAAAGCTACGGTACAGATCACAGCGTTAAATGCGGAGATGATGTCACGGTCAGATCTGGTGAATCTCGAAGATGATGTCAGAGCCGGTTTACAAGAGCGTGAATACAGAAGAAAATTATACAAGACAAAGAAGACTGATATGAACAAGTTCAAATCATTCTGGGGCCTAATATCAGGGATATGACTAGCAGGTATAAACCGGCTAGTGTAAACCGGCTTAGTTATATTATACTTGGTTGTAATATTTAGTAAAGGCTACGGCCCATGAGATCTTAGGGCCCATGTGTAGAATTAAGATTTGTAAACCGCCAAGCGATGTAACTTGAGAGATAAGGAAGAAAAGACAGAGACCGAGGCGGATACAAGTATGAGCCGGCCTCGGGACTCTGTAAACCGGACCAGGCGTCACCTCTTTATAAAGGGACGACCCGGCGACGGTTCAGGGACAAGCAATAATCAACCTGTCGAGACACAGGCAAGCGAATCCGCTCCCTGTAATCCGACGCCCAAGCAATACCAAACCAACTAGACGTAGGCTTTTACCTTCATCGAAGGGGCCGAACTAGTATAAACCCTCTGTGTCCTTTGTGTGCTATGAACCCCTTCAAGCTAACTCGTGCGATGGTTCCATCATCAAGTCCGTTAAACCGGACATCTGCTGTGCTATTTCCACGACACTATGGGTGGGACTCGCAACTTAATACCAGCGAGATGTTCAGGATAGATATCTCAAGGTGGATGATTAGTAGAGATATTGATGGATTTCGGTCTACTTACTTTGGCGTACCGCCCATGCTTTGAACCTCAACCTTTCTTGCAATGTAGTCAGCATTGGTTTGCGCACATGGTTCTGTCAATTGCCCAGCTGTAATTCGTTTACCTCACATAGCTGTTTTATCGTCTTTTGGGAGAGAGACATCACTAGTGAACATCATGAGACTCCGGTCCATATTACCATCATTGATCACATCCACTATTTACTTTTCGCATTTATTTACTATTGCAAACATTATCTATCACTACTATCATTTGCGTTTAATCCTTTGTGAACTACAAGGCCGGAGGGATTGACAACCTCTCTGTACTCGTTGGGAGCGAAGTTATTTGTATCTGTGTGCAGGTCCATGTTGATTGCTAATATATGGCGCCGTTAGCAGTTGACACCTTCTTGTTGAACCTAGGAGTCTCTGGGGATTCGATCCTTGGTATCTTGCCAAGGGAAAAACTTCCGCAACACTACATCTCACACCTTCCACTTGGGGTAACCAACGAGGGGCGAGAAGCCCATCAAGGAGTTTTTCTGGCGCCGTTGCCGGGGACTCCACTCTTCAGGATAGGGGAGTTGCATGCTATCTTTTACCTTTGCTCTTTAGTCTTGTTAGTTTACCTTTCAGTTTTGCTTTAGTATCTTTTTATCGAAAATCACAAAAATATTTATCTTGCTTGCTTGCTACTATGGGTTCCACCGAGAACACCAAGTTGTGTGACTTCACTAGTCACAACAACGATGACTTTATCAGCACACCTATCACTACACCTGCTACTTCAGCACCTTCATATGAAATTAAACCTGCTTTACTGAACTTAGTCATGAAAGATCAATTCTCCGGTGCTGGAGATGATGCTGCCTTACACTTGAACAACTTTGTTGAACTTTGTGATATGCAAAAGTACCGAGAAATAGATGGTAATATTGTTAAGCTTAAGCTTTTTCCTTTCTCCTTGAGAGGAGGAGCTAAAATTTGGTTTCAGACTTTGCCTAGAAACAGCATAGATTCATGGGACAAGTGCAAAGATGCTTTTATCGGAAAATACTATCCACCTGCTAAAATTATCCAACTTAGAAGTAACATAATGAATTTTAAACAATTGGATAATGAACACGTTGCCCAAGCTTGGGAACGTATGAAATCTCTTATCAAGAACTGCCCTACTCATGGTTTGACTACTTGGATGGTTATCCAAACTTTTTATGCAGGCTTGAACTTTACCTCGCGGAACTTGTTAGATTCAGCCGCGGGAGGAACTTTTATGTCAACTACACTTGGTGCTGCCACGAAGCTTCTCGATGAGATGATGACCAACTATTCCCAATGGCACACCGAACGCGCTCCAACAGGTAGGAAGGTAAACTCTGTCAAGGAGATTTCCTCCCTTAATGAAAAAGTTGACTTGATCATGTCTCTACTTTCGAAGCAATCTTCTGTTGATCCTCGTTATGATCCTTTAGATTCTGTGATTGCTGATGCTTATAGGAGTAACTTTGGTAGTAATCCTAGACCGTTACCCTCTAATTCCTATGGGAACAACAATGCTTATCCTAGCACCAAGAACTCCATCCAAAAAGATAGAGATTTGCCTGGCTATGAGAAACTGCTAGAAATAGAGAAGGCCACTAAGAATTACATGCACACCCAATATGAACAAAACAAAACCTTCTCAAGGCAATTAAATGAGCATACTACTATCTCGCAAGACATTAGTAGACGATTAGAGAACATAAATATTGAGATTTCTAACCTCCAGACTAGACTCACTATCACTGAGACCCAAGTTTCCAATATGTCCCACACACAAGCCACTTTGATAAACCAAATGGCAGCTAAACCCGAAGTGGTTGCATCCCTAAGGGAGGAAGAAGATAGAATTAAGAGCCTTCCTACCCACCACACTATTGCTACTATCCAAGTTGTTGAGGATATCCAAACTCTTAGCACCCAATGTACTCCTGGTCCCGATGGACCTATTAATGGTGATGCTATGACTATAAAAACTACCAAACAAGTGAACCTAAAGGACACCACTTCCACTTTACTTGATGCTAATGACCTTGATTTTGATAATTGCACTCTTACCGAAGTTATTGATTTCCTTCACAAGATGTCTAGAGACCCCCGCACTAGCATGCTTAATCTTGCCTTCACAGAGCATATCACTAATGCTCTCATCAAAGCTAGGGAGGAGAAACTTAGAGTAGAAGCCTCCATACCTAGAAAGCTAGAAGATGGTTGGGATCCTATGATAAAAATTAAGTTGAATGACTTCTCTTGTTATGCATTATGTGATGTTGGTGCTAGTACCTCTGTTATGCCCAAAAGAATATATGATATGCTTAAATTGAAACCTTATGATTCTTGTTCTTTTGGTGTTCGTCTCGTTGATTCTTCAATAAAGAAACCTTTGGGGAGGATCGACGATATTCTTATCGTTGTCAATGATAATTATGTTCCCGTTGATTTCACTATTATGGATATTGAATGTGATCCTTCTTGTCCAATAATTTTGGGACGTCCCTTTTTACGCACCGTTGGTGCTATCATTGACATGAAAGAGGGTAATATAAAATTTCAGTTTCCTCTCAAGAAAGGGATGGAACACTTCCCTCGAAAGAAGATCAAGTTACCTTTTGAGTCCGTTGTACGGGCTAGCTATTCTTTTACTCTTGATAAAACTTGATCTCTATGCATTATGCCTAGCTTAAAAGGCATAAAAGAAAGCGCTTTTGGGAGGCAGCCCACATGAATAAAATTTTATTTTGCTTTTGTTGTGTCTTGATGTTGTTTACTACAGTAGCATCATCATTGTATCTTTGCTTTTCAATTTTGTGCCAAGTATAGCCTCTGATTGTTAGAAAGTTCAAAAGTTGTGAGGTGCTGTCCAGGAAACAGATTCTGTCCTTGGATAGAAAAATTCGTATAAAAACACCAGATCATCTTTTTCGTCTGAATTTTTTCTACAGCGTTCTCTATATAATTGTCTTTCGTGCTTCTGTTCTGAGTTTTTTTATTTGAGTTGCAGAAGTGCCCCGAACAAATCAATTACTACCTGCTGTTCTGTTTTTCACAGATTCTGTCCTGTTTTGCCTTTCTTTCATTTTGCAAATCAAGAGCTTGCTTTTTCTTTGCAAAAACCTTTTGGCAATCTTGATAAACAGTAGAACTTCAAGAATATCCTTATTTTCAGCAAGGTATAATTATTTTATTAAGGGTACTAACCTCGCTAATCAGATTACAATGAGTTATGTATGAAGGGAGTTTTCAAGTGTGCGAGGGAAGATGATAAAAAGATTCAGGAGTGTCAAGCGCTCAAGCTTGGGGATGCCCCCGTGCACCCCCAAGAAATATTCAAGGAGACTCAAGCATCTAAGCTTGGGGATGCCCCCATGCATCCCCTTCTCCATCAACATTATCAGTTCGTCTTTCGTTCCACTATATTTTAATCACTTCATGTGTTATGTGTTATGCTTGGAGCGTCTTGCTTTTAGTTTCCTTTTTAGTTTTTCATAACGAGTCGGAACTCAGCTTTCTTTATGTGGGAGAGAAACACGCTCCACTTCTACCTAGAACATAACATAGAATTTTCATGTCTATCTTTGCTGTGTGTGTTCTTTGTCTTTTAATAACTACTATCATGCTCAGCTCTTAGTATTCATGCTTACCTTTTCAAAGAGCTTTTGTTTAGTTGGTTGCTTGAACTCTCTTTAATTATCATGCTTATCTAATTAAGAGAGTTTGCTTCTGTTGCATTGGTTGATATGTCTATGATAAAGATGCTACGTGCATGATGGCGCTTAGTAGTTCAGGTTTTCTTATGGTTAGTCTCAAATAGCTGGGGGATTCCCAATGTGTTATTGGAGTACCAACATGATTTGTTTGCCAATGATGTGGTATGGTTTAGTAATATCTTCCTTTGAGAATTTATTTTGATTGACTTGGCGTATGCTCACGCATATTTAAGACTGTAAAGAAAGTCTGTCAAGCCTTGATGATCTTTTATTTCTGAGTAGCGATATAACTTCCATGCCTGATTCAATATTGCTTTGTCGCTCTGCATGATTATGACCGTCATTGCTCTCTTAGTTGGTCGCTCCCAGTCTTTTGCTAACCTCCACCTGTACTAAGCGGACTGACTGCTTGTGCATCCACATCCTTTTAAACCAGTTATGCCATATGAGTCCACCATACCTACCTATATGTGGTATTTCACCGCCACTCCAAGTAATTTACATGTGCTACCTTTAAAACCTTCAGTTTTTGCAATACATAGCTCATGGGAAAGTAGCTTAAAAACTATTGTGGTAAAGAATATGTTGCTGTCGGTGTACTAAGGTAGGGGTACCTCAGTACCCCAACTTGTGCACGGGCAGTTGCAGCTTCCCGCGGTAGGGTTTACCGCGTGCTCGCCGGAGACCTTCCTGCTCCATATCAAACCATTCAAAAACAAAGTATACAAGACAGAAGATCGAGACCCCGGCAAGCGGAGCTTGCCGGGAAGGCCGTTCCAGGCTCAAGATTACATCACTCACGCAAGGCCCTGGCAAGAGGAGCTTGCCAGGAAGATTAGAAGATTATATCATGGAAGACACGCCTCGGCGCTATATGCGTCCCGGCGAGGGCCCGGGGAGCGACAAGCTTCAGAGCCCGGCAAGCTCCCGGGCCCGGCAAGGTCAAGACCCCGGCAAGGTGCTTGCCGGGAGAGTTGCGTTGTGTGCCCGCGCTCCAGCTCATCGTCCCACGCGTCGCCCTGGGGCCATTCCAGGGACGCGTGGCGGATGGCTGCGCAGCCTGGGGGACACGGTGGCACTTCACGGTGGTGAAGCCATCGCCGTGGCGAACGGAGACGCAAGGGCGGGAGCTTTTGGGGTCGACGGCGACGGGCATTAAATGCCCTTGTCCCCCATTGTCAAAGTAGGTAGCAACCACTGTTCATGCACTGTAGCTCCACTATTCCCGCACTGTTACAACTACCACCTCTTTTACGTTTTTACCCCTTTCTCCTACGTTGACACCTGTCGGTGACCCCTTGCACTATAAAAGGAGGCCCATGTACAACGTGGAGGGGGTTCGGAACCTAGATCACTCATACGCTCGGTGTAGCTGCTTCTTCAAGCTCCCGAGCTCTCCAACTCAATACACAACTAAGCAGGAGTAGGGTTTTACGCGTCTACCGCGGCCCGAACCTGGGTAAAACTGCCCGCGTGCTCGCTACGATCTGCTCTTCGTGCTCCCTCCGCCCTCGTACCGCACAGACAAGGGGCTCCGGTCCCATAGGTGTTCGTGGCAGACAGTTTCCCCCGACATCTTTGGCGCGCCAGGTAGGGGGCGTCGAGGTTGTGCGAATCTGATCCGGCGTTCGCGCGGGCGCATTCTTCATCAACCTCTCCAGTTTCATCAGCAACTTCATCAGCAACAGCACCATGGCCCCGAAGAAGAAGGCTTCGGAGGTCGGAGGCCCGTCTGCGTCTCATCCGCCGTCACCAGAGCCAACGGTGGGCGGGGGAGACGCCGTCGGAAGGGTGGTCGCCGGCGAGGACACTCGCGGCGCCACCAAATCCAAGGACAGGACGGACGACCGAGCCTCGGTCTCCGTGGACGCGCCGCGTCCATCTCAGCACACGACAACCCAGCAGCGCCATGTCACAGGAGGTGGCATCCGCTTGTTGGGCCAAGGACAAACCGGAGGTTCGCGGGATGCCCCGGACCACCGTCCGGGCACGAGCAAAGCGAAGGCGCCGGGGCGGGACCCTGCTCCTTCTAACGCTGTTAGGAGTTCGAGCATATCCCGCTCCTCGCACCGCTCGCCCCCGTTCCCCTCCACTCCAGCAGAAGCGCTCGCAAGGGCGCAACTGCTCCTCGACTTCCCTCCAGCGGCAGACAAGGCCGAGGACTGGAGGGCCACCATCCAGAGCCTGATCGCCTTCGCCAACAACGATTCTCCACAGCAGCCGGCGGCCTCGCGGCCGCGGCAAGCTGAGAAGACGAAGGCCGACGGCGACAAGACCGCTGGGGGCGCGACAACCGTGCACTCCCAGCCGCAGAAGCAGAAGACGTCGCCCCGTCAGAACAACGCCGACGACGGCTCCACGGCATCGTCGGATCCGCGGGCTCGTCGGGACCAGCGCCAGGTCCTTGACGACCGGCGACAAGAAGACGCTCGCACAACAATCGAGCGCCGCCGAGAAGCTCGGCGACAATCAGACCAGAGGGCTGGAGACGCTGTCGGCGCGCGCGCGCCCGGTGAACCAGGCGACTTGCCGTACGCGGCAGGCTGCCCTGCGTTTACCCGTGAGCTGCGGCGCGTCCAGTGGCCCAGCATGAAGAATTTCAAGCCCGACGTACCGGAAAAGTACGACGGCAAGACGCACCCCTCGGAATTCCTCAGCGTCTACACCATCGCGGTGCAGGCTGCCGGGGGGCGCGACGAGAAGATCTTGGCGAACTACTTCCCGCTCGTGCTTAAGCCGAACGTTCGTTCGTGGCTTATGCACTTGCCGGAAGGCTCCATTTCTTCTTGGGCAGACCTTTGCCACCAGTTTGTTGGCGCCTTCACCGGCGGCCACAAACCCCACGGCCAGGAGAGCGATCTCCACATTTTGGCCCAGAAGGAAGGAGAGCCCCTGCGCAAGTACATCCAACGCTTCAGCCGTGTGCAACACAACATCCCTGATGTCCACCCTGCCGCGGTTATCAGTGCGTTCCACCAGAACGTGCGTAACCGCCGCATGCGTGAAGAAATGGCGATGACCAAGATTCGGGATGTCAGCGAGCTCTATGCTCTGGCTGACAAGTGCGCACGCGCAGAAGAGGGGAGGAGACTCCCCGGGGAGGATGCTGGCGCAGGAGGAAGCGACAGCGACGACGCCGCCCCGGCAAAGAAGGGCCGGCGGCGGAACAACAGAAGGAAAGGCAAGAAGGAAGTGCTTGCCGTCGAGAAGTCCGGCAAGGAGGCTCCCGCCAAGCAAACACAGGCTGGCGGCTCCGACAAGCAGTACTGCAAGATCCACCGCACCAAAGGCCACGATCTCTCCAACTGCAAACGCGTCGAGTATCTCGTCGAGCAGCAGAAGGCTGAGTACGAGAGGCGCGACAAGGAGAAGGCCCAAGGTGGCGGGGGAGAGCCAAGCAAGAAGCGGCCGTTCAATGGCCGGGGAGGACGCCGCGGCAAGGCCAAGCAGCGGCAAGGTGATCGACCTCCCCGGGGCCGCGACAAGGATGAAGAGGACGATGATGAAGACATGGAAGACGAAGATAACAGCGAGCAGGAGTTCCAAAAGGCCACGGAGGTCCTATGCGTCGACGGTGGCGCCTCTCTGCACACCTCCCACCGCCAGCTAAAGCAGTGGGTGCGTGAGGTGAATGCAGCGGAGCCGCCCGTGGAGTCACGCAAGCTCCTCAAATGGTCCAGCACGCCCATCATTTTTGATCTGGAGGATCACCCTGACCGCACCACCGCGGTCGGGTGCTTGCCGATGCTGGTCTCACCCACCATCCGCAACCTCAAGGTCACCAAAATGTTGGTTGACGGCGGGGCCGGGCTGAACTTGATCTCCTCTGCTGTGATCAAGAAACTCCAAATTCCAGATGGCGAGCTCGAAGAGACCGGTTCTTTCCAAGGAATCAACCCAGGAAGGAGCAAGCCCAAGGGGAAGATCACTCTGCCGGTGACCTTTGGCGGGGAGCTCAACTTCAGAACTGAGAGCATCACTTTCGACGTCGCCGATATTCCATTGCCATACAATGGAATACTCGGCCGTCCTGCCCTCGCCAAGTTCATGGCAGCTTCCCATTATGCCTACAACGTACTCAAGATGCCGGGGCCGATAAGCGTCATCACTGTCCATGGCGACAAGAAAGATGCACTTGTCTGCGCCGACAAGATCTACCGTGATGCGGCAGCTGCGGCCGAGAAGGATACACTTGCCGCTGAAGCTCCCGGGGGGAAGAAGACGAAGACCAAGTCCGGCAAGTGCTCTGGGACCCACTCCGGCAACCGCACCTCTTCGGAATGCTGCGCTGCCGTCGAGGACGCCCCATCGAGCTCCACCGGCAAGTGTAAGAAAGGAATGGCCGCTCCTCCGGCAACCAAGAAGGTGTCCGCCAAGGAGGACGGCACTGGTGGTACCTTCACCATCAGTGCCACGCTTGACAGCAAATAGGAAAGCGCGCTCGTTGCCTTCCTGCGGGCGAATGTCGATGTGTTTGCCTGGCAACCATCTGACATCCCCGGTGTTCCCAGGAAGGTAATTGAGCACAAGCTTGTTGTTTGTCCTCATGCGCGGCCCATCAAGCAGAAAGTGAGGAAGCAAGCCGTGGAGCGCCAAGAATTCATCAACGAAGAGATCAAGAAACTAGAGGCAGCAGGCCTAGTTAGAGGTGTGATCCATCCGACGTGGTTGGCAAATCCAGTCGTCGTGCGCAAGGCCAACGGGAAGTGGAGACTGTGTATAGACTTCACCGATGTGAATAAAGCATGTCCCAAGGATCCATTCCCTTTGCCGCGCATTGACCAGATCGTTGACTCCACTGCCGGATGTGAGCTACTCTGTTTTCTTGATGCATATTCAGGCTACCACCAGATCTTTATGGCCAAAGAGGATGAAGAGAAGACTGCATTTATCACTCCATGTGGCACTTATTGCTTCATACGCATGCCATTTGGACTGAAGAATGCAGGATCAACATTTGCAAGGGTAGTGTACACTGCTTTTGAGCCACAGATCCACAGAAATGTAGAGGCTTACATGGATGACATCGTGGTGAAAAGTAAGAGCAAGGAAACCCTAGTCCAAGATTTGGAAGAGACATTTCAGAACCTGCGCAGAATACAGCTCAAGTTGAACCCCGAGAAGTGCGTCTTTGGAGTTCCCTCCGGCAAGCTTCTCGGATTCTTTGTGTCACAGAGGGGTATTGAAGCCAACCCCGACAAGATTAAAGCCATTGAGCAGATTGAGGCCCCGAAGCGCGTCAAGGATGTCAGAAGGCTTGCAGGTTGTGTGGCTGCCCTCAGTAGGTTCATTTCGAAGTCTGCAGAACGCGCCCTACCTTTCTTCAAAATCTTGAAGAAGGCAGGTCCCATGAAGTGGACTCCGGAAGTGGAGGCAGCGCTGCAAGATTTGAAACGGTACCTGTCCTCCACTCCAATACTTGTCGCACCTAGACCACAGGAAAAGTTGCTGCTGTACCTAGCGGCAACCAACCAGGTGGTTAGTGCTGCGTTGGTAGCGGAGAGGGAGTCCGACGAGGAGGCTACACCACCGGCAAGCGAGTCCAGCGACAAGCAGGGGGCTGCTCCGGCAAGCTCTGGCCCCGGCAAGGACAACTCTGCGCAGGAACAGGAAGAAGTGCGGAAGAAGATGGTGCAGCGCCCAGTGTATTTTGTAAGTTCCCTTCTCCAGGGGGCTAGATCGAGATACTCTGGTGTGCAAAAGTTGCTTTTCGGCCTCCTCATGGCCTCGAGGAAGCTGCGCCATTACTTCCAAGCACATGAGATAACAGTGGTCACTCGCTTTCCACTGAAGAGGATATTGCACAATCCGGAAGCAACAGGCAGGATCGTTGAGTGGGCACTGGAGCTGTCGAGCTTTGGACTCAAGTTTGAAAGTACTTCAACCATACAGAGCCGAGCTTTGGCAGAATTCATAGCTGAGTGGACCCCAACGCCCGATGAAGAAGTCCAAGAAACAAGTGCACCCGTACAAGAAGCGACAAGTGAATGGGTAATGTATTTTGATGGTGCCTTCTCGCTGCAAGGCGCCGGTGCTGGCGTGGTACTCATCGCACCCACCGGAGAGCACCTCAAATATGTTATCCAGATGCACTTTCCCAGGGAGCAAGCGACAAACAACACTGCAGAATACGAAGGCTTGCTTGCCGGCCTCAGGATTGCGGCCGAACTTGGGATCAGGAAGCTGATTGTGCGGGGAGATTCTCAGTTGGTGGTCCGGCAAGTTAACAAGAGCTACTAGAGCCCTTTGATGGAAGCCTATGTAGATGAGGTGAGAAAGCTTGAAGTGCGCTTTGAAGGTCTGCAAATGGAGCACGTCCCGAGAGCTCAAAATGAAATAGCAGATGGCCTTTCAAAGTGCGCTTCGATGAAGTTACCTGTGGAACCAGGGACCTTCTTGCTCAAGCTGACTCAACCATCCGTTACACCATCAATTGGGCAGTCCAAGAAGAGAAAGTTGGTCTCCGGCGACTACTTGCCGGCGGATCTTCCAGAAACCGCCGCCAAGGTCCCCAAGATCAACAACCAGAACGCTGAGGAACAGTTTGCTCCTGCAGGTCCTCGGGCCTGTACAGTTGAAGCAAGCGTTCCCGACAAGCCTCGCCCCGGCGAGCTTGCCGGGGGACCATCAGCTCCGGCAGAGCCAGAGGTTCTTGCCGTAGAAGCTGAGGTCCCCGCAGCGGCCCTCACGCCTTTAGTCCTTGCCGTTGAGCCACAAGCTCCAGCATGGGCGCAGCAGATCGTCCGTTTTCTGCAAACTGGAGAACTTCCCGACGACCCAGAAGAAATAGAGAAGATAACCAGGCAGTCAAGTATGTACCAGTTCATGGACAACGAGCTGTATAGAAGAAGACTCAATGGTGTCAGATTGAAGTGCATCTCCAGGGAAGATGGACAGAAGCTGTTGGCAGAAATACACGGAGGCATATGCGGCCACCACATTGGCGCAAGGGCGCTTGCCGGGAAAGCTTTCCGGCAAGGGTTCTTTTGGCAAGAAGCCCTCCAAGATGCAACTGCACTAGTAACCAAGTGTGAAGCGTGCCAGTTCCATGCAAAGCAGATCCATCAGCCAGCTCAAGCTCTCCAAACAATTCCTTTATCCTGGCCCTTCTCGGTCTGGGGGCTCGATATCCTCGGCCCCTTCCCCCGAGCCGTCGGGGGCTTTGAGTACTTGTACGTTGCAATCGACAAGTTCACAAAGTGGCCAGAAGTGGAGCCAGTGAGAAAGGTGACAGCACAGTCAGCGGTCAGGTTCTTCAGGTCGATTGTTTGCCGTTTCGGAATCCCTAACAGGATTATCACCGACAACGGTACACAATTTACTAGTCGCACCTTCATGCAGTATGTCCAAGACCTTGGCGCCAAGGTCTGTTTCGCTTCTGTTGCTCACCCGAGGAGCAACGGTCAAGCGGAGAGGGCCAATGCTGAAGTGCTGCACGGACTCAAGACAAGGACCTTTGACAGGCTACGCAGGTGCGGAAGAAATTGGATAGAGGAGCTACCGGCGGCTCTTTGGTCAATCAGAACAACGCCAAGTCGAGCCACCGGACAGACACCCTTTGCTCTAGTCTATGGAGCAGAGGCAGTTCTCCCCACGGAACTCGTATACGGATCTCCTCGAGGGCTCGCTTATGATGAGCTCGAGCAAGAGCAACTGCGGCAAGATGATGCATTGCTCCTCGAGGAGGAACGTCTCCAGGCTGCTGTACGAGCTGCTCGATACCAGCAAGCCTTGCGCCGCTACCATAGCCGCAAGGTCAAGGCCAGGAGTCTCGAGGAAGGCGACCTTGTTCTTCGGCGCGTTCAGTCCGCCAAGAATTCCAACAAGTTGACGCCGAAGTGGGAAGGCCCTTATCGGGTGAGACAAGTCACGAGGCCCGGCGCTGTCCGCCTCGAGACCGAAGAAGGCTTACCGGTGAGCAACTCCTGGAACATAGAGCATCTTCGCAAGTTTCACCCATAAGGCGCGGTTGCCGTGATCCGCTCCGGCAACCACCTTTTGTACAAGCCTTGCCGATGTTGCATGTAACCCTTTGTACAAAGCCGGGCGCGGACCCCATGCATCAGTAAAGATTTTGTGTTTTGCGTTATTTACCTTTTGCATGCTTTTCTTTGATATTTGCATGTGTTATTTGGCATCTTGTGCAACATACACATCCGGTAAGCATTAGCACGCCGAAAGGCCATGTCTTGTTTCCCTCTTCTTTTCCTTTGCCTCTTAAGCAGAAGGAACGTTCCTCGCGCACAAGTTTGCCGGGGGGGAAGGAGATGGAGGAGGAACCAAGTGCTGTTCAAGAAAGAAAAGCCTTACCAAGAAGGAAGCAACATATGAAAGCTAAGTTATTGGAATTTGACCAGTTCAAATTTTTAAATTCTAGTTGTCTTCCTTGAACAATCACACTTTGTATGGAAAACCTGTGCGCGGAGGAACCTACCCGTAGCTAGCTGCACCTTTGTCTTGTTTCCGAGTACGCTCAACGATCTAAGTGAGCTGCGACAAGTGTCGCGCCCTTACTTCGTTTTCGAGTTCGCTCAGCAAGCTAAGTGCGTTGCGACTAGCTGCGGCAAGGTTGCTTGCCGGTGAGACCTTGGCCAGCAGGCTGCTCAGAGTCCAGCACTCAGCGCTCGCGGCAAAGGCCCCTTGCCGGCAAGCTCCCCGGGAGCGTAGGGTGAAAAGCATACAAAGTAAATGACCAAGACAAGGAAGATAACATTGCACTGATTGATCAAAATGAGATAAATATCTTACAAAAGATAACTTGTTGCAATGATTAATGAGTTCACAAACATCCTATGCAGCAACAAAAAGAGATCAAGAAAAAGGAAGCCTAGTCAACGCGGTCGCCCTCAATCCTGGGGATCTTGTTCACCTTGGCGATGATGTGGGCGACCTGCTCCTTCAGCACCTCCATGTTGGCGTCGGCCGGCAGGCTGCGGAGAACGTTGGTGAGGTTTATGCCGGGATTGCAGTATACAATCTTCGTCAGCACGCGCTCCAAGGTTCCCGTGCAGAGCAGGCGCGACTCCTCGGCCAGCTGCGCCGGGATCTTCTTCCGAAGACCTGCAAGAGCCGGCGCGATCCCTCTGAAGAAGAGGCTGAGCTTGGCGCTGTGAGGGAGGTCCGGATCCGGGGAGTAGATGAGATACTCGACTTTCAGCGCCAGCAGCTCCTGGTCGATGTTGGACGCAGAAGATACCAAGTCCTCGGTCCATACCTCAATGGTATGGCGGAAGTTCTCGGCCGCCTTGTTGGCGCTGTCCACCAAGGCTCGCTCCTTGCGGAGCTCCTCCTTCAACTTGGTCTCCCGATCCCGGGCGGCGTCAAGCGAGTCCTTCAGTGTGGAGACCTTCAGCTCCAGATCCTCGATGGAGTCCTTGGCGGCCTTCAACTCGTCGCCCCTCTCAGAAAGACGCACCTGGAGTTCTGAGTTAGTGTGGGCGTCCTTCTCGCGCTCTATATTGAGCGCGGCGACCTTCTCCACGCTCGCCTTCAGCGACTCCTCCAGTCGCGCGACCTTGGCGGCGAGCTCCTCCTTGGCGGTCTCCGCGGTAGCCGCGGCAGCTCTCGCCTCCTTCAGCTCCCCGCCAAGGGCCTGCTCCCGAGCGGCAAGTTCTTCCTCGTGGGCGTCGAGGTTGACCTTCCGCTGGGCGAGTTCTCCTTCTCGCCGGGACAGCTCCACCCCGGCGAGCCGCTGCTGCTCTTCGGCCTCGGCCTTCTCCAGCACACACTCTTGGTATTCTCCGGCGAGTCGCTCGCGCTCCTCCGCCACCTCGCGGAGGGCCGCCTGGTTGGCGGCGCTGAGCTCCGCCGCGCGCTTCTCCATCTCCGCGGCGGCCTTGGCGGCGAGGGCCTCCCGACAAGCAAGCTTCGCCTGCCTGGCCCGGTAAAGGGCCAGGAGCTGGTGAAGCAGCTTCTCCTCCTCAGGCCCTTCGCTTCCACCGGGCGCCTCGACGATCTTCAAGCCCGCGGAGGCGAGGACCTCTCCATCAAAGACCTCGCCCTCCGCGGGAGCTCGTGACGAAGAACCCCACGGCACCTGGATGAAGACGCCGTTGGGGGCTTCGAGATAATAGCCGGCTTGCTCCGTTCCGGCGGAGGGGTCGGCGGCCGGCGCAGCACTTGATGCTCCCGCCGCCTCCGGGTCGGCGGTGCGGTCGCCGTCCCCCTCCCCGGCCGCTGCGTCCGCAGCCGGAGCGGTCTCTGGCGCAGCTGGCTCGGCGGCTCTCGCCGTGTCCTCGGCGACAGGGGCGTCGCCGCCGCCGCCCTGCGCGCCCTCCTCCTCGATGATGACGACTTCCGTCTCCATCTGCTCGGGGGGAGGAGGATCTAGAAGAAGAAGAAGAAGCAAAACAAAGTTCAAGCAAATATCCAAAAAGAAACGACTCCAAGAAGACGAAATTGCAAAACCTACCTTGGCGGACGTCGTCAGCGGCAGGCTCCCTCGCCGGGGAGCTCTGCCTTGGCGGAGTGGCCGCCCTCGCCGGGCTGCTCGCCCTTGGCGGAGTACCCGCCCTTGGCGGAGCGCTCTCCCTTGCCGGGGAGTTCGGCCTTGGCGGGGACGGCGGGGCCTGTGGCTCCTCGGGGGCGACCTCCGGACGCTCCTGCGGCTGTGGCTCCGCCTCTGCACAAGTCAAGACAAAATAATCAGGATATTAGCACAAGGACAGATGCTCAAGCGCACCCGACAAACCCAGACTTACGCTGGGGGCTGCGCTGGGGGCTGCTCCTCGGAGCAGCGCTCGGGTCCGGCAAGCTTGGCTCCGGCACGTCCCCAGTTGCCGCGGCGGGCGAGTCGTCCACGACCTCGACCACGGGCACCTTGGCTCTCTTTGCCACTCGCTCCGCCAAGGTCCTGAAATCAAAGCAAAAAAAAACAAGATTAGCATCAACAATAATCAAGACGAAATTTGAGAAGATGAAGGATATCGAGTTCTTACTCCTGCTCCTCCTCGTCGTCGTCGCTCAAGGCGGAGAAGTCAAACTCCACCTGGGGCGCGTCTGCGCGAGGAGCGGGAGGCGAAGACTCCCTCGGGCGCTTGGCGGTCCCCGGGGCTGGGGGCTGCGAAGACCCAGCCCCTGTGGTAGCCGGGGCCCGGGGAGCGGGCGGAGCCGCCGCTCCGCTCCGTGAAGACTCCTGTCGGCTCGACGCCGGCCTGCGAGGCGCCTCTTTTGTGGCCTGCTTGCGGGGCGCCTCCGTCGTGGCCTGCGCGCGGGCCGCCTCCGCTGTGGCTGGTGCGCCGGTCGCCCCCGGCGCAGCTTGGCTCCCCCGGGGAGCTGTCCGGCGAGCTGGTTGTTGCCGGGGCGCCTGCGCCCTCTCTCCCGTCGCCGTCTTGCGGAGATGCTTCAGTGGAGACCGCCTAGGGCTTGCCCGGGGCGGGGAGGTCTCCGACGACGAGGAGAGGTTGTAGGCATAGAGCTCCGTTGACCCGCCGGAGTCCTCGGCGGCCTCGGCATCCTCCTCCTCTTCCTCCTCCCCGGCTGGCTTGCTGGGCCCAGCGCCCTGCACTGCGGCCTCCTTCCCTCCGGCGCCTCCGCTCCCTCCGGCGCCTCCGCTCCCTGCGGCGCCCCTGTTCCCTCCGGCGGCGCGGCCTCTCGCCGCGGCCTCCGTCTGGATCCCGATGATCCCGGAGTGCCTCAAGGATGGGACCTCGGCGAGCTCGTCGGGAGGCAGCTTCAGTAGCCTGTGGATGTCCGCCTCCTCCGCTTGGCAGGACGCCTCCGCAGCATCTGCCTCGTCGGGCGTGTAGCCGAACTCTCCTGCCGCTGCGGCCACGGCGGCCTCTTCAACCCGAGAAGCGATGTACGCTATCTCCTGGTCGGTGGTGTCCCGCGTCAGCTCCCGGGTCTCGTTCTTGTTCTTCGCCACCTCCACAAGGTTGTCGAAGAAGCTGAGGATGTCAGATGGCTTGGGCGGAATCCATGTGCGGTCCACGCCGTGCGAATCACACGCGGGCATCATGGCGCGGAGAGGATCGCAAGCCGTACTGTTGCAAAGGGGCACCACTCCCCGGGGCCCCCTGAACCATTCCGGGTGGGCCGGGTCGTGCTTAAACAGCTCCCGGACCATCCCCTTCAGCTCCAGCGACGTGAAGTTGTAGTTGAGCCCGGGCCGCAACCTCATGATATCCGCCGAGTTGCCGTACTCCCAGGCCGGCCTTTTCCTGTCTTGGAGAGGGGCGATGCGGCGGCGGAGGAAGTCTGTGCCTACTTCTGCGACGGACAGCCTGGCGGTCCGGAGACGCAGAATCCTGATGAGGGCGACGTTGAGCTTGCCGTCGTCCGAATCTAGCTCGCTCCAGTCCCTGCCGCGCACGATGGGCGTTGTGCGCGGCGCGGTGAAGGATTGCGGCTGGTCCTCGACAATCCAGCACCATTCCGCACGCCACTCCTCCCACTTGCCGCGGAGCTCCCCCGGCAAGTAGGACTCCTTCTTGTTCAGACGAAAGACCCAAGATATTCCTCCTGAGAGGGGGGTGCCGGCCTCTGCCCTAGGAGTGAAGAAGTGCCTAAACAGCGCTACGTTTGGGTGTATTCCTATATAGTTTTCGCACATGTGTGCGAAAACCGCCATTGTGAGGATGGCGTTGGGGGTGAAGTCAAGAAGATGGAGGCCATAGGTGTGCATTATGTCACAGAAGAAATCGGAAAAAGGAGGGCAAAGACCGCAGTGGAAGAAGGCTGCGAAGAAATAGTACCCGCCGGGGTAGTTGTCCTTGGCGGCGGCCGGATAAGCTCGAGTGCGGGGGTGCGCCTTGGTTCCCTTGGACCAGAACAACCAATACTTGTTCCAGAGTTCCCGCGCGCTGAGCTTCGGCGGAAAGACGAGGTTCCGCTTCCGATACGCGGCGAGCCTCGCCGCTTGCTCCGATTTCTCCTTCTTGGCCTTCTCCGCCTTCGCCTTGTCGGTCTTCGGGGCCATGGCGGAGGCGGCAGAGGAAGGGGGGCGAAGAGCCCGGCGACGCCGGAGATGCAGACGGCGGCGGCGGAGGTGTGGAGGCGGAGCGCAAAGGGGATCTCTGGAGGAAGAAGAAGATGCAATGAAAGCGTAAGGAGGGGAACCGCTCCTGCTTCCTCTGCTTTTATGGGGAAGTGGGGGGCGTTTCGCCCTTTCCATTAAAAGAACGTGGGCACGTCCCATCCCACGACGCCGCAATCGACGCGTGCCGTTACGGGGGGACGCGGCGGATGCGGAAGAGGATCCAGCGCGCTGTGGGCCGCGTGTGCCCGTGCACTGTTTTGGGCCTGGCCCAACAGCGCTCGGCACCGTGTGTGGCCCAGGCCCGGGGGCTCCTGTCGGTGTACTAAGGTAGGGGTACCTCAGTACCCCAACTTGTGCACGGGCAGTTGCAGCTTCCCGCGGCAGGGTTTACCGCGTGCTCGCCGGAGACCTTCCTGCTCCATATCAAACCATTCAAAAACAAAGTATACAAGACAGAAGATCGAGACCCCGGCAAGCGGAGCTTGCCGGGAAGGCCGTTCCAGGCTCAAGATTACATCACTCACGCAAGGCCCTGGCAAGAGGAGCTTGCCAGGAAGATTAGAAGATTATATCATGGAAGACACGCCTCGGCGCTATATGCGTCCCGGCGAGGGCCCGGGGAGCGACAAGCTTCAGAGCCCGGCAAGCTCCCGGGCCCGGCAAGGTCAAGACCCCGGCAAGGTGCTTGCCGGGAGAGTTGCGCTGTGTGCCCGCGCTCCAGCTCATCGGCCCACGCGTCGCCCTGGGGCCATTCCAGGGACGCGTGGCGGATGGCTGCGCAGCCTGGGGGACACGGTGGCACTTCACGGTGGTGAAGCCATCGCCGTGGCGAACGGAGACGCAAGGGCGGGAGCTTTTGGGGTCGACGGCGACGGGCATTAAATGCCCTTGTCCCCCACTGTCAAAGTAGGTAGCAACCACTGTTCATGCACTGTAGCTCCACTATTCCCGCACTGTTACAACTACCACCTCTTTTACGTTTTTACCCCTTTCTCCTACGTTGACACCTGTCGGTGACCCCTTGCACTATAAAAGGAGGCCCATGTACAACGTGGAGGGGGTTCGGAACCTAGATCACTCATACGCTCGGTGTAGCTGCTTCTTCAAGCTCCCGAGCTCTCCAACTCAATACACAACTAAGCAGGAGTAGGGTTTTACGCGTCTACCGCGGCCCGAACCTGGGTAAAACTGCCCGCGTGCTCGCTACGATCTGCTCTTCGTGCTCCCTCCGCCCTCGTACCGCACAGACAAGGGGCTCCGGTCCCATAGGTGTTCGTGGCGGACAGTTTCCCCCGACAGTTGCCTATGTATCTTATTTCTTATAAGTTGCTTGCTGAGCGGTAACCATGTTTCTGGGGACGCCATCAACTGTTACACTTTTGTTGAATATCATGTGAGTTGCTATGCATGTTCGTCTTGTCTGAAGTAAGGGTGATTTGCCATTGAGTTGAATGAGTATGCATATTGTTAGAGAAGAACATTGGGCCGCCAACCAAAGCCATGTATCATGGTGGAAGTTTTAGCTTGGACATTAATCCTCAATCTCCTATGAGAATATGCTTAAGCATTAAAGAGGAGTCCATTATCTATTTTCTATGTTGTCCCGGTATGGATGTCCTCAAGTTGAGATCTATCAAAAACGAGAAATCAAATGCGATCTATCTCCTTGGACCTTTGTACAGGTGGCATAGAGGTACCCCTTTGTGACACTTGGTTGAAACATATGTAATGCAATGATAACTCATGGAAATCCGAGCTAATTAGGGCAAGGTGCGAGCACTATTGGTATTCGATGCATGAGGCTTGCAACTTATAAGATGTCTTATGCATAACACATATGAAGTACTACTACCGTTGACAAAATTGCTTCTATGTTTTCAAAATAAAAAGCTCTAGCACATAACCATTCTTTTACTTTTATGTTGGGTCTCCACCTTCTTTTAAAGCACCAACTACTGAGAGCATGATTGTCATTCTGAGTGTAATGTGCATTGTCCCAAAGTAGCATTGTCTTTTGCATGATTGTGATATCGTTTATTCTGAAATCATTGTATCTAGTCATCACTTAAACCTTGAAGGTGCCCCTGCATTTATGTTTTGCTTCACTAAAGGGGGCAAGCTAGATATCACTTTATCATATTTGCACATCATGTTCATTGCAAATCTTCTTGATGATTCAGTTTCATATTGTAAAACTTTCAGTCCTTTGTGATTTTCTCATTAGGCAACTTAATTACTATAGAATCATTGTCTCAGTAAGCTTTTTGTCATATGACTATGAAAAAGTCCTATATGGTTAATAGCATGTCACCACAGAAATTATTCTTGTTATCATTTACCTACTTGAGGACGAGCAGGAATTAAGCTTGGGGATGTTGATACGTCCAAAACGTATCTATAATTTCTGCTTGCTCCATGCCTCTTTTGGGTGATATTGCTATGATATTCATACACTTCCATACACTTTTGATCATATTTGGACTAACCTATTAACTCAGTGCACCCCAGTGCCAGTTTCTGTTTTCGGCTGTTTTTGTATTTCAAGTTTTCACATTACGAGAACTGCCAGGAAAAATCCAGAAAAATTATATAAAAAATCAGCGTTCCAGAACCTACCATGCGTCCGAAGGACAGCCGGGGGGGCCACCGGGGCTCCAGGCGCCCTGGCGGCGCGCCCCAGGGGGGCGCCTGGGCCCCCCGAGCCCCGTCTGGTGCCCCCCTTTGGCATATATTTAGAGCGTTTCCCGAAACCCTCGAGACAGGAACTCTTTTTCGCGATCTCATCTCTGTTCCGCCGCCGCTGCCGCTTCCAAGATCGGGAGAACCAGGAGAACTCTTCCTGGCACCCTGCCGGAGGGGAGGATCACCACCGGGAGCCTCTCCACCACCATGGACGCCTCCCGGATGAGTTGTGAGTAGTCTCCCTTGGACCATGAGTCCATGACCAGTAGCTATGTGATGTTCTCCTCCCGTTCTTGTGCTTCACTAATTAGTCCTCGTGAGCTGCCCTACATGATCGAGGCACATATGTAATCCTTATGCTGTTGCTATGATGAGTTTGCTGGGATCCGATGGATTATGAGATTATGTTCAGATTGTGTTTGAGTAATATATTTGATTCACCTCTTTTATATTTATGTTCGTAAGTAATTCTTGCATGTTCTCCGTTGTTATTTATTGCTTTGGCCAAGTGGTAGGTAGTGACTCCAAGAGGGAACGTTATGCTTGATTGTGGGTTCATGCCCCTCGATGACTAGCTTGAGTGACAGAAACATGAGTCTAGGGGATGTGTTGTTGCCACAAGGGGGAAAACAACGGTGCTTGTGCCCGCGGGTGCAAGGATTGTTTACTTTACGCAAAGTTCTTTTAATGCAATTGTCTGTTGCATTGAGTTTACACTATGGGTGGGACTCGCAACTTAATACCAGGGAGATGTTCTGGATAGATATCTCAAGGTGGATGATTAGTAGTAGATATTGATGGATTTCGGTCTACTTACTTTGGCGTACCACCCATGCTTTGAACCTCAACCTTTCTTGCAATGTAGTCAGCATTGGTTTGCGCACATGGTCCTGTCAATTGCCCAGCTGTAATTCGTTTACCTCACATAGCTGTTTTATCGTCTTTTGGGAGAGAGACATCACTAGTGAACATCATGAGACTCCGGTCCATATTATCATCATTGATCACCTCCACTATTTACTTTTCGCATTTATTTACTATTGCAAACATTATCTATCACTACTATCATTTGCGTTTAATCCTTTGTGAACTACAAGGCCGGAGGGATTGACAACCTCTCTGTACTCGTTGGGAGCGAAGTTATTTGTATCTGTGTGCAGGTCCACGTTGATTGCTAATATCTGGCGCCGTTAGCAGTTGACACCTTCTTGTTGAACCTAGGAGTCTCTGGGGATTCGATCCTTGGTATCTTGCCAAGGGAAAAACTTCCGCAACACTACATCTCACACCTTCCACTTGGGGTAACCAACGAGGGGCGAGAAGCCCATCACATGGCAATCTCTACTCACTCACATTGATATCTATTGATGGGCATCTCCATAGCTCATTGATACGCCTAGTCGATGTGAGAATATCTTCCTCCTTTTTGTCTTCTTCACAACCACCACTCTATTCCACCTATAGTGTTATATCCATGGCTCACGCTCATGTATTGCGTGAAAGTTGAAAGGTTTGAAAAAAATTAAGTATGAAAACAATTGCTTGGCTGAAACCGGGGTTGTGCATGATATGAATATTTTGTGTGATGAAGAGGGAGCATAGCCAGAATATATGATTTTGTAGGGATATTTTCTTTGGCCATGTTATTTTGAGAAGGCATAATTGCTTTGTTAGTATGCTTGAAGTATTATTATTTCTTATGTCAATATAGACTTTTGTCTTGAATCTTTCGGATCTGAACATTCATGCCACAATAAAGAAATTACATTGAAAATTATGTTAGTTAGCATTCCACATCAAAAATTCTATTTTTATCATTTATCTACTCGAGGACGAGCAGGAATTAAGCTTGGGGATGCTTGATACGTCTCCAACGTATCTATAATTTTTGATTATTCCATGCTATTATATATTCTGTTTTGGATGTTTAATGGGCTTTATTATACACTTTTATATTATTTTTGGGACTAACCTACTAACCTAAGGCCCAGTGCAGATTGCTGTTTTTTTGCCTATTTCAGGGTTTCGTAGAAAAGGAATATCAAATAGAATGAAACCTTGGCGAGAGTTATTTTTGGAACGATATCAACACAGAAGACTTGGAGTACATGCAAGGGAACGAAGGAGGCGGCCACGAGGGTCCAGGGCGCGCCCCCACCCTCGTGGGCCCCCTTTGGCTCCTCCGATGCCCTCCTTCCTCCTATATATATCCATGTACCCTCAAAACATCGAGGCAACAGAGAAAACCCTAATTCCACAGCCGCAACCTTCTGTTCCCGTGAGATCCCATCTTGGGGCCTGTTCCGGAGCTCCGCCTGAGGGGGGATCTTCCACGGAGTGCTTCTACATCAACACCATAGCCTCACCATGAGTTGTTAGTAGTTTACCACAGACCTTCGGGTCCATAGTTATTAGCTAGATGGCTTCTTCTCTCTTTTTGGATCTCAATACCAAGTTCTCCTCGGTCTTCGAGGAGATCTATTCGATGTAATCTTTTTGTGGTGTGTTTGTCAAGATCCGATGAATTGTGGCTTTATGATCAAGATTATCTACGAGAAATATTTGGTTCTTTTCTAAATTCTTTTATGTATGATTATAATATCCTTGCAAGTCTCTTCGAATTATCGGTTTGGTTTGGCCTACTAGATCTATAGTTCTTGCAATGGGAGAAGTTCTTGGCTTTGGGTTCAATCTTGCGGTGTCCTTTCCAAGTGACAGTAGGGGCAGCAAGGCACGTATTGTATTGTTGCCATCGAGGACAAAAATATGGGGTTTATATCATATTGCTTGAGTTTATCCCTCTACATCATGTCATCTTGCTTAAAGCATTACTTTGTTCTTATGAACTTAATACTCTAGATGCATGCTGGATAGCGGTCGATGTGTGGAGTAATAGTAGTAGATGCAGAATCGTTTCGGTCTACTTGTCACGGACGTGATGCCTATATATAATGATCATGCCTAGATATTCTCATAACTATGCACTTTTCTATCAATTGCTCGACAATAATTTGTTCACCCACCGTAGAATTCTGCTATTATGAGAGAAGCCACTAGTGAAACCTATGGCCCCCGGGTCTATTCTCAACATATTAATCTCCAATCTACTTTACTTTGTGTTATTTACTTTCTGTTCTTATATCCAAAAATACCAAAAATATCAAACTATCATATCTATCAGATCTCACTTTGTAAGTGACCGTACAGGGATTGACAACCCCTTATCGCGTTGGCTGCGAAGTTCTTATTTGTTTGTGCAGGTGCGAGGGACTTGCGCGTGGTCTCCTACTGGATTGATACCTTGGTTCTCAAAAACTGAGGGAAATACTTACGCTACTGTGCTGCATCACCCTTTCCTCTTCGAGGGAATACAACGCAAGCTCGAGAAGTGGCAGTTTCAGACTTGTGTTTAATCAAGTATATATACCCATATCTGCTCAAATCATCTGTGAAGGTAAACAAATAACAATACCTGCCACGAGACTCAACACTCATTGGACCACATACATCAGTATGTATGATTTCCAATAAGTCAGTTGCTCGCTCCATTGTTCCGGAGAACAGAGTTTTAGTCATCTTGCCCATGAGGCATGGTTCGCAAGCACCAAGTGATTCATAATCAAGTGATTCCAAAAGTCCATCAGCATGGAGTTTCTTCATGCGCTTTACACTAATATGACCTAAACGGCACTGCCACAAATAAGTTGCACTATCATTATCAACTCTGCATCTTTTGGCTTCAATATTATGAATATGTGTATTTACTGCGATCGAGATTCAATAAACCATTCACCTTGGGTGTTTGACCATAGAAAGTTTTATTCATGTGAACAGAATAAAATTATTCTCTCACTTAAATGAATAACCGTATTGCAATAAAGACGATCCAATCTTGTTCATGCTCAATGCAAACACCAAATAACATTTATTTAGGTTTAACACTAATCTCGAAAGTACAGGGAGTGTGCGATGATGATCATATCAATATTGGAACTACTTCCAACACACATCGTCACCTCACCCTCAATTAGTCTCCGTTTATTCTACAACTCCTATTTCGAGTTACTAATCTTAGCAACCGAACAAGAATCAAATACCCAAGGGCTATTATGAACACTAGTGAGGTACACATTATCAATATGTATATCAAGTATACCTTTGTTCACTTCGCCATCCTTCTTATCCGCCAAATATTCGGGGAACTTCCGCTTCCATTGACCATTTCCTTTGCAGTTAGAAGCACTCAGTTTCAGGCTTAGGTCCAGCTTTGGGCTTCTTCACGGGAGTGATAACTTGCTTGCTATTCTTCTTGAAGTTCCCTTTCTTACCCTTGCACTTATCTTGAAACTAGTGGTATTGTTAACCATCAACAATTGATGCTCTTTCTTGATTTCTACCTTCGTTGATTTCAGCATCACGAAGAGCTCGGGAATCGTTTTCATCATCCCTTGCATATTATAGTTCATCACGAAGTTCTAGTAACTTGGTGATAGTGACTAGAGAAATCTGTCAATCACTATTTTATCTGGAAGATTAAATCCCACTTGATTCAAGCGATTGTAGCACTCAGACATTCTGAGCACATGCTCATTGGTTGAGCCATTCTCCTCCATCTTGTAGGCAAAGTACTTGTCAGAGGTCTCGTACCTCTCGACATGGGCATGAGTCTGAAATACTATTTTCAACACTTGGAACATCTCATATGCTCCGTGGCGTTCAAAATGATTTTGAAGTCCCGGTTATAAGCCGTAAAGCATGGCGCACTAAACTATCAAGTAGTCATCATACCGAGCTTGTCAAACGTTCATAACGTCTGCATCTGCTCTTGCAATAGGTTTGTCACCTAGCGGTGCAAAAAGGACATAATACTTCTGTGCAGCAATGATGATAATCCTCAGATCATGGACCTAGTCCGCGTCATTGCTACTAACATCTTTCAACTTAGTTTTCTCTAGGAAAATATCCAAAACATAGGGGAGCTATAACGCGAGCTATTGATCTACAACATAATTTGCAAATACTATCAGGACTAAGTTCATGATAAATTAAAGTTCAATTAATCATATTACTAAAGAACTCCCACTTAGATAGACATCCCTCTAGTCATCTAAATGATCACGTGATCCAAATCAACTAAACCATGTCCGATCATCACGTGAGATGGAGTAGTTTTCAATGGTGAACATCTTATGTTGATCATATCTACTATATGATTCACGCTCGACCTTTCGGTCTCTAGTGTTCCGAGGCCATGTTTGTACATGCTAGGCTCGTCAAGTTAACCCGAGTATTCTGCATGTGCGAAACTGTCTTACACCCGTTGTATTTGAATGTAGAGCTTATCACACCCGATCACCATGTGGTGTCTCGGCACGACGAACTTTCGCAACGGTGCATATTCAGAGAGAACACATGTACCTTGAAATTTTGTAAGGGATCATATTATGCTGCTACCACCGTACTAAGCAAAAATAAGAAGCATAATAAGATAAACATCACATGCAATCAAAATATATGACATGATATGGCCATCATCATCTTGTGCTTTTGATCTCCATCTCCGAAGCATCGTCATGATCTCCATTGTCACCGGCTTGACACCATGATCTTCATTGTAGCGTCATGGTCGTCTCGCCAACTATTGCTACTACTACTATCGCTAACTCATAGTGATAAAGTAAAGCAATTACATGGCCTTCGCAATTCATACAATAAAGAGACAACCATAAGGCTCCTGCCGGTTGCCGATAATTTACAGAACATGATCATCTCATACAATAACGTATAACTAATCACGTCTTGACCATATCACATCACAACATGCCCTACAAAAACAAGTTATACGTCCTCTACTTTGTTGTTGCAAGTTTTACATGGCTGCTACGGGCTTAGCAAGAACCGTTCTTACCTACGCATACAAAACCACAACGATTTTTCGTCAATTGTGATGTTTTAACCTTCACAAGGACCAGACATAGTCGCACTCGATTCAACTAAAGTGAGAGAGACAGACACCCGCCGGTCACCTTTAAGCAACGAGTGCTCGTAACGGTGAAACCAGTCTCGCGTAAGTGTACGCGTAATGTCGGTCCGGGCCGCTTCATCTCACAATATCATCGAATCAAAGTATGACATGCTGGTAAGTAGCATGACTTTTATCGCCCACAACTCATTGTGTTCTACTCGTGCATATCATCTACGCATAGACCTGGCTCTCATACCACTGTTGGGGAACATAGTATTTCAAAATATTTACCTACAATCATGCAAGATCAATCTAGGAGAAGCATAGCAACGAGGGGGAAAGTGTGTCTACGTACCCTTGTAGACCGAAAGCGGAAGCGTTTAGTAACGCGGTTGATGTAGTCGGATGTAGTCGAATGTAGTCGAACGGGTTTAGTAACGCATTTAGTACGGCACCTCCGCATTTAGCACACGTTCAGCTCGATGACGTCCCACGGACTCTTGATCCAGTTGAGGTCGTTGGAGAGTTCCGTTAGCACGACGGCGTGGTGACGGTGATGATGAAGTTACCGGCGCAGGGCTTCGCCTAAGCACTGCAACGATATGACCGAGGTGTGTAACTATGGAGAGGGGCACCGCACACGGCTAAGAAATCAACTTGTGTGTCTATGGGGTGCCCCCTCCCCACGTATATAAAGGAGGGAGGGAGGAGGAGGCTGGCCCTAGGAGGGGCGCGCCAAGGTAGTAGGATTCCTACTACTAGTAGGAGTAGGTTTCCCCCTTTCCTAGTCCAACTAGGAGAAGGGGGAAAGGAGGGGGAGGGGAGAAGGAAGGGAGAGGGGGGCCGCACCCCAAACCCCTTGTCCAATTCGGACTGAGCTTGCGAGGGGAGCGCGCCACCTCCTGGCCGCCGCCTCTCCTTCCCACTAAGGCCCATTGACTCCCTGGACGAATTCCCGTGACTCCCCGGTACTCCGAAAAATACCCGAATCACTCGGAACCTTTCCGATGTCCGAATATAGCCTTCCAATATATGAATCTTTACCTCTCAACCATTTTGAGACTCCTCATCATGTTCGTGAACTCATCCGAGACTCCGAACAAACTTTGGTCATCAAATCACATAACTCATAATACAAATCGTCATCGAACGTTAAGCATGCGGACCCTACGGGTTAGAGAACTATGTAGACATGACCGAGACTCATCTCCGGTCAATAACCAATAGCGGAACCTGGATGTTCATACTGGCTCCCACATATTCTACGAAGATCTTTATCGGTCAAACCGCATAACAACATATGTTGTTCCTTTTGTCAGCGGTATGTTACTTGTGCGAGATTCGATCGTCGGTACCATCATACCTAGTTCAATTCGGCATCGACGAGTCTCTTTACTCGTTCCGTAATACATCATCTTGTGACCAACTCATTAGTCGTTTGCTTGCAAGGCTTATTACGATGTGTATTACCGAGATGACCCAAAGATACCTCTCCAACACTCGGAGTGACAAATCCTATTATCGATCTATGCCAACATCACAAACACCTTCGGAGACACCTGTAGAGCATCTTTAAAATCACCCAGTTATGTTGTGATGTTTGATAGCACACAAGGTGTTCCTCCGGTATTCAGGAGTTGCATAATCTCATAGTCATAGGAACATGTGTAAGTCATGAAGAAAGCAATAGCAGAAAAACTAAACGATCAAGTTGCTAAGCTAACAGATGGGTCTTGTCCATCACATCATTCTCTAATGATATGATCCCGTTCATCAAATGACAACACATGTCTATGGTTAGGAAACATAACCATCTTTGATCAACGAGCTAGTCAAGTAGAGGCATACTAGGGACACTCTGTTTTGTCTATGTATTCACACATGTACTAAGTTTCCGGTTAATACAATTCTAGCATGAATAATGAACATTTATCATGGTATAAGGAAATATAAATAACAACTTTATTATTGCCTCTAGGGCATATTTCCTTCACCTACGGGGCAGCTATCCACCCTGGAGCGATGGCCATGCCCTTACGAGCTGCGAGTTGCAGGAGATAGAGGGGTATAATACGTATCTCGACGGTCATGATTGTAGAGTGGCCCATGCAAGAAGTTACGGATCTCTACACGTTTGCCAATGTTTAGAAAGGGCATCTGTGACATCTCACTCTAATCCCGTGATCTAACGATTCAAGATCTTCCAAGGTTGAGCATCAATCATATTGAGCACTTTAACAAACCACAAATCATGCCGATCAACCCATAATGCCATAGCTCTCGTCCTCACCATAACTACCTCATTGAGCTTCGCATGGCACACACCCCTCGTCGCGCGCCTCTCCTATGTAGTTGTTTTTCACTCATCGCTCCTCCGCAGGCCATCGACGTCATTCTATCGCCTCTACCATCTAACCGCCGGCTTCTCCTACACCATCTTCGCCAAGCTCCCAACCCGAACCCTGCATTGATGCCCGACCTAGTGCCACAACAAAGGTCTAGATGGAACCGCATCCACTGTCACCCAACCCCGTTGAGGTAGCAATGAGAATCGCATCCCCCGACGGTTGAGAAGATGGGCTATCACTAAAGCCACTCCCCACTAGACGCCATACAATACCCATGAGGTTAATTAATGGGGTCACCCTCGAGGTCGATCATCACGGCCAATTCGCACCGCCACCAATAACTACCTCCTCGAGCTTCCCATGCCACCTCCCCTCCCCCAACCTCTCCATACAGTTGTAGGTTGTTCACCACTCCCCGGCAGACCATCGCACGTCATTGCGTCGCCTCTACCATCTAGCCATCGACCTCTTCTTCACCCTCTTCGTCAAACTCCCAACCCAAACCCTGCTTTGATGCCCGACCTAGTGCCACAACGAAAGTCTTAGAACCGCACCCACCGCCGCCCAACCCATTGAGGTACTAACAACAACTCCCTAACCCGTGGATGCAACGCAAGGGAGAGAAGGGGTTGATTGAATGAAAATGCGATCCGGAAGGGGGATTTAGCGGGCCACAAGTGTTGGAGTGCTACGTGGATTTTGAGGATTTGCTTCCACTTTATGGGAGGAATTTGAGGATTTGCCACAAGTTCTTTACACTTTGAGGATTTGCCCCTATTTTCCTTGTCACTAATAATTTGCCACACCTTTGCGAGATTCTTGATGATTTTCCCCTTATGCATGGTTTGGAATTATAATACAAAATCAATGACCAAACTGCCCCGGCCCAAATTAGTTGGCTTCCTGTTTGACTGCTCCCATTTCTCTGTTCATTTGTATCCTCGCTGCTCGCATTGACTCACAGTTGTGTCTCTCATTGTTGTGATTCATGAACATACCTTGGTGTGCTTCTACTAGCCACTCCAGACCAAGCAGGTCGAGATCGACGGCCTGAAAAGAGAAGCCATCGTCATCGATTCATGTGCCTGGCACAAGCATGCACTGTCGTCAACCACTATGATTCCATCAAGTTCGCCTCCAGCGCAAATAGGACAAATCTCCCAGTGTGACTTCACCTCCCGGACCACAGCAATGGCCGTCGCCACCTTCCTCCCTCCCGCGCTGCTACCACCGCCTGTCCTCCTTGGCCACGGTGAA
Organism: Secale cereale; assembly: GCA_902687465.1. Lineage (NCBI taxonomy): Eukaryota > Viridiplantae > Streptophyta > Magnoliopsida > Poales > Poaceae > Secale > Secale cereale. The sequence goes on along the minus strand of LR738713.1, from coordinate 755,716,656 downwards.
GACCACCATCGCGCTCATCGACGGCATGCTCGTGTTGGTGCCTGCCTGCCTAGTGGTCGTTAAAACCGGCGCCGCTGATTCGCTAGGCCACCTCGCCAAGTGGACAGACGACGACAACGGCCCCTGCTCTTGGTCGGGCGTCAGCTGCGACGCGTGCACATGCTGCCTGCCGCGTTGCTCCCCGGCCGCCTTTGACGTGCTCCCCCCCTTCAACTACCTGTCAGGATCAACTCCCTCCACCGTCTCCACTCTCGTCCTCATAGCTCGACCTGTCTGGACGATGACGAGCTCACAAGCAAGCGGAGCCGCATTTGGCACACTTTTGAACGAGATGAGGACGAAGCCACGAATGGGAACGAGAACGAGACTCGGTGTCACGAGGGGTATTTTAGACATTTTCATATGGGTTCATATCGTCGGGGAAAATCATAAAGAAATTGAGAAAGATGTGGCAAATAATCGATGACAAGAAAAATGAGTGGAAATCCTCAAAGTGCAAAAAAACTTGTGGCAAATCCTCAAATTTCCTCACTTTATGGGAGAAATTGCGTTCGAACCGATAGATGCCCGTGTTAGATGACACAACATATCGGAATCGCGCGGTACAAATGTATGCGGATGCCCTACGAAGCCATGGGTTGTTCGTCGAAGAAGAAAAAAAACAAAAAAAACTGGTAGAAGAGTGGGTTGTTCGTAGAAGAACAAAAATAAACAAAAAAATATATCTGGTAGAAGAATCATCTCCGCGACTCCATCCACCTTTTCACTTGTCTTTTCCCTCTCTTTCTCCTCCGGAACTAATCTGCCCGCACAACTCCGGCCATCGTCGCCGGGGACACCGAAGAGGCCCAAATACTCTCCACGAGCGGGAGTCACTGGCGGGCGAAGCACCGCCCGCTCGCTCTCCTGTCTCCCACCCTTATAGTCAACAACTTCGACGTCATCCGCGCCCACCCCATGTCCGCCCAAGAGCCCGCGACGGCAAAATCGTCTTCCGCTTCGTCTTCTACAAGGTCCGCGTCGCCGACTACCCCGCGCCATGCCTGTGGCGACGAGGCGCTCCTGAACTTCCTCGCGGGTGAAGGGGTCATGTCGCATGGTGGCGGAGGTGCCCTGCACATGCAACTTGGAGCGCTATTTTTTTAAAATAATACTTTTTTATTAATTTGCAGAAATAATTGATACGTCCAAAACGTATCTATAATTTCTGCTTGCTCCATGCCTCTTTTGGGTGATATTGCTATGATATTTATACACTTCCATACACTTTTGATCATATTTGGACTAACCTATTAACTCTGTGCACCCCAGTGCCAGTTTCTGTTTTCGGCTGTTTTTGTATTTCAGGTTTTCCCATTACGAGAACTGTCAGAAAAATACCGGAAAAATTATATAAAAAATCAGCGTTCCAAAAGGTTCCCGGTAGCCAAAGTACAGCCGGGGGGGCCACCAGGGCTCCAGGCGCCCTGGTGGCGCGGCCCCCCCTGGCCGCGCCGGGGGGGCGCCTGGTCCCCCCGAGCCTCGTCTGATGCCCCCCTTTGGCATATATTTATACCGTCTCCCGAAACCCTCGAGACGGGAACTCTTTTTCGCGATCTCATCTCTGTTCCGCCGCCGCCGCCGCTTCCAAGATCGGGAGCACCAGGAGAACTCTTCCCGGCACCCTGCCAGAGGGGAGGATCACCACCGGGAGCTTCTCCACCACCATGGACGCCTCCTGGATGAGTTGTGAGTAGTCTCCCTTGGACCATGGGTCCATGACCAGTAGCTATGTGATGTTCTCCTCCCGTTCTTGTGCTTCACTAATTAGTCCTCGTGAGCTGCCCTACATGATCGAGGCACATATGTAATCCTTATGCTGTTGCTATGATGAGTTTGCTGGGATCCGATGGATTATGAGATTATGTTCAGATTGTGTTTGAGTAATATATTTGATTCACCTCTTTTATATTTATGTTCGTAAGTAATTCTTGCATGTTCTCCGTTGTTATTTATTGCTTTGGCCAAGTAGTAGGTAGTGACTCCATGAGGGAATGTTATGCTTGATTGTGGGTTCATGCCCCTCGATGACTAGCTTGAGTGACAGAAACATGAGTCTAGGGGATGTGATGTTGCCACAAGGGGGAAAACAACGGTGCTTGTGCCCGCGGGTGCAAGGATTGTTTACTTTACGCAAAGTTCTTTTAATGCAGTTGTCTGTTGCTTTGAGTTTACACTATGGGTGGGACTCGCAACTTAATACCAGCGAGATGTTCTGGATAGATATATCAAGGTGGATGATTAGTAGTAGATATTGATGGATTTCGGTCTACTTACCTTGGCGTACCGCCCATGCTTTGAACCTCTACCTTTCTTGCAATATAATTAGCATTGGTTTGCGCACATAATTCTGTCAATTGCACAGTTGTAATTCGTTTACCTCACATAGATGTGTTATCGTCTTTTGGGAGAGAGACATCACTAGTGAACATCATGGGACCCCGGTCCATATTACCATCATCGATCACATCCACTATTTACTTTATGCATTTACTTACTATTGCAGCATTACCTATCACTATTATCACTTGTGTTTGATCCTTTGTAAACTACAAGGCCGGAGGGATTGACAACCTCTCTGTACTCGTTGGGAGCAAAGTTATTTGTATCTGTGTGTAGGTCCACGTTGATTGCTAATATATCTGGCGCCGTTAGCAGTTGACACCTTCTTGTCGAAACTGGGAGTCTCAGGGAAATCGATCCTTGGTATTGCCAAGGGAAAACTTCCGCTACACTGCATCTCAAACCTTCCACTTGGGGTAACCAACGAGGGGCGAGAAGCCATCAAGCAAAGTTTTCTGGCGCCGTTGCCGGGGACTCCACTCTTCAGGATAGGGGAGTTGCACGCTATCTTTTACCTTTGCTTTTAGTCTTGTTAGTTTACCTTTCAGTTTTTGCTTTAGTATCTTTTATCGAAAATCACAAAAAATAGTTATCTTGCTTGCTTGCTACTATGAGTTCCACCGAGAACACCAAGTTGTGTGACTTCACTAGTCACAACAACGATCACTTTATCTGCACACCTGCCACTTCAGCACCTTCGTATGAAATTAAACCTGCTTTACTGAACTTAGTCATGAAAGATCAATTCTCCGGTGCTGGAGATGATGCTGCTTTACACTTAAACAATTTTGTTGAACTTTGTGATATGCAAAAGTACCGAGAAGTAGACGGTGATATTGTTAAGCTTAAGCTTTTTCCTTTCTCCTTGAGAGGAGGAGCTAAAATTTGGTTTCAGTCTTTGCCTAGAAACAGCATAGATTCATGGGACAAGTGCAAAGATGCTTTTATTGGAAAGTACTATCCACCTGCTAAAATTATCCAACAAAGGAGTAACATAATGAATTTCAAACAATTGGATAATGAACACGTTGCCCAAGCTTGGGAACACATGAAATCTCTTGTCAAGAACTGCCCTACTCATGGTTTGACTACTTGGATGGTTATCCAAACTTTTTATGCAGGCTTGAACTTTACCTCGCGGAACTTGTTAGATTCGGCCGCGGGAGGAACCTTTATGTCAACTACACTTGGTGCTGCCACAAAGCTTCTCGATGAGATGATGACCAACTATTCCCAATGGCACACCGAATGCGCTCCAACAGGTAGGAAGGTAAACTCTGTCGAGGAGATTTCCTCCCTAAATGAAAAAGTTGACTTGATCATGTCTCTACTTTCGAAGCAATCTTCTGTTGATCCTCGTGATGTTCCTTTAAATTATTTGATTGCTCAAGAACAAGTAGATGTGAACTTTATCTCTAGAAACAATTTTAATAACAATGCTTATAGGAGTAATTTTGGTAGCAATCCTAGACCGTTCCCCTCTAATTCTTATGGGAACAACAATGCTTATCCTAGCACCAAGAACTCCACTACTGAACTAGAGATTATGCTTAAAGATTTCATCACTACCCAAAAAGCTTTTAATAATAGTGTAGAAGAAAAACTAAACAAACTAGGTGATCTCTCTTCAAAGGTAGACAATTTAGCCAATGAAGTAGAATTGCTTAAAATTAGAACTTCTCCTCTTGAGGAGAGGAAGGTCACTCCTATGAATGCTATTCAAGTGCAAATTAATGAAAATATTAGGATGATGGCTAAACTTAAAGAGAGATGGGCTAGAGAAAGGGAGGAAGAAGATAGGATTAAGAGCCTTCCTACCCACCACACTGTTGCTACTATCCAAGTTGTTGAGGATATCCAAACTCTTAGCACCCAACGCACTCCTGGTCCCAGTGGACCTATTAATGGTGATGCTATGACTATAGAAACTACCAAACAAGTGAACCTAAAGGACACCACTACCACCTTACTTGATGGTAGTGACCTTGATTTTGACAATTGCACTCTTACCGAAGTTATTGATTTCCTTCACAAGATGTCTAGAGATCCCCGCACTAGCACGCTTAACCTTGCCTTCACAGAGCATATCACTAATGCTCTCATCAAAGCTAGGGAGGAGAAACTTAGAGTAGAAGCCACCATACCTAGAAAGCTAGAAGATGGTTGGGATCCTATGATAAAAATTAAGTTGAATAACTTCTCTTGCTATGCTTTATGTGATGTTGGTGCTAGTACCTCTTTTATGCCCAAAAGAATATATGATATGCTTAAATTAAAACCTTTTGATTCTTGTTCTTTTGGTGTTCGTCTCGTTGATTCTTCCATAAAGAAACATTTGGGGAGGATCGACGATGTTCTTACCATTGTCAATGACAACTATGTTCCCGTTGATTTTACTATTATGGACATTGAATGTGAACCTTCTTGTCCAATTATTTTGGGACGTCCTTTTCTACGCACCGTTGGTGCTATCATTGACATGAAAGAGGGGAATATAAAATTCCAGTTTCCTCTCAAGAAAGGGATGGAACACTTCCCTCGAAAGAAGATTAAGCTACCTTTTGAGTCCGTTACACGGGCTAGCTATTCTTTTACTCTTGATAAAACTTGATCTCTTTGCATTATGCCTAGCTTAAAGGCATAAAAGAAAGCGCTTTTGGGAGGCAGCCCACAATGAATAAAATTTTATTTTACTTTTGTTGTGTCTTGATGTTGTTACTACAGTAGCATCATCATTGTATCTTTGCTTTTCAATTTTGTGCCAAGTATAGCCTCTGATTGCAAGAAAGTTCAAAAGTTGTGACGTGCTGTCCAGGAAACAGATTCTGTCCTTGGATAGAAAAATTCGTATAAAATCACCAGATCATCTTTTTGGTCTGAATTTTTTCAACAGCGTGCTCTATATAATTGTCTTTCGTGCGTCTGTTTTGAGTTTTTTGATTAGAGTTGCAGAATTGCCCCGAAAAAATCATTTACTACCTGCTGTTCTGTTTTTCACAGATTCTGTCCTGTTTTGCCTTTCCTTCATTTTGCAAACCTAGAGCTTGCTTTTTCTTTGCAAAAACCTTTTGGCAATCTTGAGAAACAGTAGACCTTTAAGAATATCTTTATTTCCAGCAAGGAACAATTATTTTATTATGGGTACTAACCTCGCTAATCAGATTATGATGAGTTATGTATGAAGGGAGTTTTCAAGTGTGCGAGGGAAGATGATAAAAAGATCCAGGAGTGTCAAACGCTCAAGCTTGGGGATGCCCCCATGCACCCCCAAGAAACATTCAAGGAGACTCAAGCGTCTAAGCTTGGGGATGCCCCCGTGCATCCCCTTCTCCATCAACATTATCAGTTCGTCTTTCGTTCCACTATATTTTTATCACTTCATGTGTTATGTGCTATGCTTGGAGCGTCTTGCTTTTAGTTTTCCTTTTTAGTTTTCCTTAGCTTTTCATAACGAGTTGGAACTCAGCTTTCTTTATGTGGGAGAGAAACACGCTCCACTTCTACCTAGAACATAACATAGAATTTTCATGTCTATCCTTGCTGTGTGTGTTCTTTGTCTTTTAATAGCTACTATCATGCTTAGCTCTTAACTTTCATGCTTATCTTTTTAAAGAGCTTTCGTTTAGTTGGTTGCTTGAACTCTCTTTATTTATCATGATTATCTTATTAAGAGAGTTTGCTTCCGTTGCATTGGTTGATATGTCTATGATAAAGATGCTACGTGCATAATGGTGCTTAGTAGTTCATGTTTTCTTATGGTTAGTCTCAAATAGCTGGGGGGTTCCCAATGTGTTATTGGAGTACCAACATGATTTGTTTGCCTATGATGTGGTATGGTTTAGTAATATCTTCCTTCAAAGAATTTATTTTGATTGACTTGGCGTATGCTCACGCATATTTAAGACTCTAAAGAAAGTCTGTCAAGCCTTGATGATCTTTTGTTTCTGAGTAGCGATATAACTCCCATGCCTGATTCAATGTTGCTTTGTCGCTCTGCATGATTATGACCATCATTGCTCTCTTAGTTGGTCGCTCCCAGTCTTTTGCTAACCTCCACCTGTACTAAGCGGACTGACTGCTTGTGCATCCACATTCTTTTGAACCAGTTATGCCATATGAGTCCACCATACCTTCCTACATGGTATTTACCTGTCATTCCTAACGGAGACTTGCATGTACCATCTCGAAATTATTCAAAGAAAAATGCATTCCTATTTTGTGCCTCTGTTGTAAGTCCATGAGGAAGTAGTAGTTAATTCATAATCTTTTTAAGTTGGACAAGCTTCACCCCGGGATTGCATGTATAATGTGCAAACCCATAAAACGAGAAGGAAGTGGCATTGAGTGCGCCCGGCTCAAAATTAATATAACAAACAAACCCTCCTTCACGCTTTGTTCATTAGAAATCAGAAAACTTTGGCAGTGATAAACAAAGGAGATTAACAGGATGTGATCGTCCTCATTCGGGAGCCGTTCCTCGAAACTTGTCCATCTCAAGAAGTGATTGAGTTGTCTGCTAGCATCACTACTAGGAAAAGGCCTACTAATGGTGCACCTAATTTGGCCATTAATGACGCATTAGTGGTGCGCCATTACTAGCACGCCATTAGTATTTGATACTAATGGCGCACCTCTGGTGCGCCATTAGTATCTGGTATACTAATGGCGCACCACAGATGCGCCATTAGTGTGCACAGTAGTGCGCCATTAGTATGCCTCCCAGGGGCCATGTGTACCCAGGTGCTTTGGCATACTAATGGCGCACTCAGGCAGGATGCGCCATTAGTAATGTTCGCATAGTAATGGCGCACTGGCTGGTAATGCGCCATTAGTATGCTTTGGCATACTAATGGCGCACTGTGCTGTGATGCGCCATTAGTAAGAATATTAGGTTTTTTTAATATTATTTTTCTATTTTTTTGCACAGATTACAAAATGTATAATTGCACAGAATATAGACAGCACACATCAACAACAAATTCATCGAATACAATAGAAGATTAGTCTCTGAATACAATTCATCATATTAGTCTCCGAATACAATTCATCATATTAGTCTCCCAATTGAAAAGACCGAACAAAGATAGAACAATATATTACAAGTCTCGAGACCGCGAGTAGCGAGTTTGTCTTCACATTACAAGTCGATATCGATCATCTAAACTACCATGACATAGAAGAGAGCTGCGGTCATCACGATGAGCATCATCACGATGAAACTCATCTTCATCCGGTTCCTCCAACGCTCCCTCCCCTCTCCCGCTAGATAGCGGGCGTATCTAGATTCGGCCTCGGCCCTAGTGGTGTACCCTTTGTAACTGTTACCGCTGAATCGGTGAACCTGTCTCCGACACTCCTCCCAGTCGTCGTAGACTTCGGGAACCTTACCCTTGTACACGACATACGACGGCATCGCTATGCACTAGCCAAACAAAACGTTAGTACCAATTCACAGACAATTCATAAGCAATATATAAGTATGCAACAGAACGATCGAAAGAGAAAAGCAAGACATTAATAGCATTGATTACATCTAAGTTGAACGACTCTCGAAACCAAAGAGACATACTACAAGTTCATTAAAGTTTAATTACAACATGAGCCAATCGATGTTTCAGAACTAGACACAGGATCACTGCTTTCGACTCGACTCAATGCACCGGAGCGTGGATGAAGCCGCCGTCTATCGTGGGAGTCATGAAATCACGGGCGTTGTCAGCCTGCATTTGTAGCATTGTGTCGATGTCACTGTTCGACGGTTGATTTCTGAGGTAGAACTGCCCCGAGGTACGAAGGACATCTTGATGGATGATTTCCGCAAACTCCGACTGGATGCGAAAGAAATCTTGTCTGATGTCCGCGTCCTGGATTGCCGACATGCGCGCGGCCCAATCTTTGAGCTTACTCGGTAGCAGAAGTTGATGATGGTCCAGTATGATCGCCCGCATGTGATGGATGGCGTAGTAGGCACCCTTCTGACCGCCAGGCGGCTGCTTGACGCAGCAGAACGTCATGTTGTGGGAGAACACGTGCTTGCCGTACTTACGAGCTGTCCTGGTAAAGGTGCCTCCAGATTTGGCGTAGCCGGGGAGAACATCATCAAGAACCTTCTTGACATTTGTGTAGTCTACAGCCGACTGACGGTCCGGGTCGAAATACGTGGCCATGGAATATTTGGGGCTTAGTAGGATGAGCGTGCACTGTGTGTCACTGCAAAAAACACGGAATGTTAAAAGAAGAACGATCGAAATCTAAGAATTCATATGTTACGGGGCGGTTGAGGCGGATGACTTACTCGGGAAAGTAAGGCACGAGGAAGTTATCCTTATCTCGGTTTGCCAGAATGACGCCTTCGAGGTAAGAACTCGCGACTTGTCGGTCCCCAGCGCTGCCCAAGAACTTGGCACGCATGTAGAAGGGGTCGACTATCACGATGTCTGGGGTCTTGTCGCGAATGATCCGCATCTCCATACTCAGCGAAAATAGCCGAACGAAGGTGTAGTGCAGCGGAAGAAGGTTCAACATAGCGTGGATGTCATCAAACCACAGGACGATCGTACCCCCGATGGAGTTATCCACAAAGCCCTTGCCCTCCGGCACCTTGGCCGCAAAAACCGGGTATGCCACATCCTTCTCTCTGAGACGCCGCTTCTCCAAAGAAAGAACACTGTCATGCAGACTCCGCATAGCACCGGTTGCAGCATCGAGCATATTTGTCGGTAGCATCGGCCTACCCGCCACATGCACCCTCCTCATTACATCCTCAGGTGAAGGTGGCCCGTCCTGAGCACGGATCGTACTCGGTGCCGGCTGGCTCGCACCCTTGTTAGTTTTTCTTTTGCGTGCCTTCTTCTTGATCTCCTGAATTGGGACCGAGTTCTGCTCAGAGACCGCCTTCTTTAGTGTGTTGGGGCTGATAATATTTCGCACCTCGCCTATCTGAGGCTCGGTGAAGTCGGCAGCTGGAGGCGTCTCCTGAGAGCTGAACGGCAGACGACGCCTGTTGCAACTTGGCTTCTCCGCGGTACCGGCTTGATCGCGCACGTCTTTTGTTGGGTTGGGTTCTTGAGAAGGAGGCCCCATGAAGTCGTCACCGTACCCATGATCGGCAAAGTACTGATCGACGTTGGCAAATGTATCGTCGTCGTCGTCGTTCTGATCCTGTGCCATATGCATGTTTGGATCCAGTGGCATAGGGATGTCCGGCACCGTTGCGACGGACTTGCCATGGGGACGACTTGGCGCCGGCACGACTGGTGGTGTTGTCTTTGGGGTGGTTTCCCCCGCCCCCAAACGAATCTGGCTCTTCGGCCAAAGCAGGGGCCAGCTCAGGCAGGCGCTGAGGGTCATGACGTCATCATCGTCGGCCCCGACGGGTCGAATCGGAGGTAACACCTCGTCGCAGCCTGGCAGCACCCGAACCAGTTGAACCCTAAACAAGTTGGGTGGCATCTGGGTACCGTGGAACAAGGGGTGGCCCGGTTGAACGATTTTGCCCTTGGCGACATCGACCAACTCGTTGTTCACGAAGTGCAGGAGAGTGCACGGAACGTCGGCGGCGCCCTGCGAAAACATGTAGGGCGTCAGGGATGCCCAGTCAAAGGCAAGGAGATGAAGTCCTCGGCCGAGAGAGGCTTAATTAGTTACCGTGATGATGGCGTCGAGCTCGGCTAATGTCGAGGCACCGCCAACGGCGGGCGTGCAGTTGACGGAGGGGCCGCTTGCTGCAGAGGTGCCGGCCGGCGTACACACGGGTGCATTAAGCTCCCGTGCCGGCGTCGGAGACACCAATGCCGCCTCCGCCGGAGACACCAATGGCCCCGCCATCGCGTTCTGTGAGTTGTTGGCCGTGAAGCTGGGAATCGGGGGCGGCCCCTGTTGGCCGTCAGCAATCCATGCCTGCAACCCCTCGATCAAGCTAGGCACAATGGCGGTGGTCGTCGCTCCGAGCTGTTGTTGCACTTGCTCTTGGACAATCTCCGGAATCCGCGCCACATGTGCCTTGAGTTCTTGAACCTCGCGCGCCTGGCTTTCCGAGCTGGTATTTTTCTCCTTTCGCCCACCAGCGTTATAGTATGACGACCATTTTGTCGACAAGCCTTTGCCGGCCACACGACCAGCTGACGTCGGCTTCTCGAGCTTATCCTTGTTCTTCATTACATTCAACGCCCTATTTAGAGTCGTGTCCCAAGGGCCGCTCTTAGTCGACCCCGCGCTACTGCTTTCAGTCGCCTGCGGAAGGAATGTGAATCATTTAGAAATTTGGCTTCATTAATTAGAATGCAACCATATGGAGCTAATTACGCGGGGGTGTATTCCTTACCAGAACAGCCTCAAGCGCCCTGGTCTTCGGATCCGTGGTCAGCTCCTTTGTTTTCGGGTCCTTCTTGTACCGGGCCCTGATAAAGTTCCTGGTCTGCTTGTCACCGTATTTATCGAAGAGGGGCGGTAGGCCTTGCTCGGCACGGTCCGCCTCCTCCTTGTCCCATATAGGATCCGCCACTCTGTAACCGCCGGGACCGAGTGTGTGTTCCCCTAAGTTGAGCTCCCGCATTTCTTTCCCCCACTGACTTGATTCGGAGTGTGCGGTGCTCGAGCAATTGATCTTGAAGTCGTTGTAGTCATCTTCGGTGATCGAAGGATGTCTCTCCTTGATCTTCTCATAACTCTCACCTTTCTCGATCATTCTCTTCACATTGGTTTTCCAAGTAGACAGGGCCTTGCTCATCTTCGTGAGGGCAGCATTGTTCACTTTATTCCCTTTGAGGCTTGTGTTATCAAATTGAGCGGGGAACTTGTATCGTTCGTGCAGCTTCATGAAGAGGAGGTTGCGGTAATTCCCGTTGTTAGGATGCCTCAGGTTCTCGCTGTTGATCGAGACGGTGCTCCGGAGAATGCACCCGAGCTGAAGCGAGTACCCATTGACTATTCGTTCGGGCGCCGTTGGATTCCCGTCGGAGTCCACTTCAGTAACTTCCTCCTTGAGGGTGTGGAGCACGGTCGGGCACCGGTCCTTCCGTTGCCTCTTCGGTTGGCTGCCATCTGTGCGTGCGCCGCCATCATCAGTGGTGGCATTCTCGGCGGCACCACCAGTGGTGGCATCAGTGGGGTCATCCTCCGCGGTACCATCAGTGGTCTCAGGATCGGTGGGGAAGGCGGCGTCCTCATACAAGTGAGGTTGTTCCTCCATCTCCTGGGACAGCTCCCAGAATGCCTTCCCGCCCGAACCGCCGGCCTCACGTTGTTGGCCATGTTTCTCTCTAAATAGGAACAAAGTTTGGTCAAAAAGTTGGTTATTGTCAAGGAACAAGATCATGGTCTCATCATTTAGGGTTTGTCGACACCGAGGCATCCTAAAAGCTAAGCTTTTATAATTGAGGGTTTTTCGACGCCAAGGCACCCTAAAAGCCTAAGCTTTCATCATTTCGGTTTTTATCGACACCGAGGCACCCTAAAAGTCAAGGTTTCATAATTTATGGTTTGTCGACACCGAGGCATCCTAAAAGCTAAGCTAGGAAGGAGAATTCTAAGTTGGGCCTAATCACTTGGCTCTATTATTGCCGCCTATGGTTTAATGCAGCTAGAATAAAGGGGCACTTGATCCTACTTAATTAACTACTAAGATACCCCGGCCCATGCATTAGTCACAAGTACCGCATATGTCCTATTTTTTAGCAAAGTCATGCTAAAATTCATGAAAAATTTCAGCATGACCTTTGCTGAAAATAGGACATGTGGAGTACCCGAATTTGCCGGAACGGAAGTTAATCGACATTCCAGCAAACTCAAGGGCCTCTCGGGGTACCTGCAAAACTATCACGACACGATGGTCGGAGACAAAACCCAGCAAAAATCTGGATGGAGTGCATCGGGCTTTCAACTCCACTTTAGACTATCCAAAAGATCACACTGAGCTCCAGCTGAGGGATCCATCGGCCATCATGCCAGCCAGCCAGCAAATTAAGCTGGCCTGGAGCAAATAAAAATACAATGCATACATACATACTAAAGCAGAAAGATAGATAGATAGATAAGCATGTTTAGTTTAGTTTACAAGAATGAGTGCATGCATGTCAAAAGTTGGCATCTACTACTTGCCTTTTCTTTTTCAGCCCATGTTCATGTAGATAGATAGATAAGCCCATTTTATTTAATTAACAAACTGAATTTAACACAGTGGTTAACTGAATTTTTACCCAGTAGTAAACTGAATTTAATTAACAAACTAGAAAACAGAAAAAACTAGACTGCATGGAGTAGTAACAAATTCAGTTAACAAACTATGCTGCATTTAATCTGAATAATACTCCAGCAATATACTCCATGATTATAAACTACAGGTCTTTCTATTTACCAGTACAATAATGATGCTTCTGCTGTCATTCACTTTAGTTGTAAATTAATACTCTATTAATCAACATTGAATGAGTTTGGAGATTTGTGTATAACAAGCATGACTTCATTCATATAGCATTCATATAACAAGCATGACTTCATTCATATAGCATGATGGTGTCTTTATCCCTATTTTCTTGAAATGCTAAGGCGGCATGCTATTGGGACGAACCCTCTCAATTCTGTTAACTATGACCATTATCTGATATTTCGGTAGCCCATAATCAAGTTCCTACCAAAATGCATATTTTTCGACATCATTCACTAATCTGAAGACTAGGTTTTTTTTAGCACACGAGAGTGGTCCGAAGAACTCACATGATTCACCCCACCATCTAGTACCCGAACAAATAGAAGTAGTACTTATTAACAATGAAGAATCTGCTTTTTGTGCCTCAATTGAGATCATGCTACAAAGCGACCCTTTGTTTAATTCCGCACTAGGCAAGCACGCTTACAAACGCACGTTGTCACTGTCTAAACATTGTATTACATTGTGGTTAGTTTTGTTACCATGTACCATCATGCCTTCCCATGCCTATTCGTTCGATGGAGACATGGAGAGGGGATATAGTATCACACTATCACTGCTACTACTACCACTACTCGATTAACCAGCTGCTATTTAGTGTAACCGGGCTAGCCCCCTTTCCTTTCAACGGGAACAACAGTTTTAGAAACTTACAGGGGGTAAGAAAGATAGGATAGCGAGTTCAGCACCCGCTAGGAAACCGATTTGCATTTGCTTGATATCGGAACGAGCACTATGGAGCAAAAACTAAGACATCATCATAGCAGACTAGCCCTATTACAAGCCAGGATAAGAGTGACAAAGCATCAAGTAAAAGCCACAGCTAGCAAAATGAAAACAGGCAGTCTGAATAAAGCTGTAGGCTGCGAGCAGATCATCTCTCATTCTCCTTCAATTGGCCTTCTTGACACATCACACATCCTCATCAGGTTAACCGTATGGCTGCTACTACTACTACCTGAACTGACATTAACTCTAGTTGTTGTCTTTTCTTTTCAGTTTGATTTTTCTTAAATAAGTTTGAATTTTAAATGTGGTGCCTTTTTATGCACGTACGAAATGCAGCATTATCTAATACAGTATAAACTAGGACATCTTCTCTCCTAGTTTTGTGCAACTTGGAGGTAGGGGAAGGAGGGAGGGAGGG
>LR738713.1:755605806-755694744 GCA_902687465.1 Secale cereale | reverse complement strand
CATCGTCTTTCCCGCCACTCCTTCTTTTCCCGCCATCGTCTTTCCCACCACCCCTTCTTTTCCCGCCATCATCTTTCCCGCCACTCCTTCTTTTCCCGCCATCTTCTTTCCCGCCATATTTCTCTTCTCGACCTATAAAACCCCCTCCCATACACAATGGTTGGTAGGCAGTGCATTGTAGTCTCGTCAAGATGTCCAATTATCCTCATTATCCTTTCGATCGTAGTTTCCACCCTAGTATGTCAAAATCTCTTCTCAGGTTAGCCAGCAATTTCATGATAGACAATAGGATAGTTGAATGGGACGAACTTGTCAGTAGTGACACCATGTTGCATGAGTTGGCTCACTCATTAAGTAGGTGTGGGTGGCCTGCAAGGACCTTTGAGGAGATACGGAAAGAACTTGTCAGGTTGCTTGCAAGGTGGAAGAAGCAACAACATAAGGGTGAAAGTTTCCTAAGGTGTGCAAAAGAGCATACTTTTTTATGGACTGATGAAAGTGAAGACGAAGATGATATCTTCACGCTGAGAAGCCAGGCCAAGAAACCCGCATCGTCGAAGGGCAATAGTGACTCATCATCGAAGGGCAAGAGTGCCTCATCGTCAAAGGGCAAGAGTGTTGCATCGTCGAAGGGCATGGGTGCTGCATCGCCTGAGGATGACGATGATGTCTTCATGTAGTTTGTATGTTGTATTATGTAAGCTTAGTCGTACCGTTTAATTCCGATGTACTTGTATCTTAATTATCTCTAGCGGTCTCTCCTGAAGTGTAACTTGATTAATAATGCAAATGAATTGAAATATGTCTCTCGCATATATAGGTAGAATATGTCTCTCTCACACATAGATAGATATATGTTTGTCGCATACATAGGTAGAATATGTCCCTCACATACATAGGTAGAATATGTCTCTCGCACACATAGATAAATATATGGTTGTCGCATACATAGGTAGAATATGTCCCTCACATACATAGACAAGCATCAGCCACGTCGTCCGCCACGTCGTGGAGGTGGTGGAGGCGGTGTCGTCCACATAAACCTGTGGGGTGCCCCAACGTTACGGGGAGGAAGCTCAGACCATTCCTGATCATCCTGTGTTTCTTGTGTGGGATGTGGTGCAGGAGTCATAAATGTGTCCGTCCACTCGTTGTGCTGCGACACGAAATCATGTGTGATGTGCTCATGGTCACTATCCCACCCGGATTCGGACATAGACGCGTTGGGAACTCTGGCATGAAAAGGTCTTGGATGTCAACATAGGTGCCAGGATTCCGGTCCTGCAGCGTGAGGAGGAGCCGGACAATAGAGTTATATCCATCGAAAAAAGAACCATATCTGGTCTCAAGCGCCCTATGCTTAGCCCTCCAAGCCTTGCCATAAGAAATTATGTATTTGAACTTGGCAAATACTTTTGTCTGGATAGCCTTCACTTCCATCGCTTTGCACTCAACTATCTCGCTGTAAAGCAACCGAGCAATAAGCGTGGACGAAAGGTTGGCATGATCTTGAGGGATGCAGGGAATAAGACATGTGTGCTGAACTAGGTCATTGATCACCCAACTTGCTCCGTACTTAGGGAGATAACCATGCACCCTGGCGGGACAATCTTCGTTCTTGCATACCATTGTCAAGTATTTCTGACTTGACACTTGAGCTGTGAAAACCCTTTGTGTGGACATTGCTCATTGAATGATTGCGTCCTTTAGAGTGTTCTTGTTCGGATACATAGCACCCGTCGCAATATTATTCTGGTGATATTGCCAAGCAGAATCATGCCCATCGTCCACGATCATTGTTGATGAGAAGTCATGATTCCATGATGCAGGAATCGGCACATCCTCTTCGTTATCTTCTTCACCAGACTCGTCGGAATCATTGGCATGACCAATGGCAACATCTGTATTCACATCTTCCATCTAGTTTTGCATGTGCACATCTACCTCGTCGCCGTCCACCTCCCCATTGTAATAACCATCGGCATTTCCTCCTTCTACCTGACTACTCTGCCCTTGTTCGTAACCATCATCTCCAGCATTTGGCATAGATTGCGTAATCCCATGACTGCTTTGCCCAGGATTGTGACCACCCTCGCCTTCAGGTGCAACTACCTCCTTCACAACGGGAAGCACTAAGGCACAAGGATTGCATCCCCTGGTTTCGCAACCTTGTAACCAGTGCACCCACTAAGATTCCCTCTCTATTGGCCTCAAATAGAATAAAATGTTTGTACTTGACCGGGTCCACGATGCATGAACACCCACCGTGTGTGAGTTTCAGTATTCAGCCCTAAAGATGTTGTCAACCATTCTTTCAACTGACTAACAGCCCATGTTGAAGGGGCGGTCAGTGGTACCTCTATGTGCTCAAATTCACTCAGATCAACCCCAATCTCATTTGTTTGGACAGTACCAGGACCATAGTAAAATATGAACCTCACTACATCAGACATCTCGGCTCACCTATAAAATTATTTAACATCGACAAACAATTGTTAGTACGGATATTACCGGAGCAACTAACAGAACTAAATATAGTACCGGAGCAAATGTCTATACATATTCACATACCTACTACAAAAAACTACCGGAGCATATGTCTACAAAATATCGGTTACTACCGGAGCGCCTAAAAATATTCGCATACCTAATACAAAAAACTATGGGAGCAAATGTCTACAAAAATATCGGTTACTACCGGAGCGCCTAAAAATATTCGCATACCTAATACAAAAAACTACCGGAGCAAATGTCTAAAAATATATCAGTTACTACCGGATCGTCTAAAAATAATCGCACACCTAATACAAAATAATACCGGAGCAAATGTCTACAAATATATCGATTACTACCGGAGCGTCTAAAAATAATACTACAGTAAATATCAATATTCACACATCTACACAAGAAAATGTCTGCAAAATTATACCCTTGAAGCGTGCCAAGCAACGACGAAGAACGGCGACCTTCAATCACCGGAGCTTCACCTCCACCTCACTGCCGTAGCTTCATCTCCACCACCAACACAACATCCACCACCTCCACCAATATGCTCACCACCACCTCCACCAAAATGCTCACAACGACCACCACGAGCTACCCCATCGCTAGATCGAGCTCTCCCTAGCCTCCCCCAACTCTCTACAATGCATCTATGGTGGCAAATCGGCAAAAAAATGGCTCAGTTTGGTGTAGAAATCGGTTATTTTTTCAGTGGGAGAGAGGAGAAAAATGAACAACAGAAGGAAGCAGAGAAAGAGAAGAGGATAAGGTGAGAGCGAGGAGGAAGAAAGGGCGTCGGGTGGGCCTGGCACCCTTTCGTCCTGCGGGAGGACGATCGTCCTGCGGGAGGACGACTGCCTCCTGCCGGCTGGGCCCCGGGCACCGACAGCCCATGCCGGGACGAGGGGAAGCCGTGCGACGTGGCCGGGCCAACCGTCGGCCGCCACGTGGAACCAGAGCCACCTGTCGGCTTCCTATAGGCCGACTGGATCCAGTCGTCTAGGAGTAGGACGATTAGTCCCTGTCGTCCACCTGTAGGACGAGGCCACGCTATTTTCGCAAAATAAAAAAACCGCGCATTATTTCTGTTAATTAGTAAAAAAAAAGTATTATTTAAAAAAAATAGCACTTGGAGCCATCATTTCAGCGAACGCCTAAGGGGCGTCCTGAATATCCTTGCACGAGCAACCTAGCCGTTGCCGGGGCGGCACGATGATCGAGTAATGACACGACGGCAAGCCGGCGAGAGGAATAATCTAAGAGCATCTCCAACAGACGCCCAAAAAGAGCTCTGCGCGCTATAAAGTTGTTTTTTTGGCGCCTAACAGCTCCAACAGAAGCTGTAAAATTGTGCGCGCGCTAAAAAAATTTGGACACGCGCTGAAAAACGCCATCACGCGCACCATATTTTGGGCTCCGGATTGGGCGCGCTTCACAATTTGCACTGCGTGCTTTTTTGGGCGCGTTTTTGGCGTCTACTAAAGCAATGTTGGTCCCGGCGCACTAAAAATGCTACAGTGGCGTGCTATAAATTTTATTGGGCGAGATTTTTTTGTGCGGCCGTTGAAGATGCTCTAAGCGGTCTTCTTCCTTGGCTCCGGTCAAGGCCCATGCCGCCATTGTTTCCTGTACTGAGGTCAGCACTAAGAGGTCAGTCTCTACTCACACATTGCGCGTACCGGGGCATCGGATTGGTGTGACCAAATACCTGGTAAAAATGAATTTTACAAAGCAATGCGCAAAGTATAATTCTGAAGCTATTCCAAGTTATATAATCCTGAAGCAATGAGCAAAGTATATACTAGCTGAAAGATGACAGACAAGTCTCACTCTCTCCCCTTTTTTTCCGGGGAAGATGACTGACAAGTCTTACATGTGAATGACCGGCATTTGCTAAGCTATTCCAAGTCCAAGATACGACCTTCACCGAGACAAGTCCTCTTTTTTGGTTTCATTGCCGTGGCAGGACTTCTCTGCCTTCAGACAAGTCCTCTCTTTTGCTTTCCAGCAACAGTCGGCATTAGGTTAGAGGCTGGCTTTTGTGTCCACAGTCCTCTACTCCTTAAAATTCAGCTCTGCTTCGAAAAACACAAGGCAAATAGGGGTAGCTTCATGATATGCCGCTCCGCAAAAAACTAGAATCTGAGGTACAACTTCTAGTTTTTTATGAAGCTCTTCAAGGGGTGCTCCAAAAAACTCTAGAAGCTGGAGTTGGGTCGAAATTACCCACCACTGCCACCAGTAAGTGGATACCCCTTCGTTTCTCCGCCCTCAACCAATCAAATAGATCATTTCCATCAAATTTCTCATTCGTGAAGCTGTAGCTAGATGGAAGCCAAACATTCTCTTTGGTAGTGCTACAACTTCGGATTGAAACTGCTCCAAAGTGAATTTAGTGGAGCGAAACTTATTTTGATGAAGCAGAGCAGTCCCAAACAAGCCCTAAGTACAGTACTACTAAACAATAGTACTAGTGAAAGAAGGAATATGCCCTCCAATTCGACCTAGAATATCCTCACCAGGAAAAAAAACACATATCTTGTTTTAGGAATGTAGCAGGTCCTTTGCCTCTGCTCCTTCATTAGGGCCTCAGGGGGTGAATTGGTGCAAGATCTTACTCCCTCCTATCCATATGAATTGGCAACTTTTGTACAAAGTTAGTACAACTTTGTACTAAAGCTGCGCCAATTAATATGGATAAGAGGAAGTGCTGGAATAGACTAGACAAGGCAGAAGAGAGAAACACAAACAAATGATCCGAATCTGTTGCTGAGTACTGTCCAGTGGTGGCATTGAGCACAACTCTAAAATGTAATAAGGTGTATTAAGTGTTAACACGTATGGAATATGATTAACTAACAAATATAAGTCGAACAGTGCGGGGCATTTTGTCATATGGAAATCATCAATAACTGTACCTGTCGAGAATCATATTGCAATCTCTTTCTCGATGTAGATCAACAAGTAATCTCTTAGAAATATGTCTCCATTTTATTTCGGAGTCATGTTTTAACAAGTTTTATTGCTGAAAATGTACACTCTGCTGTTGCGGCTGAGACAAGTAAAATAAGAACAAGTCGAATTAATGTACTTTTTTTTATGTTGCTATAATTTCCATAGATTCAGTAAAAACCTGACCCACAATTGAATACTGCAAATTAGGAGATCAGAGTGAACAATCTTTCATCTTGCACATGTGTGACTGTGTGTGTTAGCTTCCTGATGTGCTCCAAACCGAAGAAGAGAGAATTAAAGTTCTTGATGTGCCTCGTACAGTCGTCCTAGATCTTGGTCTTGTAAGAACATAATTTGAAGAGAGAAGAGAAGCTCCAAGAATGAGAAATAAGCAAAGGAGGGGCCAGGAATGGCTCCCTCCATAGCTGAAGGAGAGCAGGTCAAAGGGCTTCCCACTTTTTAGTGGGATCTTCTATTAGCAGCACATTTTTTTAATATTATTTTGCTATAAAATGCTTTTCGGGAGAGACACACACACAAGAGACAAATTATGGCTGAATAGTTGGATAGTTGGATGGTAAGCTAATCTAGTGCGGCTGCTAACCGAGAACGACGCTCTAGGTCAAGTTACAGTCCAAGGAATGGCTAAAGTTGACCTAGAATGAATTGAATAGGCAGAATAATATATCAAGGAAGGGACAAACCCCATAGTTAACCTCCTCCTAATTTTCAGCAGAGTACTGCTTTACACACGATCAATTCATGCACGATCTACACACTACAACTCATCTACACCCTTGGATTGCTTCTTTTCTTTAATCCGTGTGGCCCAAATCATGTCGTGTGTGGATCGTGCGTGCACAGATTGTTAACTGATCCATCATTCGGCACCATAATGTTGTTGGGTGTGTCTACCTTTCAATCAGCCTTAGCTAGTGTACTAGATCAAAGAAGGGTCCTACTATATTTGCAAAACTTAATCAAGGAAGGGAAATACCAGAACCTGCTGTACCAGGTCAAGGGAACCTTCCTGTTGAATTATTCCTTGATATACTAGATGACGAACATTCAACCTCACAGTCATCAACAACGACAGGGAATACTCACCAACCTAAAAACCTCTAAATCGAAGCACTACCACGGGTTACGCAGAAAGTTCAAACTCCCATGCTCCTTCCATTTCTGGGTGGTTGGGCATTCTTTCAAGCTCCCATCCATTCCATGGCTCCTCTCATCTTCCTCCTTCTACTCAGCCAGATCCTTGCCTGCACAGCCGTCGACGTCATCAACTCCACCACACCGTTGTCTGGGACGACACAGAGGATTGTATCCCAGGGCAAGAAATTCACCTTGGGATTCTACTCCCCGACACGAGGTAACACCACCTCCTCTTCCAGCTCCAACACCTACTACATAGCCATATGGTACAGCGACATACTGCCGGTGACGACGGTGTGGACGGCGACCACCGACGTGCCGGTGTCTGACCCGACCAGAGCCACCTTGGCCATGAGCAGCGATGGCAACCTTGTCATCTTTGACCACTCCAGGAACAGGGAGCTATGGTCGACCAGCGTGAGCGTACCCTCCAACTCCACCGTGGCCATCATCAGGGACACCGGTAGCCTCGACCTCACTGACGCCTCGAATTCATCCATAATTTATTGGCGGAGCATAGACCATCCAACGAACACTTGGCTTCGAGGGGGAAAGCTCGGACTGAACAAGACCGGCGTGAGCCAGAGGCTTGTTCCTTGGAAGAACATGGCAGACCCATCTCCAGGGCTGTTCACGCTGGAGCTGGAGCTGGTCCCAAACGGCACGCCACAGTTTTTCATCCAGTGGAATCTGTCCATAACCTACTGGTCCAGTGGCCCTTGGAATGGCCATAACTTTAGCGTTGCACCGGAGATGACAGTCGGTTTCACGTTCGACTTCCCATTCATCAACAACGACACTGAAGGCTACCTCTTCTACTCGCTGAGGGATGACTCGGTCATCTCGCGGTTCATCATCGACGTGGGCGGGCAGATCAAGCATCTGTCATGGATGGATTCCTCACAGCAGTGGATGTTAGTCTGGGCCCAGCCACCGATCCAGTGCGAGGTCTATGCGCTCTGTGGGGCATACGGCAGCTGCAACCTCAATGCCCTGACGCACTGCAACTGTGTCAAGGGGTTCAGCCAGAAGGTTCAGAGTGACTGGGACCTCCAGGATTACAGCGGCGGGTGCAAGAGGAACACGCCATTGCATTGCCAGACCAACTCGACTTCTGCACATGCACAGACTCATCAGTCTGATAAGTTCTATGTCATGGAAGATGTGTTGCTACCTGATAACGCTCAGGGTGCAGTGGCTACAAGCTCTCACGAATGTCAGGTGGTGTGTCTGGATAGCTGCTCTTGCACTGCTTACACTTACAATCGCACTGGGTGCTTCGTTTGGCATGGGGACCTCGTTAACCTCCGAGAACAATACATGGGAAATGGGGGAGGCGACCTCTTCCTCAGGCTTGCAGCATCCGAGCTGGCAGACCCAAAAAAGCCCAAGATGGTGATCATTGGTGTAGCTGCTGGTGTAGGCTTGATAATACTGGCAATGTTCTTCCGATATCAGAAATGCCGCCAAGGCAGAAGAACTCATTGGATATCCGAGAATGTTGGGAGAGTCGCACCGACTGAATGCAGGCACAATGATCTATTGGACGATATTCGAAGTATTGATTCGCTTCTTCTTGATCTATCAACGCTACGAGTTGCTACGAATGACTTCGGCAAAGGAAATGTGCTTGGTGAAGGAGGTTTTGGTATGGTTCATAAGGTACAGATCATGCCGTATCCCGTATGTAACTTTATCTAACTTTATGTGTTTAGTTACCAATGAGTATCTTGTCTTGCACAGGGAGTCCTCCTACCTGACGGTAAACAAATAGCAGTAAAAAGGCTATGCCAGAGTTCCAAGCAAGGGATAGGGGAGTGGAAAAGTGAACTTGTCCTAGTTGCTAAGCTTCGCCACAGGAATCTTGTGAGCCTCATTGGCATTTGTTTGGAAGAACAAGAGAAAATACTTGTGTATGAATTTATGCCCAACAGAAGCCTTGATACCATTCTTTTTGGTACACAACCTTTTCACCATTAGTTTCTCAAGGAATATTTTCACCATGGCTGAGCTTCACTCAGAGTACTTTCACTGCAATGCTGATGCTTCTTGTTTGAATGAATGGCAGATTCGGAGAAATGTAAGGGCCTAGATTGGGGAAGGAGATTCAAGATTATCAACGGAGTTGCTAAGGGATTACAATATCTCCACGAAGATTCTCAGCTGAAGATAGTTCACCGGGACCTGAAAGCGAGCAACATTCTGTTGGACTTTGACTACAACCCTAAGATTTCTGACTTTGGCCTAGCAAAGATATTTGGAGGGGATCAATCAGAGGATTTCACCAGCCGTATCGCTGGAACATAGTAAGCATAGTTAGCATTTCTCAGTTAAAACGCACACTGGACACAAAATTAATTATGTTCTGATTATTGCAGCGGATACATGTCGCCTGAATACGCCATGCATGGTCAGTACTCAACAAAGTCGGATGCGTTCAGCTTCGGAGTTTTGGTTTTAGAGATCGTCATAGGAAGAAGAAACAGTGGCTCCTGCACCTCCGAGAAATATGTTTACCTCGTAAACCTTGTAAGTACTCAAGAACCAACGTTAGTAAACTCTGCTCGTGTGGCTGAATCCCCACCGTAATAACTGAACAATTTGGAATTTATCAATTCGGTGCAGGTATGGGAGCACTGGGTCAGGGGAAATGTCATCGAGCTGATCGACGCATCTCTTAGCAGCCATCCTTCTCCCATCGACCAGGTGCTGAAGTGCATCCACATCGGGCTGCTGTGTGTGCAGAACAGACCTAAAGATAGGCCGACGATGTCGTCAGTGAATGTCATGCTTAGCAGCCACAATGTTCGTCTCCCTCCTGTTTCCATGCCGGCCTTCTGTGACAGGTTGAACGGATGCAGTGATAATTCAGAGGCGGGGTCCTCAAATGGGGTAACCATGACAAGGCTCGACCCAAGATGAGCCTTGAAGCAGTCGCTGAACCAGTTTGGACTAGTGTTAATTTACAGTCTGTTTAGAGACCACCTGGTGGCTATGATGAAAAGTCATATATGTTCCTCCAAGGTTGTCTTGGGTGTCAGTTTTGCTGTGAAGTGTCGTTATGGTATTTGCCGCTGGAAAAGATGTCAGCGGCACTATTGCGATATGTGCCTTGAGCAAATGCCTTTGTCAATAAGTGTTTCTTTTTAGAATGACGCTCTAACTTTGTTCAGATTCAAGAAAAATTCAGGTAGAATGCTTCGGATCATAGATCCATGAAATTATAATAGAGAGAGGTAACTCTAGGAACCGACTACCTGAAAAAACGGATCGGCCCCCGCATCGTCTCCGGGCGACACGGGCGGCAGCCATCTCCTCTGCCCTCCACCGGCAGGATCTAAGTCTGCTCCCCTCGCCATCGTCGGAGGACGTCGCTGGGCAACGTCTCTGCGGCCGACGGCGACGGCGAGGACTCATTCGGGCCGGCGGGCCGTGCCGAGTGAGAAATCGAACTAGTGGAGGCACGCTGAGTGCACCCACTGGGTGTAGGCCTTGAGATCGCGGTCGACTACTGGCAGTCGGCGGTGGTCTTAAAACAAATTATTTCCCGTTGCGCTTTTTTTTTATATCCACTCGGGTCGGGCAGGCCGTGCCGAGTGAGAAATCAAACCAGTGAGGACACGCTGAGTGCACCCACTGGGTGTAGTATTCGAGACTGCCGTCGGATGTTTAATTCGGCGATGGTCTTAGAACTCTTTTTGTAATGGCGGCCTGAACTTGCCCATTTTTATTTGCTCCCGTTGATTGAATTGTCCTTCGGTTGACTACATAAATCTTGTGAACTTGGGGGCATGGATGTGCAACAGTTTGAGGGGGAAGAAAGGTTGGAGAGGAACGACATAAGCACGTCAGGTGAGCGATCGAAAATTCGGCCGGCGTGCATAGCATCGGCGTACAGAAAACCAACTGCTACAGCACACGCACCTCCTCGCTGGCGCCTTAGGGCATGTACAACGGTCGATAATGCAGTCTTATTTTAAATCTTGCATGTAATTTAGAGATGTCAAAAAACATATTTACAATGGATCTTCTCTTAGCCTTATCTTCAATAACTAGTTATTCCTAAAAACGTGATGAGACATATTGTAAAAGATCATCTCTTGTCTTTTTTTAACTAAGAGAAGACAAGTCTTCTCTTATGATTTCTCTCTCCTCCATCTCATTATTTATCCTACGTGTCATTGTTAAGATAGAATCATTGTATATACTCTTATGAGCTAGTAAGCGAAACCAACGCTCACGACGCGTGCTTCCCCAGCTTTCCCTGCTCGATATTTCCGTTCACTATAAAAAAGCTCGACCGTTTCATGCTTAACTGGTATTGATAGACCGGTCAACCATTGACCGTTGACTTTAGAGATTTTATTTTGAAATTTCAGAAAATAGAATTAAAAAATAAAACACTCACTGTTTCTAAAAAGTTCACTAAATTTAAAGGAAAAATCTTCAAACATTAAAAAAAATCACAAAATTGATAAAAGTTCACCAATATTGTAAAAAGATCCAGATTTGGAAAAAGTTTCATCGATTTTGAAAAAAGTTCAATAATATTTGAAAAAAAATCACTGAATTTGAAAAAAGTGCATCTACTTTAAAGGAAAATTTCACGAATTTGACAAAAAAAATCATCTATTTTGAAAAAAAAGTTCTTTTACTTTCAAGAAAAAGGTTCATGAATTTCTTTCACAAAGAAAAAAGTTCGTGACTTTGAAAAAAAGGTAAAAGGGGGAGCAACTAGTTAACGAGCGCTCCTTCAGGAGCCTCGAAACGATCAGCGCCACTTGACGCGCTCTCAGTCATTCGCCACATGTCGTGCTCTGGGTGCTCCATCCGATATTTGTTATTTTTCCGCATGCGTTTTCGGATTTCTAAAAGATTTTTTTCTCGGTTTTTTCCGATGTTTTGGTTTTTCACCGGTCTTCCTTAGCTTTTCGATAAAAAATCAATTTTTTTTTGTGCGAAAAAACACGTTTTTTGCGAGAGTCGCGGGTTTGTTTCCACGAGAGGCACGGTTTTGCTTTCGCGAGAATCACGGTCGTGCCTCTCGAAATGAAAAAACGTGTTTTCTGTTTTTTTTTTCTGAGAGTCACGATTTTGATTCCGCGAGAGGCACGGTTGTGCTTTCGCGAGAGTCACGGCCGTGCCTCTTTGGGAAAGGAAAAAACCAGTGCTTCCAGTTCGCTTTTTTCGTCTGTTTTTTTCATGAAAAAAAGTTCGTCAAAATCTATCAACAGGGAATCTAGTTTTGAAGATCTCGACGCGAGGAATCCAACGGTGAAAACGATTCAAGATTTGGACGCACGGTTTAAGTGATAAACGTTTTGAATAAAGGGATCTACGGAAAAAGGGAAAACGCCCAGGTTACGACAAGTGACGCATATGCAACGCGCCATTTGTTGCAACCTGAGAGTTTGAAGTGATCTTTGCAACGAGTATTCCTCAATTCGTGATTCGGAATTTGGCCGCACATGCAGCCACAGTAGCCTTCTCCTACAGTCCAGTACAGTAACGCTTGTTGGGCCGGCCCAATGCGCTCGGCCCTGTTTGACGCCTGCGGGCGTCGAACAAGTTGTGCATTTCGTCTACTGGTCTGCCACGGAGTCCGAAAGCAGCCACGGAGTCGAACTGTGACACCGTGCGTTACCGTGTCAGCCATATGCTCGCATGATTCATTCCGGCCGAGCCGCGGGGACCTGCATAATCTCGGATCCCTCCCGGCTGCTAAAAGACGCCGCACCCCCACGAGCCAGGCCACCAAACGCAAAGCCTCTCGTCGCGTCCCAAACTCGATCGCACCGCACCGCACCGCACGAGGGGATCATCACGATCCAAGAAGAGGGCGCGATCGCCGCCGCGCCGGAGTCCAAAGCGCGTCCTGTTCAAGGAGTAGCAGCCATGGCGCACCACGCATCGGCGGCGACGGCGCAGAAGCGCAAGTGCCCCGACGGGGAGACGGCCGGCATGTGCGCCGGCGGCTGCGGCTTCTTCGGCGCCGCCGCCACCGGCAACATGTGCTCCAAGTGCTACAAGGATCACGTTCTCGCCGCCTCGACCGCGCCTCCGGATAAGAAGGCCAAGATGACCGTCTCCGTCGCGTCAGCCGATGCTGCAATCGAGGTGGAACCCTCAGTGGCGTCCGCGAAGCAGCCGGCGGTGAGGGCGAGCCGCTGCGCGGCGTGCCGCTGCGCGGCGTGCCGCAAGAAGGTGGGGCTCCTGGGCTTCCTGTGCCGCTGCGAGGGCACCTTCTGCAGCGTCCACCGCTACTCCGACAAGCACGACTGCGGATTCGACTACAAGACCGCCGGCCAGGAGCAGATCGCCAAGCGCAACCCGGTCGTGGTCGCGGACAAGATCACCAGGATCTGATGCCCACAAGGCCGCCAGAATCGACCATACGACGAAACCATCGAACATGCATGTGACGTTCGTTGTCGCCAAACCTGTAACCAGTCTTGGAAATGAATTTGTAAGATTAGTCGATTGATCGAGTTCTTGTAAATTACATAGTCTGGGAAGTGAATTTGTTCGATCTGTTGATTGATTGAGTTTTTGTAAAGTACATTATGCATCCTTCGTAGTAATAATGAAACTAGTGAAACTCTAGGAACCGACTACCTGAAAAAACGGATCAGCCCCCGCGTCGTCTCCGGGCGACACGGGCGGCAACCATCTCCTCTGCCCTCCACCGGCAGGATCTAAGTCTGCTCCCCTCGCCGTCGTCGGAGGACATCGCTGGGCAAAGTCTCTGCGGCCGACGGCGACGGCGAGGACTCATTCTACGTGCAGCGGCGGTGTAGAGGGATGCGTATGTGGCAGATGTGCTGCGCGGTGGGCCGGCGTCGCCTGGGGTATGAGCTGCACGGCGGCCTGTGATCTGGTCAGGGTCTTTCCTCTGGATCAAGTGGTCGATCAGCGGCTTCAAGTCGCAGGCTCGCAGCCTCTCGTGCGGTGTCTCCTCCTCTGGCGGCCGACGGAGGGACCCCAGATCGTGGCTGAAAGGCATCTCATTTGCATGTGTCAAACACGTACGAAGGTACATGATGCATGCTTACATGGATGCACGGTTGCTCACCAGGCATTTCTTGGATCTTCGTGCATGGAGCTGTCTGATGGCCCTTGTGGGCTCTTGGCTGCGCACTTGATCCTGAAGTGCGGTGACTCCTTGCTACAGTTGGCGACATGGCTCGCGTACGGATGCATTGTCATCTACGATTACATCTTACACGGGCATGGTTACAAGACCTCACGATCGCATGAAGGTTCGCGGCCGGCAACCATGGATCTGGTGATGACCATCCGCGACACTATGATCCACGGCTTGGTGGTGGTGATTCAGATTCGGTCGATCGAGTGAGGGTGACTGCACACTGTGCTGCAGCGACCTCCTACGGCTCCACAACAGCGGTGGTCATTGCAAGATCTTCGGTCCATCTAAGGATCGAGTGGTTGACTTCGGCAGTTGGATGCAAATTATGAGCGACCACTTGACGCAGAGGAATGGTGGTGCAGTGGCGGCGGTCACATTGCATGTAACTGCTTGGATCGTGGAAAAGTGGTGGCGGCAACACTTGCATGACTTCGATGGTGGTGCTACTCGAGCACCCGGTCGTGAGGTCCGGGGTGAAAGCCTAGGTCTGAACCGAAATGGTTATGCCTGGCAATGGTGTGTTTTTTTTTACATCGTTACCTTGTTGAAGGCATTGTCCGGATATGCTCCGACTGATTCTTCAAGGTGAAAACCTAGATTCTGCCCTTGGTGGTTGAATCCGGTAACGGCGACACTTGAGTGTCACTCCCTTTTTGAAGGCGTTGCTATTGAAGAACCTCGTTGTCTGTGTGGTGTTATTAGATAATTGGTGCGGGTATGGTGTCTACTGTAGTTTGCCGATCGTGGCTCTGATCACTTTGGGTTTTTCTTTTTTCCTCGGCTACGCATAGCTTTGGTCTTGTATGACTTAGCTATTTGCTGCCGTATTTTTTGTGCATGTGCATTTGTATTGGCTGTGTGCATCTTAGCTATGCAGAGGCCGGGTGTGTGCTCTTTTGGTTTGTATCTTCTTGATGCTCCTTTATGAGCTAATAAAATCCACCCTTTATCGAAAACTCCTGCAACAAAGAAAATACAACGAAGTTTTTCAGAAACAACTTCTTGGCGGTACCAATCTTCGCAATATGAATGTCAGGTGGCTACAAGCTCAGGGTGCAGTGGCTACAAGCTCTCACGAATGTCAGGTGGTGTGTCTGGAACTCTGGATAGCTGCTCTTGCACTGCTTACACTTACAATCACACTGGGTGCTTTGTTTGGCACGGGGACCTCGTTAACCTCCGAGAGCAGTACACGGGAAATGGAGGAGGCGATCTCCTCCTCAGGCTTGCAGCATCTGATCTGGCAGACCCAAAAAAGCCCAAGACGATGATCACTGGTGTAGCTGCTGGTGTAGGCTTGATAATACTTGCAATGTTCTTACCATATCAGAAATGCCACCGAGACAGAAGAACTCATTGGATATCCGAGAATGCTGGGATAGTTGCATCGACTGACTTCATGTACAATGATCTATTGGACGATATTTGAAGTATTGATTCGCTTCTTCTTGATCTATCAAGGCTACGAGTTGCCAGGATAACCCTGTTTCTTAAACGGTGACCGAACTTACCGTTTTGTAATCAACCACATTAAGTCGCGTTGTGATCGGATGAATATTCACTGCCAGTAAGGGCGGGAAGGAGGGTGAGCGGCGACACATGTGTGGTCTCGTGTTGAAATAGAGTGCATGCAACCGAGAGAGGGGTGAGTCTTTAGGCCATGTGTTATTGTGTTAGGGGCGTGTAATGTAATGTTTTTTTCTGTTGCAACTTGCAACGCACGGGTTCTTTTGCTAGTTAGTTTAAAAAATGCAAAAACAAAAGAGCAAACGCTCCTGCGAGGCAGAGCTCCCCCAATGGCCCGTTCAGAAAGAGGCCGAGAAAGTCCAGAAAAAGGCCCGTTCAAATAGAGCCCAAGAAAGCAGCCCACATTCAGAGCCCGCATTCCTCCCGCAGATCACAGCCGTCCGATGGAGCACTAGGGTTTCACCTCCGATATATAATTCGTCCCAGCGACCCCTCCTCCAAAACGTTAGACGCGAACGCACCTCCCCTGCCCCCGAGCGCCCCAGCCGCCGCCGCCGCCGCCGCCGCCGTCGCCGCCGACTGCAGCCATGGTAAGCGTCTCCCCCCGCCATGTCCGCCCTCCTCCTCCTCTCGCGGATCCCGCCTCGTGTACTGACGTTCGTGATTCTTGTTTGGCCGCAGTCGCTGATCGCGGGTGAGGAGTTCCAGCACATCCTGCGTGTGCTCAACACCAACGTCGATGGTAAGCAGAAGATCATGTTCGCGCTGACCTCCATCAAGGGTGTGGGCCGCCGCTTCTCCAACATCGTCTGCAAGAAGGCCGACATCGACATGAACAAGAGGTGAGGAACCGTTCCCCTTTCTCGCCAGATCTCGTCGTCGTGGGTGGGTGGCTGAGTCCTGGTAAACAAATATGATCAGTCAAATGTATATGTTCATAAGGGCCATTTGGAAGCCTGGGTTTGTTTGGTTCCTTGTTCCTGTATAGCTTCAGTTGCCAATAGTGTAAATGATTTATGTCATTGGTCAGGGCTGGAGAGCTGTCCGCGGAGGAGATGGACCGTCTGATGGCGGTGGTGCACAACCCGCGCCAGTTCAAGGTCCCGGACTGGTTCCTTAACAGGAAGAAGGACTACAAAGACGGGAGGTTCTCCCAGGTCGTCTCCAACGCTGTCGACATGAAGCTCAGGGATGACCTTGAGAGGCTCAAGAAGATCAGGTATAACCTCACTGTTCCCTGTGCCCCTTGCTATTGGTTGTTATATGACTGTTAGATTCAACTACTGATGATGCTTGCACTTCACATATCAGGAATAATAGTTTGTGTCTTGACTGGTAGTGTACGGTATAATTTGCTATTGTTATCTAGGGTTGTTGATTGACATGGTTTTCTGCTGGAAGTCAAATCTCCTGAACACTAGAATGCCTGAAACGTCTGGTTATTATCATGTGCTTCATTCTGTGTGCTGCAGTGCTGGAAATTTGGACTAGTTTTTTTGTGTAGGTAGTGAGTTGCTGCTTCTTTCGACAAAGATACAGCATGTTAGCTCTTTATGTATGGTTATTACTTGGAACCTCTGCCAGCTCTAATTACATTATGTAACAGTTTAATTCAGTCTATCTGTCTGGAACTAGTTTGTCTATTACTTGTATCCAGTTTTTATAGTCTACCCTATGCCCTTGTTGACTAACTTAGTTTCATATAATTGTTATGTCTTGCAATCTTGCATTGATGATTGACAATGTATTCATGTGTACCCATCTAGTGTACTTTGTATGTAACCCCGCTGTTCTGTATATCAATGATTTGTTTTCACGAGGTGCATGCTGATGCCTGATGGCTGATTCCTTAAACTGTTGCAGTAGCATTGGCCTAGTGTATAGATGTGTGAGCGATCACTTATGCTTGAAACCCTGCTCTTTTCCAGGAACCATCGTGGTCTTCGTCACTACTGGGGCGTGCGTGTCCGTGGTCAGCACACCAAGACTACCGGCAGGAGAGGAAAGACTGTTGGTGTCTCCAAGAAGCGATAAGCTTTGCAACCATACTGCATAGCTTTGCTACTACTGTGTTGGTCCATTTTCAGAATCTCAAGGAGTGTTCTTGTTTAGACGATTACCTTGGATGATGTTTTGCCCTAGATAATGTTTTGCTGGAACCTTTAATATATTGTATCTTGAATTCCTTGTTGAACTCCTAAGAGTTTGTTTGCCATGGGCTTCAAGTCATTTCAATGGTTGGCAAGAGCATGTTCGTGCATTACAGATTTGTTGGCTAATTGAATCCTTGTATTTTTTTGGTTGTGCCCATTGTATTGCTGTGAATGATCGATGACTTCTAGTTTGTAGTCTGAGCAAGTTGAATTGCGGATTTGGAAAGGAGGAACATGGTACTGAACTTCTATATATTTGCATAATCTACATCCGTAAGTTAAGCAGTACACAAATTACTATGCAATGGAGGAACAACGCAATTTTAACCATACTACTCTTGTGTAGATTTTCCTAGAGCAATACTTGCATTCAGTTTCGTGCTGGAAATTCAGATGAGCGTTCTGCCTTGTTCAAAATAATAATTTCCAAGGGATAGCAGTGCTATGTCGAGCAGTAGCAGCAACAGGTTATGCAGACTCGTCAGTTGTGCTCAACTCCTGCCAGGAGGGCGTGGAGACCTGATTATCAGGTTCGTAATTGAGCCTATTTGTTGGCTGTTGATCACTCCTTTGTTTCTTTGTACATGTTCTGATTATTGGTGCTTTGGAACTCTTGTGGTCTGTAGGTCATTGTTCTACTGAGTACTGACACACTTAACCTGAACGACTGGACCAGATGATAGTGGATATACCCAGTCTAGTATATTGCTATAAGGTTGCGTATTTGCTTCCAGTGATTTTTCTCTCATCGGTATCTCGATAAAGCTTGAAATATATGTTAGTGTCTTCCTCAGTTTAGTTAGTAATAGTATTAGCTTGAAGTGCCATCCATACTCAGTTTCAACTAGACACTCCATAGATAGCTCCCTTGACATTATATTGAAGGTTAGTGTCATTACATATTGCTCAACTTTTGCACTCTTAGGGCATGTACAATGGTTCTATCTTAGCAACGCCACGTAGGGTAAATGATGAGGTGGAGGAGAGAGAAATCATAAGAGAAGGCTTGTCTTCTCTTATTTAAGAGAAGACAAGAGATGATCTCTTAGCACAATATGTCTCACCACGTTTTTAGGAATAGCTAATTATTAAAGATAAGGCTAAGAGATGACCCGTTGTAGACATGTCTTTTTATCATCTCTAAATTACATGCAAGATTTAAGATAAGACTACCTTATCAACCATTGTACATGCCCTTAGTACTCTAGCTGCTTTGTAGGGATATGCCTTTTTTATTACTCCATATAGAAGCTTCGCACAACCGAATTCAAGGCAGTTGTGCATTTATAATTCGAAATAGTATACTTACACCGCGTATAACAGTAGTTCAGAATGTTATAATTTCTGGTTCGCAGGCAGTGTGTTTACACGAAATATAACAGCAGTGCTTTGACAACGGTGTTTAATTCAGTATGAGATAAGAGTACTTGATCTTTATTCTTAAGCTATCATCTTTTACTCATTACCATGTACTATTTCTCAGTGGACTCTATATGCTTGTCAGTAGTTGCAAGCACTACAAAGCAGTGTCTAATTTAGTATTATATGTATACAAGTTTATTGATTTCAGGCAAGCAACAACAAACAGACTTTGTTGTTTTGCTTCGTCTGATTCTGGGGGCAAGGTGCTTAAGGATGCTTCATTTGTTTTTAGCTCCATATTTTAAATATTGTATGATGAGTGGTGAAGTGAAAGAGCAAGAAAATGAAATGTTTTTTCCTATATAATACTCTTTGTGCTACATACCATTGATTGATTATGTAGTGTTATAAACATAAGACATTGTTATGTCTACCGACTTACTGAATATGTTGTTTCGTACGATAAAGAGTTAGCTATGGTGAATCAAAAGAATTCAGAATTGTAGTTTGATCTATCCTTTCTAAATATGCATTTATGGGGTTTGGCAGGTTCATATTGTGCAACGGGGTGCAGTCCGAACACTAATTGACATGCTACGGTCAGCTAGCTTCCAACTCAGGGAGATGTTAGCCTTTGCCCTTGGGAGGCTTCCACAGGTTATATTTCTCATTCTATTCTCATCTTGCACTAAAAAATACAACCCGATTGCTTATGTTTGTCAGCATCTAAAGAGAAACAACAATGACAATGCTTACCCCCACTCCCCTTCATAAAATCACCTGACATAGTGACAGAGCAATTTCCCAACTTTACTGATTCATATTTTCTCTATGTTGATTTTACATTGGGATGCAAAGATAAGTTTAGAAGCCACAAATTGTAATTAGTGTCCCCTCTTAAAAGGACAGGCACAAGATTAACCACAACATAGCATTTCCGAATAGTCCTGAAGGTATAGACACCATTTTCTCCCTAGCAAATTCTTCAGAGTGGAAACGCCTGTTTGACATTCATGGTGAATCACCCATGCAATCACTATTAGAATTGACAAAATTGCACGAGAGTTAACTCCTCCGCCAGATTATTTGAGTAGTTTACATTTACATGAGAGATAACTTCTCCACCAGATGAATCACCCATTCAAATACAATGAGATCAAATTAAACTGCAACATCGCACATATGCAGATTGATATACAGTTTTACAGATTTTTGTACATAAATCAAAATATAGTTTTATAAATTAAAGTAACATCTTTGATCTACATAAGTCAAAGGATGAAACAGAAGCCCCAATGATCTGGCAAGCAGTACATTGCCACATTCTGAATTCTTAATGAGAAAAAGTTCAGACATTTCAGTGTCAGAAACATGTGTCAAGTTTATTCATTTCCTTTCTAAGCTGTAAACAATTTGACCATGGGATTGGAAAATAAAGCAGTAGTCGATTTGTTTTAGTATGCTATCTCGTTGTTTCAAGTGGGCATGTTTCAATTCTGTAGCGTACACCGTGGGATGTGCTTCTTGGATTTTGTCCCTCTTATCTTCCAAATTTCTTTTGAAGTAGCACGAGGCATACATGATTTTGTCAAACTGTATTAACAGCTGAAATCATGGTCGCGATCACACTGTATTAACAGCTGAAATTCATTACCAATTGGTGGACTATCTAAGTTAAACT
Source organism: Secale cereale (assembly GCA_902687465.1). Taxonomy (NCBI): domain Eukaryota; kingdom Viridiplantae; phylum Streptophyta; class Magnoliopsida; order Poales; family Poaceae; genus Secale; species Secale cereale. The sequence continues at coordinate 755,674,319 of LR738713.1, read as the reverse complement.
GCACTTCATCAGTGTTTGCTCTGGCAAAAAGAAACTGCCACCATTTTTTTCTCAAACAAGAGATTTTTCAAGTCAATTGCAACACATGCACAACTTTCTGACTTGCTTTAGCAATTGAGATCATCAAGGGTGTACACTTGAGAAGAAATCAAAAAATATGAAAACCTATTTCATGGAGGAGCCGATCGATGGCTTCATGAGATCAGAAATCATCACCATGCTAAGTGGTAGGTGAGCAATAGCTCTAGGAGAGTGGCGAACCACACTAGGTTCAGTCATGCCACATCTTCTTACATGTGATGCAGCGCTATATCAATTCATATTATTCCAAAATCTTATTATTTGTTTGTTGCCCAGAAAAACCCTTTGGTTTTGGATGCTCATTACCGCTGGAAAATCATCTTGATTTCACTAAAGAATAAGATTGTACTACGGAAAATAAGTCTTTTCCTTCCAAATATTTTTACGAATACGCTTTTTTTGACATTGAAGTACGTTTTTTGGATGCGTTTTGCTGGTTGATTATGTTTGGAGTTCCTTTATTTGTTATTATCTTCATTGCATTGTCAGTTTGTTTTATCCGGTAGCATTTTGTGGTTATATATGCTTTAGTTATTCACTTAGAATATCAAGGTTTTATTGGTGTATCGGTTCACTTGCACCAGGATCTTTCCGAAACATCAAGTTTCTCGAACAGAAAAATTCTGTCATTTTGGCGAAACATAGAATTTCTCTCTAGCCTGCTGAAACAAATAATTTATCTCGCACTGAAATTATGTTTCTTACCAACAGGAAAGTATCACTCCAGTATTTTTATTATGTTACCACTAATCGTTGGGTTGCTCCATTAGCATGAAGTCAGTTTGTCCGTGCAAACATAGCTGCAAGGATGCGATATTTCAACTTTGAGGTTACTTAAGCTTTTGGATTTCAGATTTAGTTGCCATCACCAAGCTGGTATGCAATTGAGTTGCACTTACGCACGGGCCTTTTTACTAGTTACTTCTATATAGGTGGACGCAGCTGTGTAAGCTTTTTGTTCGGCTGCATGAACTTCAAACATTTCACAGTATATATTCATCATCGTGATTTTTTAATTAAAATATGCATAGTTCATCCTAAAGGCATCACTTTAAACACAAAATTTAATCGTATGTTGTGGGGTTGAGGCAACCAATGGCAGATCATGTGTATGTTGTGGGGGTCGAGCCAACTAATGGCAGATCTCCAATACTTGCGGTTTCATCAATTGTGGTTGGATTCATGAACATGATAGCACGTTTTTTGGCTTTCTTGACATCACGAAGCCTATGCTTCTTCGCCTTCAACTTTCTCTGTCGGCCGCCAACTTAGCCTTTCATTTCTCATCCTCCACCACCTTAGCTTATTCCACCTCGTCATCTTCTCTTCTTTGCGTTCAGTCGTCAACAATCATGTACAACGCGCATCTATCTTCTTTCTTTCTTTTGCAATTTTGTTCCCTCCCGGTCTATTGTTGGGTACTTCATCAACCTCGGCCTCCTCAACGGATATGCTTTAACCTCAGCTAGGTGCGGCGTAAGGGAGGAAAGCTGAATTTATCCTCCCTTACAGCTGGATAGGGTATCAGTTAGAGTTGGCTTAAGCTTCCATGTTTGGTAATAGGTAAAATGGAGAAAAATCGTGCACAACACATAGGGTAGTTTTGACTATCTATATGGTAATAATTCATCCCATTTCCTTTTAATATATATCAAAATTATGATATTGAGCTATCGAGTAAATTCGAGCGAGCCAATGTTGGCTCAAGATCAACTCATTTCTCAATTAAGGTACACAAAATGTTCATACTCAGCTCATATCTTTTCTAATTGAGCTAAAATATGAGGGATCTTGAGCGGCTCATGAGCCTCAAGTTTTTCTTGCAGCCCTATTTAGGTGTGGTTGCTTATCAGTTGTAGTACTGCATCTGTTCACTGAGGTAAGGCCTTCTTTGGTTTTGACCTCGACGCCCTTGGATGTCAGCGACCTTGTGTTCCGCCTGATACAGGAGAGGATGCGCAAACTCTCACCTCCATTGGAAAGACCCCTTCGTCATCCATAAAGTGCTGACTTCCGAAGGTCCGCCCGACCCACCTATGTTGTTCGGATTTGATGCTTATTTGTGAATAAAGTTGAATGACTGACTCCCGTATCTTGTCCGTGGATGCGTCCGGACATGGCGGATAGTGTGTCCACTTTAGCGAATAGCGTTGAAGATGCCCTAACTCAATCAACCCACTGCCTTAACATCTTCTTCATCTTTGTGCTTATTGCGTACTCGAGAGGTCACGCGCCCTTGCAAACTCGAGGTGTCACATTCTCTTCTTCTTCAACTTTGACTATCATTTCCGCCTCTTTGCTGCAGCTCAAGTGGGCTGTCTTAAGTTTTAAACTGAAATTAGCACCACTAACACGATGACTCGAATAGATCTAACAGAAAGATGCTTTGGTCAGGGTTATTTTTTCTTGTAAGTGGTAGTCCTAATCAACATTCAGATTGGGAAATGACTGTCTGCCTTTTCCCTTTACACCGAATGGTAGGCATTGACTCCAACACACAAGTCCTTCCACCTATTGTGCATGAAGTCCAGGTCCTCTCTGGGTCTGAGAGCATCTCCAGCCGTTGCCCCCCTAGGGGGAGCGTAAAATCGCCGTCTTGGGACGAACCAACGCTAAACCACGCCGTGGGGGCGTGATGCGCCCACGGCGCATTTTCGTTTTTTTTTTCAACAAAAAAAATCCGGCCTCAGATTCGGACAAACACGGCGCAAATTTTACCAAACTTCGGCGAGTTCATCAAATATTTTATATAAAAATGACACTACTAGACCCGCCCTCGCTGTTCATCGCCGCCCTGAAGCTCTACATGCCGAGGAGCCTGTAGAACTGCGTGTAGTCGCCGCCGTCGTCGTCGCCGCCGCCGCGGTTGCCGTCCTTGCTGCTCCTTGCCCAGGGTCGCCGAGGCGCGGCGGGTTGAACGGTCCGGGGGCGTCCTCGTCCTCGTCCCCGTCGAGGATGACGACACCGTCCTCCCCCTCGCGCCAACGCCGGCGGGGGGCTATCTCCTCCAGGGCTCGACGCTGCCGGACCATCTCGCCGCGGAGGTAGTCGTCCCGCGCCCACTGTAGGGCGGCCTCGTCGGAGAAGCCGGACCGGGCAATGGCCTCGTACTCTGCGGGGAGGCCTGACTCCACCTTCGGCCTGACGAGCCGGGCAGAGGTGGGGGAGGACTCGACGATGCGGATGCCGCGGCTACGAGTGCGCCGGCTGATCGGCGTGTCCTGGGGCTCCGGCCTGACGTGGAGGAGGGAGGGAGAGCCGGATGAGCGGCCGGACGAGGAGGAGGACGCCGGGTCCATGCGTCCCGGCGTCCACGAGCTACCACGCCGGCGGGAGAAGGTGGGGGCGCGGGGTACTCCAGCCTCGGCGTGTTGTCGCCCTCGATGTACTCGAGGACGGCCTCCAGCGTGCGGCCGGGCACGACCCACCATCGGCGGCGCCCGTCGGAGTTGTAGTTCCCGGAGGGCACGACGTCGTTGGTGGCCTCGAGCTGCTCGGCATGGCGACGCCGGAAGTACGGCTCCCACATCATGCTGTCGGAGGCGTACCTTGGCTCGTCTCTCGCCGCCTGCGGCAGAGACGAGCGGATGCGGGCGATCTCCGCACGCCTGGCCGCACCGGTGGGCGGCGGTGGTACGGGGACCCCGCCGACGCTTATTCTCCACGCCCCGGGCACCCGCATGTCCGGCGGAACCGGGTACTCGGCCTCATAGAGAAGCCGGGCTTCGTCCTCGTGAAGGTGGCGGTGGCCGAAGCCGTTCGCCGCCGCGCCATCGTCTGGGTAGCGCTCGGCCATGGGGTGAAATGGAAATGGCGAGAAGAGAGTAGGAACGAGGACCGTTGGCGGTGGAGAGCGATGTCTGTGTGTGGCTCACCGGTGCGGGAGGGGGCGGCTTATATAGCCACGGCCAGACGGCGCGCGCGTGGCCGCCGTGTGTACGCATGGCGGGCGAGGAACGCGCGTCGCCGCGCCTTCACTACGCCGCCCGTGAGGCATCAATGGAGGCTGGCCGGCGCGGCTGCTTTGGCATTGATTCCCCACGGGAACCGAGGCGATGAGGATGACGAAGCGACGAAAACCGCCGAGTCGCTGCCAAGGAGGGCCCGCCGATTTTCGCGCCAAAAACGTTTCGGCTGATGCCCCCAAGCGCCCCCAGCGAGCCGGGCTCGGCCTGTGTCCGCCGGCGGCAATTTCGACCCGAGCCGGCGAAAAAATGGCCTTTAGGGGCGCGACTGGACCGATTTTTTGGCGCCGGCGGCAAAATAAACGCCTGGGGGGCCTTGTTGGGGGCGCGGCCGAAAATGCTCTTAGAAAAATGGAAATCAATGAACCGCACAAGAATAACATTGCAGTTTTATGTAAATAAGTGCAAACAAAGTAGTTAATCCCAAAAGATGTTCCATCAGGAATTTGCAGTAATCCGCACAGGGAAAATCTCCACATAACATTTGTAAAAAAACAGCTACATAACATTCATATGTTCTCTCTATAAATATTTTTATAAAAAGAAGTATCACCCCGGCCTCCGCATCATTACGACGCACACAGCTATGTTAAAGTTTAAAAGTATCAATCTCCAATATCGAAGTATCTTTCTATAATGATGTTAGAACTAATTTGAATCTCGATTTAATCCCCGGTTGACACGTGGGAACATTTCCCTGTTCCTACAGGAAAGGAAAGGATTTACAAAATTCTCCTCTTCCAAAGCAAACATCATTCCTTTGTTGCAAAATGTACAATGAATTTTACTGCTCTCTGAAATTCCTTTGAAATCCAGAAATCCCCGGATAGCTTCCTTCCCAGTTAGCACTCCCCAAACAAAGCTTTTAACATATTCTTGGCAAAAAAAAAACACATGAACCCTGAAAGGAGACTAATGAGTGATACAGAAGACTCATCAGTCATCACACAAGTTGGTGCATACGGTACAAAGGTTGGAACCTTCACACACGTAATAGATGCGCTTTTATGCTGAGAGAACCTTCCTTTTGGGCGTGCTTTTTTGGCCTAATGCAGCATGATGCTACATCCATGACACGGCAGTAAAGGTCTAGTAGTAATCTATGCATTGTCCACGAAACAAACACAAGTCATCCATTCATCCATCTACGAAGAAAGAATTCTAAAGCAACTGGGAGGATGGGGTGGCCATGTCGCTGGACTCCAATTGCACCAATTTGCGCGGCGCATCCTGCGATTGGTTCCATATTCCACGGTTTTCCACCGGTGATGCAAGAGGATGCGTCTCGCGTCATAATTCATGACATGGAGCTTTCGGTTGCTCGTGCAGTTGATGATCTGTTCTCTCTCTCTGAGGATATCTTCTGGACCAGATTTGTCATAATCATCACTTGACGCATTATTCTGAAGCCAAGGTGGATGAGGTGTGTCTGAAATACGCCTATGAGTAAGTTCGAGAGACTGAGTCGGCAAATCTCACCATAGGCACCTCGTAGACGAGGCGCGCGACGTCTCCCACTATAGAACAACGTAAAATATTTTGGAATAAATCCAGGTAGATATAACCACTTGTCCGCCGGTTGAAGTATAGGACTTAAATCTAGGTGAGTATATTCTATCACAGTGAACCTAACCAACCGAGCATAGTTACCAGTTTGCGAACATAATATAATCTCTGTAGCTCCATTCTGACGGGACCGAAAATTCGGAGCGTGGACCCTCCGCCCGTTTGGCCCTCGAATAGCAACGAAATGGAATTCGATGCAATGCAACCCGGCCAACTCAATACGATCCATATTCCACAATATCTCCGAACTAATTCCATGTATCATTCCCAGCCGGCTACTCCCTATAAAACCCCGTGTAACTCTCTTCCTGAATGCCACAACAGAGCATATATACAGGCGTCTGGGAGAAACTCCTCAGCCGCTTCACTCACACCCAGACCCAGATCAGGTGTTGGAAGAAGAAAGTATTTCATCTCATCTCACCCTCTCGTGTTGTGTCTCGTTTACTACTACATGGTAATAATGTGCTTGGGTTAGCAGTGATAACATGGCCAGGGAGAGATCGATTACTGATGGTTTATCCAAGCTCTGAACCCTGTACTAGCACTAATGTTCTGAAGCTTTTTAATTGGGTTGTTCATCTACGGCTACCTAATCCGGGATCTGATTTTGAGAATATTTGCCTTCATTATCCTCTGATGAGAGAATATTTGCCTCCATCATCCTCTGATCTGAAAGTATCGCCTTAATTATCATTATCTGCGTTGATGGTGGGGTGATTGTCAAGATGGAAATGGGCCGACCCGGCCCTGGCCTTGGACCTGGCTCTGTGGCCCCAAGGTCAATTTATGAGGCCATGGGTCAACCCATTTCATCATAAATTTCTGGCCTCACTGACCCGTTGGGCACGTGAGGCCGACCCAAAATCCAACGAATTCACACTTGTGTTTACAAATGAACAGCTGGATTTGTCTCAAAAAAAAATGAACAGCTGGGCGAGCCAGCCTAAAGGAGGGGACAAAAAAAAAATCTGAACCGTACTACTTCAATGCTACCACCCATTAGTCAATACTTTCTCATAAAGTTGTTTTGAATAAATATACAATGTTGGATGTGAGGTGTGTAGGTCCTGTCTTGTCATGAATAATTTTTCGCGCATTCAGCTGGCTACTCACGTATTGGAGTATGCATATGTAAACAAAACATGTTTAGGTAGGGCGACCAAGGCACCATTTTGCCGCTACATGGCTCCACAATGGGCCGACCCATCCGACCCATCGGGTCGCATGGTGCCGGCTCTACTGACCCGTATATTATTTGAAGCCAACCCACTTGGCCCATTGGCCCCGACTTTTTGGGCCGGGTCAGTGACCCAGCGGGCCGACCCGGCCCATTCCCATCTTGAGGTGATTGTTTTATCGTTCTTTTTGGGGCACTAAAAAGAGAGCAAAAACATGACAAATAATGCAGGCCTTATATAATCTGGAATCCATGCGTGTAGGCAGCTAATCACTTTCGATCCGTATTGCTTATTTTTCTTCTTCACATGATTTTGCTGGCCGTTCTGGGATTGTGCTGCTCCCCCAATCTCTCCCCACTTTTCGGCAAATGCATCTTCTGGAACTTATGCTCTCTTATCACGACCCAAAGTTGACATTAGCTATACGAAATGGTTGGTTTAATTATCACACCAGCAATATTCATGGCATATGATATATTTACAAAAAGTATATGGCATATGATATATTTCCTGTCACCATGTGACACAAAAAAAAATATTTCTTGTCAAATAAATAGCATATGGCATATGGTTCACACCTTCTATTCAGATCATTAGCCCTAATTCGAGGTTACCACCAACCCCCTGATCCATGGGATACACGCGTCTTTGTGTCCAATTATTAGATTGTGCTACTGTACTATGCAAAACAGTGCAAGAACTGCATGGTTAGCTGAATAAGGGCATGTACAATGGTTCTAGCTTAAGGATGCCACGTAAGATAAATGATGAGGTGGAGGAGAGAGAAATCATAAGAGAAGGCTTGTCTTAGCTTATTTAAGCAAAGACAAGAGATGATAGCTTAGCACAATTTGTCTCACCATGTTTTTAGGAATAACTAATTATTGAAGATAAGGCTAAGAGATGACCCATTGTAGACTTATTTTTTTGTCATCTCTAATTTACATGCAAAACTTAAGATAAGACTATCTTAGCAACCATTGTACATGCCCTAATACCACGGCGTATCGCAGCTGAGTCAGCCATGTGCCCTTTTCCCCCAAATTGCTCGCCCTCGGTGACAGTTCTTCGCTAATGACACTACTATTGTGGTGGTTCTATGCATTTTACTCGTTTCCATCTCTTACGGGCGGCCAAAATACGAACGCCAGACTTCTACGGTAGCGGTATCACTCAACTGTTTGGTTGACAAGAACAAGTTGTTAACCTCTAATTGTGGCTGTAATTAAGTACACTTGACTATTGGCACGGGCGTGTAACGTGACCATGAATTGTCAGGGATCACATGTTACACGTGCATGCATGCATCCTCATCACCGTCAGCGTATCAGCAAATTGCCTGGCGCAAGCTGTGCGACGCGTCCATGCACAGCTCAGCTCAGTACAGTACATAGTACTACACCTAACCGATTTGAGTAATCTCAAGTTGCCAATTGCACAGGCTTCCTTGAGCACTAATTTCACTGATTCGTGGCTCAAATTCTGGACAAATTTTCCAGCAAAATAAGCAGAGCTGTCTGCTGAGCTGCCGTCTAAACACAGTGCTTGATGTTACTGGGCTCCTAGATCCTCTGAACATACCAAGGGGAAATACTACTACTCCCTCCGTCTAGGTGAGTAAGTCATCTTAGGTTGTGCACCGTGACCAAGGCAGTGGGAAAAACAAGAGAAGTTAATGTTCGTTTGCTAATTAATAGCATTGCATGCAATGAACTGACCACTGCATGTCGTGTTTGGTAGCCTCAAATCATTAAAAGCAGACACACCCCACATCTCTTATTGGTTGATTCCTTTATTTATGTCAAAAAACAAAAAACGAGGTGGGAGTTAATGAACCGCGCCTAAGTGTTTTGGGATTATTTGGTTTTCGTAAGATGACTTACTCACCCAGACGGAGGGAGTACTACTAGTCGATTCCTTGGCATAGATTGATGCTCTTCAATCTGCCAGGCTAGGAATAGTTAATTACATATTGATTACATACAAGGACCGGGTCTCGAGGGCAATTAATTAGCAAGCAGGGCAGGAATCAGATCTTGTTCTTATCCTGGCAGAGACCCCCCAAAAAATAAAAAAAAATCTCCTTTGCCTTTTGAACTGAACCCAAATCCACCAAGGGTTCAGTGTGCCTGCCTATATATGCACACGGCCTACCTGAAACTCCTCCACAGTCTTTCTGCCGCGGCCTCCCCTCCCCGCCCGCTCTCGCCACTAACACTTCGCCGCTACTCCTACTCGGTAATATAAAAGTAGACTATCCTTTGGTTCCTCGCACAGAGTTTGATCGTTTTGTCTCGTGTGATTTGGTTTCTCGGATTTTTTTTACTGATGGTGTTGGGTTTCTGGATCCCCTTTGCAGGCGCGGCTCCGCAGGGGAATTTCGTCGAGCAGGATGAACGCATTGGCGGCCACCAGCCGGAACTTCAAGCAGGCGGCCAAGCTGCTGGGCCTGGACTCCAAGCTGGAGAAGAGCTTGCTCATCCCCTTCAGGGAGATCAAGGTGATTGTCTCTTGATCCCGGCTTATTATTATTTATTATTTTTTGCTGTGAATGAGTGAATCTGGGCAGCCATGTACATATACAGTTTGCCTGATTGATTGGTTCACGGAGTTCTTGGTTTGACCAAACTGACCTGTTTACTGTGAATGAGTGAAGCTGGACTAGGACTATCACCTTGGTCCTTGAGGAAGTTGACCTGTGATTGTTTTTGATCTGGTCCGTAAATTTATGGCTTTCTTCTAGTTAGGTTACCAGATTGTCTTCGGATTTGACATTTTCCAACCTACTACTTCACTTGATTTTTTATAGGGGAACTTCACTTGATTTCCCTCTCTCACTCTCTTGCTTGCCGTAGCGCGTATCCATGTTAATGTATTCTGATTTCCTGCTGAATATGGCAAAACAAGGTTGTTGAACTGGCCTCTTAGCCACTTTCTCTATAAGGTTAAACCGTAGGGAGGATCCTTCTAATTTACGAGCATGTGTCCTGTCTATGTGAGGTGAACTGTTTGTTCCATTATTCGGTAACATGCTGCTTGGGTGGTTGCAGGTTGAGTGCACAATTCCGAAAGATGATGGGACATTAGCATCCTATGTTGGGTTTAGGGTGCAGCATGACAATGCCAGGGGCCCTATGAAGGGTGGAATCAGATACCACCATGAGGTGAGCGCACACAAATATATATATTCCTGGGTTCTTCTGTTCATCATGATACAACCAGTCAGTAAGCACTTGATTCTTGCCGCACTGTAGCCGACTTGAAATGGTACTTCAGCATAAATTCGTTTTCCTTCAGGAATCTGTCAGATAGTTGAATGACTTGTTGTTCAGCTCATACCTAGTTATGCGATTGCAATATCTACTTGCAGTAAAGCAGAACAAACCTATGTTGGCAATTAGTCACATCTCACTAAAACTACTATACTGGATCACACCTGACTTAGTTTCCATAAAAAGCCGGTCATATGCATACAAGTTTCAGATACTGGCAACAAAGATTTTCTATGGTCATAGTAAATTCTTTGCACTGAAAAACTATGATAAAATTCAGGTTGATCCCGACGAAGTCAATGCTTTGGCGCAACTGATGACATGGAAAACAGCCGTGGCTAACATTCCGTATGGAGGAGCTAAAGGTGGCATTGGGTGCAGTCCTGGAGACCTGAGCATATCAGAGCTCGAGCGGCTTACCCGAGTTTTCACCCAGAAAATTCATGACTTAATTGGCATCCACACCGATGTTCCAGCTCCAGATATGGGCACCAACGCACAGGTTATTTATTGTCCTTTGTATATACTGTTTCTCTCAGAATTTGGTGAGAAAAATTATTATGTATCCTGATGTGGTTTCTTTTACCTGTTGCATGGATTCAGACAATGGCATGGATACTGGATGAGTACTCAAAGTTCCATGGTTATTCACCTGCTGTGGTGACAGGAAAGCCTGTGGTAAGTATCCATCCTGCAACTCTATCACGCAATGCGCAATGGAAATGTTGTTTCTCGATGAGAAGTGGAAGATGCAGGATTTGAGTTTTGAGAGAAATCTGGTTTCTTGTTATCCCTCTTGGCATGACCCTGAACTTTTTGCTCAACACAGGACCTTGGAGGATCACTGGGAAGAGATGCAGCTACTGGAAGGGGAGTTCTGTTTGCCACTGAAGCCCTACTTGCAGAGCATGGCAAAGGCATTGCAGGCCAGCGTTTTGTAATCCAGGTAAATAATGTGTAGGATAAGGTGGTAAGCTCTTTGGATCTAAAATAATGAAAGGTAGTTGAACTGAGGATTCAGTGTGGTATGAGTCATGAAGCCTCAATCTATTACAAACATAGATTTTAAGAAATACTAGAAAAAAGTGACAGTCAGTGGATCGCACAATACGCACTTTTGAACTTTATGGTTACAAAAGGGAGTAAGGCCAGAACTTTTCTTACTAAAAAGAAAGTAAGATCAGAACTAGTATGTTTCTTCACCTACATTTGGAGAGATAAGCAATTATTGGGTGCTTGCCTTTTTCAGGGATTTGGTAATGTTGGCTCCTGGGCTGCTCAACTGATCACTGAAGCTGGTGGCAAGGTGATCGCCATTAGCGATGTCACAGGGGCTGTCAAGAACACCAATGGCATTGACATAGCCAAGCTGATGAAGCACTCGGCAGAGAACCGCGGGATCAAGGGCTTCGAAGGAGGCGATGCCGTCGACCCGACCTCGCTGCTCACCGAAGAGTGCGACGTCCTCATCCCGGCAGCTCTGGGAGGAGTCATCAACAAGTAATCTTCTTCTTCCTCATCCCAGCTCACTTCATCCTACTTGTATCAGATTATTGCTGTGGGTTCAGTTATAATATCCTCCTGGATGTGTTTTCCCCTCTGTATAGCTGAAAACATTTCTGCAAAATGAAACAACACATTGTTTTTGACCATGATTTTCTTCTTCTCCTAGGGACAATGCTGATGCCATCAAGGCAAAGTACATCATCGAGGCTGCGAACCACCCGACAGACCCTGAGGCCGACGAGGCAAGAACACCAATTTTTTTTTTTGCCACAAAACAAAGCTCTCATTTGCTGACAGAATCACACACTGACTGACAGTACGTGTTCGTTCGTGCAGATTTTGGCGAAGAAGGGGGTGCTGATCCTGCCGGACATCCTGGCCAACTCGGGCGGCGTGACGGTGAGCTACTTCGAGTGGGTGCAGAACATCCAGGGGTTCATGTGGGACGAGGAGAAGGTGAACCGGGAGCTCAAGACGTACATGACCCGCGCCTTCCGGGACACCAAGGAGATGTGCCGCTCCCACCACTGCGACCTCCGCATGGGCGCCTTCACCCTCGGCGTCAACCGCGTCGCCCGCGCCACCGTCCTCCGCGGCTGGGAGGCCTGATCGCCGGCCGGCATCCTGCAATGCCCGTGCTCTCTCGCCGTCTCCATGGGGACCCCATCGAAGTCACAACTCAACAAAAAAGTTCAATAATCGAGCTCGTGTGTTCTCTCATACATAAGCTCCGATCTCTTGGAGAGACCGGCAGAACAGTAGCAGCACCACCTGCTTCTTGTAATCCGCGGCTGAAAGTGAAACACAGCAATGTAATTCGGTTTCTTTTCTTGGTAACATTCGATCATGTTGATGATGCGCGAGTCAATTTTATTGGCATCGCCATGGCAACAAGCCAACAACGTCATGAACTGCATGAGTCGATGAGTGGGTCATTCATCGGTGGAGATGAGGCTGTAGACGACCACGTCCTTGGCGTCACGGTGGCTCCGCAGCACGGCCTCGCGGCGGAACCCGGCGTCCTCCACCGCGCGCCGGGACGCGGCGTCGTCCGCGTCCACGAGCGCCTCCACGCGCTCCACGCCCTCCAGCTCCCCGAGCGCCGCGGTCGCCGCGCTTCTCAGGGCCGCCGCGGCCACGCCCCTGCCCCGGTGCGCGCGCGCCAGCGCGGTCCCGACCTCCGCGCGGCACCGGTCCTCTGTGCGCGACACGGTCACCGCGCCCACGATGGCGCCGCCGAGGCAGACGGCGCGGATCCAGGTGTGCGGAGGGTCGGTGCCCCGGAGAAACGCGAGCAGGTGGTCGCGGGATGGGGAGAAGTAGACCCCCGACGCCATGGCGGCCGTAGGTGGTACTAGTTTGGGGAGTTCCGCCCAGGCCGTCATGGCGTCGGCGTCGGCGTCGGGGAGGTCGAACAGCCTGAGGGTCACATCGTCCGCGCGCTCCGGCGTCCGGGCTGCCGCTTCTTGCTCCATCGGTTCCCGACCCTAATTCGTTCGACACAGTGAGACGCTAACAAACGAAGGTGGGTGACAGACAGAGTGGTGGGTTACCTACCTCATGTGACGGGCCCAAGGGATCGCCGGAGACGAAGCCGTAGATGACGAGATCCCTGACGCGGCCCTTGTGCCAGTAGTGGCGCCGCAGCACGCCCTCGCGCCGGAACCCGGCCTTCTCCGCCACGCGCTGCGACGCCGCGTTGTCCACGTCCACGAGCGCCTCCACGCGCGCCAGGCCCTCCACCTCGCCGAACACCGCGGCGAGCGCGCACCTGACGGCGGCGGTGGCCACTCCCCTGCCCCAGTGCGCGCGGGCCAGCACGTAGCCGAGCTCCCCGCGGCACGGGTCAGCCGTGCGTTCCAGGGACACCGAGCCGACGGGGCGGGCGTCGCCGGCGAGGCAGATGGCGCGGAACCATTGGCGCGGGTGCGCGGGGTCCCGGATGAGGGCGAGCAGGGTTTCCGCGGACGCGCCGGGCTCCCAGCGGCAGAAGGCGGCGACCTCCGGGTCAGACGTCCATGCCATCATGGCGTCCACGTCCGAGACGTCGAAGCGGCGCAGGGTCACCTCCGTCGCCATGGGCACACGCGCGGGGGTCGCTGAGCCGAGAGTGGAGCGGCTACAACAGCTAGAGAGTAGGCAGCCACTAGATGAAGGACAACGCAGGAATTAAACCCATTAAGCTACGCATGAAGGGTGACCAACCAGCTATGCCACGTGGCGCAGGCTGGTTGGCCGCGGTGAGAAATCTTTTGAATTTTGTTACATGAAGGTGTGAATTATTTTTTAAATGTATGTTTTTTCTTTTTTGATGGGGGTGAAGACATTTGGTATTTTTTAAATTATGCAAAGTGGCACTCGTTGACACTGCAGTGGTATTTTTTTTTCTTTTTTTAAATGAATGTGAGACTGGGATATTTTTTAGCTGGAGACGAGGATTTTATATTTTTTAATGAAAACACGCACATAGCTTCCTCTTAAACGGCGCCACATGATGGCGCCCCAACCACTAGTCAACTATGCACGACGAGTATATATCCCCATGTGCATGGACTGTTAAGCAAATGAAAGGCATCTCACCTGGATTAATACATCACAATCATTAATCCGGCCAAAGAACTAACATGAAAAAAAAATTCAATTAAGGGCCTGTTCTGATCCTCTCCAAACTTCCAAAACTCTTCAAAATCAACTTCCTGAAGCTAGCTTCTACTCCACATAGCGATTTGCCGAGTGTTCTGCACCTCGTAGCTTCTCCTAGCGATTTGGCCCGCTGGGGAGGCTGCTGGCCTGTTCGGCTAGAGCTTGGGCCGGCTGTAATCAGCCCAGCTTGGGCCTGGCTGCCATGGGAAGAAGGAAAGGAAAGGACCTCGGGGAAGAAGGAAAGGAAGCTCACCTGCGGGGATGGCCCTGTATACGCCGGATTTGGCGGTGGACGGGAGCTCCGGCCGGTGGCTGACGGGATCCGGCGGGGGCGGCGGCTGCTGCAAGGTACTCCGTAGGTCGCAGAGGGTAATTGCTTGGCAGCACAGCGATTCGAGGGAGAGGTGAACTGCTCGAGCGCGTTGCTGTGACCGTATCGAGTCGGGCTGGTGAACCGTTTTCTTTAGCGGTGGCATTTTCGTTGTAAATAGGGCGAACTTCTCTTTCTCGTTTTTCTGGAGCTGGGCTTTACGGGCTTCGAGTTTTTACACACGAGAAGGGCTCAGCTTCTCGAATACAGCTTCTAGGAGCTTAAACGTTCGGCACAGCTTCTGTCGAGAAATTTGAAGAGTTAGAAGTTGGAGGAGTTCAGAACAGGCCCTTAAAAGTACTCCCTCTGTAAACTAATATAATAGCATTTAGATCACTAAAGTAGTGATCTAAACGCTCTTATATTAGTTTACGGAGGGAGTACTTGGTAATTGGCGCTGTTACAAACATTGTACAAATCACATGACAAGCACAAGAGATAGCGAGCAAAAGTCGTTGGTCCACTAAGCTAAACTAGGCAAAATGATGTGGCGTGCATCTGCCTCCTTCCAACATTGGCTTCCTCAATGGTAGGGCGCGAGTGCCGCAGCAAACTCCGAATTGTCAAATATGTGGCGGTTCCGCTCAAGCCAGATCTCCCAAATCACCAGCCCATCCAGCGATCTCCAGCACATATTATCTTGTCCAGCTTAGAACAACTATTGAAACAAAGCTGCTCCTCTCCTTGGAACATTAGAAAAGAAAACAATCTATTCTGTTACCTTTCATTCAAGGGTTCAAAATTGCTCATTTTGTGTTATTAGGCACACCAGACTTACATGCGAAGATAAATGACAAAATTCAAAATGTACACACACACACACACTATACCTTTGGGCACACACTTATAAATCGTTCCAGGACAAGCAAAAAGGAAGCAGAATTTCTTGGCCAAATACCTTGCTAAATATGCACAAGAAGCTTGAATATGTATACAACTACAACGCCACAATGAAAACAAGTAATACTTCAGACATGACTCACGCAGTTAGTTCCACATACATAAATACATACCTTAGGCATCTATGAGGACCATGGAATCATTTGTCAAGCATGGTATAACCTTCTTTTGAAATGAATCCAAAAGGCTAATCCTCTACGACTAGGGGATTATGCTCTCAAGTCTCTGTATTCCTAGTGGTTTAGGTCGCACCATTATTATATCCCCGCTTCTTTGTACTACATGACATTGCTTAACAATTTATAAAGAAGGTTTAGGCTGTGGCTTTTAGTCCGTCGTAGTTACCCCTC
Source organism: Secale cereale (assembly GCA_902687465.1). Classification (NCBI taxonomy): domain Eukaryota; kingdom Viridiplantae; phylum Streptophyta; class Magnoliopsida; order Poales; family Poaceae; genus Secale; species Secale cereale. The sequence continues at coordinate 755,658,485 of LR738713.1, read as the reverse complement.
AATTATTTTAGTTGTTTGCTCAAAACATATCTGCCAACAATATTGGCTTTGGATCTCTCGTCTCATCTATCTTCTTACCTAAAAGGACATCCGTCAATCACTACAACATACATAACGGTCTACAGTATATTTATTTGGCAAAAGGTAAAAAGAAAATGAGCCTGAGGGTCCATATAGTATACTTAAGACAGATGACAAACAATTGACAACACTTGCAATACATTTTATACAGAATGTACAATAAGAGATGGAGATGTACCTACCAAACGAAACTAACGAAACTGACAAACATTTTGTAGGACCATACAATGACCTGCAGCTTCCTATTTTGATGTCAACTCACCAATTAAAGTGGCATCCTTGTCTAATAGAAGAACATTCCGAAACTGGTATGTTCCGATCATTAGTAAATTTTGGGTTACTAAAATACATTTTAACACAACATTATGGCATGAATGATATAGAAGCCAATTGGACGATTAAGCATTGCCTAACGAAGATGAAGCAAGAGTCGGTGAGATGTAGAGGAGATATTACAATTCATCAACACCCATACCTTGGTCTCTGGTGAAACATATCAGATGGCGAAGGGCAGCAAAACTCCTTCAGCATACATTATGTGGAACAAAACTCCCTCTTTATTAGTCGTGTCCTACCTCAGTATTTTAATTTCTACACCTGCAAAAAGGTGAGGATATTGTTAGGAGGATAATCAAGCTAGAGTTCTTAGGGTGCGTTTGGAACGGCTTAATCTTATGCATAAGCCAGTTGCCTACATAAGCTTTAGATAAGCCGCAGTGAGAATAAGATGGGGGTATTTTTAGCTATATGTTTGGAACGGCTTATGAATTTGGGTTTATTGCCCTACATTGAAATTTAGAAGATGCAAAGTCTGAAATACTCTTGAACTTTCAATTACCACTCGACCAAATGTCCCCGCACGCTACTAAGTACTTGCCATTTCTGAACTTTAATAATCAATAGTTTGAATAAACACTTACACACAAAGAAAATCACAATTAGTCACACTCCATGAGCCATGACCTGAGTGGTAAGTAGTAACCACAATTTCACAACCCATGACCAGTGAAATAAGCTCTAGCTATAGTTCTGGACACAAGTAGTCAGATATAAAAATCGTATTTATTTTACCAGCTAGTAAAGCATGTGCAAATCCAAATTCTGAAACTGTATATATTAAACATTTGCACTAGCGTACACAAACGAATGCAATCAGGTCAGCTCGAGCTGTCTGCTGCGGAAGTAGCACAAAAGAATATATCAGATTTGGAACAAGAAATATGTTGTTTTAAGGCTTAAATAAACTGCTAATTGCACATCCTCCATTGTTTTCATATTTGCTGCTCCCTTATACAAATAATTTAGAGAACTACTCCCTCCGTTCCTAAATGTAAGTCTTTCTAGACATGCCAAATGGAATACAACATACGGATGCATATTGACATATTTTAAAGTGTAGATTCACTCATTTTGCTCCGTATGTAGTCATTTGTTGGAATCTCTAGAAAGACTTATATTTAGGAACGGAGGGAGTACTAAACTGACTCTGTAGTTGCTTCTCAATATACACATGTTCAGAGAGAATATCTCATCTCAACAATAACACACTAATTTAATTGCATGGAGATACTAATACTTGGAGGGAAGTTGGCGACCAGGTTGTTGATTCGGCCACATGGGTGACTCCTGACCTGATCAGGGCAGTGGTGGAGGCCTGTAGCTGTAGGCCAGCGAGGGGCTGGGTGGGACGAGCTGTGCACCCTTGTATGCGGCCGCCGGGCTAGGTGTCGAGCACGTTGCGTGCAGTGGTGGTGGCAGCGGGATGAGATTACCTTGGGATTCGGGAGACCTTCACAAGATCCGGGAGATTGGCACCCTGGTACACACGGAGGGCAGAAAAATCGAGCACCTCGTGCATAGTTGCGGCGGGGGACAGAGAAATTTCGAACAATTCCTGAAAATCCGAGTTTGTTTTCAAAAAAAGTGGTTACTAATGAAAATGCAAACTTTTTTTTTCCAAATACCAAACAGTTTATGAGACCGCGGACATTTTGTGAAAATTCTGAACATTTTTTGAAAAGGCAAGTACCATAAAATATTTGAAAATTCTGAACATTCTGAATTTGAGAACAAATTTTGAAAATGGGAACAACTTTAGAAATTCCAAACAATTTTTGAAAACACAGATATTTTTTGAATTTGTGCTCATTTTTTAAAATGCATTTTTTGAATTTGCGAATAATGTAAAAGAAACATTTTTTGAAAATAATGAAAAAGAAACATTTTTTGAAAATAATGTAAAAGAAACAACTGCAAAAAGAAAAAAAAACAGACCTGAAGTGGTTAGCAACCTTCTAGAAGATTTCCATAACCGATCTGTTTTTATTGAGTAACGTGATTGTATTGGAAACATACGATAGACTTGGAAGTATTCTGCCTTGTCTTGTACTCCAAGTAGATCATATATATATGCCCACGAGCCTAAGCGATACAACAACTATTCCACCAAATCCCTCTCTCCCTTCTAACATGGTATCAGCCTAACCGATCCAAACCCTAGCAGCCGCGGCCGCTTCCGCTCTGTGCCGCCCCCGGGGCCGTCGGCCTCCATGACCGCTGCTGGGGCTGCGTCGCTCGTACCTAGGGTTCGTCTGCCGGTCGTGTTGACCGGCTGCCCTAGAGAGTCTTTTTTCCGATCCTTGATCCGGATTTTCTCTCTCACACCGGTCGTCTTGATCGGAGCTTCTTTTTTGTTTCTCTGATCTATAGATCGGCTTGCGTCGCCAGTCGCGGTTTATCATCTACAATGTATGTCTACTTCAGCATCTTCATCAACCCCGACGGGATCTGGATCGGCACCCGGCTCCCGCATGCCGAAGAGGCGAATAGGTATTTACTGTTAGTTTTACTGATATTTTTAGCGCAATACGCTAGGTTTCAGAAAGCAAATTTACAGGGTAACTCTGGAATCATGGGGCTGCCCCCGCCAAGTGTGGCGTCCACGTCCCAGCGACAGACTAAACCTAACTAGATTATAAGGTTCGAAATGACAAACTCGATTTTCAAACTTAAAAATACAAGAGGTAAAAGTTTTCATCCAGTCCCCGATTCCTTTATGATCATCCCCTGTGTAGTGTCTGTTCCTTCTTTAATGTCTGTGCCGTGCGAAGACGCAGTGCAGAAGTAGATGGTTTATCGTTTCCTCGTGTCGATCACATAGCGGGCAAGCTGTCTGGTGTGGCAAGCCCTGCCGCGCCAACCGGTCGGAGGTCCAGCACCTATCCTGCATCTTAGCGATGCCCGCGAGTCCCAAGTGAGTGCAGCCGTGGGCGAAACCTCCATTCCCCAAAACTTGGCCTGGTAGGACGAACTGGCCGAGAACCGTCCCTTCTTGCTCCAGGTCCAAGTGATAACGTCGCTGCCGTGCTCGTGCAGTTTGGTGGCCGCCACCAAGGGCCACAAGGACAAGAAGTGCTCCAAGGTGGCGTGGTCAATGGCCGGCCCGAGGTCACGCGCCCATGCGTCCGAAGTTATCGCTTCATATACGGTTCTAGAGTTCCTCGCTTGTACGGGGATGCGTTCGTACAGGCGTGGCGCTAGTTCTTGGATGCGAGATCCCTGGAGCCATCGGTCCTCCCAAAATAATGTGCTCTTGCCATCGCCTAGTTGCACTCGCGCTGCCGCCTAGAAAAGTTGTCTTGATTCTTTGGGCACAGGGATGTTGAACTCAGCCCAAGGCCTAGAGGTGTCCGTCTTTTGGAGGCAAATCCATTTTGTCTGTAAGGCCACGTTCATCCAGCGCATGTCCAGCACGCCTAGGCCACCCGCCCACTTTGGACTGAAGACGACGTCCCAGGCGACTGCACACGCGCCTCCTCCTGCCTTCGCCTTGCCGCTCCAAAGAAAACTGCGGCATATTTTGGTCATTGCTGTGAGCGTTTTGGGTGGTAGACCCAGTGCCAACATCGAATGGATGGGGATCGCTGTGAGGACAGATTGGATAAGGAGGAGTCTGGTGCTCTTCGGTAGAGTCGCTGCCTTCCAGTGTGGCAGCTGCCCGACAAGCTGGTCCACGAGTCCACGGAATTGCGCCACTGTTTGCTTCTTTATAGTGAGGGGAAGGCCGAGGTATTTGCACGGGAACTCGGCGGTCGAGCATCCAAGTATATCACGAACGAGTTGCATTTCCTCCTGGGTGCACCGGATCGGAAGGGCTGCTGTCTTAGTGAAGTTCACATGCAGCCTAGAAGCACGTCCGAACATGGCAAGGATCGATGAGCACGCGGAAAGCTCCTGAGATTTTGGCTTGAGGAAGATCATGACGTCGTCCGCGAACATGGAGAGCCTTTGCTTGAGGCCAGCGCGCGCCAGGGGCCAGCAAGCCAGTCTCGATGGCTCTCATCGAACAGCCGGTGAAGAGGCTCCATACATAATATGAAGAGCATAGGGGAGATCGGCCCCCCTTGCCTCGGCCCACCACAATTGAAAATGGCATCGCCCGGCCTCCCATTGACCAGGATTCTGGTGGAGGATGTTGATAGCAGCCCGCAGATCCAGGTGATCTATCTCTGCCCATTACTGAGAAAATCGTACGAGTCATTTTTGTTGTTGAAACCTCCTCTCTCCTCATCCTCGCTGACATGCTCTCTCACAATCAATGGGGGTCACAGAACAATAACGATGTTGTGTTTCTGGTCTCTTGATTTTTTTTGGTGGTCTCTTGAATTTTACTGTCATGTCATCGCAGACAGCTGCAACATGCACCAAAGCAAAGTTCAAGTGTGAAAATTGCAATACATCATTTCATACAAATCCAAAGTATATTTATATTTCATCTTGGTTGGGAAAAAATCATACTAATCCAAACTATTTCTATTTCATCTTATTTGAATTTACTTTAAAATCTTGGGATTTAATAAACCTTATTTGTGGATTTATTAACAGCATAGCTGGATTATTTGCAAAATAATTAAAAAGTTGACAACGACTGAACAACGACAACAAAGACTCTATTTGGGAATTCGTAAGTACTCCCTCCGTTCACAAATATAAGGTTTTCTGATATTTTAACATAGACTACATACGTACATACTGAAATCAGTGAACGCACTTGTCTATATGCATCTAATTCAAAAAAATAAATAGAACATGTTGCATTTGTGAACGGAGGGAGCACTAATTGACTGAACAATTAATAAAGAAAGCAAAGTTTGACATGACATTATGAAATTTTCTCTTCTACATGAGCTGAATAATCACACCAATCATTCGACCAGCACAGTGTCGGTGGAGATGAAGCTGAAGATGACGATGTCCTTGACGGCGCCCTTGAGCACGCAGTACCGCCGCAGCACGGCCTCACGGCGGAACCCGGCCTTCTCCAGCACCCGCTGCGAGGCCAAGTTGGCCGCGTCCACCAGCGCCTCCACGCGCTGCAGCCCCTCCACCTCGCCGAACGCCGCGGCCACCGCCCGCCGCACGGCCGCCGTGGCCACGCCCTTGCCCCAGTGCGCGCGCGCCAGCACGTACCCGAGCTCCGCGCGGCACGCGTCCTCCGTCGGCGACACGGAGATCGCGCCGACGGGGCGGTCGTCGCCGGCGAGGCAGATGGCGCGGAACCAGGGGTGCGGGAGCACGGCGTCGCGGATGAAGGCGAGCAGGGGCTCCGTGGACTCGTACGGCTCCCAGCGGCAGGCGGCGGCCACCTGCGGGTCCGACGCCCACACCATCATGGCGTCCACGTCGTCGAGGCCGAACCGCCGGAGCGTCACCTCCTTGGCCGGCTTCTTGGCGGGCTGCGCTCCTTGGCCGGCCTGCTCCATTTTCTTTAGAGCTGCCTGCTCTGTTTGGCGACGGCGAGCAGAGGTGGGTGGCCTGTGTTTATAGCGAATCTGTCAGAGCAAGCGCCCACTCTGTTTGACCACACCACGGACGGGCGCACTAATTGTAGCCTTGTGAGAAAGAAAGAAAAACTAATTGTGTCAGAATCAGAAATACGTAGATACGATTTGCCGTGATTAACATCAGCCGGTCTCTTGTCTATTTATATAGAAGCAGCCTTGTACATCACGTACATAGGCTTGTATAACACGTACACGAATAATCAGATGAATCTCTGATTGATACAAGTGATCCTAGGATCTTCTATACATGGCAACTACAGATTACATGAGATCATATACCGGATATGCTAGGAGATATTCTCGATAACAGTCAGAAATCTTGATCGCCAAGTAAGCTTACCGTGAGCTCAGATGATTAAGGGCATGGCCAATGCATAGTCCCAGAGTGATGCTTCACATGCCACGTAGGATCGGATAACAAAAAAAGTAGGTTCGGACGAGGAAGCGGGATCCTCTTCAGGAGGCGGGTTCTTAGAGAGAAAAAGTATGGTCCGGTGCATAAAGTTGGAAAAGTTAACGTGAAGAGAAGGGATGCATGTCTAGTGTGAGTCACTTTTTATTTTTTGATGAGGCCCACTGGTGATAGCTTGCATTGGGGAGAAAAAATCAACACATATGCCTCAAATTACTTTTTGTCATGAGACATCTATATCCATATGCCACTATTGTACATGCCTTGAGGCTGTTTGTTTGTTTCATATACAAACATCACACGAATTACACACAAGAAAAGCACCGGCACGTGTCCACGATGATGGATGGATGGATGGGGAAGGTAGGAGGAAGGTGCGGGCGGCTACGTTGAAGTCAACAGTAAACATGACCATGACATGTTAACAATCAAACAAATCAGCAGAGATTGAAAGCAACATATCATAGAGCCGGGGTCACAGGGATGTACTCCCTCCGCCCCATAATATAAGAACGTTTTTGACAATATGTCAAAAATATTTTTATATTATGAGACAGAGGGAGTATTATTTTTAAGAAGTGATGCTCTTCGTTCACTCATAATCGGAATACAAACACCGTAAACATTGTCAGTCGCATTTCTACATGTTCTTCAGCTGGACATAAAGCCCACATGATATCGACTAATACTAAAACTACTGTAAACAAACTAAATGAGCATTTGAGCCATACTTGTGACAATCGGCGGTGTACTCACTAGACTGACTTCTATAAACCGCCATGCCAAAACTCACAGTAACCCTCGGGGACCCTCTTTATACTTCTTCCGACACTACCAGAAACTGAAATTTTACTGTGTGTCAATTGTTTTCCTGTCGGGCCCGCGCTAGCGCACAGGACAATGGGCTTGCACTGTCGGCCCAAACTAGCACGCCAGGAGTAAAGCAGTTATCCTGTGTGCCGGCTGAAAAACTCACAGGAAAATTAATATGGCTGTCGGTCCGTGGCCGGCCCATGGGATTAGCCCATTTCGCGCCATAGATTTGATGTGCGCGCCAAATTGCCCGCTGCTTAGCAAATTTTCGGCCCATCGTCGCAATGTGTGGTGAAAGCCTACGGTTAAAGGAAATCCCCTTATCTCTAGTTTCACCGAGCTCTTTCCAGAGAGTGCGAGAGCATCCCAAATCCCTAGCCGCCGGCGCTGGCTGTACCCCAAATCCCTCGCCGCCGGCTGTGCCTCCTCAAATCCTAGCCTCCCCGAACCTCTCACCCGCCCCTCCGCTCTATTCCTCGGCTCGCCAACCACTGGATCGTGGCCTCTGCATCGAACGTCGCCGTCCTCGTCCCAGCCGCCGCCGTCGCCGTCCTCGTCCCAGCCGCCGCCGTGGCCGCCCTCGTCCCAGCCGTTGCCGTCGCCGTCCAAGTCCCGGCCGCCGCCGTCGTCGTCCTCGTCCAAGCCGCCGCCGTCACCGTACTCGTCCCAGCCGCCTTCTTCGCCGTCCTCGTCCCAGTCGTGGTCATCACCGTCCAAGTCCCAGCCGCTGCCGTCGTCGTCCAAGTCCCAATCGCCGCTGTCGCCGTCCTCGTCCAGGCTGCCGCCATCGCCGTACTCGTCCTAGCCGCCTTCGTTACCGTCCCAGCCACCTCAGCTCCATCGTCCTCCAACCGCCGTCCGTTCCCCTTCAAGGTGCCCAATGCTTTCAATTTGCTTCCCTGATTTTGTGCTTATCCACCAAACGCAAGTGCTTTATGTTCCTCGTTGGATTTGTATGTGTCCTTTTTCAGCCATCTCATCCTCTACCTAGTTCAGGAAGTGGTGAGGCTCGCTTGGATCCAGCACGCGGCGTTTCCACTCTACTGGCTGGCCATTAACTCAGTACGTAATTCATTCTGCCCCCTTCCTCCACTATACATGCCCTTGTCTTGTGCTAGTAGGTCTCCCTGGTTCACATCCTACTGCTAGAAATCAGTAGTAGATTTGTTAAGGACAGAAATCCAGTAGCAGTGGTGAGGCTACCCAGATCTTTGTGGTGTCAATTGACATCGCAGATTTTTGCAAAATAGCCTTAGCTTGGTACATGTAGGTAAAAAAATTACTTTTCTGAAGAAATACACCAGATTGACATCTGAAGCTTCCAACTTTAGCACTGATACAGTCAGTACTAATTCACTTGGGAAGTAAAATGAAATGGCCAGTTCGATTCGTTATTTTGATTTGTTGATATGCAGCTTGTTCTTTCATTATTTTACCTTTTCTTCCTTGCCATTGTATTTAGTTACTGCATGCTTGAATAATTGACTGATTTCTCAATATAGCATATGCATGTCTTGTTTTCTGGTTATGGATATTGTATAGTACTGCATATCTTGTTTTTTTGTAATATAATATAATGCTTACCAAAGGTTTCAATATTTTGTTGTTACCATTGTTGTTTGAGCATAGTTCTTTTTCATTTCCTACTATCCTTATTCTAATTCTCTTAAATTGCTATGTTGTGTGTAATAGGATTAGATCTTGGATCTGCTAGTGGACTTTGGGAGTTTGTTAGCCAGCTTGGTGACTCCACTTTTTTTCACTATTTCAGCAAGCCTTTGGTAAGCATTTAAGTTTCATCTTTAAATGTTTATCTTATGTGTACATCTATTTGCTTCCAATTGCTACACATGTATTGCTACTGCTGAATAACTCATCTTAAGTATGATGTGTTGCGATCAAATAATCAAATAGCTGATATATTCCACTTTCAACACAGAATTTGTTAGATGGCAGATCGTGCATGGATGTATAGTGGTTGGCAGTATGGTCAAATACCTTCTAACTTATGGCTTGAACAAACCAACCGATTTCTAGACCATGCATTCTCTTGTCCCGGTGTAGCCGAATGTGGTAAAATCAAGTGTTTTATGTACTATTTTGTGCATGTATGTTCAGTGCAAGTAAAACTTGAGTGTTTTATGTACTATTTTGTGCATGTATGTCCAGTGCAACTAAAACATGCTACTTTGTTTGGTTGTATTTATGGAGTATGGCTCAAACTTGCTTACTAAATTGCAGGCTTGTGCTTTGTAAACTTGAACTAACATCTGAATTTGTGCAGGAGATGGTTGTGCTGCGTCACAGACGTATTAGCTGTGGTGGCAGCCGCGCTAACCAGAATGCTCTTGTTGGTTCAGGCAACACCAACAATGATAGCTCACAAAGGTCCCGATCTGATGGTGTTAACTCCACTGGTCCTTTATCTCAAAATAGTGATATGAGCACAAGGCAGCCAACATCTCATCAAAGAGGGAGGAAAAGGAGGGCCACAACAGAATTAAGAGTGCCTCCACATGGTCACAGGGTTGGTCTTGAACCAGAAGGTAACATGTATGGTTGTTTCTTAACACGTGGTTAGTTTTATGCTTGATTCATATTATCATCGTCTTAGTTAATGGTGCTTATCTTGTTGTTTAGGCAATTTAAATATGCTGACCCTAATTCCAAGCACTACAAGTATAATATGCAACTTGGAATCATTCTTAAACGAGAACACCCAAGGATAATTGAGAAGAAGGAAGGCGACATTGTCATTAAAACCCGCCCAGCTTTGGAGTGGTCTGATTATTATGATAATGATACTCTAGATGATAAGGGGCAGACAACTGCAGATCGTGTGAAGGAAGTTTTTTGGGTAAGTTCCAAGTACTCGGGAGTTAATTTGAAAATTTGTATTGCACATACATATTTGACATGAAAATCTGTAAACTTGTAGAACTTGTTTGAGATCCACGTGAAAGATGATGAAGATCTAGACAAGGTGGAGGACGATGCTGATCGTGTGTTGGACAACTACGCAATGAAAAAAGTGAGAGACATGATGTATCAACTTCGTGTGGATGTTGTGAAGTTCTACTATGATGTATCAACTTCGTGTGGATTCTGGTGCGTCAAGCATGTATGTTATCTTTCATAAACTGTAACAGGTTATGATTAATTTAATTTTTACGGTTTTGAAGACGGAGAAATATGGACCTAAGAAGGCTACCACGCTGAATACATATGCTGCAATGAAATCTGGACTCAAGAATTGGGATGGCAGTGGTAGCACCAGCACGAACCTCAGCGGGAAGGCAAAAAACGCTTTGTACGTTCTTGCTTATCTTCTTTTCACTAAGTACTTGTTCTACATGCATCTATACAAGTTAATATTGCTAGTGTTCTAGGATGATTACTGTGATTTGGCTAGAGCCGCACATCTTGATGATTGGGAGCAGCGAGAGTTGGATGGGAAAATATTATATGAATCATCAGGTGGCATTCCCCATGGGCGACTAGCAATAGCAGATGGGGCAATTAAGAAGGCTGATGTTATCTCAACAGCTAGAGAAAAGAAATTGAGGCCATCAACTTCATCAGCACATCGACGAACTGTTCAAGAAAATGAAGAGCTGAAACGACATAATGAGAACCTGCAGCGACATAATGAGAACCTGCAACATAAAGTGGATATGCATGAACGGATCCTAGTGGTACTTTCAAATTTGTCCACATATTTCAGATTGGTGATTGAAAAAACTAGCTATTCTAATGTTGCATATTTTTTCATAGGCCCTTTTTAAGGAGATGGGAAAAGAACTACTAGCGAAGCTATGCCAAGGAGCGAGTTCCCAACCATATGTAAGTTTTTGCACATAGCCTTCTCAACATACTTCATTTCCCAATTGCAACATTGATATCTTCAAGCTTCGTATCTTAATCATTGGAATATCTATACACACATGATTTTCTGGACCATGGTGCACCCAAACCTACGCTCAGCGCGGTTGGATCCATTTATGTTTTCTTGAGGTTCTATGCCATGTTAATGTTGTGCATACCCTATTTGCTTTGTGTCATTCCTGTGCTACAGGACTATACATCCTCATATCTAGATATATACTTAGAATATTATATATTTTCAGTCTCAACAGTGATTATAAAAAGTTGTTTGAAGACCAGGATTCAAAAGTAGTAGACTGATTAGCACATGATATATGTCTCTTACCACTTTGCATGGTTCCCGAATTTTTTTGCACATTGTGAGATTATGAGATCCAATTCCTTTACCAACTGAGGAACATATCCAGTTTATTGTACAATTAACTACTACTTATTTTCCTATTTTTCTTTTAAAAGAAACTACTCCACAAGCTCTCTTGGTGTGTCTAAATTAATGCTCTGATGTAGGGGACACCTAATTCATCTCATATGAGACCCCAAGACCCCGATGACAACACTGGTGATGATGATTTGGGTGCAAATGGTGGCGCTGACAACTACAGTGGGAATATCAGTGAGTAGGTCGATACTGAGCAGGCCATCGACCCAACTAACCTTCGCACCAACAACGTTAGTGCTGGTGGTGGCAACACTAGTTCCAACAATCGTGAAAGTGAGACCTAGAATCATAGATGGTGGTTGTAACCATGGCAGTACCTTTTGTTGACTTAGAGCTAGACATTAGAACTAATGTTGGTGCTGGCAACAAAGCAGCATTTTGCTAGTTGCAAGACATTAGAACTAAAGGTGGTGTTCGCAACAAGGTAGCATTTTGGTAGTTGCAAGACTTTAGATGAACTATGATGTACTTTGCATGTAATGCTTTGGATATGTAAAACTGAAGCTTATCCTTGTAAGGTGAGAACTATTATGCAGATTGCTTCTGAAGCTTTGGATGTGCAAAGTTAAACATTATCCTTCCAATTTGTGACTGTGACTGATGGATGTATCTAATGATTATGATTTGTATTGATGATTCGATACAGTGTAAATATGCTCTGGCTGTGCTGCACTAATTCCTGTCGGGCGTCAACTGACAGTGAAATGCATGCTAACTCATGTCGGGGACTAACTCACAGCGAAATGCAAAAATAATCCTGTCGGGCATGAACTCACAGCGAAATGCAAGAATACTCCTGTCGGGCATGAACTCACAGCGAAATGCAAGCATTTTCCTGTCGGGCATGAACTCACAGCGAAATAGAAGAAATTTCCTGTCGGTTGTGACCGACAGCAATGAGCCATAAACCTGGCAAACCTAAAGCTGACACAAAAGTATTTTCCTGTCGGTCCCCGTCAGGAAAAATGCTTCTGTCGGCCAGCCGATGGACATAGCGTAATTTCCCTGTCGGATTTCCCTGACAGTTGGCCGACAGGAAATATTATTCCTGTCGGTTTACCCTCTTTTCCTGTCGGTTTCCAGCCCATAGGAAAATTTTTGTTTCTGGTAGTGCGATCAAGAGATCGCTTCGTCTCCATCACGATCAGGGGTGTGATGGATGGGTTTCACATATATGCCAATTGCATGAAGATATCTCCCCGCGCGCGCGAAGAAGCCAACAATGTTGAAATTGCTTTCCACACGGTTGCGGAATGGACTTCCTCGTCCTTTTTTTTCGAAAAGGGGCTTTGACCCCGGCCTCTGCATCAAAATGATGCATACGGCCATCTTATTAAAGGTCTGACAATCCAAAAGTCATACAAAATCCAGAGAAAAAGGGAAATAGAACCGCCACAACCGGCATGTAAAAGACAGATAAGCTACTAAACACCTATCCTATTGCATGACCGCCATCCAAACTGGTTGTAGATATCCCGAGCTACCGTCTCCCAGCGGATAGACGCAGTAACCAAATGCTCCCTGGCCTCTGTCTGGGTGAGTAGCGACCACATACAGATAAGAGTAGTGGCCCTGAAAATAACCTGCAAGAAGTGAATATTTGATGTTCTATTAAAAACCAAATCATTTCTGCAATTCCAAATAGCCCATAGTAAAGCACATACTCCCACTCGGATATGTCTCGCTGTTACTACATCAATCCCATGCAGCCACGTCCCAAAAATCGCGTTAATGGAAACCGGGGGAGTGATATTAAAAGCTATCTGTACCGACCTCCATAAGATCTTGGCCATAGGGCAATCTAGGAAGATGTGTCTAATAGATTCATCATTCTCACAAAAACTACATCTTTTAGACCCTGCCCAGTTCCGTTTTGCCAAATTATCCTTAGTTAGAATGACTTGTTTATGTACAAACCACATAAACACTTTGATTTTTAGAGGAACTTTTACTTTCCACACATGTTTCGAACTAGGAATCATACTCGTGTTAATAACATCCAGATACATAGATTTCACTGAGAATACCCCATTCCGAGTTAGTTTCCATGTCAGCTGATCTGGACGTTGGGAAAATTGGACATCCATCAGTCGTCTCACAAGATGTAGCCAGGCTTCCCACCGGTTTCCCACTAAAGTCCTTCTAAACTGGATATTAAGCGAGGTTGACTGTAATACCGTTGCAACATAAGCGTCTCTTCGTTGAACAATATTATAGAGATATGGATATTGTAGTGCCAGAGGTGTCTCCCCTAACCATGTATCTTCCCAAAATCTAGTAGCCGTACCATCTCCAATTATGAATTTCACCCCATTGAAAAAGGTGGATTTCACTCGCATAAGTCCCTTCCAAAAAGGCGAATCAGTCGGTCTCACCGTCACCTGGGACAAAGTTTTGTTTTGAAGATACTTATTTCTAAGAATCTGAGCCCATGTGGCGTTCGATTCACAGGAAAGCTTGTATAACCATTTACTAAGTAAACTTCGATTCTTCACCTCTAAGTTTTCAATACCTAGACCCCCTTGGTCCTTCGGTCTGCAAATGATGTCCCACTTAGCAAGCCTATATTTTCTTATGGAATCATCACTCTGCCAGAAAAACCGTGATCGATAAAAGTCTAGCCTTTTCCGTACTCCCACCGAAACTTCGAAAAAAGACAATAAAAACATAGGCATACTGGTAAGGACCGAATTAATGAGAATCAATCGTCCTCCGTATGACATAAGCTTGCCCTTCCAGCAGCTTAGTTTTTTCTCAAATAGCTTAGTTTTTTCTCAAATCGATCCTCAATACTCTTCCATTCCTTGTTAGTGAGCTTCCGATGGTGAATCAGTATGCCTAGATAAGTGAAAGGTAGAGACCCCAAATCGCAACCAAACAATTCTTTATAAGCTTGTTGTTCTTCTTTGGCTCTTCCAAAGCACAACAATTCACTTTTGTGGAAGTTAATCTTTAACCCCGACAATTGTTCGAACAAGCAAAGCACTAGTTTCATGTTCCTGGCTTTAGCCAGATCATGCTCCATAAAGATTATAGTATCGTCTGCATACTGTAGGATAGATACACCACCGTCAACTAAATGCGGGACTAGGCCCCCTACCTGCCCTGCCTCCTTAGCCCTTCCTATGAGAATTGTCAACATATCTATGACAATATTGAAAAGGATTGGTGACATCGGATCTCCCTGTCGCAATCCTTTGTGTGTTTGAAAGTAATGTCCTATATCGTCATTAACCCTTATGCCAACACTCCCTTTTTGCGTTAAGGAGTCTACCTGGTCTCTCCAGGCTTGATCGAATCCTTTCATACGCAAAGGCTACTGCAGGAACGGCCATTTAACCTTGTCATACGCTTTCTCGAAATCCACTTTAAACACCACCCCGTCAAGCTTTTTTGTATGGATTTCGTGCAGCGTTTCATGCAGTACCACCACCCCTTCGAGGATGTTTCTGTCTGGCATGAAGGCCGATTGGGAAGGATTCACCACTGAGTGTGCAATTTGAGTAAGTCTGTTAGTCCCAACTTTGGTGAAGACCTTAAAGCTAACATTAAGAAGACAGATCAGCCTGAACTGCTCAATTCTAACCGCCTCTGTTTTCTTTGGAAGCAATGTTATTGTTCCAAAATTTAAGTGAAACACCTGCAATTGTCCCAAGAAGAAGTCTTGAAACATCGGAAGCAAGTCTCCCTTAATGATATGCCAGCACTTTTTGTAAAACTCCGCCGGGAAACCATCCGGACCAGGAGCTTTACTATTCTTCATTTGGGAAATGGCGTCAAGCGCCTCTTTCTCCGAAAAAGGAGCAGTTAATATCTCATTCTCCTCATTTACAAGCTGAGGTATATCGTCTACCCTCGATTCATCCAAGGAGACAAAATTATCCTCAGGAGATCCGAATAATTGTTTATAGTAGTTGGTTATGTAAATCTTAAGGCTTTCCTGCCCTACAATCGTGCCTTCATCCTGCTCTAGTTGAAAGATTTTCTTCTTTCGATGTTTGCCATTCGCAATCATATGAAAGAACTGTGTGTTATCATCGCCTTGAACGATTTTACGCACTTTAGCCCGCAAAGCCCACTTCAATTCCTCCCCACGTAGCAAATCCTTAAGTCTAAGCTCAGCTGCCCTCTTAGTTTCCATCTCAGTAGCATCTAAGATAGCAGACTCAGCTTTAGTGTCAAGGGCTTGGATAAGTGAAAGGAGCCTTTCTTTTTCAGCCTTATATATTCCCTGAGTATGTTTTTCCCAACCCCTGAGGAACTATCTCAAGTGCTTAATTTTATTTTGCCAACGATCAATGCTAGATCGACCTCCTACCTCTTTCGCCCATTCTCTTGCAATCAGATCCAAAAACCCTTCTCGTTCAAACCACACAGTTTCAAAAGAGAAAGGACGTTTGTTCCCTATATGAGTTGCTTCCCCTGAATCAACTAATAGTGGGGTGTGATCCGAGACGCCACGAGAAAGAGCTTGAACCGTCACTAGGGGAAACTTCTGTTCCCATTCGACACTCGCAAGAACCCGATCCAGCTTCTCAAAAGTCGGGATCGGTAAATTATTGGCCCACGTGAACTTCCGACCGGAGAGCTCAATCTCACGAAGGTCCAGGCTTTCGATAATTGTATTAAACATAAACGACCATCTGCCGTCAAAGTTATCATTGTTTATTTCTTCTCGCCGACGAATAATATTAAAGTCTCCTCCAACCAGGATCGGGAGCTGCTCGTTCCCACATATGCGGACTAAATCAGCCAGAAAATCTGGCTTAAATTCCGGTTGCGCGGCCCCATAGACCGCCACCAGAGCCCAATCAAAACCATCTACCTTTGACCGAACTCTAAATTTAACCGCAAAGTCACCCGTTACCACGTTCCGCACTTCCAGAGATTCGCACTTAACCCCAAGAAAAATCCCACCGGATCTTCCTCTTGGTGGTAAACAGTGCCAAACAAAATCCACCCCTCCCGACAACGTGCTAAGAAACTGTGGGGTGAAGTTATCCCGCCCAGTTTCGGAGAGGGCTATGAAATCTAATTTACACTCAATAGATGCTTCTGCAAGAAATCGTCTTTTAGCCAAGTCCTTAAGACCTCTGTTGTTCCAAAAGATTCCTTTCATATTTCATCATGAAATTTTTTAGATGTTCGAATTCTAGCACTCCTACGAACTGCCGACGTGGGGTAGATCTTACGCCTCCATTTGCGTTTCGGTTTCGTTTGATCTTCTATTCTGATCTCACTGCCAACCTCCCCACCCGTTGCCTCTAGTGACGAACCTCCCCTATAAAGCCTCGGAGAAGACACCTCCTCCCCCTCCTCAGTATCAAGGCTAGTAGGTGCAAGGTCCGTACAGAAACTATCCAGCACATTGACTCCCATAGTAGCTACCTCAGAATCATTCAAAGGTTGAATCACTGCCAAGTTCCTAATTACCTCTGAAGCCCTTTCTGCCTCGAGGTCTAGCATATCGTTAACGGAACAAGCAACCTCCCTATCATTCTTACCGAGAGATACCCCCATATGTGCGGCTCTATAAACAATATCTTCAGAAGAAAAAATGCAGAATAGAATTGCTTGTATTGATTGACATACCAGTAGTGGTCTGAAGATCATGTAGCTTGGCCGCCCGCTTGGCGCATCGAAGCTTGATACGTCTCAAACGTATCTACTTTTCCAAACACTTTTGATATTGTTTTGACCTCATTCTTGCATGATTTCAACTAAACTAACCCGGACTGACGCTGTTTTCAGCAGAGCTGCCTGTATGGTTTTATTGTGTACAGGAAAACGGATTTTTAAGTATCTCAGAAAAATCCACGAAAAATCACAGAAAATCCACGCACCCGAAGGAACCAGGAGCCAGAAGTGGGGCCAGAGGGGGGCCAGGGGGTGCCCAGGCGCCCTTGGGCGCGCCCCCCTGGGCCGCGCCGGGGGGTCGCCTGGGTGGGGCCCACACCCCCTGGTGCCCTACTTTGCCTCGTATTTTTACTTGCGATGCGAAAACCCCAGATCAGAAGTTCTTTTCGCAGTTTTCCGTCGCGAAGCCGCCGCCACCCTCTGTTCTTCCTCGGGAAGGCTAATCTGGAGGCTGAATTGGCCTCCGGAGAGGGGAGATCGTCGCCATCGTCATCATCATCACCACTCCATCATCCCTCCATGACTTCCCCTTCCATGTGTGAGTAATTCCCCTGCTGTAGGCGAAGGGGATGGTAGGGATTGGATGAGTTAGATCATGTAATAGTTTATCAGATCGTTGGGGGCATGTTGCCTATCATCTACTATGGTGTTTATCATCTTTGCTTCAACTTGTTATTCTTAATTCTTGACACTTAGGGCCCGAGTGCCATGATTTCAGATCTGAACCATATGTGTTTGCATGAATATATTTGTGTTCGTGATCCTATCTATGAGTTGTTTGCACCTATTACGGTTCGGAACCGGCGATCCCAAAAGTGACAGCTTGGGACACCAAAGGGGATGGTCCGTAGTTTGAGGATTACATGTATCCATTGAGTTCATTGCTTTGTTCCGGTGCTCTTTGACAGGAGCACCTTAATCTCCATAAGTTCCTTTTGGCCCCGTTCGTAGCGGGATGGTAGGACAAAAGATGTTGTGCAAGTTCTTATTGCAAGCACGTACAACTACCTATGGGATACATGCCTAATGTTTGATATTTGCCTAGATGATCATTACTTTTCCGTGTGCCGTGCCCCAAGTTAGAATCTATCTCATCCATGCAGCGCCCAACCATCCATCTCCCTAGCCTATAGTGTTTTAAATCCTGCTGGTTACTAGTTGCTATTCTTGCCATTTACTTTTGCTATTTACTTTTACTGTTTACTTTTACTATCACTATCATCACTATCATATCACTGTTACCACTTATCTTTTGTTGCAAGTAAGTATATTTCAGGTCGGTTGAATTGACAACTCAACTGTCAAAGCTTATAAATACTCTTTGGCTCCCCGTGTGTCGAATCAATAAATTGGGTTATTCTTACCCGCGAAGACTATCTCGATCCCTTACGGTTGAGGGTTATCAAGTACCGTTTTCTGGCGCCGTTGCCGGGGAGCATAGCAATATTTACAAGTCTACTTGAGGTATCCTACCTGCTGCACTTCATCCACTATGGGTAAGAAAGGAGACCCCAAGGTTCTGATCTTACTATCCACTACAAGAAGAGGTACTGCTCTGAGCACTAGTGCCACACTTGATTCACCTTCCGTTATGAGTAAGTTTGCCTCACCACCACCACATGATGCTCCTACTGAATCTGTTACTATGTCCGATACTCTTGATGATGCCTCTACTACTTTTGATGATATTAGTTCGCTTGGTTATGCTCTTGAGAAACAAATTTCTGCTGCTGCTAAAAAGTCTGGAATTGAACTTCCTGTTACTCGCTACCCTATTGGTGAAACTTATGATTATCCTGATTTGAGTAAACTCAAAGAGAGGCTCCTTGATGATAATTACTATATGCTTGATGAAGATTTATGCAGGGAACTGACAGAGTTTTCCGGCTCTGACCCTGAAGTCATTAAGAAGCTATTTGAAAAACACTCTTTGAAGAACAAAACCGTTCCTAATCCTGAATTTGCTACACCTCCTATATGCATTGATGATCCTTTATGATTTCTCTATTGATCTTTCGCTTATACCTATGGTTGAAGCTGACCCCTTTTATGGTAGAGAAAATGATGATGCTATTGCACACCTGACTAAACTCGGTGAGCTAGGTGGCCTATTTACCACAGATGAAAAGATACGATACTTTTATGTGACCAAGCTTCTTACTTTCTCGTTGAAGGAAGGTGCTAAAGCATGGTATGATTCACTCCCATACGGTTCCATTAAGAGTCCTCAAGATTTAGCTCACTCTTTTGTTGATAAGTACTTTCCTGCTCACATGCAACATGTTGCTTTACAAAGAATTTATAACTTTAAACAGTTGCAGGATGAGTCCCTCCCTAAAGCTTGGGGGAGGTACTGCGGTCTGATTCGGGCTAGACCTGGACATGAAATCCCTAAGAATGAATTAATCGATATATTCTATGATGGTTTAACTGATGAATCCAGGTCCTATTTGGACAGTTGTGCTGGTTGTGTTTTCAGGAAAAGAACACCGGACGATGCAGAAGATTTGATGTGCAGGATTGCCAAAAACCATGAAGATTGGTCCGTCCCTGAACCACCTCCACCAACAAAGAAGAGGGGCATGTTTGTTCTGAGCCCCGAAGATATGCGAGAAGCAAAGAAGTCTATTAAAGAGAAAGGTATTAAAGCTGAAGACGTGAAGAATCTACCCCCTATTGAGAAGCTGTGTGAGCCTACTACTCACCCTCCTATGGTAGAGGTACACTCTCTTTTAGATTTCAACGCAAGTGACATCCCTCATGGTAGGCCTCCTGATCAATGTTTAGATGAGTTTGATAATTTTATTATGAAACAAAATCATTTTAATGAGAGGATAGAAAGTCAGTTGCATGATAATTCCCTTGCTATCAAAAGACTGCTAGATGTTTTAAATAGAACAGTTAATGATGTTCAATGTCTTGTGAAGCATTTTCATATGGTTCAAACTCAGCTTGATCAAATTTCTAATGTGCAAAGAGATTTGCTTGCTAACAATGCCAAACAAGATAATTTGCAGGCTTTCGGGATTAAGACCCGAGGAGGAACTAGCACTCAAGATCCTCTCTATCCAGAGGGGCATCCGAAGAGAATCGAGCAAGATTCTCAAATGCAGGAAGAAGAAATTGTTGGCTCTCCAAAGAAGAAGAAGAAACATAAGGAGACTGACAATTCTAATGATCCTATTGCAGATGAAGAGCCAACTATTGATCCTAACAGCGTATCTATCTCCGATGCTGAGACTGAAGACGGTGCTGAACCCGAAGGTAAGGATAATGAGAAGAATGATCCGCCTAAAGTTCGAGAAGAAGAAGCACCTGACAAACGTAAGAGGTATACTAAAGAAGACTTCATTGCAAGAAAACATGGGAAGGAAAGAGAACCATGGGTACGGAAACCCATGCCCTTTCCATGTAAGTCCATCAAATCTAAAGAAGAAGAGCATTACAATAAGTTTTGTGAGTGGATCAAACCTCTTTTTCTTCAAATCCCTTTGACTGATGCTATTAAGTTACTTCCTTATTCAAAATATATGAAAGATATTGTCACTAATAAAAGAAAAGTTCATAATGATGCAATATCTACTATGCTTGCTAACTACTCTTTCAGTGGCAAGATTCCTGAGAAGCTCGGTGATCCAGGTATACCCACCATTCCTTGCTCCATAAAGAATAATTATGTCAAAACTGCTTTATGTGATCTTGGAGCAGGAGTGAGCGTTATGCCTCTATCTCTTTACGAGAGGCTTTGTTTAGAGAAACTAATTCCTACAGATATCTCCCTTCAGATGGCTGACAAGTCAACCGCTGTTCCGATAGGTATTTGTGAGGATGTTCCCGTAGAAGTTGCTAATTGTTTAATTCTTACTGATTTTGTTGTGCTTGACATGCCCGAGGATGGGAGCATGTCCATTATTCTTGGTAGACCTTTTCTTAACACCGCAGGTGCTATTATTGATTGCAATAAAGGGAAGGTTACTTTCCATGTGAATGATAAAGAACACATGGTATATTTTCCAAAGAAGACCGGCAGGAGGCATGGCCTCAACTCTATAGAGAATATCGAGACCGTGAAAATTGGAGAATGGGACTGTCCACTACATGTGCCTCACAAATATAAAACTATCATGGTGGGGACAATGTCCATCAAAGTAAAGGTTTAGTAACTACTTCGTAGGAGGTGAGACTTTTTGCTCTATATATCGCCTGTTTGTTGCTAAGACTTGATCAAGCTTGCTAGTAAACATGTTTTATAGATAAAAAGTTGAGCTTGTTATGTTTTCATTTGTTTTTAGTTTTGTCCTACTTGCTGTACCAAGTATTTATGTTTTTGAAGCTTCACAATACTACTAACTGCTTCAAGTTTTCAGAGAGTTTCGCAGCTTTTTGAACTTCGACAAAATTTTCAACAATGAAGTTTCCAGAAAAATTCCAGAAAAATTAAAATAAAAATTTCCACGTCGGGAGAGACCCAGAGGGGCCTGGGGCCAGCAAGGGGGACCCACCAGTGGCCCAGGCGGCCAGCTGGCGCGGCCCAGCCCCTGGCCGCGCCCATAGGGCGCCTGGGGCCCACAGGGCCCCCCTCCAGGTATGTCTTCTTCCTCCCTCTCTCTCTTTCTCCAAAAACGCGAGTTCTGCTCTTGTTCTTGTGTTCTTGCTGTTCTTGGAGGCGATTCTTCGATCTCTCTCTACAGCCTATCATTTGAGCTGAAATTTTGAGCAAATACTCCCTGGTATGTGACTCCTCCACCCCTCCAATTAGATTTTTGATTGGTGGCTTCATTTGTGAGTATTTAGTAGTTCTTGGTGCTGTATAGATAAGCTTGCATGCATATGTAGAAAGTTAGTTTTCAAGTTTTGATGCAAGTTTATGCCTTGGGCAAGTGAGTTGAGTAGTTTGCCTTAGCTCACTTTGTTTTAATCCTCGTTTTTGTAAATTGTAAAAAAATTCAGAAATGAGTTTGTTAGGAAGGGCAAAAGGGTGGCTTGAGAAGAGGAGGCCCGCACACTCCGATCGAGTTACTAGAGCCGCAGCTTCACCATCGACTGCTAGGGTGAGCTATAATGAAGATCATGTGCCCCTGGAGTTGTTAGAAGATACAAGTCCAGCACGTGCGATGACATTTCCATGTGATGAATTCATGGAAGCTGCGGGAATCAAGGATGAGTTTTATAATCTTTGTGCTAATGCAGGTTTGACACGACTCGTCACGAGCCGTGTTACTCAGTATCAAAAACTCACCTCCAGTTTCATTAACAGTTATAGATATAATCCTGATTCAGGTGCTATTGAGTTTAAAATTTATAATGATCTTATCACCATGACTTTGGGGAATTTTTGTGAAATAATAGGTGTGCCGAACGTTGGGAGGACGGCTAGGATGGCCACTCAGCCCTCCGAGCTAAAAACCGTCATCAACTCTCTCTGCAGCATGGGTACGAGGGATATTCATCGGTCGAAGATCTCCAGCATCTTATTTCCTCACCTCAGGTATTTTGCATATTATATTGCTAGAGGGGTGTTAGCTCGTGACAACACGAGCAACATTTCTGCTCCGGATATTGCTATCCTGGCGGCAGCCCTCTCAGGGAGGTCTGATTATAATCTGGGTGCCTTAATTGCTCGACGCCTTGCTATGAACGGTAACAAGGGAGACTTATATGGTGGCGTTTATGCCACACTTATCTTAGAACATCTTGGAGGCACCCCACACCCTGATGATACTCCTTTTACTTATTCAAGCTTTGATCTTGCTGCTATGAAAAGGCACAAGTTTGTTACCATGGGTTCTGAGCTTGATAATCTTATTTATATCTTGCGTTTCGGAACTGCCGCGGAACGCGAGATCCGTCTACCTGCACCTCTTTTGTTTGATTTTTCTCGCAGGAACGGATGGTCTTTTGATGTTGTCCAGTTCGATGAGTTCATGGTCCAGCATCAGTTTCATAACCCCATGGAGGGGGTTGTGCCCGACGAGGAGGGGCACGATGAGATACCACCTTTTCAGGGAGAAACCGCCACCGAGTTTGGTGAAGGTTCTTCCTCTGTTTGGCGTTCGGAACCTTCCTCGTGGGAGACTCCGAGGAGTTCGGTGTACGCGCCAGCATCCTTCTACGACCCTTGGACTCACCACCATACCCCCGGAGCAGGAGGCTCCTGGGGGCAGTAGCTGCTACCAACTTAGGCCAAAAGCCTAAGCTTGGGGGAGTACGTGCCCCTCTCACTTTTCCATTGTATTATCCGTTTTATTCGCTTTGATCTTTTCGAAGTTTTTGCCCGTTCTTCTTTATTTCTCTCTTTGCAAAAACAACAAAAAGATTTTCTCTTTCTTTTGCTTTTATTCAACCTTTGAAAAACCCAAAAAGATTTCCTTTTCTCTTTAGTTTTCTTTGCTTTCAGAGTTCAGCTCGAGTCCGTGATGGCATGTAATTATATTTCCTACGTTCGATCGTGCAAGTGACAAGCAGTAATGACGAAGATCGACTGAAGGGAAGCAACAAGGAAGACCGATATGAACTCTTTTTGTTTCTACTTTTGTACATATGCCTGTACTTATGATCTAGAGACCAGCTTGTAGCGACATAGTGCTATGTTTACAATGCTCTTCCAGTGGTTCATGCTTTCCTTGTGGCTAGTCTTGAATAACTAGAGTATATAATGTGTTATTGAAATGATCTACATGCATTGCACTGTTCATAGTCTGGTATACTAAGGTGGTATTTCCCTTTAGAGAATTTTTGGATTGACTTGGCACATACTTACACATGTTTAAGACTAAAAGTCTACTCTGCCTTGATGATCTTTGAGTTTTAGAATAGTTATATCACTTTCATGCCCGATTCAATGTTGCTTTGTCGCTCTGCATGATTATGACCGTTATTGCTCTCTAGTTGGTCGCTTCCCAGTCTTTTGCTAAACCTCCACCTGTACTAAGCGGACTGACTGCTTGTGCATCCAAAATCCTTAAAACCTGTTATGCCATATGAGTCCACCATACCTTCCTATACATGGTATTTACCTGCCATTCCTAACGAAGACTTTCGTGTACCATCTCGAAATTAATCAAAAGCATTTCTCTTTTTGTGCCTATGTTTTAGCTCATGAGGAAGTAGTAGTTAATTCATAATCTTTTTAAGTTGGACAAGTTTCACCCCTGGATTGCATGTATAATGTGAAAACCCCTAATACGAAAAGGAACTGGCATAGAGTGCGCCCGGCTCAAAAAGATAATATAACAAACAAACCCTCCTTCACGCTTTGTTCATGAGAAATCAGAAAACTTTGGCAGTGATAAACAAAGGAGATTAAGAGGATGTGATCGTCCTCATGCGGGAGCCGTTCCTCGAGACTTGTCCACTCAAAAAGTGATTGAGTTATCTGCTAGCATTCGTTGACGAAATATGCACCTCTCAAAACGTTTTTACCTCTATTTTTAAAACCAAGAGCTCTGGTACATGTTTAGTTTTTGTTTCCGATCACGGGTTTTCAACTTTGCCAACAAAAGCCACGGTTCGAGAGTCTCCACTTTCTTTCTTCAAAGCACTAACTAGGAGAGCATAATTGTCGTTCTGAGTGTAATGTGCATTGTCCCAAAGTATTACATTGTCTTCTGCATACTTGTGATATGATTTATTCAGAAATTCTTAGTTCTAGTCTCTTTTAAAAACTCTGGAGGAGTCTCTGCATTTATGTTTTGCTTCACTCATGGAGGCTAGCGAGATACCACCCTAATATGCTCAAGCTATGTGCAATGTAATCTTGTTTTGATTTTCAGTAGTATATTATTTACTTTTAAGTATTTGTGACTGGTCACTTGAAAGAAGGACTGCTCCTTGCATTGTCCTCATAGTACTGTTTCAATACTTGCTAGACTCTTTTCGTAGTACATGCTTATATACATCTAATGAAGCAAAAGAGTTTGTCAAAGTTTTCTTTGTCGCGTCCAGTTTGTTGAACTGAATTGCTTGAGGACAAGCAATATGCTAAGCTTGGGGGTGTTGATACGTCTCAAACGTATGTACTTTTCCAAACACTTTTGATATTGTTTTGACCTCATTCTTGCATGATTTCAACTAAACTAACCCGGACTGACGCTGTTTTCAGCAGAGCTGCCTGTATGGTTTTATTGTGTGCAGGAAAACGGATTTTTAAGTATCTCAGAAAAATCCACGAAAAATCAAAGAAAATCCACGCACCCGAAGGAACCAGGAGCCAGAAGTGGGGCCAGAGGGGGGCCAGGGGGTGCCCAGGCGCCCTGTGGGCGCGCCCCCCCTGGGCCGCGCCGGGGGGTCGCCTGGGTGGGGCCCACACCCCCTGGTGCCCTACTTTGCCTCGTATTTTTACTCGCTATGCGAAAACCCCAGATCAGAAGTTCTTTTCGCAGTTTTCCGTCGCGAAGCTGCCGCCACCCTCTGTTCTTCCTCGGGAGGGCTAATCTGGAGGCTGAATTGGCCTCCGGAGAGGGGAGATCGTCGCCATCGTCATCATCATCACCACTCCATCATCCCTCCATGACTTCCCCTTCCATGTGTGAGTAATTCCCCTGCTGTAGGCGAAGGGGATGGTAGGGATTGGATGAGTTAGATCATGTAATAGTTTATCAGATCGTTGGGGGCATGTTGCCTATCATCTACTATGGTGTTTATCATCTTTGCTTCAACTTGTTATTCTTAATTCTTGACACTTAGGGCCCGAGTGCCATGATTTCAGATCTGAACCATATGTGTTTGCATGAATATATTTGTGTCCGTGATCCTATCTATGAGTTGTTTGCACCTATTACGGTTCGGAACCGGCGATCCCAAAAGTGACAGCTTGGGACACCAAAGGGGATGGTCCGTAGTTTGAGGATTACATGTATCCATTGAGTTCATTGCTTTGTTCCGGTGCTCTTTGACAGGAGCACCTTAATCTCCATAAGTTCCTTTTGGCCCCGTTCGTAGCGGGATGGTAGGACAAAAGATGTTGTGCAAGTTCTTATTGCAAGCACGTACAACTACCTATGGGATACATGCCTAATGTTTGATATTTGCCTAGATGACCATTACTTTTCCGTGTGCCGTGCCCCAAGTTAGAATCTATCTCATCCATGCAGCGCCCAACCATCCATCTCCCTAGCCTACAGTGTTTTAAATCCTGCTGGTTACTAGTTGCTATTCTTGCCATTTACTTTTGCTATTTACTTTTACTGTTTACTTTTACTATCACTATCATCACTATCATATCACTGTTACCACTTATGTTTTGTTGCAAGTAAGTATATTTCAGGTGCGGTTGAATTGACAACTCAACTGTCAAAGCTTATAAATACTCTTTGGCTCCCCGTGTGTCAAATCAATAAATTGGGTTATTCTTACCCACGAAGACTATATCGATCCCTTACGGTTGAGGGTTATCAAAGCTGCATGTCGTCGATATCCGGCTGGTCCTGTATGCGACAGCTCATCCGTCGACCAACAAAGACTGGGTCCGAAATCCCACCATAAGCGATGACGTCGTCACGAGAAATCCCGCAAGAGGTAAGGCCACCTGCTATACCCCCCACCGGGCTCAGAGGCGCTACCCCAACTGGCGGGGATGCCTGGGTCCTCAACCCCGCCACCGTACCTCCACTGCAAACCTTCGCTGAGCTAGGGGGAACCCGGGCCCCCGTCCCAACAGCATCAACCTGGTCCTGAGCCTGAGCCGCCCCTAAGAGAGACTGAGTGAATTCCGCACCCTCCAGGGACAACCTAATCGGAGATGAGGTGCAGGCCAGCTGCCCGCGCCCCCCTCCCGAGCTAGCCGCCGGAGACGTTGGGGCGGGGGCCTCTTACCCACACCCACTCGAACTGTCCCTCTCAGGACAAAGAATCCTGTCCACCTCACTGTCTGACACAGAATATCGGAGACCATCATCAACAGGAGGAAGTATCGGAGGTAACTCAGACTCTACCGGCAAATCCATCTCTACCCTAGTGCTCCAGAGGCGACTCGGCGCCGAATGAGTATCAAAACTCCCAAAACGAAGATTGTTGGAAGGAGTCGTAGAGTGAGTCGTTCCCGAATCTGAATTAGTCCTCTTGTCCGACTGCGGTTGCGGCCCCTTAGCCATCTCCCGCTGCGAACTCTCAGACGTCTTACTCTGATTGCTAGAAGCCCCATCTCCCTCAGACGTGTCCATATCCACGATATCCTCCCCCTCACCCTCTTGAGGGATCAGTGTGTCCTCAATCTCAAGCTCCAGAACATATGTCACTCCGGCATGTGTCCACTTGACTACATCCGGTACAAACTCAAAGCTGACTAGACTGACTAGCAATCTCGCTTCACCATGAGCCCTAGTGAAAGGCATATCGACCTGTTCTGTCTTACCAATGAGCGACCCCAAACTCCAAGCAACCAGAAAGTGATTTATAAGTTTGCGTGGTGCACCAAAAAAATGAACCCAAACCTTCTCCAGAGGTGTGCCCACAGGTTCCTTCTCCGTCCATTCATCAAAGTTCAGGACCACACTTGTACTAGGCACTCTGCACATGCCCCATTTGAGCATAAATTGCTGATCTTCCTTGGTAGGAAAGTCCACCTTGTAAGTCTGGCCTTCCAATCTAACAAGGTCCCACTTGTGATTTCTTGGAACAAGATCCTGCAGCTGTCGCACAATCTGTGCCTCAGAGACAGTCCCATTAGTAACCTTGACTGTCGCAGGGAAGGAACTCTCATGCACGTACGTCGAAGGTACCACCGCTGGGGACTCGAAAAACATAAGCTCCTGACAGCACACCCCATAAATAGAGATCACCGGCTTGGGGCCAGAAAGAAGTGGACATTCACTGGACTTATGCTGCGATCTACAGCAGTAGTCACATAGTTCTGTAGTACACTGTGCCAGAAAATGCCTTGGCTCTCCACATCTATAGCATGGAAGCTTCTTTTTCTTAATAGCCCATTTAGAAAGCTTCTCTCCATTACGCTTATCCAGACCCTTATCCGTATCCTCGTCTGCAATCGTAGCAACTTCGGTGCTAGTCACCGGAACACTGACAGCAGCCAAAACCCGAACCGCTTCAGCCGCCGCCTCGGGGAGAGCCGAAGAATTCTGCCCTGTGACAGCAGGCACATCATTGGCCACCACCGTCGGAGCAGCATGATCAACAGGCTTGGGGGGAGGTCTCGGAGGAGGCTGGTATCGCCCTCCTCCTCTCCCGTCGCGAAAACCTCGGTGAGCACCTCGGTTATACCGGTTCGTAGGTCCGGCGACCCCCTCGACAAAGTTACCAGCAGGTCCTTAGAATCCGCGCCCCTGCCCGTGACCATTGTTCCAACCACAGGCACCACCACCGCCCGAAGAAGAACCACGGTGCCGACCCTCGCCGTACACGTCATACCCGTCGTCACCCCACTGACCATACCGATTGAACCTTGCATTAGCAGCACCAAAACCGTCACGACCTGGGCCACCGCCCCGTCCAGGACCGTGTGCTCCCCCTCGGCCAGCACCATGGGCGCCACCGCGGCCAGCAACAAGGGCTGCCGCGCGCCCTGCGCCAAGAGCTCCGCCCCGCCCTGCCAAGTTGGAGCCGCCCCTACCTGCCAACGCTGCGGCAGGTGGACCCTCTTGCTGCAACGAGTCTTCTTGCACAGTCAGATGCATGGCTGGCGGCGGCGGCAGCGAACCCCGCCCTGCCATATCCGAGATATGTTGCGCCTGAACAACCGCGGCCGGACGGACTCTCCTAGCGCGACCAGTTCCCAACGATGGGAATCCAGGCTTGGCTGCCGCCACAACCCTAGCCCGATCAGAAACGAAAGACTCGACGTACCGCTCCTCGTCGAAGGAACAAGAGGCACGTTCTGTATGGATCGATGGATGTGAATGGGTGCCGTGGGTCGTTACTTGGGCCACTTGCCCAATATCAACAACGCCCAGGCCCACCTCAACTTCCTCAGGCCCAAAGTGACCCAGAAGAGATTTCAAACGAGCGACCCTCCGCTCCTGGATCCCATCGAGGTCTGTCGCCGGCGACACAGCCGCCGCCGGCCTAGACTTTCTCCGGCGATCCTTAACAATCTTCCAAGAACTGAAATAGTCGCCAAGGGTTAGAGACGGTAGATGTACCTTGGGAAGGGGTCCCTTCCAGGGGCGCATCGCCTTCGGGGCCGTCCGGCGGTGAACCACCCGCCGGAGCACCTCCACCGTATCCTCCTTTCCAAGTCCGTCCCAGGCACGATCGCTCGCCGACACAATCCCCTCTATGATGGCCGCCACCTCCTCCTCCGAGTAGTCGGCACCAAGGACCTCGCATACCTTATCACTTGGCGTTGGGGAGTATGCCACCTCTTCAGATCCGCCGCCGTCACCATCTTCTCCCTCGTCGGAGTCGTCGCTGTCCAGGCTGGAAAGAGCCCAAAACCGACTCCCTCCGCGGTGGGAAGAGGCCGCCGGCCGGTGGCTGGCCGCGTCCTCCAGAGAGATCGCCAGACCGCCCGCCCCTGGTTCCTAAATTGTGTTTGGTCCGCGGTGGAAAAGGTCCATATGTGCCCTTATTGGTGACCATCTTCAGCGATGTTATAACGTTGGAGTATGATTTGCCGAATCGGCCGATTGTTCCAGAAATTTCCGTCACAAATTCCGATGGCTGAAGCTTAATCTGCAGGCAAAACGACATGCATTACTACTAAGTAAATAACTTTTGCAGGTATTACATGCAGAAGGTTCACTTTACACTCACCTTATGCCCATCATCACCCTCCCATGGACTATATGGAACTGCAGGAATGATATGATTTTTAACAGACAACATAATTTAACTTTCTTGCAGGTTATCTTCAGGGCTACAGCTTGGATCCGTACGTGGTCCTTACTCACTCCTATGGACTCCAGGGAGCCTTTGGTTACTGGGTGCAACCGATGGGAGATGGTAGCTCGGGCTATATTTAACCGGTTTGGATGGCGATCACATAACAGGATAGGAGTCTAGGGAGTCTATCCTATATTTTTTATCTACCGGTTGCTGGAGACATGATGTAATTTTGTTATACCCATACTTTTGCTTCGTTTGCGAGCTATAAGATCTTTTTGGATTGACTTTTTTGAACTATCAATAATATGGCTGCATGCATCTTCATGATGCAGAGGCCGGGGGTACACCTCCATTTCCAAAAAAAAAATCACCCTCCCATGGACCACCCCACGGACCAACATTGTGCTCATGCCCACTATGATCACTATATGAAAACTCAAGTACATCAACTATAACGCCACTATAAACTGTCACACTTTCCAGACGGTGGGGTGCGACTGTGATGTCGTAAGCTGTTCCTGCATTTCCACCCCAGGGCCCAAGCTTAGTAACTACGGTCTCCTCCTGCTCTTCTCCCGGACAAGAGATCACTTCCTCTCCATGATGATCAGTGGTATGATCGATGGGACTCACATACACGCCAATTGCATCAAGATGGCTCTGCGCACGTAAAGAAACCAACAATGTTGGAATTGCTTTCCACTGTGTCGGTGTATTTGGATCGACACCTATGGGATCACAAGAATCCCTACTACGGTTGCGGGGCGCGGGGTTGAGATAAGAGCGGATCTAATAGCCAGGACACGGTTCCTTTACCCAGGTTCGGGCCGCAAAGATGCGTAAAACCCTACTCCTGCTTTGGTGGATTATCTGTTTGTGTTCTTCAGCTAGTGAGGAGCTCCGAAAGAGTCGTGAGGAGTTCTAAAGAGCCGACCCCTCCTCCTGGTCGCCTCGGGCCTCCTTTTATAGGGAAAAGGGGTCGCCACAGTGGCATACAGGAGGTGGAAAGGGTACAGTGATGCGAGGTTATCCCTCGCATTACAGGACAAGGTGCATTTAATGCGCCTAGCTTAAGTGTACCTACTTTATCGGGGACGAGGGGAGACGTCCGTCTTGTCCGTTGCCGCTCCTCCTTGTGTTGACACGCGCCCTGGCCAGCGGTGCCTGAGGTGCCATGTAGGCAGACAGGCAGCTGAGGTGGCGCAACGGCGGGTCTCCACGAAGATCTGTGGGTTGCCACGCAGGAGCCTGTCCAGCTGGTCGGGTCGGCAGCTGCGTGGGTTGGCGGAAGCCCAGTTGGTGCGGGCCTGACGGTGGCCCCATGGGTGTCCTCGGCAAGGGCCTTGCCGGGGCCCCGGCAAGGGTCTTGCCGTGGCGCCTGCTATCATCCCCGGCAAGGTGCTTGTCGGGGGCCTTGTAGTCCTTCTTGGCTGGGATCCCGCCAAGGGTCGTCGTCTTCTTAACTTGTATCTGATCTTGGATGTCTTCACAAAGATCTGCATGCCACCACGGGGATATCTCCCGATTCCTCGCCCCATGGGGGCGGTGGACTCAAGGGTGATTCGCTCCGTAGGCGCGGGGCGAG
Organism: Secale cereale; assembly: GCA_902687465.1. NCBI lineage: Eukaryota > Viridiplantae > Streptophyta > Magnoliopsida > Poales > Poaceae > Secale > Secale cereale. The sequence continues at coordinate 755,627,010 of LR738713.1, read as the reverse complement.
CTGTCGCGGCAAGGGTCTTGCCGGGGCCGCCAGGGCTGGCCCCGGCAAGACCCTTCATCCCTTTGTTCTTTGTGGTCTTGTTCTTGGTGTTTGCTCCAGTCTCCATCAAGCTTCGATCTTACCCCGGCTCAACTCCCTCGCCATGCTTGGTGTGGTGGTGCCCGTGGCTCAGACTGCCCGTGCACAGTCATAGGGGTACGAAAAGTGTACCCCTCTTTTTGTACACCGACAGGAGCCCCGGGGCCTGGGCCACACATAGGCGCGACCACGTTGTTGGGCCAGGCCCAGAACGGTGCGTGGGCAGGCGGGGCGGTTTTCACCGTGGTAGAATTTTCCGCGCGCTGCGCCTCCCACGACCCGCGCGCGTGGCGCCGGGTGGAGGGGCGTGCGTGACGTGGGCGGCATGCGTGGGGCGGTTCTCGCAGGCATGCGTCACGTCATAGTAAATGCGAAAGGAGGCGGCCCGCGTCTTCCCCCATAAAAAGGGAATAACCGCGAGCGCGCTGCTCACATCCCCCATTTTCTTCGCGCCTCTTCCAATCTCAGAGCCGTTGTTCCCCTTCTTCCTTCCTTCCGAAGCCTTCGCCGTCGCCTGTCACCGTTGCTTCGCCATCTCCTTCCCTCAGCCCTCCCACTCAGCCGCTATGACGTCCAAACCCGCCAAGGGCGCCGGGCCTGTGGCGCCGCCGGAGGGCGCGTTTACGGGGGATCAGACGAAGGCTGCTTTCTTCATCCCGTCGTCGGTCGATGTCTTCGAGCTCCGGGCCACCTTCAAACCCCTTTGGGGGGCGGAGACGGGGGATCGGACGAAGGACTTGGGCCATCCGGCGACGCGCGTCGTCCCGGCCGCTTGCGCCCCGCCGGGCTCAAATCGGTACCCCTTCTTTGTTGATTACTTCTCTTGCGGGTTGTGTCCTCCCTTCTCCGATTTCTTCTGCGACGTCTTGCACACCTTTGGCTTCCGTCTTTTGGATTTTACCCCAAATGCGGTGGCGTGCATGGATTTCTTCGCGCACCTTTGCGAGGGCTTTGTCGGAGTGCAGCCCAACACGATGCTCTTCCGCCACTACTTCACCCCTCGGATCCAGCCGGGAGGCGCAGTCTCCGGAGGCATCGCCTGGATTCCGAGACCCAAGGTGGTGTACCCGGAGGGCGCCGTGAAGGAGAGGTAGGACGAATGGCGCGGCCGGTGGTGCTGGATTGAGGAGGACGAGCCGCCAACATTCTACAGGGTCCGCCGGGCACCGCCGGTCTGCGACAGCGACTGGAGCGACGTCGACGCCGCCGACGGGAGGCTCACTGTTGCTTTCACCAGGATCACCCGGCTCGTCCAAGCCGGACTCACCCTCGAGATGATCGGGGCGGATTTCATCCGCCGTCGGATCGCTCCGCTGCACAAAAAGGGGAGGCCAACCTGGCTCTTCAGGGACCCGGCCAATGTCATGCGGCTCTGCCCTGGCCTCAACCACAACCTCACAGTGATGGGACACGCCCATTTCTGTCAGCGGCTCTTCCAGCTGGATGTGGATCACAGTGGTGAGGTCGAGCGGACCGGCAAGGCTGCGAAGGCTGCCGCAAAGGCCGGCAAGGCCGTCAAGGGGCAGCTCTTCAAGCTACCAGCAGGAGTAGTCCCGCTGTGCAACAATTCGCGCACGGCCCCATCCCGAGCTGGCAGGAGCCGGAGGACGAGGTCGTGTAGCAGTTCTTTGACTCTCTGGTCGAGGTGTGCATTAATCCTGATGCCGAGCGGTGGCTCATCAGGGACACCACCCCGGAGGAGCTGGACTACATCGCCGCTAGGGCGAGGGAGGCGCAGCTCATCATGGAGGCCGGCAGCGCCGGAGGTATGGAGGACCAGGACGCTGCGACTGCGGAGGAGGAGTTCGCCCAGTGGACGGCGGCTGCCGGAGAGGCTAGCGGCGCCAGCGCGGGAGCTCCGCGGATTGAAGATGCGGCCACGCGGTGGCTGGCCCGGCGCCAGTCAGGGGAAGAGGGCGGGTCTTGCGGCGGGCCTGTTCCGGCGAGCCGGTCCGGCCCGGCAAGACTGCGCAGCCTCAATTGGCCCTGGAGGGGTCCGGGCGCCTCACGAGGGCCACGGCGGCGAAGAGGTCGACGAAGGTGATGACCCACAACCGTAAGGGATCTATTGCAGCGTTTTCGATAAGTAAGAGTGTCGAACCCAACGAGGAGCAGAAGGTATTGATAAGTGATTCTGAGCAAGGAATAACTGCAAGCACTGAAAGATAACTTTTTAGGGGTTTTCTTGATATAAGCAACAGGAAAGTAAAAGCGAGCAAAGTAAAAGGCACTTGAGAGTAACAAGTGGCTCAATCCTTTCTGAGCAAAGGAGAGGCCTAGCAACTGAACTTATAAAGGCTAAAGTGTTCTTGAGGACACACGGGAGAGGTAGTCATGTGCTTTCGCCATATTCCGTATCGGTACTATGTGATGTGTTGATAAGTGTTGAGTGGGTGGATCTATGCTAGTACACCTTCTAGACTAAGTTGAGTGCACTCTTATGATAAAACACCTTGCAAGTATCCGCAAATACAAGATAGTATTTAAGGCAAAAGCCTAACCATAGCAATACGATCGATGATCCATTGTTCCCTTGTGCAAAAGCGTGCAAACTGGGGTTCAGGTTTCTGTCACTCCGGCAACCCACCGTAAGCATTCTTTGTACACACTGTATTCCCCTAGGTCCTTAATAAGGCGAAGTGTTGAGTGTTCGACTCACACAACACCACTAGGAAAATAACAACACAACTTAAGTATCAAACAACACATATTACTTCAACATCATATGACTACTAACAACAAGACTTCTCCCATGTCCTCAAGAACTAAAGTAACTACTCACAAGACATAAAAGAGATCATGATCAATGGAGATAGATGGATGATAAACAATCTGGACACAATGATATTTCTCCAACAAAACTCAATAGCATTCACCACAAAGTAGTAATCAACACCGATAGGGTAGAGAGGATAGATAGTACGGATTACAACACAAGTTGCAATTGTAAGATGAGATTGGATGAAGATGGAGATGGTGCTGATGTTGGGGAGGATGTTGATGATGATCTCGATGATGCCCGTGACGATGGTGATGACGATGGCGATGATCTCCCCTTCCGGGAGGTGATCTCCCCGGCGGAATCTGCCCGCCGGAGATGGCTTTTTCTTCTCTGTAGGTTTCCGCCACGGAGCGGCGGCGGAACTCCGTCAAAACTCTCTCTTTTAGGGTTTTTGGATGACGAGGAGTATATATGCCAAAGGGGGCCACCAGAAGCGGAGAGGGGGCCCAGGTGCCCCCCTAGGGTGGCCAGGGGTGGGGCCGCCTGGCTCCCCTCTGGTTGCTCTTTTGCGTGTCTTCGTGATCCTTCTGGAAAATACCCTCCGTCGATTTTCAGGTAATTTGGAGGTATTCTTCTTCAGCCACTTCATCGTCCACTTTTTACTGCTGAATCCTGCGTCTGCTGCTTCGGCACCGGAAAGTTGCAAACTATGTAAAATAGGCCAAATCACATAAGAACATCATCGTAATGTGAAATATATCAATGAATAAGGATGAATTACGATATAAAATAGTGATTCATTTTGGACGTATCAACATCCCCAAGCTTAGACCTCGCTTGTCCCCAAGCGAATACTGAGCTCGGTAAACCTGTCCACAAGTTTAGAGAGTGAAGTGTCGATAAATAGAATACGGACAAGAAGCATCACAGTTTCTTCATCAAACTCAAACATCCTCAACAGCAATTTTCAACTCATAAAGCCCTTATAAAAGAGTGGTTACACTTATAATCAAAAGTAGGGCTAAGGAAGCTCATCAAATCATGGCAAACATGTCCTTTGGTCAAAGAACAACTAATAGCTTTTACCTTTGCTCTTTCTCTTTATGTTTTGATGAGATTAATTGAAGCTTTTGAAAGAACATGTTATTAGGCAAGAAGTGAAAGTGCCAACACAAAGGAAGATGTTTGCTTTAGCTAGGCTTGACAAACAACTTACCTATCAAATGATAATGTCAACAAGGATATGATATGACAAATCTTAATGCAACTTTATATGAATGAATCCTCGTCAACATCAAATGTCTGTTCTCTTTAAGAATAGAAGGAAGTAGGAATAACTGACTCATCCTAAAACTAAGAGATAGGCCCTGCTCTAGGGAAGTAGGGAAAACTCATGTGCTATCCTTAAATCAAACAGAATGAAAACAAGTTTTGAGAGGTGCATGATTTGTCAACGAATGCTAATAGATAACTCAATTACTTCTCGAGCTGGACAAGGTTCGAGGAACGGCTCCCATACGGGAACGATCACATCCCCTTAATCTCCTTTGTTTATCGCTGCCAAAGTTTTCTGATTTCTCATGAACAAAGCGTGAAGGAGGGTTTGTTTGTTGTATTATCTTTTATGAGCTGGGTGCACTCATGCCAGTTCCTTCTCGTATTAGGGGTTTGCAGATTAGACATGCAATCCCGGGGTAAAACTTGTCCAACTTAAAAAGATCATGAATTAACTATTACTTCCTCATGAGCTAAAACAGGGGCACAAAATAGAAGATTTTGAACATTTAAGGATAACACACAAATTCTATACTTTAGGAGGTGGTAGTGGAATACCACGAATAGGAAGGTATGGTGGACTCATATGGAAGGTATTGGTTTAAGGGTATGGATGCACAAGCATAATTCCGCTTAGTACAGAGTTTAGGCTAGCAAAGGCTTTGAGAGAACAGACAATTGATGATGATTAAGATGCAAAGCAATATAAAGCATAAACATTAAAATAAGCATAACACATCAAGTTGTCTTCCTTGTCAGCATAACACTTCAAGCATAATAACATAAAGGTTTTGGCTATGTCGCTACTTTAAGAAAATCATGCTTGTTGTTATGACCAAAGCTATGTTTGCCAAGATTAAATAAAGTTTTCAAAGCCATACCTGATATAAGGTCAATACTCCCCATAAGAATCATCATATAAGGTCGATTGCATGAAGAGAATACCGAGTGCAGCAAAGGAACCAATAGACTTCTCATTAATATTCCATCATAGACGACTCCACACTCACGGATACAATCTCTCCATAGAAGGAGTGATATACCTCAATGCACACACCTATTTCATATAATAACCTCCCTAGACATGATACGACTCTACTTGACTCTAAAAGACAAAAGATAAAGATAAAGATACCGGGCACTCCCCCAAGCTTGGAACAAGCCAAGGGGATGCCATTACCCAAGGAGATTTCACTCTTCATTCTTGTTGACGTTGATTCTTCAAATCTCTTATGACACGGCGAAGGGTTTGGTTTTCCTTCTCCAAGATCTCCACTTGTACCTTTAGTACACGGAAATCTTCGCACAGCTGGTTGGTGATGCGATAAGCCTCGGAGATGGTGGAGAGCGTACGTTGATCTTCAAGTGAAGTTGAGGGCCCTGAAAGGTTAAGAGAAAGATCATAATGAGGTTGGACAGATCCCACCATGATGGGATTGCTTGGGCCTCCTTGTTGTTGGGCAGTGATACTCTTGACTTCCTCCCTCACGGAGCGCTCCATCTCCGCTTGTCTTGCGGCAATCTCTTCTTCGGTAGCCCAGTCAACGTGCTTCCCTTGATTAAGATCCTTCTGGACTTGACGTAGACGCCATCCCAAGAAGTCCTCTCCGCTCGAGCCGCAAGAAGACATCTCTAACAATAACTTTTTACCCTGGCAGAAACATATCGAAAAGAAAACACACGAAATCGCGAGATACGTTGCCGGAACAATCCGGGCAAATATATAGCAAAAATTTCTGCACAGAAAGGAAGGTAACAAGCTAAAGTGGGGTCGGAGACGGACTCCTGGGTGCCTAGGCGGCCTCCCGGCGCGGCCAGGAGGTAGGCCGCGCCAGGGGGGGGGGCCTGGGCCCCCTGGAGCTTGTCTCCGGCTCCACTTAGGCTTAGAATTTTCCTAATTTTGCAAAAACTCATAATATGGAACTTTTATGGCGGTTCGCGATGTTTCCTTATCGTAATACATACCTTTTCTTATTCTGCTTCTGATGGTCTCTGAAACAGGGCTGCAACATGTTCTTCGTGAGTTGTTGTGTATATCATATTCACATCAACATTGACAGGGTCTCCTGCTATGTAATGCTTAAGTCTTTGCCCATTCACAACTTGAGGTTTGGTGCCTTCAAAATTGTTAATCTTGATTGCACCAGACCGATAGACTTCTTCAATATGAAATGGCCCTTCCCACCTGGAAAGTAGTTTGCCTGGAGAAAACCTGAAACGGGATTTAAACAACAAAACTTTATCACCAACATTAAATTCACGTTTCAGAATCCTCCTATCATGCCACTTCTTTACCTTTTCCTTGAACATTTTAGCGCTCTCGTAAGCTTCACTTCTCCACTCATCTAGAGAAGTCAAGTTCATGAGACGCTTCTCACCAGCTAACTTTGGGTCAGCATTAAGCTCTCTAACAGCCCAGAAAGCTTTGTGCTCTAATTCTAATGGCAAATGGCAAGCCTTGCCATAAACCATCTTATAGGGGGACATGCCCATGGGGTTTTTGTAAGCAGTTCTATACGCCCACAAAGCATCTCCTAACTTATTTGACCAGTCCTTTCTATTTATGTTTACTGTCTTCTGTAAGATCAACTTGATCTCTCTATTGGTGAGCTCAACTTGCCCACTAATTTGAGGATGGTACGGTGAAGCAATTCTATGATTGACATCGTACTTGGCTAAAGCTTTTCTAAAAGCTCCATGCGTGAAGTGTGATCCTCCATCAGTCATGAGATACCTAGGTACACCAAACCTAGGGAAAATCACATCTTTGAGAATTTTCAAAGATGTCTTGTGATCAGCACTTTCAGTGGGGATTGCTTCAACCCACTTGGTCACATAATCAACAGCTACTAAAATGTGAGTGTACTTGTGCGAAGAAGGAAAAGGACCCATAAAATCAAAACCCCAGCAATCAAAAGGTTCAATCACTAGTGAGTAATTCATAGGCATCTCATTCCTTCTACTAATGTTACCAACTCTCTGACATTTATCACAGGCTAAAACATAATTTCTAGCATCCTTAAAGAGAGTAGGCCAATAAAAACCTGATTGAAGAACCTTATGTGCGGTCCTCTCACCGACATGTTGTCCTCCATAGGGACTATCATGACATTGTCTGAGAATGTCCTTCTGCTCATGTTCCGGTATGCATCTTCTCACGATCCCGTCTGGACCTTCTTTGAAAAGATGTGGGTCATCCCAAAAGTAGTGCCTCAAATCATGAAAGAACTTCTTCCTTTGCTGAAATGTTAAACCTGAAGGCAAATACTTCGCAACGATAAAATTAGCATAATCTGCAAACCAAGGATCGGAAAGAGATTGTACTTTTACAACGGCAAGTTGCTCGTCTGGAAAACTGTCGTTGACTGGGATGGGATCATGCGGTATATCTTCCATCCTTGAAAGATTGTCCGCCACCGGATTGTCTTCTCCTTTCCTATCAACAATCTGCAAATCAAATTCTTGAAGAAGGAGTACCCATCTGATAAGTCTTGGCTTGGCATCCTTCTTTGTCATAAGGTACTTAATGGCAGCATGGTCAGTATGAATAATAACTTTGGAATCAACAATATACTGCCTAAACTTATCACAAGCAAACACTACAACTAAGAATTCCTTCTCAGTAGTAGCATAATTCTTTTGAGCACTATCAAGGGTTTTACTAGCATAATGTATAACATTCAATTTCTTATCAACCCTTTGACCTAAAACAGCTCCAACAGCAAAATCACTAGCATCACACATAATCTCAAAAGGTAAATTCCAGTCAGGTGGTTGTACTATAGGAGCGGTTATTAAAGCTTTCTTAAGAACTTCAAAAGCCTCCTTACAATCTTCATCAAATACAAAAGGAACGTCCTTCTGGAGAAGATTAGTGAGGGGTCTCGAAGTCTTAGAAAAGTCTTTAATAAATCTTCTATAGAAACCAGCATGACCGAGAAAACTGCGAATACCTTTGATGTCCCTTGGATAGGGCATCCTCTCAATTGCTTCGATCTTGGCCTTGTCCACCTCAATTCCCCTTTCGGAAATCTTGTGACCAATAACAATTCCTTCGTTAACCATGAAGTGGCACTTCTCCCAGTTGAGTACCAGATTTGTCTCCTCACATCTCTGCAAAACTTTATTAAGGTTGTGGAGACAATGGTCAAAGGAAGTTCCATAGACGGAGAAATCGTCCATGAAGACTTCCACAATCTCCTCACAGAAACCATGAAAGATAGCAGACATACACCTTTGAAAAGTAGCAGGGGCATTACATAAACCAAAAGGCATACGCCTGTAAGCATAAGTACCATAGGGACAAGTAAAAGTGGTCTTCTCTTGATCAGCAGTGTTAACATGAATTTGAGAGAAGCCAGAATAACCATCGAGGTAACAAAAGTGGGTATTTTTGGATAACCTTTCAAGCATTTGGTCGATGAACGACAACGGGTAGTGATCCTTCCTGGTTGCCTTGTTCAGCTTCCTGTAATCAATACACATTCTATATCCAATAATAATTCTCTGAGGTATTAGTTCATTCTTATCATTAGGAACCACAGTTGTACCTCCTTTCTTAGGAACACAATGTACCGGGCTTACCCACTTACTATCAGCTATAGGGTAGATAATACCTGCGGCTAGAAACTTGAGAATCTCAGTTCTTACAACATCCATCATCTTCGGGTTCAACCGTCGTTGATGATCAACAACTGGTTTAGCATCGGGCTCAAGGTTGATAGTATGTTGACAGATAGATGGACTAATCCCCTTAAGGTCATCAAGGGTATAGCCAATTGCACCTCGGTGTTTACGAAGTACTTCAAATAGTCGCTCTTCTTCATATCCTGAAAGGTTAGAGTTGATAAATAACAGGATATACTCTCTTTTCATCTAAATAAGCATACTTGAGCGTATCGGGAAGAGGTTTAAGATCGAACACCGGGTCTTCTTTTGGTTTTGATAAAATTCCCAAAGGTTCAACCGGAAGGTTGTGCTTCAGGATAGCAGGTTGTCTCAAGAATATTTCATCTAGTTCATTTCTTTCCTGCATATGCAAACCATTCTCGTGGTCCTCCATATATTGCTGCAAAGGATCATTAGGGGGAATATCAATAGAAGCAATACTTTCAATAATTTTATCATCACTAGGTAAATCGGTACCACGAGGCTGCTTAGAGAACTTAGAAAAGTTAAATTCATATGGCTCACCATTGAATTCAACAGAAACTTTACCTTTCTTGCAATCTATTATAGCTCCACAAGTTCTGAGAAAAGGTCTACCAAAAATAATAGGACAAAAATTGTCCCTCACTGAACCAAGTACTAGAAAGTCGGTAGGGTATTTTACCTTTCCACATAGGACTTCAACGTCTCTCACAATTCCGATAGGAGAGATAGTTGCTCTGTTTGCAAGATGAATGGTAACATCAACTTCTTCAAGTTCACAAGGTGAAATCTCACCGATGATCTCTTGATAAAGTGAATAGGGGATAGCACTAGCACTCGATCCCAAATCGCATAGCCCATAATAACTGTGATCTCCTATTTTAACAGATACTACTGGAGTACCTGAAATTGTGCCTTTATTCTTGGCTGTGACAAGGTTAGTGGAAACAGCACAAAAATTTACATTGGAATCCAAAACATCATTAGTAACAAGGTCTTTAACCAATGCAACTTGAGGATCGACCTTGATCTGGTCCTCAGGCTCATCAATTCTTCTCTCACTTTTATTTATTATGCCTGTCACAAGAGAGTGCTCCCTTATCCTTTCGGGAAAAGGAGGCTTTTCATATATAACTGCAGGCAAAATAGGGTCAGCAACATGAATATCAACAGGTAACTCTTTGAAAGGTTCATGATGCTGATCTCTCTTCTTTTTGAAAGAATCAACGTGAGAGGCAAAATCCTTACAGAAATCAATCATTAGATGGGAATCAAGACCAATCTTAGAGCAAAAGGTGTTGAAGTAATCGATTTTCACATAGCTCTCAATATAATCATGCTCATAATTTATAGCGGGTTCAATACCTTTATCGATTTCCCAATCTTCGGTATTCCTATGGATCCTTTCAATGAGATCCCACCTTTCTTCAACACGCTTCGTCTGAAATACCCCACTAGAGGAGGCATCCAGCATCTCTCCTTATCCTGACGAGAAAGCCTGGCATAAAAATTTGTAAGTATAATTTTCTTGGGGAGCTCATGAATAGGACATTTGAGCATTAGGGACTTCAATCTCCCCCAAGCTTGAGCAATGCTTTCTCCGTCACGAGACCTAAAGTTATAGATATAGTTCCTGTCTCGATGAATTTCATGAAGAGGATAAAACTTGGTATAAAAGAGAGACATAAGCTCTTGCCAATCAAGCAAGTGTGAGTTATCGAGAAGCTTATACCAATCTGAAGCTTTATCTATAAGCGATACGGAGAACAATTTCCTCATGACAAACTCCACTGATACACCTGCAAGCTTAAATAATGAACATAGTTGTGACAGATATAGCAAGTGTTCACCGGGATGTCTGTCTCCTGCATAACGATTAGCCAAAACATAATCGATAATACCAGCTGGTATTTTATAGGGCACAATTTCAGTAGGGGGAGGAGCAACCACCACAGATGTGGGGCGTCTTCCCACAAGCAACGATCCAATAGCAAGGTTGTCCATAAGGACAAAGAGCAGCAACAGCAAAATAAAAACAGAAATATAAAAACTTGCTTACCAGCTTCACTTACCAATAGCGCTACACTCCCCGGCAACGGCGCCAGAAAACGGTACTTGATGACCCACAACCGTAAGGGATCTATTGCAGCGTTTTCGATAAGTAAGAGTGTCGAACCCAACGAGGAGCAGAAGGTATTGATAAGTAATTCTGAGCAAGGAATAACTGCAAGCACTGAAAGATAACTTTTTAGGGGTTTTCTTGATATAAGCAACAGGAAAGTAAAAGCGAGCAAAGTAAAAGGCACTGGAGAGTAACAAGTGGCTCAATCCTTTCTGAGCAAAGGAGAGGCCTAGCAACTGAACTTATAAAGGCTAAAGTGTTCTTGAGGACACACGGGAGAGGTAGTCATGTGCTTTCGCCATATTCCATATCGGTACTATGTGATGTGTTGATAAGTGTTGAGTGGGTGGATCTATGCTAGTACACCTTCTTGACTAAGATGAGTGCACTCTTATGATTAAACACCTTGCAAGCATCCGCAAATACAAGATAGTATTTAAGGCAAAAGCCTAACCATAGCAATACGATCGATGATCCATTGTTCCCTTGTGCAAAAGCGTGCGAACTGGGGTTCAGGTTTCTGTCACTTCGGCAACCCACCGTAAGCATTCTTTGTACACAATGTATTCCCCTAGGTCCTTAATAAGGCGAAGTGTTGAGTGTTCGACTCACACAACACCACTAGGAAAATAACAACACAACTTAAGTATCAAACAACACATATTACTTCAACATCATATGACTACTAACAACAAGACTTCTCCCATGTCCTCAAGAACTAAAGTAACTACTCACAAGACATAAAAGAGATCATGATCAGTGGAGATAGATGGATGATAAACAATCTGGACACAATGATATTTCTCCAACAAAACTCAATAGCATTCACCACAAAGTAGTAATCAACACCGATAGAGTAGAGAGGATAGATAGTACGGATTACAACACAAGTTGCAATTGTGAGATGAGATTGGATGAAGATGGAGATGGTGCTGATGTTGGGGATGATGTTGATGATGATCTCGATGATGCCCTTGACGATGGTGATGACGATGGCGATGATCTCCCCTTTCGGGAGGTGATCTCCCCGGCGGAATCTGCCCGCCGGAGATGGCTTTTCTTCTCTGTAGGTTTCCGCCACGGAGCGGCGGCGGAACTCCGTAAACTCTCTCCCTTTTAGGGTTTCTGGATGATGAGGAGTATATAGGCCAGAGGGGGGAGCCTGGAGTGGGCCAGGGGCTCCAGGCGCCCTCCCGGCGCGGCCAGGGTGGGGGCCGCGCCAGGTGGCCGCCTGGGCACCCTGTGGCCCCCCTCTGGTTGCTCTTTTGCATATCTTCATGATCCTTCTGGAAAATACCCTCCGTCGATTTTCAAGTAATTTGGAGGTATTCTTCTTCAGCAACTCAGCGTCCACTTTTTACCGCTAATCCTGCGTCTGCTGCTTCGGCACCGGAAAATTGCAAACTGTGTAAAATAGGCCAAAACAACATAAGAACATCATCGTAATGTGAAATATATCAATGAATAAGGATGAATTACGATATAAAATAGTGATGCATTTTGGACGTATCAGAAGGCCGCCGAGAAGAAGAAAGTGGCAGCTCCTCCTTCATCAAGGCGCGCAGAAACTCCGCCCCCTTCTTCGCCTCCCCCGGCAGACGTCGACTCGGAGGGCGACGCGGAGTTCCCCTTCGACCTCGGGCCCCTCAGCCCGAAGAGGAAGAGGAAAATGGCGGAGGAGGAGGAAGAGTAAATCCGCCAACCTCTTTTCGCTCAACATGTAGTAGGCGTTGGATGCTAAAGGTGCTGACCTTGCCGGTTCTGTAGGACGGGAGCAGCAGCAGGAGGAGCCGCAGGAGGCTACTCCCAACACACCACCCCCATTGACCACGCCGCCACGAGGGGCGTCCCCGGCAAGGGCACCAAGCATGGAGCCCACACGCATGAAGGAGGAGGGGGACTTGGGCGCTGGCGGCCCGCCCCCGGTGTCCGACGCCGGCGGGGAGGGAACTTCTGCTTCACAGCCCGGCGCTGGTGAGTCGCATGTCTTTTGTCTTTGCTTTTCCCTTGCGCTTTTTCTTGACTTCATTATCCCCATCACGGGCCAGGCCCCCCTTCAACGGATGTGGAGGACGTGGACGCCGTCATCAAGGAGGTTGCTGAGGATGCCGCCAAGGGTGCCGCCGAGGGCGCCGGCGGTGGGCCTGCCGGGGAGGCCGGCAAGGCCACAACCGAGGAAGAGGCGATTGATGATTAGCCTTCTTCCTCCACGACTTCGGGCCCCGGCAGTTGTCTGAAGGTGGGCGACAACCTCTTCGTCCATCTTGCCAGGACGTCAAGCCCCCGGGCGCCTGCCGAAGGGGAAATCTTTGATGGCAAGGTGCTTGCTGCCGCCGGGCTCAAGGTCGTTGACGAACCGGGTGCCGGCGGCGACGGCTCTCCAGAGGGGCAGCTCTTCCGGGCCATGGGGGCCAACTTCCGGGAGCTTCAGGCGCTCTACTGTGCCCGTCTGGACAAGGTTAAGTCCAGGGCGGCAGTAGTGGACGACGCGGAGGCGGACTTCCAGGTGCGCGTTGCTGAGGCGCAAACCTGGTTCCACCAGTCCCGCGAGGAGCAGAGGGCCTTCCAGGAGGAACTGGCCAAGCGTGATGCGGAGCTCATCATGAAGATGGCCGACATCGAGAAGGCCCAGGAAGAGGCAGCAAACTTGGCTGCCGCGGCGGAGGCCGCCCGAAACCAACATCAAGCCGCCCTCCATTCCTAGGAGGAAGATCTCTCCGTGCGTGAGGCAAAGCTTGCCGCAACGCTCCGCGGCAAGGATGAGGAGCTCGAGGCTCTTGTCGAGCGGCAGACTCGTGAGCTGGGGCAGAGGCACAAAGAGGCGCTCGATGCCCAGGCTCTGGCCCACGCCATCAAGGTGCAAGAGCTGGAGGTGGAACGGGACAGGCTGAAGGAGCAGGCCCTCAGGCTATCCGACGAGAAGAACATGCTCAACTGTGCCTTGACAGAGGCGCAGGGAGCGATCATCAGCAGGGCTGGGGAGCTTTCCGAGGCGCAAAACTCCATCAAAGATCTCAGGCTGAGGCTGGAGAATCTCGAGAAGATGTTGGCGGAGAGCTCTGCTCGGGAGGAGGCCTTGGCCAAGAGCCTGGAGGAGGAGAAGCAGCTGCGGGCGGATGAGGGCGCCTCCCACCAAGAATACGTGGTGGAGGAGAACAGGTGGATCAACCGGCTGGAGGACATCGCCGGCAGGGTTACCTCACAGCTGGCCCTCATGGGGATGCCAAACGTGAGGTATGCCCCTGAATGGAGCGGGTCCGTCAGCGCCAAGCTGACCCTGTTCTTCGAGGGCGTCCTCAGTGCCTTGACTGATCTTCACTCCAACAGAACGGCCACGCTCGCCGGAGAGGCCCGGCGGCACTGCCGGGGGGTTATGACCAAGGTCCTCACCAAGGTGGCGTTCTGGAACCCCGCCCTCGACTTCGAAGCCGCGATGGACAGCTTGCCGGAGGATGCCAACCTCACGGCGCTCAAGGAGCGCATCAAGCCCGTCATCAGCCGCATCGACGAAATCAAGAGGGTGGAGGGCCAGCGTCGGGATTAGGCACCCCATTCTTCCTTGCCGCCGCGGGTTCATGACCAAGAAAAATTTTATCTTTAGTTAGAACCGCGGCGATGGCATGATGTAATATAACTTTGAAATATCTTCAGAATCATGCATGTTATTTTCCTGTTTGCTGCCTCTTTGTGTGTCCACCCTACGTTAACTGGGTAGGCTTGCCGGTGCGAAATACCCAAGGCGGAGTCTTGGGGACGAGTCCCCATTGGCCTGCCGGGTGAGCGTGCTGCCGGGTCTGCTACCTTGCCGCCCTTAACGTAGCTGCTCGAACTGTCGAGTTTCACTCGAGTCAGAGTCGAGAGCTTTGTCGATTGCAGAAGGCTACCCTACCGTTTCAAACGCGGCCGTCTGAACTGTTGAGCGGACTCGAAACAGAACAAAGGCGTTGCCGATCGGGAAGGGCCCCATTTGCGTGCAGGTTTCTTTTTGCACAAAGAATGACAGCTCCGAGGATAATAACTTTAAATAATAGGGTAGGAATATCCAAGGTCCGATGTAACTTAGCTTTTATTTGCAGTCGCTCGAGCGTAGGTCTTCCGGCCTCCTCAAAGGGCCACGAAGACGAGGTAGCGTCGGGCCGGCCACTAGAGCCGATTCTCACAACTGCGCCCCCTACCTGGCGCGCCAAAGATGTCGGTGTATTTGGATCGACACCTATGAGATCACAAGAATCCCTACTACGGTTGCGGGGCGCGGGGTTGAGAGAAGAGCAGATCTAATAGCCAGGACACGGTTCCTTTACCCAGGTTCGGGCCGCAAAGATGCGTAAAACCCTACTCCTGCTTTGGTGGATTATCTGTTTGTGTTCTTCAGCTAGTGAGGAGCTCCAAAAGAGTCGTGAGGAGTTCTAAAGAGCCGACCCCTCCTCCTGGTCGCCTCGGGCCTCCTTTTATAGGGAAAAGGGGTCGCCACAGTGGCATACAGGAGGTGGAAAGGGTACAGTGATGCGAGGTTATCCCTCGCATTACAGGACAAGGTGCATTTAATGCGCCTAGCTTAGGTGTCCCTGCTTTATCGGGGACGAGGGGAGACGCCCGTCTAGTCCGTTGCCGCTCCTCCTCGTGTTGACACGCGCCCTGGCCAGCGGTGCCTGAGGTGCCATGTAGGCAGACAGGCAGCTGAGGTGGCACAACGGCAGGTCTCCACGAAGATCTGTGGGTTGCCACGCAGGAGCCTGTTCAGCTGGTCGGGTCGGCAGCTGCGTGGGTTGGCGGAAGCCCAGTTGGTGCGGGCCTGACGGTGGCCCCGTGGGTGTCCTCGGCAAGGGCTTAGGGTTTCAAACTTTCCTTTCTGTGACAGCCAACATCTGTCGAGGAGTGCTTCTGACAACCAAGGACTCGATGGGGGAGTGGTTAGTTAGAAAGAAAGAACCCTAGTCAGCGTATAATAGGGGGGAGACTCTGGCACCCCTAGAATTATTCCTGCCTTGGCCACCGGTACAACCAACCAGGTGGCATGGCTTTCATTTGCTTAACGCTCCATGCAGAATAATGCTAAACACACAAAGAGTTACACGCAATTACACGCTGACTAGGATTTTTTCTTTCTAACTAACCACTCTCCCCCCCCCCGATATTCATGGGAAGTGGGCCCCTCATCCCTCTTAATCTCCAATCAAAACCCACATGTTTGTAAAACCCGTGTAAATTTATGTATGTGCAAAGAATCTGAAACACACAGGGCCTTAGTTACACCGGTTCACCGCCTACAGCTCTCTGCTCACAGAATCTGAAACAAACAGGGCCTTAGTTGTGCTTTGTCATCCCTTGCTCTATTCTATCGTGAGGGGATAGAGATAGAAAATACTAACACACACACATTCGGCAATTGCGATGACACTCCAAATCGGTCCATGTCTTCAGCTCCTCTTGGATTAATACATCACAATCATTAACCCGGCCAAAGAACTAACATGAAAAAATCAATTAAAAGTACTTGGTAGTTGGCGCTGTTACAAACATTGTACAAATCACATGACAAGCAGGCAAAGGTCGTTGGTCCACTAAGCTAGACTAGGCAAAATGATGTGCCGTGCATCTGCCTCCTTCCAACATTGGCTTCCTCAATGGTAGGGTGCGAGTGCCGCAGCAAACTACGAATTGTCAAATATGTGGCGGTTCCGCTCAAGCCAGATCTCCCAAATCACCAGCCCATCCAGCGATCTCTAGCACATATTATCTTTTCCAGCTTACAACAACTATTGCAACGAAGCTGCTCCTCTCCTTGGAACATCACAAAAGAAAACAATCTATTCTGTTACCTTTCATTCAAGGGTTCAAAATTGCTCATTTTGTGTTATTAGGCACACCAGAGTTAAATGTGAAGATAAATGACAAAATTCAAAATGTACACACACACTATACCTTTGGGCACACACTTATAAATCGTTCCAGGACAAGCAAAAAGGAAGTAGAATTTCTTGGCCAGATACCTTGCTAAATATGCACAAGAAGCTTGAATATGTATACAACTACAACGCCACAATGAAAACAAGTAATACTTCAGACATGACTCACGCAGTTAGTTCCACATACATAAATACATGGGTTAATTATCCTTTTGCCCTCAGTGGTGTCGATGTGCTCAGTTTTGCCCTCAGATGCGAATTGTGCTCAGTTTTGCCCCTAGACCATGCACAGCGACTCGTTCCGTGAATTCTACCGTCTCCGTCAGGTCAACCTTTTGACTCGACCCTTACAGGTGGGACTAGGCGGCAGAGACAACCAATTGTATTCATACTGTTGCACGCGTGGCTTGTGGGACCCAACAGAGAGCCGTTGAGCAGAGAGCCATTGCGGGTGTGCTATATAAGCGTGCGAAAGAGGCGGTGACCACGGCGACAGAGAGCACGGCGACAGAGAGCACGGTGGTGACCACGGCGAGAGAGGGAGAGATAGCACAATGGTGACCACGGCGAGAGAGAGCACGATGGTGGGAAGCTAGCTGCGGAGGGCGCGGCGGCGTTGAGATCCCCTTCGGCTCCGAGCTCCATGTCTTCCTCAAGCTCCCGCGCCACCTCGCGGATGCAGAGTCGGGCGCGTGTGGACATTCCTGTCTTCATCTGTCCGCGGTGCCGGGCGGGCGTTGATCGGAGGGTTTCTCACACAACGAGGAACCAGAATCGTCCATTCTACGTGTACAGCGAAAATGGGGTAAGAATCGGGGCAATTGCACCATTTTCGTGATCGGGATCTTTGAGCAATGGGTTGATCTGTTTATTGTTCATGCAGGTGACATGCTTCTTTATTTGGGTCGATGCTCTGGCCAAGACACTGATGAATGAACTGCAAGAAGAGCATGAAGAATGGTTGCACATGCTGCCACGAACGGCAGTGGCCGCAACACGAGCTCCGGAAGAAGAGATGGAGGGCAAAGAACACACTGACAGAGAGCTAGTTGTTGAGCTTAGGATGTTGAAGAAGAAGGTTAGGAAGCTTGAAGATCAAGCACAAATAGCAATACCCATTTGCAATTACTTTTGGGCCGTGGTAGGTATGGTACTCGCACTGGTTATAATGTTGAAAATGTATGGAAAGGCATGAATTATGGAGGAATTTGTAAGCTTGAAATTGTATGAGAAATTCACCTAGTTTAAATGTTGGTCAAAGTTGTTTAAATGTTGAAAAAAAAGAGAAGAAGTGACCAAACAATTAATTTAGGCAGTAAATCATAATGTTGAAACTTTTTGTGGAAGCTAATTGAATTATTCCAGAGCCAAACAATTAAGTTTAGAATTTTTTTTGTAGCTGTTAAATATTTAATAGCAATTTAATTGCTCCAATTCAAATACACCGTGATTTAAATCAAATACCAAATTGTCATGGAAAATGTGCCTCAGCTCTGGTAGAGGTTTACACCTGGTGCCAAAATAAATGAACATTTTTTAAGGGCATTACATTGAGAAAAAATAATTTGTCTAGAAAAATGAAGGGTGGAAAATGCAAAAAAAAAAAAAATGGTGTGGCTGGGGACTCGAACCCAGGACCGCATTGGTTTGTGGCATTTAGGGCTGCGCTGGTAACCGCTAGGTCAGATGAAAAGACTTTTACATGGGTAGGGAAGGAATGTATACATAGTGAGACAGTGAATGTTTGCATAAGTGTGAGAGTGGTTTTCCTTTGTTTTGCACTGAAATTTTGGAGGGTTGTAAACGTATTTTTGCACTGCCACGTGATTGTGGTTACAATGGCACTTGGTTTAGGGTTAGAGTGGCACTTGGTTTAGGATTTAAATGAAGAGGCGATTTCCTATGCATGGTGGAAACTACACAAAAAAAAACTACACACTCTTTGTTTTAAGTTCCTTTTTTGATATATGAGGTGTCGGGTTTCTTATGGCATTGGAACAAGTGCATTTTCGTTATATAGAAATGACTTTTTCTGACTTCTCTTTCTCTTTTTTATTATCTTTTGGACACAAGTGCCTTTTTGTTGTGTTGAAAGGGGCTTTACTCACTTCTCTCATTCATTTTGCTTGCCTTTTTTGGCATAATTGCATGTTTGCTTGCCTAGCGAGTTCAAAGTCATGACATTTTCGTTATAGAGTTATTTTTTATAGTCCAAAATAAATTATCAAAATAATTAGAGATAAAAATTGGGGCCGTGTGTAGCTACCACCATGGGTAGCAAATTGTTTTTGGAATAAATTTAGGGTTAGTTAATGACTTGTTTTTTTTAATGAAAGAGAGGGCTTCTTACCCCCCTTTGATTTTCATTTTTCATTAATGAAAGCCACAAGTTCTCGAACTTCATGACTTGGTTTAGGGAAAAAATGATATGTTTGGGCACGAACATTTTTTAACACACATAATAACTTAGATAAGATGCAACACACATAATAATTAAGGGTACCCAATAATTAACTTAGATAAGATGCAAAGTTCACGGACACCACAACACGGCACACACGACATAGAAAAGCAACAAAATAAAAACGATAAAACTAAAACATCCTCTTCTTGGCCTCCTTCTTCCACCTTGGCCGCGTGCCCCTTCAACGCCATCTTCACTCCTCGTCGTCATCGTCGTCGTAGGGAAGGGAGTGCATCTGGCCTGGAGTGGGGAAGATGTTCTCATAGTTGGTGAAGATGTTGTACGCCGTGAAGAAGATGGACTCGCAGCCGCACCAATAGACTTGGCCGAGGAGCTCGCGCGCGTCAAACGGGTTGGTGAAGGTGACCGTGAGCAGTTGGAGGATGCCGCCGCGGTCACGAACCTCGTTGAGGGTGAACATCCTCGGCGAGCCCCGTGGGTGGTGGGCATAGCCGGCTCTGAGGAAGGCGCGGGTGAGTTCGACGGCACCCCTCCACCTAGAAGTCGCCCACACACGGAGCTCCCTCTCGACGAGCACGCCCGGCGGGTAGCGCAGCTCTGGCACGACAGGCGGACGGTTGAAGGTCGGCCCGTTGAACTGCATCTTCGCTTGGGTGGAGAGGGCTCTGTCGCTTGGGTGGAGAGGGCTCGGAGAGAATGGATCAGATCTGGCTGTGGGTGGGAGAGGAAGGAAGAGAGGCACCCCATTTATAGGCCTGTGGGTGGGAGAGGAAGAGATGAGGGATGAGAACGGTGCGTGTGTGAATCCGGGCGCGTGTGTGAATCCGTTACGTTTTGTCTCTTAAAGTTTTGCACGAAAATGATGCATCGGGCGCATGCGTGCATCTGAATCACTGCCGTAATGGCCTAACTACGTGCATGGCCACCTAGCTCGCCTCGCTAGCCTAGTTCGCCTCGCCACCTAGCTCGCCTCGCCACCTAGCTCGCCTCGCTAGCCCACTGCATAGACTAACTAGCCTAGCTGCCTCGCCTCGCTCTGAGTCAGTACGTGCATGCACGTCCAGCTCGCCTCGCTCGCCTCGCTCGCATGCATGCACGTCGGGCTCGCTCGCTCCCATGCATTCAGGCCTGCAAAGGCTGAGACGGCCTATTAACTGCGGTCTCAGGCCCAGACAACGAGACGGCCCAACGGTCCATCCAGCGTGCCCGGTATTTCTTTAGAAAAAATAATCTTCCAGCCAATCAGATTGCATCTCGCGGATCGCCCCCCTCCTCCCCGCAGATTCCTTCTAGAAGGGTTAGATCGACGGCCCTGGATCGTCGCTAGGGTTAGATGGACGGTCCTTGTTCAGCGCTAGTGTTAGCGGGGTTTGGGAGGGGTTTGGAGCAGTCAAAGATATGTTTGACCAGATTTCAAATGAGCATAATAAATTAAATAAAAATCAGAAAAATGAAAACCCTGCGCACATAGTCTTCTTATGTCATATATTAATGATTTAAGTTGGTAAACATGGTTTACATACATTTAAACGATAAGTTCATGTGTATTATGTGATATCTCGAGTATCTCGAACTCTCTTGTATGAGGTGAAGAGAAGTGTTTTGGTGAAATGAACATGAAAATTTCAAAAAACTCACCACAACTTCATTTTGGAGTGACTAAGAAGGATCCATGCTTAGTTTTTCATTTTGATGTTTTAGACTTGTTTAAATCTTGGTCAAAGTTAAGTTTGACCAGAATTCAAATGAGCAAAACAAATTCAAAAAAATGAAAAAATGAAAAAAAAACAGCGCACATAGTCTGTATATATATATATAATATGTGTAGGAAAGTTATTTGGCTGATTTAGACAAGGTCGAAAAAAACCTTGCTTACAAATGAGGCTGTTTACCCTACCTTTGGACCCCACTTTTTAGCACATTTTTCATGAAATTTCCAAAACCTCACCACAACTTCCTTTTGGATTGATTAAGAAGGATCTAGGCTTAGTTTTTCATTTTGATGTTTTATCTTGTTTAAATCTTG
>LR738713.1:755577526-755605730 GCA_902687465.1 Secale cereale | reverse complement strand
ATGTGTAGGAAAGTTATTTGGCTGATTTAGACACGGTCGAAAAAAAACCTTGCTTACAAATGAGGCTGTTTACCCTACCTTGGACCCCACTTTTTAGCACATTTTTCATGAAATTTCCAAAACCTCACCACAGCTTCCTATTAAGAAGGATCAGGCTTAGTTTTTTATTTTGATGTTTTAGACTTGTTTAAATCTTGGTCAAAGTTAAGTTTGACCATATTTCAAATGAGCAAAACAAAATTCAAAAAAAAATTCAAAATGAAAAACATACTTCTAACATAGGTCCAACATCATTTAAACATACTTCTAACATAGGTCCAACATCACCCAACAGAAAATACAACATTATTTATAATGTTTCATAATTATTCATAAATAGCGTTGGGGCTTCTGTCTGTTCCTTGAGCCTCTTGCCATCACTTTGCTCCTCGTGCACCTTGTGCTCATCGCTTCTTCTCTTCTCCTCTTGGTTGTCGGTACCTTGTGCATCTTCTTCAAACCTACCATAGAGCTGTGCAAAACATAAAGGGAAATGAGATCATGTCAAGTGATAAATGTATAATAGTATTTGACCCTTGCAAGATTTACATACCTAGCAGAACTCACAACAACAGAAGGTTGATCAACATTCGGAGCCTCACTTGGATCACCATGATCAACATTTGGAGCCTCACTTGGATCACCATTTGGAGCCTCACTTGAATCACCATGATCAACATTTGGAGCCTCACTTGGATCACCATTTGGAGCCTCACTTGGATCATCATTTGGAGCCTCACTTGAATCATTATTTGGAGGATATTTTGGATCATCGTCAAAATCATGCGGCTGTTGACCATCATCATTTGGAACCTTGTCAAAATCCTCATCTGATGCAACCGGGTGACCATCATTTTCATCATCTGTTGAGGCAACCGTCTGCTGACCAACATTTTCATCGAAGCCTTCATTGAAACTCTCTCCGAACGCTGGATCTACTGTGTTATCACAATACTTACCGAAATGACCAGACCCACCACACCTTGTGCACTTATGCTTCCTCGCTCCAAGTCTAGCCCCTTCGCTGCGAGGTCTAATCCGACTCTTCCTTGGTCTACCTGCTGCTCTCTTTAGAACTGGAGGGCAAAGCTTGAATCCAGGGTCCACCATGTCCCATTGTTGTTTTCCCTCCATAGCAGGCAATGCATAAGCATATGTGGCTTTGAACCTTGCAACAGAGTAGTAATCATGCACATACTGTTGTATGTTCCCTGCTGGACCTGGGAGAGAAGTGATGAAAAACAAGGCATGAAGTCAACCCAGTTATCTGCCATTGCCTACAACTGCAAGTTCTAGCTTCTAAATCCACTGGATATCTCCATTCCCTCTTCTCTTTATCCAAATATTATATCTCTGCTGTGGTACCCGAGCAAAGAGTCATGTTCATTTCCAAGCCTGTTGTTTTCTGCTTCAGTTCATTCATCACGGCTGGAATGATAATGTGGCCCATGAATTTTGCCTCGGCTATTCCTACACGATAATGAAATTTCTGCATGTATTCTACCCTTATCCTGTCAAGCAAATCCACCACATAATGACCCTTTAGTTTCCGGATCGTTGAGTTGAAAGACTCTGCTAGATTATTGTGCACATAGTCAACTTTGCTCAGTTCACTAAATTGGCTTCTGGCCCATAACTTGGAGTGGTGTGTTTCCAAGTATTCTTTCACTTTGGGATTCATGTATAACTGTCTCAAGTGGTACTTGTGCTTCTTCACGCTGCAAGTCAAAGATGCTGGCCATAAATTGTCGGTATACACCTTTCCTTTGAATTTCTGCATGAAATTTGCAGCAAGGTGACGCATGCATTCCCTATGCTCTACTCCAGGGAACACATTGTCCACGGACACTTCTAAACCTTTGCAGGCATCTGTGTGAATGACTAACCCATTGGGATGTGCAATAGCCCGTCGCAGATTATGCAAAAACCAAGTCCAACTCTCCTCAGATTCTGTCTCCAGCACACCGTAGGCAACTGGAAATACAAAACTGTGTGCATCAACTGCACAAGCTGCTACTAACTGTCCTTTAAACCTCCCTGTGAGAAAAGTGGCATCAATAGCCAAATAAGGCCTGCAGCCTGCCAAAAAACCTTGGCGACAAGCCTCAAAGCAGACAAAAACCCTCCTAAAGCATTCCTTGGTCTTTGTCACTCCCCTGAATGTGTACTCCACGGTGTGGTAATCAATATCTACAATACTACCTGGGTTGGTCCTCTCCACTTCACCTTTGAATGAATACAACAATTGAAAACTTTCCTGCTAGTTACCATAAATAGAATTCATAGCATGTTGTTTACCATTGAACAACCTCATGTATGGTAAATCTATCTTGAACTTATCTTTAATGTTCTTCTGCAATTCCTTTGGACCCACTTGCTGGTTTTCTTTCACCCACTTCTTTACTTCTTCTGCCACCCATCTTCACTTGGCTCTACTGATTGTATCCTTCCTAAGGGTTGATTCCTGGCATGTGTGCTTAAAAGGGTTCACTTTGACCTGAACAATAGTGCTATTTCGCATTTTAGATGCAAGCAGCCTCCATGGACAACCCTCAATAGGACAGTGCACTCGATAACGTACTTGATCGCTCTTGTCAACTTTGAAAGTACGTTCTACCTTGATGCAGTATGTCACAAGTGCATTTCTACACTCAGTCATGGATGCAAAAACGGTACCTTCTTCCATATGAGGGTTCAAAGGGTCCCATTCAACAGCTGCAAGGTCTTCGTCCTCACCCACCGCGTCATCGTCCACACGGACTGCATTTTGAGGCTCATCTTGGTTTTCAGCCCGAGGTGCCCGTCGTAAATTCTGAATAACATCAGAATATTGCTTCTCTTCATCAACCCCAGAATTGTAGTCATCAGGCTCCACTTCTAGGGGGACCCTACTGCAGTTGCTCACACTTGTCGAGCCACCATGTCGCCGTGCACCAACCGAACTGTTCTGGCTAGAGATGCCATTACGATGACTTGGTTCTCCCCGAGATGTTGCACCAGTCATCCTAGGCTGCTCAAGCACATCAATTTGCAGCCTCACATGAAAATTATCTTTCTCTTTATGCCTAGCAAACATGGTAGCTAGCTCCTCATCATTACTAACTGTCACCCATTTTTTTCCCCATCATAGTATTTGTATACCACTTCATCACGCAAACCCCAAGGATATTGGCTACAAATTACCTCCCCAAATTGTCTGAAACTCCAATTACTAGCCATTGGCAACAGATAATCGAAACCTCCTCGGTATTTCTTCTTATCCTTTGCATCAAACATGTACCGATCCCTTCTAATGTGCATCAAGAAAGCAAACCGCAACTTCATCCTAACCGACAAAAAACAGAGACGCAATCAACATACTAATTGGGCAAACCTACTCGAATCGACTGTTCAAGTGCACAACTAAGCTCAATCTAAACAGGAGGCGTGACTTACCTCTCGGGAACCCAGTCGTGGACGCGGTGGATCTCCAGTCCGACGCCTGCCTCGCCGACGCATGCCTCGCCAAATACTCCGGGGTCGCCGCTGCTCGCCATTTCGCCCTGGGGTTCTTCCTCCTAGCTCAAACAGCTCCAGCAGCCCCCTACCTTTGAGTGCTCCGGCCGGGCGCACGGAAGGAGGCCGCGCCGCGGGTCGAGCAGGTGGCTGGCGCCCCACTCGTGGCGTCGCAAGAAGGTGGCGGGCGTCGCAGGTAGCGGTGGAGCGTCGGCGCAGGACGGTAGCGGCGGAGCAGGCCATGCAGCTGGTGGCGGGGCAGGTGCTGGCCGCGGTGCAGGTGGCGGCCGTGGCGCAGGACGGTCGGCCGACGGATGGGCAGGGTGGGCATCGATTTGGCCGGCTAGCTCCTACGAATGATTTGGGGATTTTTTTTCCAAGGGCCCACATGTCAGCTCCGGACCGACGTCCATGCGGTCCCACGTGTAAGGTCTGGACCCACTACCCCTAAGAGCGGCGGACGGAATGGACTCAAAGCTGGCCGTTTGGCCTCGTCATACTGTGCATGGACTAGGGGCAAAACTGAGTATAATTCGCATCTGAGGGCAAAACTGAGCACATGGACACCACTGTGGGCAAAAGGATAATTAACCCTAAATACATACCTTAGGCATCCATGAGGACCATGGAATCATTTGTCAAGCATGGTATAACCTTCTTTTAAAATGAATCCAAAAGGCTAATCCTCTACGACTTGGGGATTATGCTCTCAAATCTCTGTATTCCTAGTGGTTTAGGTCGCACTATTATTATATCCCTGCTTCTTTGTACTACATAACATTGCTTAACAATTTATAAAGAAGGTTCAGGCTATGGCTTTTAGTCCGTCGTAGTTACGTACCCCTCAACAGGCTGTTTGCTCAAAACATATCTGCCAACAATATTAGCTTTGGATCTCTCGTCTCATCTATCTTCTTACCTAAAAGGACATCCGTCAATCACTACAACTTACATAACGGCCTACTGTATATTTATTTGGCAAAAGGTAAGAAGAAAATGAGCCTGAGGGTCCATATAGTATACTTAAGACAGATGACAAACAATTGACAACACTTGCAAAACATTTTATACAGAATGTGCAATAAGAGATGGAGATATACCTACCAAACGAAACTAACGAAACTGACAAACATTTTATAGGACCATACAATGACCTGCAGCTTCCTATTTTGATGTCAACTCACCAATTAAAGTGGCATCCTTGTCTAATAGGAGAACATTCCGAAACTGGTCTATTCCGTTCATCCTTGTCCAAAACGTATCTATAATTTCTGCTTGCTCCATGCCTCTTTTGTGTGATATTGCTATGATATTTATGCACTTCCATACACTTTTCATCATATTTGGACTAACATGTTAACTCAGTGCACCCCAGTGCCAGTTTCTGTTTTCTGCTGTTTTTGTATTTCAGGTTTTCCCATTACGTAAATTGCCAGAAAAATTCCGGGAAAAATATATAAAAAATCAGCGTTCCCGAGGCTTCCATGCGGCCGAAGTAGGGCCGGAGGGGGCCACAGGGGCTCCAGGCGCCCAGAGGGCGCGGCCCCCCTCCTGGCCGCCGCGCCAGGCCGCCTAGGCCCCCCTTAGCTCCCCTGGCGCCCCCCTTTGGCATATATTTACACCGCGTCCCGAAACCCTCGAGGACGGAACCCTTTTTCGCGATCCCATCTCTGTTCCGCCGCCGCCGCACTTCCAAGATCGGGAGCACCAGGAGAACTCTTCTCGGCACCCTGCCGGAGGGGAGAACCACCACCGGGAGCCTCTCCACCACCATGGACGCCTCCCGGATGAGTTGTGAGTAGTCCCCCTTGGACCATGGGTCCATGACCAGTAGCTATGTGATGTTCTCCTCCCCTCTTTGTTCTTCACCGTTTAGACCTCGTGAGCTGCCCTACATGATCGAGGCACATATGTAATCCTTATGCTGTTGCTATGATGAGTTTGCCGCGCCTCCCGGATATGATGGATTATGAGATTATGTTCAGATTGTGTGTGAGTAATATATTTGATTCACCTCTTTTATATTTATGTTCTTGAGTAATTCTTGCATGTTCTCCGTTGCTGTTTATTGCTTTGGCCAAGTAGTAGGTAGTAACTCCAAGAGCGAACGTTATGCTTGATTGTGGGTTCATGCCCCTCGATGACTAGCTTGAGTGACAGAAACATGAGTCTAGGGGATGTGCTGTTGCCACAAGGGGGAAAACAATGGTGCTTGTACTTGCGGGTGCAAGGATTGTTTACTTTACGCAAAGTTCTTTTAATGCAGTTGTTTGTTGCTTTGAGTTTACACTATGGGTGGGACTCACAACTTAATACCAGCGAGATGTTCTGGATAGATATCTCAAGGTGGATGATTAGTAGTAGATGCAGATGGATTTTGGTCTACTTGCCTTGGCGTACCGCCCATGCTTTTGAGCCTCTACCTTTCTTGCAGCATAGTTAGCATTGGTTTGCGCACATAATCCTGTCAACTGCCTAGCTGTAATTCGTTTACCTCGCTTAGCTGTTTTATCATCTTTTGGGAGAGAGACATCACTAGTGAACATCATGGGACCCCGGTCCATATTACCATCACTGATCACACCCGCTATTTACTTCCTGTTCTTATTTACTAGTTGCAGTCATACCTATCACTATTATCTCTTGTGTTTGATCCTTTGTAAACGAGAAGGCCGGAGGGATTGACAACCTCTCTGTACTCGTTGGGAGCAAAGTTATTTGTATCTGTGTGCAGGTCCTGTCAATCGCTAAGTATCTGGCGCCGTTAGCAGTTGACACCTTCTTGTCGACCCTCGGAGTCTCACGGGATTCGATCCTTGGTATCTTTGCCAAGGGAAAACTACCGCTACGCTACATCTCAAACCTTCCACTTGGGGTAACCAACGAGGGGCGAGAAGCCATCAAGCAAAGTTTTCAGGCGCCATTGCTGGGGACTCCACTCTTCAAGATAGGGGAGTTGCACGCTATCTTTTACCTTTGCTTTTTAGTCTTGTTAGTTTACCTTTCAGTTTTTGCTTTAGTGTCTTCTATCAAAAATCACAAAAAAAATTTATTTGCTTTTCTGTTAGTAATCCTTTCTGTTTAGTCAAGCATGTTAGGATTTGGTGCTTTGAGGGAATCAGAAGTTCTAGATTTCCATCAAAGGGATGGAGAAAATATGAAGAAGGCATGGGACAGAATTTCTGATGCACATTGGAGAATTATGCCTTGGATACCTATAAAAATTGTGCTTAGAAATTTTTACCATGGTCTTTTTAAATGGTGTAAACACTCTCTTGATATTATAGCTGAAGGAGATTTCCTAGAGTGTGATGAAGCTAGAGCCCTTGAAATTATACATGGTCTATCTAGTTACTTTGTTTATGATCATAGTTTTGATACTGTCATAGATAGACTTGCTACTATTGAGAAGAGAATGGATGCTCTAGACTTGATGAAGTTAGAGAAACCCAAACCCAATAAGAGAGATATTTTGGAAATAGACAATGATTGGGAGCCTTTTGTTAGGATTAGCATCTCTAATCAAGACTTCCTTGCTTATTGTGATATTGGATCTATGGTTTCTACTATGCCAAAAATTGTTCATGATTCTTCAAAATTTAACATGGATAGATTATCGTCTTATCATGAACATGCTAATGGAGATATTTCTGAGATCCAGGGAAGAATAAAAGACGTGCCAGTTACATTCCTTAAAGGGATTGCAATGGTTGATTTCTTCATCATGAAGCCAAACCAAGGAAATATAGTGCTTGGAAGAGACTTCCTCCGAGCCGTAAAAGGCTTCATTGATATAGGTAAGGGACAAATCCGCCTACGCGGGAAGGCAGAAGGTACGTACCCCTTTCCTAGAAGGAACAAGGATGAACTTGTTGAGGAACCATTTGAAGCAATTTATAACTCCGATTATTATGATGATTATTGATTCCTCTTTGCATTATGCCTAGCTTAAAGGCATAAAAGAAAGCGCTTTTGGGAGGCAGCCCACAATGAATAAAGTTTTATTTTGCTTTTGTTGTGTCTTGATGTTTGTTACTACAGTAGCATCATCATTGTATCTTTACTTTTCAGCTTTGTGCCAAGTATAGCCTCTGATTGCAAGAAAGTTCAAAAGTTGTGACGTGCTGTCCAGGAAACAGATTCTGTCCTTGGACAGAAAAATTCGTATAAAATCACCAGATCGTCTTTTTGGTCTGAATTTTTTTGACAGCGTGCTCTATACAATTGGCTTTCGGGCGTTTGTTCTGAGTTTTTTGATTTGAGTTGCAGAAGTGCCACGAAAAAATTATTTACTACCTGCTGGTCTGTTTTTCACAGATTCTGTCCTGTTTTGCCTTTCCTTCGTTTTGCAAACCTTGAGCTTGCTTTTTCTTTGCAAAAACCTTTTGGCAATCTTGAGAAACAGTAGACCTTCAAGATTATCCTTATTTCCAGCAAGGAAAAATTATTTTATTATGGGTACTAACCTCGCTAATCAGATTATGATGAGTTATGTATGAAGGGAGTTTTCAAGTGTGCGAGGGAAGATGATAAAAAGATTCAGGAGTGTCTAACGCTCAAGCTTGGGGATGCCCCCGTGCACCCCCAAGAAATACTCAAGAAGACTCAAGCGTTTAAGCTTGGGGATGCCCCCGTGCATCCCCTTCTCCATCAACAATTATCAGTTCGTCTTTCATTCCACTATATTTTAATCACTTCATGTGTTATGTGCTATGCTTGGAGCGTCTTGCTTTTAGTTTCCTTTTTAGTTTTCTTTAGCTTTGCTTGCTGTTCATAACGAGTTAGAACCCAGCTTTCTTTGTGTGGGAGAGAAACACACTCCACTTCAACCTAGAACACAACATAGGATTTTCATGTTTATCTTTGTTGTGTATGTTCTTTGTCTTTCAATGGCTACTGTCATGTTTAGCTCTTAGTTTTCATGCTTTTCTTTTTAAAGAGCTTTTGTTTAGTTGGTTGCTGGAACTCTCTTGAGTTATCATGCTTATCTTGTTAAGAGAGTTGGCTTCTGTTGCACTGGTTGATATGTGTATGATAAAAATGCTATGTGCATAATGGTGCTTAGTAGTTCATGTTTTCTTATGGTTAGTCTCAAATAGCTGGGGGGGGGGGTTCTTAATGTGTTATTGAAGTACCAACATGATTTGTTTGCCTATGATGTGGTATGGTTTAGTGATATCTTCCTCCAAGAATTTATTTTGATTGACTTGGCATATGCTCACGCATATTTAATACTGTAAAGAAAGTCTATCAAGCCTTGATGATCTTTAATTTCTGAGTAGCGATATAACTTCCATGCCCGATTCAATGTTGCTTTGTCGCTCTGCATGATTATGACCGTAATTGCTCTCTTAGTTGGTCGCTCCCAGTCTTTTGCTAACCTTCGCCTGTACTAAGCGGACTGACTGCTTGTGCATCCAAAATCCTTTAAATTAATTATGCCATATGAGTCCATCATACCTTCCTATACATGGTATTTACTTGCCATTCCTAACGAAGACTATCTTGTACCATCTCGAAATTATTCAAAAAAAGCATTTCTATTTTGTGCCTCTGTTTTAGCTCATGAGGAAGTAGTAGTTAATTCATGATCTTTTTAAGTTGGACAAGTTTCACCCCGGGATTGCATGTCTAATCTGCAAACCCCTAATACGAGAAGGAACTGGCAAAGAGTGCGCCCGGCTCATTAAAAAAATATACAACAAACAAACCCTCCTTCACGCTTTGTTCATGAGAAATCAGAAAACTTTGGCAGTGATAAACAAAGGAGATTAAGGGGATGTGATCGTCCCCGTGCGGGAGCCGTTCCTCGAAACTTGTCCAGCTCGAGAAGTAATTGAGTTATCTACTAGCATTCCTTGACGAAATATGCATACCCCAAAAATAATTTTTACCTCTGTTTTTAAAAAACCAAGAGCTCTGGTACATGTTTAGTCTTTGTTTCCGACCACGGGTTTTCAACCTTGCCATCAAAAGCCACGGTTCGAGAGTCTCCACCTTCTTTCTTCAAAGCACCAACTATTGAGAGCATGATTGTCATTCTGAGTGTAATGTGCATTGTCCCAAAGTACCATTGTCTTCTGCATGATTATGATATCGTTTATTCTGAAATCATTGTATCTAGTCGTCACTTAAACTTCGGAGGTGCCCCTGCATTTATGTTTTGCTTCACTAAAGGGGGCAAGCAAGATATCACTTTGTCATGTCTGCACGCCATGCTCACTACAAATCTATTGAGTGTTTCAGTATCATATTGTAAAACTTTCAGTTCTTTGTGATATTCTCATGAGGCAACTTAATTACTACAGATTCATTATCTCAGTAAGCATTTGTCATGTGACTGTGAAAAGTTCTTATATGGTTAATAGCATGTCACCACAGAAATTATTCTTGTTATCATTTACCTACTCGAGGACGAGCAGGAATTAAGCTTGGGGATGTTGATACGTCCAAAACGTATCTATAATTTCTGCTTGTTCCATGCCTCTTTTGGGTGATATTGCTATGATATTTATGCACTTCCATACACTTTTGATCATATTTGGACTAACCTATTAACTCAGTGCACCCCAGTGCCAGTTTCTGTTTTCGGCTATTTTTGTATTTCAGGTTTTCACATTACGAGAACTGCCAGGAAAAATCCAGAAGAATTATATAAAAAATCAGCGTTCTAGAAACTACCGTGCGCCCGAAGGACAGCCTGGGGGGCCACCAGGGCTCCAGGCGCCCTGGAGGCACCCCCCCGGGCCGCGCCGGGGGGGCGCCTGGGCCCCCCGAGGCTCCCCCGATGCCCCCCTTTTGCATATATTTAAAGCGTCTCGAGAAACCCTCGAAACAGGAACTCTTTTTCGTGATCTCATCTCTGTTCCGCCGCCGCCGCCGCTTCCAAGATCGGGAGCACCAAGAGAACTCTTCCCGGCACCCTGCCGGAGGGGAGGATCACTACCGGGAGCCTCTCCACCACCATGGACGCCTCCCGGATGAGTTGTGAGTAGTATCCCTTGGACCATGAGTCCATGACCAGTAGCTATGTGATGTTCTCCTCCCGTTCTTGTGCTTCACTAATTAGTCCTCGTGAGCTGCCCTACATGATCGAGGCACATATGTAATCCTTATGCTATTGCTATGATGAGTTTGCTGGGATCCGATGGATTATGAGATTATGTTCAGATTGTGCTTGAGTAATATATTTGATCTACCTCTTTTATATTTATGTTCATAAGTAATTCTTGCATGTTCTCCGTTGTTATTTATTGCTATGGCCAAGTAATAGGTAGTGACTCCAAGAGGGAACGTTATGCTCGATTGTGGGTTCATGCCCCTCGATGACTAGTTTGAGTGACAGAAACATGAGTCTAGGGGATGTGCTGTTGCCACAAGGGGGAAAACAACAGTGCTTTTGCCCGCGGGTGCAAGGATTGTTTACTTTACGCAAAGTTCTTTTAATGCAGTTGTCTGTTGCATTGAGTTTACACTATGGGTGGGGCTCGCAACTTAATACCAGCGAGATGTTCTGGATAGATATCTCAAGGTGGATGATTAGTAGTAGATATTGATGGATTTCGGTCTACTTACTTTGGCGTACCGCCCATGCTTTGAACCTCAACCTTTCTTGCAATGTAGTCAGCATTGGTTTGCGTTCGTGGTCCTGTCAATTGCCCAGCTGTAATTCGTTTACCTCACATAGCTGTTTTATCGTCTTTTGGGAGAGAGACATCACTAGTGAACATCATGAGACTCCGGTCCATATTACCATCATTGATCACACCCGCTATTTACTTTTCGCTATTATTTACTATTGCAAACATTACCTATCACTACTATCATTTGCGTTTAATCCTTTGTGAACTACAAGGCCGGAGGGATTGACAACCTCTCTGTACTCGTTGGGAGCAAAGTTATTTGTATCTGTGTGCAGGTCCACATTGATTGCTAATATCTGGCGCCGTTAGCAGTTGACACCTTCTTGTTGAACCTAGGAGTCTCTGGGGATTCGATCCTTGGTATCTTTGCCAAGGGAAAAACTTCCGCAACACTACATCTCACACCTTCCACTTGGGGTAACCAACGAGGGGCGAGAAGCCTAGCACAGCCTCACAGTGCTTCTCCAGCCCCATGCGCACCCGCTGGCGCCAGCTCAGCACGGCTGGGACCCCTTGTCAGTGGCTAGGGCTAGCGCAGCCCTGTGTCACTTTGACCATGCGCTTGTTTTGTTTTTGTGTTTTTCTATTTTGTGTTTTTCTTTTTCTTTTTCTGCATTTTTCTTGTTTATTTAATATCTGTGAAAATATGCTTCTGATGAAATGAGTTCTATATGAAAAGTGCGTAGAATTTTATGTAGATTATGAATATGCTGTTTGTTGCCATGTTTAAAAACATTTAAAATGTTGTTTGAATTTATTCTTTTTTTAAAATGCTTAAACTTGGAAAAATCATAACTAAATCTCTACAACTCCAAATTTAAAAAACTTTATATGCATTTGGGATGGAAAAATGTGTAGAATATTTTGGTGTTGTTCTTTAGCATGTTTGGCAACTTTATCACAGAAGTTTTTCAGATCTGTCCCAAATGCATTTAAATTAATATGGGAGTTTGTGGAAATTGTTGTTTAGTATTTCCAGCCCATTTAAATGTGCTAGCATGTTGCTATAATGTTAGTTGCACCCTTGCCATGTTAACCAACCCCTTTAAACTTGTATGATGCTTGTTTGAATAATCAACATAAACTTGTTAGTTGCCTTTGCTTGTTTCATTCTTGTGTATGATCTTGTTGCCTTGATGATATTGCACTCTTGGGACCCTAGGCCATGCATCATATCTACTCTTGTCCTTGTTCATCATGTTCATGCATCATGTGCCTGAGCATTGCATTGTGATTGATTTTGTTCCGTTGTTGCATTGTTGTGTTTGGTTAGAGCCTGGTGACGATACGGAGTACGAGGTTCCTACCGAGCTTGAGTGTGAGGAGCAAGGTTACGATCCCTCTATGGAATCAACATGCAAGATGACCTTACCCAGATATCACTACTATCTTTGCCTATGCTAGATGTCTCGCTCTTTAGATTATTGCCTCAATGCCTATGTCTGTTTGTCAGCCTCCTATTGTTTCCATGAAACTCTCTAACCACCCACCTAGCAAACCATTGATTGGCTACGTAAGCATCGCTCGGCCCCTTTTATAGTGTTGTTAGTTGCAGGTGAAGATTTGAAGATTCTTGCTACATGATGAAGTTATTGTTGGGATATCACAATATATAATCTGTTAAACTAAATCATCTATATATTGGTAATGGGTGGAAGGCTAAGCCTCTTGCTTGGTGTTTTGTTCCACTCATGCCACCCTAGGAACCGTTAAACCGGTGTTATGTTCCTTGATTTTGCGTCCCTAACACGGTTGGAGTTTATGGGCCCCCCTCAATAACCCGCTTAGCGCTAAAGCTTTTCCAGCAAGGCCCAACATTGGTTTTACATTTGTCTAATAACTAAAACTTGCATAGGGCGTTGCAAACCCGAGTTCTTAATTAACAACCCTGGGCCAGTGCTCCACATGAGTGTTGGTCCAAACTGGGGGTCCTGCAGGGCCACCTTGGAGAAACCCGAGGGCTGGTAAAAACCTGTAGCATCACCCATCCGGTCGTTGCCTGAGACGAGATACGCGCGGCTACTATCAGGGTGTCGGCACGCCGGGAGGTCTTGCTGGATTAGTTTTACCTTTGTCAAAATATGTTGAGCACGGGATTCCGAGAATACTCGGGTCTTCCCACCTTGGAGTTGCGACTCCCCAGATCGTGAGCTTGTGATGGGCTAAGTTGGGACACCCCTGCAGGGTTTGATCTTTCAAAAGCCGTGCCCGCGATTATGTGGCAGATGGGAATTTGTTAATATCCGGTTGTAGATAACTTGACACCATGTTCATAATACACTACCCATGAGTAACCGTGACAGTCTCTTTCCGAAGGGGTTCGGGAAGTGAACACGGTGGGGTTATGTTTGACGTGAGTAGTTAGGATCAGTTCGTGATCATTCTGACGATCGTTGGCACTTTCTCTTCTCGCTCTAAACATGTAAGCTAGGGCTAGTGTTGTTGCAACCTTGTTTTAAGCCTTTTCCACACCTAAGGCTTTGATAGTATTGCTACCCGGGAACGGGATTGCTGAGTCCTCCGTGGCTCACAGATTCCGCACCACAATAGATGCAGGTACCGATGAGAACTACACCGGTGGTGGTTCAGAGTTGTATTGGGAGTTCGATGAAGAGCGTGGACGATACTACGTGTCCTATCCCGAGGATCTGTAGGGCTCTTACTAGGATGATCGGGACCTTGTGTTGCTTTATTTATGGTATCTTTCATTTGGATCTTCGTCTGTAGTCGGACACTTATGTTATTGGATGATGTATGTTAATGTATTACATTGTGTGACGTGGCGAGTGTAAGCCAACTACTCTTTTACATTTTCAACCACTCTTTTACATGAGTTGTGCAAAGATACCATACTTGAGATCATTCTAGTATGTGATTATGCCTTTAAGTCGTGCCTCGACACGTGTGAGGCATAGTCTCATACTGGGCATTACAAGTTGTTAATCAGAGCCTTCTCCGACCTAGGAGCCCCCCTGATTGATCGAATCGTTGACGGTTGAGTCTAGGCACACACATGAAAATGTTTTGAGTCCTATATATACCCGAGAGTAGGATTTATTTTTACTCCTCATCCCTTTATCACTCTGGTGAGGACTCCTGACGATGTTCTATCTATTCTACTCTCAAAAATTCACTAATTTTTGTAGGATCACGTGAGTATTGTTTGGATTGTTCCGATATATTTATGACGAGAACATTGTTCTCGATGCCTCCTGTCATTTAGGGGTTGTGGCAGTGTCCCGGGGAGTTGAGCTCCGAGGTGTTGTCGTCACAAATGTATCGCGAAGGTTCTAGAATACTTAAGACGACCGACATCGAAAACTCTTCTATGCGGTTAGTGGTAAGATAACCCCGACATTGAAGGAAATATGCCCTAGAGGCACTAATAAAGTTGTTATTTATATTTCCTTATATCATGATAAATGTTTATTATTCATGATAGAATTGTATTAACCGGAAACTTAGTACATGTGTGAATACACAGACAAAACAGAGTGTCCCTAGTATGCCTCTACTAGACTAGCTCATTAATCAAAGATGGTTATGTTTCCTAACCATAAACATGAGTTGTCATTTGATCAACGGGATCACATCATTAGGAGAATGATGTGATGGACAAGACCCATCCGTTAGCATAGCACTATGATCGTTTAGTTTTACTGCTATTGCTTTCTTCATGACTTATACATGTTCCTATGACAATGAGATTATGCAACTCCCGAATACCGTAGGATCACCTTGTGTGCTATCAAACGTCACAACGTAACTGGGTTATCATAAAGATGCTCTACAGGTGTCTCCGAAAGTATTCGTGGTGTTGGCATAGATCAAGATTAGGATTTGTCACTCCGAGTGTCGGAGAGGTATCTCTGGGCCCTCTCGGTAACACACATCATAATAAGCCTTGCAAGCAAAAGACTAATGAGTTAGTCACGAGATGATGTGTTACGGAACGAGTAAAGAGACTTGCCGGTAACGAGATTGAACTAGGTATAGAGATACCGACAATCGAATCTCGGGCAAGTAACATACCGATGACAAAAGGAACAACGTATGTTGTTATGCGGTTTGACCGATAAAAGATCTTCGTAGAATATGTAGGAGCCAATATGAACATCCAGGTTCCGCTATTGGTTATTGACCGGAGATGAGTCTCGGTCATGTCTACATAGTTCTCGAACCCGTAGGGTCCGCACGCTTAACGTTTGATGACGATCGGTATTATGAGTTTATGAGTATTGATGTACCGAAGGTAGTTCGGAGTCCCGGATGAGATCACGGACATGAAGAGGAGTCTCGGAATGTCTGAGACATAAAGATTGATATATTGGACGACTATATTCGGACACCGGAAGTGTTCCGGAAAAGTTTCGGATTTAACTGGATTGCCGGAGGGGGTTACCGGAACCCCCTACGAGGGGGGAGGGTCCATAGTGGGCCTTGAGGAAAGGAGAGAGGCAGCCCATAGAGGCTGGCCGGCGCCCCACCTAGGGATCCTAGTTGGACTAGGATTGGGGGGCGCCACCTCTCCCTCTTTTCCTTTCCCTCTCTTCCTTCTTGGTGGACTCCTACTAGGAATAGGATTGCAATCCTATTCCTAGTAGGATTGCCCTAGCCGCACCATAGGAGGCCAGCCGGCCCTCCTCCCTTGCTCCTTTATATACGGGGGCAGGGGGGCACCCAAAGACACACAAGTTGAATTGTTCCAGCCGTGTGCGGTGCCCCCCTCCACAGAAACACACCTCGGTCATACCATCGCAGTACTTAGGAGAAGCCCTACGCCGGTAGATACATCATATCCGTCACCACGCCGTCGTGCTGACGAAACTCTCCCGTGAAGCTTAACTGGATCAAGAGCTCGTGGGACGTCATCAAGCTGAACGTGTGCTGAACGCGGAGGTGCCGTACGTTCGGTGCTTGATCGGTTGAATCGCGAAGAAGTTCGACTACATCAACCGCGTCACTTGACGCTTCCACTTCCGGTCGACGAGGGTACGTAGACACACTCTTCCCTCTCGTTGCTATGCATCTGGTAGATAGATCTTGCGTGATCGTAGGAAAATTTTAAAATACTACGTTCCCCAACAGACATCACCCAGTACTGGGGAGGTAGTTCGGGAGTATTGCCACAGCTTGTATAGCAGTTGCGTTTCGAAGGTCCGAGGTAAACGATTTCCGAAAATGACTGGTTATGTGTTGAAGGATGGATACAGATGGATGTAGGATTAGAGTTGAGTATGCGGTGCTTCCCCTGTATCCCCAACACCCGATTGCATAACCGGAAACCTTCGGAAATTAATAGGTGGGTTCTTCTAGTAGCTCGTAGGCATTCTTCCAACGAGTGCATGATATGGAGTTCGGGGTTCAACATTGAGTGAAGTGGTTTTATGGGCGTTGTTCCAATCGGGAGTTGCATCTTAAAGGGTCCTTGTCTATGCTGATCCGGGGATTGCAAAACCCTTTTGTAACACATTCCATGAGCTTTCAGCACGAACATG
Organism: Secale cereale; assembly: GCA_902687465.1. NCBI lineage: Eukaryota > Viridiplantae > Streptophyta > Magnoliopsida > Poales > Poaceae > Secale > Secale cereale. The sequence goes on along the minus strand of LR738713.1, from coordinate 755,589,055 downwards.
TGGGACGAAACTTCTATCTTGTATTTGTTCTATCTGCTCCTTGTTGTTTTTATTTACCTTTTGTTCTCCCAAGTGGCTTCTCGAGAAGATTGTTGTACCATTAAACTGTGGATTACATTCGTTCATTTTGTTCGAATGTACTTGTGAAGACTTATGTTGCAATTCTAGCCATTGATTCAGCTTATATATTTTCAATCAATGGCTAATAGTTGTCATCTCATTCAGGATGGCTCCTAAGAAGGTTCCCAATGCTAACCCAGAGGATGAAGAAGAGCGTGTCCCTGAACGTCCTCCTTCCCCTCCTCCTCCGTCTGAGGCCTGGAGAGCAATTATGCAAGCGACAAACCAGAACACCCAGATGCTTATGCAAATGATGCAGAACATTCAAGCCAACCAAGCAAATCAAGGTGGTCATGGGAACTAAGGCCAAGGCAATCTGTCCAATCAACCTCACTTTGCAACCCTCAACCAATTCCTGGCAAACCAACCGAAGTCGTTCAGTTACTATGTGGATCCGCTAGATGCTGAAGATTGGATCACAGACATCAAAAAGCACTTCGAATGCAGTAACGTGAGACCCCGAGGATTATGTCAAGTTTGCCACTTTTCAACTCAAAGACCAAGTCGCTGATTGGTGGCAACAGTACAAAGATTCCAGAGGTGGACGTGAGATCTCGTAGACTGACTTCTGCAGGGATTTCCGCTCTCACGACATTCCTATTGGGGAACGCAGTATTTTTAAAATTTTCCTACGATCACGCAAGATCTATCTACTAGATGCATAGCAACGAGAGGGGAGAGTGTGTCTACGTACCCTCGTAGACCGAAAGCGGAAGTGTTTATCAACGCGGTTGATGTAGTCGTGCACCTTCACGATCCGTCCCGATCTAGTACCGAACGTACGGCACCTCTGCGTTCAGCACACGTTCAGCTCGATGACGTCCTCGCCTTCTTGATCCAGCAAGATGGGCAAAGTAGTAGATGAGTTCCGGCAGCACGACGGCGTGGTGACGGTTGTTGATGAAGAACAATCTCTGCAGGGCTTCGCCAAGCACTGCAGAAACTAGACGGAGGATAAACTAGAGGGTCGGGGTTGCCGGTACACGGCTTGGTGTATCTTGATGTCTTCCAGGTGCTAGCCCCGCCCCTCTATTTATATGTTGAGCCCTGGGGTCGAAACTTGGAGCAAAAGCCTCCTCAAAGTCGGTTTTGCCCGAAAGGCAAGAGTCCCACTCGGACTCCAGGACCAAACGCCACAATCCTTGGCGTCTGGCCCAGACGCCACGGTCCTCGGCGTCTGGCCCAGGGCCAGACGCCAGGGTCTCCGGCGTTTGGCCCCCTGGCCTCCGCAAAACACCTTTTGCACCGACTTAATGCCCTGTGGGCTTGACCCCTTGGCCTAACCATATCATCCTATATATAAATTTTTACCTCCGGACCATTCTGGAGCTCCTCGTCATGTCCGTGATCTCATCCGGGACTCCGAACAACATTCGGTCACCAACATACATAACTCATTCAATACTATATTGTCAACGAAATGTTAAGCGTGCGGACCCTACGGGTTCGAGAACTATGTAGACATGACCGAGACACTTCTCTTGTCAATAACCAATAGCGGAACTTGGATGCCCATATTGGCTCCTACATATTCTACGAAGATCTTTATCGGTCGAACCGCATAACAATATACGTTGTTCCCTTTGTCATCGGTATGTTACTTGCCCGAGATTCGATCGTCGGTATCTCAATACCTAGTTCAATCTCGTTACCGGCAAGTCTATTTACTCGTTCTGTAATACATCATCTCGTGACTAACTCATTAGTCATTTGCTTGCAAGGCTTATTATGATGTGCATTACCGAGAGGGCCCAGAGATACCTCTCCGACACTCGGAGTGACAAATCCTATTCTTGATCTATGCCAACACCACGAACACCTTCAGAGACACCTGTAGAGCATCTTTATAATCACCCAGTTATGTTGTGACGTTTGATAGTACACAAGGTGTTCCTCCGGTATTCGGGAGTTGCATAATCTCATAGTCATAGGAACATGTATAAGTTATGAAGAAAGCAATAGCAGTAAAACTAAACGATCATAGTGCTAAGCTAACGGATGGGTCTTGTCCATCACATCATTCTCCTAATGATGTGACCCCGTTGATCAAATGACAACTCATGTCTATGACTAGGAAACATAACCATCTTTGATCAATGAGCTAGTCTAGTAGAGGCATACTAGGGTCACTCTGTTTTGTCTATGTATTCACACATGTACTAAGTTTCCAGTTAATACAATTCTAGCATGAATAATAAACATTTATCATGATATAAGGAAATAAATAATAACTTTATTATTGCCTCTAGGGCATATTTCCTTCAGTCTCCCCCTTGCACTAGAGTCAATAATCTAGATCACATCACCATGTGATTAACACCAATAGTTCACATCACCATGTGACTAACACTCATAGTTCTCATCGCCATGCGACCAATACCCAAAGGGTTTACTAGAGTCAACAATTTAGTTCACATCGCCATGTGATTAACACCCAAAAAGTACTAAGGTGTGATCATGTTTTGCTTTGTGAGAGAAGTTTAGTCAGCGGGCCTGTTACATTCAGATCCGTTTGTATTTTTGCAAATTTCTATGTCTACAATGCTCTGCATGGAGCTACTCTAGCTAATTGCTCCCACTTTTAATACGCATCCAAATTGATACTTAGAGTCATTTGGATTAGTATCAAAGCTTGCATCGGCGTAACTCTTTACGACGAACTCTTTATCACCTCCATAATCGAGAAACATTTCCTTAGTCATCCAGTTACTAAGGATAATTTTGACTGCTGTCCAGTGATCTACTCCTAGATCACTATTGTACCTCCTTGCCAAACTCATGGCAAGGTACACAACAGGTTTGGTACGCAGCATGGCATACTTTATAGAACCTATGGCTGAGGCATAGGGAATGACTTTCATTCTTTCTCTATCTTCTACCGAGGTCGGGTTTTGAGTCTTACTCAACATCACACTTTACAAGTCAGGCAAGAACTCCTTCTTTGACTGATCCATTTTGAACTACTTCAAAATTGTCAAGGTATGTATTCATTGAAAAAACTTATCAAGCGTCTCGATCTATCTCTATAGATCTTGATGCTCAATATGTAAGCAGCTTCTCCGAGGTCTTTCTTTGAAAAACTCCTTTCAAACACTCCTTTATGCTTTCCAGAAAATTCTACATCATTTCCGATCGACAATATGTCATTCACATATACTCATCACAAAGGTTGTAGTGCTCCCACTCACTTTCTTGTAAATACATGCTTCACCGCAAGTCTGTATAAATCTATATGCTTTGATCAACTTATCAAAGCGTATATTTCAACTCCGAGATGCTTGCACCCGTCCATAGATGGATCGCTGGAGCTTGCACATTTTGTTAGCACCTTTAGGATTGACAAAACTTTTTGGTTGCATCATATACAATTTTTCTTTAATAAATCTATTAAAGAATGCAGTTTTGTTATCCATTTGCCAGATTTCATAAAATGCGGCAATGGCTAACATGTTTTGGACAAACTTAAGCATCGCTACGGGTGAGAAAGTCTCGTCGTAGTCAATTCCTTGAACTTGTAAAAAACCTTTCGCAACAAGTCGAGCTTTGTAAACAGTAACATTACCGTCAGCATCGGTCTTCCTCTTGAAGATCCATTTATTTTCGATGGCTTGCTGATCATCCGCCAAGTCAACCAAAGTCCACACTTTGTTCTCATACATGGATCCCATCTCAGATTTCATGGCCTCAGCCATTTTGCGGAATCTGGGCTCACCATCGCTTCCTCATAGTTCATAGGTTCATCATGGTCCAGTAACATGACTTCCAGAACTGGGTTGCCGTACCACTATGGTGCGGAACGTACTCTGGTTGATCTACGAAGTTCAGCAGTAACTTGGTTCGAAGTTTCATGATCATCATCATTAGCTTCCTCACTAATTAGTGTAGGAATCACTGGAACTAGTTTCTGTGATGTACTACTTTCCAATTCGGGAGAAGGTACAATTACCTCATCAAGTTCCACTTTCCTCCCACTCACTTCTTTCGAGAGAAAACTCCTTCTCTAGGAAGGATCCATTCTAAGCAACGAATAACTTGCCTTCGGATCTGTGATAGAAGGTGTAACCAATAGTCTCCTTTGGGTATCGTATGAAGACACATTTCTCCGACTTGGGTTAGAGCTTATCAGGTTGAAGCTTTTTCACATAAGCATCGCAGCCCCAAACTTTAAGAAACAACAACTTTGGTTTCTTGCCAAACCACAGTTCATAAGGCGTCGTCTCAACGGATTTAGATGGTGCCCTTATTTAACGTGAATGCAGCTGTCTCTAATGCATAACCCAAAACGATAGTGGTAAATTGGTTAGAGACATCATAGATCGCACCATATATTATCTAATAAAGTACGATTATGACGTTCGGACACACCATTACGCTGTGGTGTTCCGGGTGGCGTGAGTTGTGAAACTATTCCACATTGTTTTAAATGAAGGCCAAACTCGTAACTTCAAATATTCGCCTCCGCGATCAGATCGTGGAAACTTTTATTTTCTTCTTACGATGATTCTCTACTTCACTCTGAAATTTCTTTGAACTTTTCAAATGTTTCAGACTTGTGTTTCATTAAGTAGATATACCCATATCTGCTCAAATCATCTGTGAAGGTCATAAAATAATGATACCTGCCGCGAGCCTCAACACTCATTGGTCAGCATACATCAGTATGTATGATTTCCAACAAGTCAATTGCTCGCTCCATTGTTCCGGAGAACGGAGTTTTAGTCATCTTGCCCATGAGGCATGGTTCATAAGCACCAAGTGATTCATAATCAAGTGATTCCAAAAGTCCATCACTATGGAGTTTCTTCATGCGCTTTACACCATTATGACCTGATGGGCCTCGAACCCCTCGTTGGTTACCCCAAGTGGAAGTTGTAAGATGCAGTAAGTAGAAGTGTTTTCCCCTAGCAAAGATGCCAAGGATCGATTCCCCAGAGAGTCCTAGGTTCAACAGGTAGGTGTCAATTGCTACGGCGCCAGATTAGTAGCAACCAACGTGGACCTGCACACAGATACAAATAACTTTGCTCCCAACGAGTACAGAGAGGTTGTCAATCTCTCCGGCCTTGTAGTTCACAAAGGGTTAAAAGCAATGATAGTAGTGATAGATAGTTTTTGCAATAGTGAGTAAATAGCGGAAAGTAAATAGTGGATGTGATTAATGATGGTAATATGGACAGGAGTCTCATGATGTTCACTAGTGATGTCTCTCTCCCAAAAGACGATAAAACAGCTATGTGAGGTAAACAAATTACAGCTGGGTAATTGACAGGACCACGAACGCAAACCAATGCTGACTACATTGCAAGAAAGGTTGAGTTTCAAAGCATGGGCGGTACGCCAAAGTAAGTAGACCGAAATCCATCAATATCTACTACTAATCATCCACCTTGAGATATCTATCCAGAACATCTCGCTGGTATTAAGTTGCGAGTCCCACCCATAGTGTAAACTCAATGCAACAGACAACTGCATTAAAAGAACTTTGCGTAAAGTAAACAATCCTTGCACCCGCGGGCACAAGCACCGTTGTTTTCCTCCTTGTGGCAACAGCACATCCCCTAGACTCATGTTTCTGTCACTCAAGCTAGTCATCGAGGGGCATGAACCCACAATCGAGCATAACGTTCCCTCTTGGAGTCACTACCTACTACTCGGCCAAAGCAATAAATAACAACGGAGAACATGCAAGAATTACTTATGAACTAAAATATAAAAGAGGTGAATCAAATATATTACTCAAGATCAATCTGAACATAATCTCACAATCCATCGGATCCCAGCAAACTCAACATAGCAACAGCATAAGGATTACATAGGTGCCTCGATCATGTAGGGCAGCTCACGAGGACTAATTAGTGAAGCACAAGAACGGGAGGAGAACATCACATAGCTACTGGTCATGGACTCATGGTCCAAGGGAGACTACTCACGAGTCATCCGGGAGGCATCCATGGTGGTGTAGAAGCTCCCGGTGGTGATCCTCCCCTCCGGCAGGGTGCCGGGAAGAGTTCTCCTGGTGCTCCCGATCTTGGAAGCGGCGGCGGCGGCGGAACAGAGATGGGATCGCGAAAAGAAGTCCTGTTCTGAGGGTTTCGGAGGTCCCTCTAAATATATGCCAAAGGGGGGCACCGGACGGGCTTCGGGGGGCCCAGGCGCCCCCCCGGCGCGGCCCAGGTGGGGGGGCGCCCACAGGGCACCTGGAGCCCCTGTGCCCCCCAGGCTGCCCTTCGGAGGCAGTGTCGTTCCCGGATCGCTGATTTTTTATATAATTTTTCTGGATTTTTCTGGGCAGTTCTCGAAACGTGAAAACCTGAAATACAAAAACAGCCGAAAACAGAAACTGGCACTGGGGTGCACTGGATTAGTAAGTTAGTCCAAATATAATCAAAAGTGTATGGAAGTGCATGAATATCATAGCAATATCACCCAAAAGTGGTATGGAGCAAGCAGAAATTATAGATACGTTTTGGACGTATCAACATCCCCAAGCTTAATTCCTGCTCGTCCTCGAGTAGGTAAATGATAACAAGAATAATTTCTGTGGTGACATGCTATTAACCATATAAGACTTTCTCATAGTCATATGACAAAAGCTTACTGAGACAATGATTCTAAAGTAATTAAGTTGCCTCAAGAGAAAATCACAAATGACTGAAAGTTTTACAACATGAAACTAGGGGTGGATTAACGAGCTACTCGGCTCGTTAAGCTCGTACTCGTTAAGCTCGTGCTCGTTAAGGCTCGGCTCGTTAAGCTCGTTAAGATTAACAAGCAGAAAACCTTGCTCGGCTCGGTTCGTTTAAAGCTCGTTAAGCTCGTGAGCGCTCGCTAGGCTCGTTAACAGATTTTGATGTGTTACGGTCCACACGATAAGCATGTAGATTTGGTTTTTAAAAAGGAAGATGGTGACTACAAAATAAAATGCACTATTTTCTTGCCTCCTATGTGTATTAGATTGAGTGGATGGGACGACGTGCTACGAAAATTTTGTGAGGTAAGATGAAAATATGTGTTATGTTGTTACTAACGAGCTTAACGAGTTACTCGTGAAACTCGTTAGCTCATTCGTTAAGCTCATTAAGCTTAACGAGCTGAAATCAATGATTGGCTCTGTTCATTAAGAAGCGAGCCACGAGCTTAACGAGCCGAACTATCGAGCGCTCATTAAGCTCGCGAGCTTCGAGCTTTTGGTCCAGCCCTACATGAAACTGAAACATCAAAAAGATTTGCAATGAACATGATGTGCAAATATGACAAAGTGATATCTAGCTTGCCCCCTTTAGTGATGCAAAACATAAGTGCAGGGGCACCTTCAAGGTTTAAGTGATGACTAGATACAATCATTTCAGAATAAACGATATCACAATCATGCAAAAGACAATGCTACTTTGGGACAATGCACATTACACTCAGAATGACAACCATGCTCTCAGTAGTTGGTGCTTCAATATAAAGGTAAAAGAAAGGTTAAGTGCTAGAGCTTTTTATTTGAAAACATGGAAGCAATTGTGTCAACGGTAGTAGTACTTCATATGTGTCATGCATAAAACATCCTATAAGTTGCAAGCCTCATGCATCGAATACCAATAGTGCTCGCTCCTTGTCCTAATTAGCTCGGATCCCCATGGGTTATCATTGCATTACATATGTTTTAACCGAGTGTCACAAAGGGGTACCTCTATGCCACCTGTACAAAGGTCCAAGGAGATAGATCGCATTTAATTTCTCGTTTTTGATAGATCTCAACTTGAGGACATCCATACCGGGACAACATAGAAAATAGATGATGGACTCCTCTTTAATGCATAAGCATATTCTCATGAGAGATTGAGGATTAAGGTCCAAGCTAAAACTTCCACCATGATGCATGGCTTTGGTTGGCGGCCCAATGTTCTTCTCTAACAATATGCATATTAATTCAACCCACGGTAAATCACCCTTACTTTAGACAAGACGAACATGCATAGCAACTCACATGATATTCAACAAAAGTGTGACAGTTGATGGCGTCCCCAGAAACATGGTTACCGCTCAGCAAGCAACTCATAAGAAATAAGATACATAAGCAACATATTCTTTACCACAATAGTTTTTAGGCTACTTTCCCATGAGCTATGTATTGCATGGTTAATTTGCTTAGTACAGGTGGAGGTTAGCAAAAGACTGGGAGCGACCAACTAAGAGAGCAATGACGGTCATAATCATGCAGAGCGACAAAGCAATATTGAATCAGGCATGGTAGTTATATCGCTACTTAGAAACAAAAGATCATCAAGGCTTGACAGACTTTCTTTACAGTCTTGAATATGCGTGAGCATACGCCAAGTCAATCAAAATAAATTCTCGAAGGAAGATATTACTAAACCATACCACATCATAGGCAAACAAACCAAGTTGGTACTCCAATAACACATTGGGAACCCCCCAGCTATTCGAGATTAACCAAAAGAAAACCTGAACTACTAAGCACCATCATGAAAGTAGCATCTTTATCATAGACACATTAACCAATGCAACGGAAGCAAACTCTCTTAATAAGGTGAGCATGGTAATGAAAAAGAGTTCAAGCAACCAACTAAATAAAAGCTCTTGAAAAGATAAGCATGAATACTAAGAGCAGAGCACGATAGTAGCTATTAAAAGACAAAGAACACACACAGCATAGATAGACATGAAAATTCTATGTAATGTTCTAGGTAGAAGTGGAGCGTGTTTCTCTCCCACATAAAGGAATGCTGAGTTCCGACTCGTTATGAAAAACTAAAAAGAAAACTAAAAGCAAGACGCTCCAAGCATAGCACATAACACATGAAGTGATAAAAATATAGCGAAACGAAAGACGAACTGATAATGCTGATGGAGAAGGGGATGCACGGGGGCATCCCCAAGCTTAGACGCTTGATTCTCCTTGAATATTTCTTGGGGGTGCACGGGGGCATCTCCAAGCTTGAGCGCTTGACACTCCTGAATCTTTTTATCATCTTCCCTCGCACACTTGAAAACTCCCTTCATGCACAACTCATCATAATCTGATTAGCGAGGTTAGTACCCTTAATAAAATAATTATACCTTGCTGTAAATAAGGATATTCTTGAAGTTCTACTGTTTCTTAAGATTTTCAAAAGGTTTTTGCAAAGAAAAAGCAAGTTCTTAATTTGCAAAGTGAAGGTAAGGCAAAACAGGACAGAATCTGTGAAAAATAGAACAGCAGGCAGTAATTGACCTGTTCGGGATACTTCTGCAACTCAAATCAAAAAACTCAGAACTGACGCAGGAAAGACAATTATATAGAGAACGCTTTCGAAAAAATTCAGACCAAAAAGATGATCTGGTGATTTTATACGAATTTTTCTATCCAAGGACAGAATCTGTTTCCTGGACAGCACCTCACAACTTTTGAACTTTCTAGCAATCAGAGGCTATACTTGGCACAAATATGAAAAGCAAAGATAAAATGATGATGCTACAGCAGTAAACAACATCAAGACACAACAAAAGCAAAAAAATTATTCATGTGGGCTGCCTCCCAAAAGCGCTTTCTTTTATAATGCATAGATCAAGTTTTATCAAGAGTAAAAGAATAGCTAGCCCGTACAACGGACTCAAAAGGTAACTTGACCTTCTTACGAGGGAAGTGTTCCATCCCTTTCTTGAGAGGAAACTGAAATTTTATATTACCCTCTTTCATGTCAATGACAGCACCAACGGTGCGCAAAAAGGGACGTCCCAAAATAATTGGACATGAAGGATCACATTCAATATCCATAATAGTGAAATCAACGGGCACATAATTATTATTGACAACAATAAGAACATCGTCGATCCTCCCCAAAGGTTTCTTTATAGAAGAATCAACGAGAACATTACCAAAAGAACAAGAATCAAAAGGTTTCAATTTGAGCATATCATATAGTCTTTTGGGCATAATAGAAGTATTAGCTACAATATCACATAAAGCAAAGCATGAGAAATTGTTTATCTTAATTTTAATCATAGAATCCCAACCATCTCCTAGCTTTCTAGGTATGGAGGCTTCTACTCTAAGTTTCTCCTCCCTAGCTTTGATGAGAGCATTAGTGATATGCTCTGTGAAGGCAAGATTAAGCGTGCTAGTGTTGGGATCCTTAGCCATTCCTTCCAGAAAGGCGACAACTTCTGAAATACTACAATTATCAAAATCAATTTTATCATTAGTGGGCAGAATTGTAGTGTCATCCTCTTTGTTTAATTCGCTCTCTATTATAAGAGTTTGAACCTCTTCCCAAGTTTGGGGAAGCTCAGGAGCAATTTTAAACTGAGGCTCATACTTTTTTCCTGGAAGACCATGCCATGGGCATAACTCTCCGTCATAACTAGTGTAATCACAAGGTTTATTTTTTTTTGTAAATCCCGTCAGAGATAAGTGGGGCAATGGAAGTAGGGGTGTACCCCTCCCATTTAGTGTGTTTGGTAGAACCCATAGTAGCAAGCAAGATAACTATTTTTGTGATTTTTGATAAAAACGTACTAAAGCAAAAAATGAAAGGTAAACTAACAAGACTAAAAAGCAAAGGTAAAAGATAGCATGCAACTCCCCTATCCTGAAGAGTGGAGTCCCCGGCAACGGCGCCAGAAAATACTCCTTGATGGGCCTCGAACCCCTCGTTGGTTACCCCAAGTGGAAGGTGTAAGATGCAGTAAGTAGAAGTGTTTTCCCCTAGCAAAGATGCCAAGGATCGATTCCCCAGAGACTCCTAGGTTCAACAGGTAGGTGTCAATTGCTACGGCGCCAGATTAGTAGCAACCAACGTGGACCTGCACACAGATACAAATAACTTTGCTCCCAACGAGTACAGAGAGGTTGTCAATCTCTCCGGCCTTGTAGTTCACAAAGGGTTAAAAGCAATGATAGTAGTGATAGATAGTTTTTGCAATAGTAAGTAAATAGCGGAAAGTAAATAGTGGATGTGACCAATGATGGTAATATGGACCGGAGTCTCATGATGTTCACTAGTGATGTCTCTCTCCCAAAAGACGATAAAACAGCTATGTGAGGTAAACAAATTACAGCTGGGCAATTGACAGGACCACGAACGCAAACCAATGCTGACTACATTGCAAGAAAGGTTGAGGTTCAAAGCATGGGCGGTACGCCAAAGTAAGTAGACCGAAATCCATCAATATCTACTACTAATCATCCACCTTGAGATATCTATCCAGAACATCTCGCTGGTATTAAGTTGCGAGTCCCACCCATAGTGTAAACTCAATGCAACAGACAACTGCATTAAAAGAACTTTGCGTAAAGTAAACAATCCTTGCACCCGCGGGCACAAGCACCATTGTTTTCCCCCTTGTGGCAACAACACATCCCCTAGACTCATGTTTCTGTCACTCAAGCTAGTCATCGAGGGGCATGAACCCACAATC
>LR738713.1:755512717-755577516 GCA_902687465.1 Secale cereale | reverse complement strand
AATCGAGCATAACGTTCCCTCTTGGAGTCACTACCTACTACTCGGCCAAAGCAATAAATAACAACGGAGAACATGCAAGAATTACTTATGAACTAAAATATAAAAGAGGTGAATCAAATATATTACTCAAGATCAATCTGAACATAATCTCATAATCCATCGGATCCCAGCAAACTCAACATAGCAACAGCATAAGGATTACATAGGTGCCTCGATCATGTAGGGCAGCTCACGAGGACTAATTAGTGAAGCACAAGAACGGGAGGAGAACATCACATAGCTACTGGTCATGGACTCATGGTCCAAGGGAGACTACTCACGAGTCATCCGGGAGGCGTCCATGGTGGTGGAGAAGCTCCCGGTGGCGATCCTCCCCTCCGGCAGGGTGCCGGGAAGAGTTCTCCTGGTGCTCCCGATCTTGGAAGCGGCGGCGGCGGCGGAACAGAGATGGGATCGCGAAAAGAAGTCCTGTTCTGAGGGTTTCGGAGGTCCCTCTAAATATATGCCAAAGGGGGGCACCAGACGGGCTTCGGGGGGCCCAGGCGCCCCCCCGGCGCGGCCCGGGGGGGGGGGGGGCGCCCACAGGGCGCCTGGAGCCCCTGTGCCCCCCCCCAGGCTGCCCTTCGGAGGCAGTGTCGTTCCCGGATCGCTGATTTTTTATATAATTTTTCTGGATTTTTCTGGGCAGTTCTCGAAACGAGAAAACCTGAAATACAAAAACAGCCGAAAACAAAAACTGGCACTGGGGTGCACTGGATTAGTAAGTTAGTCCAAATATGATCAAAAGTGTATGGAAGTGTATGAATATCATAGCAATATCACCCAAAAGTGGCATGGAGCAAGCAGAAATTATAGATACGTTTTGGACGTATCATGACCCAAACGGCAGTGCCACAAATAAGTTGCACTATCATTATTAACCTTGCATCTTTTGGCTTGAATATTATGAATATGTGTATCACTACAATCGAGATCCAACAAACTATTTTCATTGGGTGTATGACCATCAAAGGTTTTATTCATGTAAATAGAATAACAATTATTCTATGACTTTAAATGAATAATCGTATTGCAACAAATATGATCAAATCATATTCATGCTCAACACAAATAGGAAATAACATTTATTTAGGTTTTACACTAATCCCGAAAGTATAGGGAGTGTGCGATGATGATCATATCAATCTTGGAACCACTTCCAACACACATCGTCACTTCACCTTTAACTAGTCTCTGTTCATTCTGCAATTCTCGTTTCGAGTTACTAATATTTTTAGCAACTGAACCCGTATCAAATACCCAGGGGTTGCTATGAACACTAGTAAAGTACACATCAATAATCTGTATATCAAAATATACCATTGTTCACTTTGCCATCCTTCTTATCCGCCAAGTATCTAGGGCAGTTCCACTTCCAGTGACCATTTCCTTTGCAGTAGAAGCACTTAGTTTCAGGTTTGAGTTTAGCTTTGGGTTTATTCACGGGAGTGACAACTTGCTTGTCATTCTTCTTGAAGTTCCCCTTCTATACTTTTGCCCTTTACTTGAAACAAGTGGTCTTGTTAACCATCAACACTTGATGCTCTTTCTTGATTTCTACCTTCGCCGATTTCAGCATCGCGAAGAGCTCGGGAATTAATTTCGTCATCCCTTGCATATTATAGTTCATCACGAAGTTCTACTAACTTGGTGATAGTGACTAGAGAACTTTGTCAATTACTATCTTATCTGGAAGATTAACTCCCACTTGATTCAAGCAATTGTAGTACCCAAACAATCTGAGCACATGCTCACTGGTTGAGCTATTCTCCTCCATCTTGTAGGAAAAGTACTGTCAGAGGTCTCATACCTCTCGACACGGGCATGAGTATGAAATACTAATTTCAACTCTTGGAACATCTTATATGCTCCATGGCGTTCAAAATGTTTTTGAAGTCCCGGTTCTAAGCAGTAAAGCATGGTGCACTTAAACTATCAAGTGGTCATCATACCGAGCTTTTGTCAAAACGTTCATAACGTCTACATCTGTTCCTGCAATAGGTCTGTCACCTAGCGGTGCATCAATGACATAATTCTTTTGTGCAGCAATGAGGATAATCCTCAGATCACGGAACAATTCCGCATCATTGCTACTAACATCTTTTAACTTAGTTTTCTCTAGGAACATATAAAAAATAAACGGGGAGCAACATCGCGAGCTATTGATCTACAACATAGATATGCTAATACCACCAGGACTAAGTTCATGATAAATTAAAGTTCAATTAATCATATTACTTAAGAACTCCAACTTAGATTGACATCCCTCTAATCATCTAAGTGATCACGTGATCCATATCAACTAAACCATGTCCGATCATCACATGAGATGGAGTAGTTTTCAATGGTGAACATCTTATGTTGATCATATCTACTATATGATTCACACTCGACCTTTCGGTCTCCAGTGTTCCGAGGCCATATCTGCATATGCTAGGCTCGTCAAGTTTAACCTGAGTATTCTGCATGTGCAAAACTGGCTTGCACCAGTTGTATGTGAACGTAGAGCCTATCACACCCGATCATCACGTGGTGTCTTAGCACGAAGAACTTTCGCAACGGTGCATACTCAGGGAGAACACTTGTACCTTGAAATTTTGTAAGGGATCATCTTATAATGCTACCGTCGTACTAAGCTAAATAAGAAGCATAATAAGATAAACATCACATGCAATCAAAATATGTGACATGATATGGCCATCATCATCTTGTGCTTTTGATCTCCATCTCCAAGGCACCGTCATGATCACCATCATCACCGGCGCGACACCTTGATCTCCATCGTAGCATCGTTGTCGTCTCGCCAACTATTGCTTCCACAACTATCGCTACCGCTTAGTGATAAAGTAAAGCAATTACATGGCGACTATATTTCATACAATAAAGCGACAACCATATGACTCCTGCCAGTTGCCGATAACTTTACAAAACATGATCATCTCATACAATAACGTATAACTCATCATGTCTTGACCATATCACATCACAGCATGCCCTACAAAAACAAGTTAGACGTCCTCTAATTTGTTGTTGCAAGTTTTACGTGGCTGCTACGGGCTTAGCAAGAACCGTTCTTACCTACACATACAAAACGACAACGATTTTTCGTCAAGTATGTGTTGTTTTAACCTTCACAAGGACCGGGCGTAGCCACACTCGATTCAACTAAAGTTGGAGAAACTGACACCCGCCAGCCACCTGTGTGCGAAGCACGTCGGTAGAACCAGTCTCGCATAAGCGTACGCGTAATGTCGGTCCGGGCCTCTTTATCCAACAATACCGCCGAATCAAAGTATGACATGCTGGTAAGCAGTATGACTAGTATCGTCCACAACTTACTTGTGTTCTACTCGTGCATATCATCTACGCATAGACCTGGCTCTGATACCACTGTTGGGGAATGTAGTATTTTAAAAAAATTCCTATGATCACGCAAGATCTATCTACTAAATGCATAGCAACGAGAGGGGAGAGTTTGTCTATGTACCCTCGTAGACCGAAAGCGGAAGCATTTATCAACGCGGTTGATGTAGTCGTGCACCTTCACGATCCGTCCCGATCTAGTACCGAACATACGGCACCTCCGCGTTCAGCACATGTTCAGCTCGATGACGTCCTCGCCTTCTTGATCCAGCAAGATGGGCGAAGTAGTAGATGAGTTCTGGCAGCACGACGGCGTGGTGACAGTTGTTGATGAAGAACAATCTCTGCAGGGCTTTGCCAAGCACTGCAGAAACTAGATGGAGGATAAACTAGAGGGTCGGGGTTGCCGGCACATGGCTTGGTGTATCTTGATGTCTTCCAGGTGCTAGCCCCGCCCCTCTATTTATATGTTGAGCCCTGGGGTTGAAACTTGGAGCAAAAGGCTCCTCAAAGTCGGTTTTGCCCGAAAGGCAAGAGTCCCACACGGACTCCAGGACCAAACGCCACAATCCTTGGCGTCTGGCCCACATGCCATGGGCCTCGGCGTCTGGCCCAGGGCTAGACGCCAGGGTCTCCGGCCTTTGGCCCCCTGGCCTCCGCAAAACACCTTTTGCACCGACTTAATGCCCTGTGGGCTTGACCCCTTGGCCTAACCATATCATCCTTTATATCAATTTTTACCTTCGGACCATTCCGGAGCTCCTCGTCATGTCTGTGATCTCATCCGGGACTCCGAACAACATTCGGTCACCAACATACATAACTCATTCAATACTATATCGTCAACGAAACGTTAAGCGTGCGGACCCTACGGGTTCGAGAACTATGTAGACATGACCGAGACACTTCTCTGGTCAATAACCAATAGCGAAACCTGGATGCCCATATTGGCTCCTACATATTCTACGAAGATCTTTATCGGTCAAACCGCATAACAATATACGTTGTTCCCTTTGTCATTGGTATGTTACTTGCCCGAGATTCAATCGTCGGTATCCCGAACCAGAAAGTAGCGTAGCGCAGGAAATTGTTCCTGAGGTGCCTGTACCGACAAGGGAGGAAGTTAATGATGATGATCATGAAGATATAGATCAAGTTACTACTGAACTTCGAAGGTCCACAAGGACACGTTCTGCACCAGAGTGGTACGGTAACCCTGTCATGGAAATCATGTTGTTAGACAACGGTGAACCTTCGAACTATGAAGAAGCGATGGCGGGCCCGGATTCCAACAAATGGCTTGAAGCCATGAAATCCGAGATAGGATCCATGTATGAAAACAAAGTATGGACTTTGGTGGACTTGCCCGATGATCGGGACGCCATAGAAAATAAATGGATATTTAAGAAGAAGACATGCGCGGATGGTAATGTGACCATCTATAAGGCTCGGCTTGTCGCTAAGGGTTATCGACTAGTTCAAGGGATTGACTACGACGAGACTTTCTCTCCCATAGCGATGCTGAAGTCAGTCCGAATCATGTTAGCAATTGCCGCATTCTATGATTATGAGATATGGCAAATGGACGTCAAAACGGCATTCCTTAATGGTTTCCTCAAGGAAGAGTTGTATATGATGCAGCCGGAAGATTTTGTCGATCCAGAGAATGCTAACAAGGTATGCAAGCTCCAGCCCTCGATCTACGGGCTGGTGCAAGCATCTCGGAGTTGGAATATTCGCTTTAATGATGTAATCAAAGCGTTTGGTTTTATACAGACTTGGGGAGAAGCCTGTATCTACAAGAAAGGGAGTGGGAGCTCTGTAGCATTTCTCATATTATATGTGGATGACATATTGCTGATGGGAAATGATATAGAATTCTTGGAGAGCATAAAGGCCTACTTGAATAAGAGTTTTTCAATGAAGGACCTTGGAGAAGCTGCTTACATATTAGGCATCAAAATCTATAGAGATAGATCAAGACGCCTCATTGGTCTTTCACAAAGCACATACCTTGACAAGATATTGAAGAAGTTCAATATGGATCAGTCCAAGAAGGGGTTCTTGCCTGTTTTGCAAGGTATGAGATTGAGCACGACTCAATCCTCGACCACGGCAGAAGATAGAGAAAAGATGAGTGCCATTCCCTATGCCTCAGCCATAGGTTCTATCATGTATGCCATGCTGTGTACCAGACCTGATGTGAACCTTGACATAAGTTTGGTAGGAAGGTACCAAAGTGATCCCGGTATGGAACACTGGACAGCGGTCAAGAACATCCTACAGTACCTGAAGAGGACTAAGGATATGTTTCTCGTTTATGGAGGTGACGAAGAGCTCGTCGTAAAGGGTTACGTCGATGCTAGCTTCGACATAGATCTGGATGACTCCAAGTCACAAACCAGATACGTGTATATTTTGAATGGTGGAGCAGTCAGATGGTGCAGTTGCAAGAAGAGCGTCGTGGCGCATTCTACATGTGAAGTGGAGTACATAGCTGCTTGCGAAGCAGCGCAAGAAGGAGTCTGGATGAAGGAGTTCATCACTGACCTAGGAGTCATTCCAAGCGCGTCAAGCCCGATGACTCTCTTCTGTGACAACACTGGATCTATTGCCATTGCCAAGGAGCCCAGGTTTCACAAGAAGACCAAGCACATCAAGCGCCGTTTCAACTCCATCCGTAATTATGTTCAAGATGGAGACATAGATATTTGTAAAGTGCATACGGATCTGAATGTCGTAGACCCGTTGACTAAACCTCTTCCACAGGCAAAACATGATCAACAGCAGAACTCTATGGGTGTTCGATTCATCACAATGTAACTAGATTATTGACTCTAGTGCAAGTGGGAGACTGTTGGAAATATGCCCTAGAGGCAATAATAAAAGGATTATTATTATATCTCCTTGTTCATGATAAATTGTCTGTTATTCGTGCTTGAACTGTATTGTACGGAAACAGCGATACATGTGTGAATACATAGACCACAATGTGTCCCTAGTAAGCCTCTAGTTACTAGCTCGTTGGTCAACAGATGGTCACGGTTTCCTGACCATGGACATTGGATGTCATTGATAACGGGATCACATCATTAGGAGAATGATGTGATGGACAAGACCCAATCCTAAGCCTAGCACGAGATCGTATAGTTCGTAATGCTTAAGCTTTTCCAGTGTCAAGTATTTGTTCCTTAGACCATGAGGTTGTGCAACTCCCGGATACCGTAGGAATACTTTGGGTGTGCCAAATGTCATAACGTAACTGGGTGGCTATAAAGGTATGCAACGGGTATCTCCGATAGTGTCTGTTGGGTTGGCACGAACCGAGACTGGGATTTGTCACTCCGTATGACGGAGAGGTATCTCTGGGCCCACTCGGTAAGACATCATCATAATGAGCTCAAAGTGACTAAGGAGTTAGTCACGGGATGATGGATTATGGAACGAGTAAAGAGACTTTCCATGACGAGATTGAACAAGGTATCGGGCATACCGACGATCGAATCTCGGGCAAGTACCGTACTGATAGACAAAGGGAATAACATACGGGATTAAGTGAATCCTTGACATCATGGTTCATCCGATGTGATCATCGTGGAACACGTGGGAACCAACATGGGTATCCAGATCCCGTTGTTGGTTATTGACCGGAGAATCGTCTCGGTCATGTCTGCGTGTCTCCCGAACCCGTAGGGTCTACACACTTAAGGTTCGGTGACGCTAGGGTTGTAGAGATATATGCACACGGAAACCCGAATGTTGTTCGGAGTCCCGGATGAGATCCCGGACGTCACGAGGAGTTCCGGAATGGTCCGGAGGTAAAGAATGATATATAGGAAGTCCAGTTTCGGCCATCAGGAGAGTTCCGGGGGTCACCGGGAGTGTCCTGGGACCACCGGAAGGGTCCCGGGGGTCCACCGGGTGGGGCCACCCATCCCGGAGGGCCCCGTGGGCCGTAGGGGGAGGGGGACCAGCCCCTAGTGGGCTGGCGCACCACTTATGGGCTCCCGCCATGCGCCTAGGGTTAAAACCCTAGGGGTGGGGGCGCCCTCCTTGGCTTGGGGGGTAAGAAACCCCCCCCTGGCCGCCGCCCCCCTAGGAGATTGGATCTCCTAGGGCCGGCGCCCCCCTGGCCCCCTATATATAGTGGGGGGAGAGAGGGCAGCCGCACCCTAAGCCCCTGGCGCCTCTTCCCCCCCCCCCCATCACATCCCCAACTCCTCCCGCAGGGTCTCGGCGAAGCC
The DNA here is from genome assembly GCA_902687465.1 of Secale cereale. Taxonomy (NCBI): domain Eukaryota; kingdom Viridiplantae; phylum Streptophyta; class Magnoliopsida; order Poales; family Poaceae; genus Secale; species Secale cereale. The sequence continues at coordinate 755,569,870 of LR738713.1, read as the reverse complement.
CTGCAGCTTTTCCCGTTGCATCCACCACCACGCCGTCGTGCTGCTGGATCTCCGTCAACCTCTCCTTCCCCCTTGCTGGATCAAGAAGGAGGAGACGTCGATGTACCGTACGTGTGTTGAACGCGGAGGTGCCGTCCGTTCGGCGCTAGGATCATCGGTGACGAGGATCACGACGAGTACGACTCCATCATCCACGTTCCTTCGAACGCTTCCTCAAGTGATCTACAAAGGGTATGTAGATGCACTCCTTTATGATCGTTGCTAGATGATCTCCTGAGATTGATCTTGGTGAAGCGTAGGAATTTTTTTGAATTCTGCTACGTTCCCCAACATATTTGATCGGTAGTTTGTATGCCAACTAATTTCATATTTAAGCTCTCATGCATGCAAACAAGTATATTGATTTGTAATCGGCTTAACATACAAACGCTGATGATAGAATCAATGCATGCCTAATTTATAGTACCTGTTTTTTAGAATAAAACAAGAAATTGTAACCCTAATTAATTTCATCTAGAGGAAGAAGTTTCTGGTCTGGTTAGTTCATCACAATATAAATCTGCGAAGGAATCGAGGACACTCACCGCGGGATTATTGTGCCATCAAAATAGCGCTGATCCGTTGTGCAAATGTGAGATGTCCTCGTCGAACATCCCTAGGCGGCTACGCGCAGGGAGCGTGCATGCGTTCATCGCCGCCGAAATGATGCGAAGTAGAACGATGGAGGATAACCTGGATCGATCGTGGTCTCGTTGGCTTTCAGAACCACTGGGTTGTTTCTTTTCCTGGTGTGGGCTGGTCAACAAATGATGGGCTTTAACTTGCATAGTTCCTGGGCTTCAAGCCATGGGCGCACAGTTAGGGGGGGGGGCATTTATTCCAAAATCTACTTTAGCTATGATTAATCTACTTGACGTAGATCACACTACTAACGTACGACGCATCCGTTGGGGGGGCGTGGCCCCCGCTCGTCCCCCCTAAGCTCCTCCCATGCTCCAAGTTGTTCCGCAAGGCTTTCTTGCAAACCTTCAAGTTGCTCCTACCTTGGAAGATCAGATCCGTGAGGCCCAACTCAGTGATGCTATGGTGCAGAAAGTGAAACATGGTATTGCTAAGGGTACTCCCAAATACAAGTGCTATCGCGTTGATGAGAAAGACACCTTGTTCTTTGAGGACAGAATTGTGGTTCCCAAGGGTGATCTCAGCAAGCTCATAATGAACGAAGCACATGACTCCCTCCTCTCGATTCATCCCGGAAGTTCTAAGATGTACCAAGACCTCAAGCAATCTTACTGGTGGACTCGCATGAAAAGGGAGATTGCCCAATTCGCGAATGAATGTGATGTCTGCAGAAGAGTGAAGGCACAACATCAACGTCCAGTCGGTCTCCTTCAACCTCTACCTATCCCCGAGTGGAAATTCGATCACATTGAGATGGATTTCGTCACTGGGTTTCCTAAGTCCCAGAAGGGGAGTGATGCTATCTTTGTAGTGATTGACAAACTAACTAATGTAGCTCATTTCCTTCCCGTCAAAGAAGCAATCAACGCAGCTCAGCTGGCAGAGCTGTACACCTCCAGAATTGTTTCGTTGCATGTCATTCCTCAAGTCATCTCCTCAGACCGTGGAAGTTTGTTCACATCCAAGTTCTGGGACTCCTTTCAGTCAGCCATGGGCACTAAGATTCGTTTCAGCACTGCGTTTCACCCTCAGACTAGTGGTCAAGTCGAAAGAGTGAACCAGATCCTCGAAGACATGCTGAGAGCTTGTGTCATCTCTTTCGGTATGAAGTGGGAAGATTGTCTCCCGTTTGCCGAATTCTCATACAATAACAGCTTCCAAGCAAGTGCCGGCAAAGCTCCTTTTGAAATCCTCTATGGCAGAAAGTGTCGTACCCCGCTCAACTGGTCCGAGACTGGTGAACGTCAACTTCTTGGTAATGACTTGATCTCAGAAGCCGAAGAAATGTGCAAAATCATACGTGAGAATCTCAAAGCCGCGCAATCGCGTCAAAAGAGTTACAATGACGGCAAGCATCGTGATTTGGCTTTCGACATTGGAGATCATGTCTATCTCCGTGTTTCTCCTATGAAAGGAACCCAAAGATTCGGTATCAAAGGCAAGCTTGCTCCGAGATATGTGGACCCTTTCAAGATTCTTGGCAAAAGAGGCGATCTAGCCTACCAACTCGAGCTTCCCTCCAACTTTGCAAATGTTCATGATGTGTTTCACGTGTCTCAACTCCGCAAGTGCTTCAAGACACCTGAACGCACCATTCCGTTCGAGGAGATTGATCTTCAACAAGACTTGTCTTATCGTGAGCACCCTGTTGCTATTCTTGAAGAAACTGAGCGCAAAACGCGCAACAAGTACATCAAGTTCTTGAAAGTGAAGTGGTCACACCATACCGACCGAGAAACTACGTGGGAACGAGAAGATCACCTTTGTTCCGAGTATCCCTCCTTCTTCCAGTCCTAGATCTCGGGACGAGATCTTTTTGTAGTGTAGGAGAGTTTGTAACACCCCATATGTAATACTTTCCTATAAGGGCAATAAAGCAATTCTCATTTTGATACTTGTCCTTATCCTTGGGGGTTCTTGTCATTTGAGCTCATTTTATTTTGCATTTCCATGTCTTTTATTTTATTTTTGCATCCTTGCATTGCTTCATCATCATGGCATCATGGCATCTTAGTTTACCTTTGTTGTGTGATGTTGTGAGGCACCTTGTGATGTTGTTGATGTTGTGTGTGTGGTTCTAGCTATGTCATGCTAAAACCCTAAACCCCTTCTCTTCTTCTTCTTCTTCTTCCTTTTATTTTCTGTCCTTTCTTTGCTCTTTTGTGCAAGCCACCTAGCCAAGTGCTTTAATGTTCTTTCTTTTCCTAAAATTCTTGAACCATGTCCACAACCTCTCCACCAAATATCACCCCATTTGGAATTGATTTGGTTGGGTTTAAAAATGACTAGAGTTTGAACCATATTCAAACTCCTTTTATTTTTCTTCCTCCAAAAATGTCCAAGTCAATTTTATTAAATAGGGCATAAATCACTGAGCAAGGGGATATTTTTCTTTTCCCCTAACTCTTTTCATTTTAGTCTGTGCTTTTCTTTTCTTTTCTGGCTGAATAAAAATGGAAAAGGAAAGAATACATTAGCTAGCACAGTGGCCTGGGCCTCCTTCCTCCTTCTTCTCCCCCAGGCCCAGCCTTTCCCCCACAGCTGCGCGGCCCATCTCTCTCCCGCAGGCCCGCAGAGCGCTCGCAGTCGCGCCGTCTCTTCCCTCACGCCTGGCCCCACCTGTCTGCCTCTCAGGCTCGCGTCTCCATCTTCCTCCGTCACGCGAAGCAGAGCAGAGCGCGCGCTTGTCGTCGCATCGTGATCACGGATGTCGAGGTCTCGTGATCCGAGCCATCCATTTAAACCCGCAGCTTGTCCAGCCCTCTCTCTAGGGTTCCCCTTCCTTCTCTTGCCGCCTGAAGAGCCAAGCACCACCACATCCGCCACTCCAATCGATACCCGCACGCATCTGAGAGCGCCACCTCGTCGCCGGCAAGCGTTCCGACCCCTCTAGGCTGTCGCTTGCTGCCCGTTCGCTTCCGTGCATCGTGTAGGAGCTGCCTGTGCAGTCGCTGGTCCGCCTAGGCCTCTGCATCATCTCGTCGTTGCTCCATCGCCGCCGTTCTGTCGTTGCTCGCCACCGGCGCTGTAGTGTTCTTTAGGCGCTGCTAGTGCTTCGAGTGGATGCGGGACTCCTCCAGGAGCACTCCACACACCTCCGCCGTCTCCTTTGGTCGTCGGAGCAGCTCCGACGAGCAGCTCCGACAAGCCCTGTGTTTCCCCTGTTTGCTGCTTCTTCAGTTATGTCTTGAGAGATAGCGCCTGTTATATTTCAAGAAACGAGTGCTAGCGTAGTGGTTGTGTCTCCGTCAAATAAGCGCTGGGTTGTGTGTTCGAATCCGGTGCGGGGCAGTGGGTTTCGCCCCCTTCTTAATTTTCGCGTGTGGCTGACAGGTAGGCCCCACCTGCCAGCCTCACAGTGCTTCTCCAGCCCCGCGCGCACCCGCTGGCGCCAGCTCAGCGCGGCTGGGACCCCTTGTCAGTGGCTAGGGCTAGCGCAGCCCTGGGTCACTTTGACCCTGCGCTTGTTTTGTTGTTGTTTTTCGGTTTTCTGTTTTTCTTTTTCTGTTTTCTGCATTTTTCTTGTTTATTTAATATCTGTGAAAATATGCTTCTGATGAAAATGAGTTCTATATGAAAAGTTCTTATAATTTTATGTAGATTATGAATATGTTGTTTGTTGCCATGTTTAAAAACAATTAAAATGTTGTTTGAATTTATTCTTGTTTTAAAAATGCTTAAACTTGAAAAAATCATAACTAAATCTCTACAACTCCAAATTTAACAAACTTTATATGCATTTGGGGTGAAAAAATGTGTAGAATATTTTGGTGCTGTTGTTTAGCATGTTTGGCAACTTTATCACAGAAGTTTTTCAGATCTGTCCCAAATGCATTTAAATTAATATGGGAGTTTCTGGAAATTGTTGTTTCGTATTTCCAGCCCATTTAAATGTGCTAGCATGTTGTTGTAATGTTAGTTGCACCCTTGCTATGTTAACCAACCTCTTTAAACTTGTTGGATGCTTGTTTGAATAATTAACATAAACTTGTTAGTTGCCTTTGCTTGTTTCATTCTTGTGTATGATCTTGTTGCCTTGATGATATTGCACTCTTGTGACCCTAGGCCATGCATCATATCTACTCTTGTCCTTGTTCATCATGTTCATGCATCATGTGCCTGAGCATTGCGTTGTGATTGATTTTGTTCCGTTGTTGCATTGTTGTGTTTGGTTAGAGCCTGGTGACGATACGGAGTATGAGGTTCCTACCGAGGTTGAGTGTGAGGAGAAAGGTTACGATCCCTTCGTGGAATCAACAGGCAAGATGACCTTACCCAGATATCACTACTATCTTTGCCTATGCTAGATGTCTCGCTCTTTAGATTATTGCCTCGATGCCTATGTCTGTTTGTCAGCCTCCTATTGTTGCCATGAAACACTCTAACCACCCACCTAGCAAACCATTGATTGGCTACGTAAGCATCGCTCAGCCCCTCTTATAGCGTTGTTAGTTGCAGGTGAAGATTTGAAGATTCTTGCTACATGATGAAGTTATTGTTGGGATATCACAATATATAATCTGTTAAACTAAATCATCTATATATTGGTAATGGGTGGAAAGCTAAGCCTCTTGCTTGGTGTTTTGTTCCACTCATGCCACCCTAGGAACCGTTAAACCGGTGTTATGTTCCTTGATTTTGCGTCCCTAACACGGTTGGGGTTTATGGGCCCCCCTCGATAACCCTCTTAGCGCTAAAGCTTTTCCAGCAAGGCCCAACATTGGTTTTACATTTGTCTAATAACTAAAACATGCATAGGGCATTGTAAACCCGAGTTCTTAATTAACAACCCTGTGCCAGTGCTCCACATGAGTGTTGGTCCAAACTTGGGGTCCTGCAGGGCCACCTTGGGGAAACCCGAGGACTGGTAAAAACCTGTAGCATCACCCATCTGTTCGTGGCCTGAGATGAGATACACGTGGGTACTATCAGGGTGTCGGCACGCTGGGAGGTCTTGCTGGATTAGTTTTACCTTTGTCAGAATATCTTGAGCACGGGATTCCGAGAATACTCGGGTCTTCCCACCTTGGAGTTGCGACTCCGCAGATCGTGAGCTTGTGATGGGCAAGTTGGGACACCCCTGTAGGGTTTGATCTTTCGAAAGCCATGCTCGCGGTTATGTGGTAGATGGGAATTTGTTAATATCCGGTTGTAGATAACTTGACACCATGTTCATAATACACTACCTGCGTGAGTAACCGTGACGGTCTCTTTCCGAAGGGGTTCGGGAAGTGAACACGGTGGGGTTATGTTTGACGTGAGTAGTTAGGATCACTTCGTGATCACTCTGACGATCGTTGGCACTTTCTCTTCTCGCTCTAAACATGTAAGCTAGGGCTAGTGTTGTTGCAACCTTGTTTTAAGCCTTTTCCACACCTAAGGCTTTGATAGTATTGCTACCCGGGAACGGGATTGCTGAGTCCTCCGTGGCTCACACATTCAACACCACACCAGATGCAGGTACCGATGAGAACTACACTGGTGGTGGTTCAGAGTTGTATTGGGAGTTCGATGAAGAGGATGGACGATACTACGTGTCCTATCCCGAGGATCAGTAGGGCTCTTACTAGGATGATATTTATGGTATCTTTCATTTGGATCTTCGTCCGTAGTCGGACTCTGATGTTATTGGATGATGTATGTTAATGTTGGGGAACGTAGCAGAATTCAAAAAATTTCTACGCTTTCACCAAGATCAATCTAAGGAGTCATCTAGCAACGAGCATAAAGTAGTGCATCTACATACCCTTTGTAGATCGCGAGCGGAAGCGTTCGAAGGAACGTGGATGAAGTAGTCGTACTCTTCGCGTTCTTCGTCATCGATGATCCTAGCGCCGAACGGACGGCACCTCCGCGTTCAACACACGTCCGGTACAGCAACGTCACCTCCTTCTTGATCCAGCAAGGGGGGAGGAGAGGTCGTCGGAGATCCAGCAGCACGACGGCGTGGTGGTGGATGCAACAGGAAAACCTGCAGGGCTTCGCCGGCGCCCTGCGGAGGAGTAGGAAGTGTGACGGGAGGGGGGAGAGGCGCCAGAGGCTTGGGTGCGGCTGCCCCTCTCCCCCCCCCACTATATATAGGTGCCAGGGGGCGCCGGCCCTGGGAGATCTGATCTCCAGGGGGGGCGGCGGCCTAGGGGTAAACTTGCCCCACAAGGCATAGGGGTCGCCCCCTCCCCCTAGGGTTTCAACCCTAGGCGCATGGAGGGGGGCCCATATGGGTGCGCCAACCCACCAGGGGCTGGCCCCCTTCCCCTTGCGGCCTAGGGGCCCCACCGGGATGGGTGGCCCCACCCGGTGGGCCCCCGGGACCCCTCCGGTGGTCCCGAGACACTGCCGATGACCCCCGGAGTTCACCCGATGGCCGAAACTGGACTTCCTATATATCATTCTTTACCTCCGGACCATTCCGGAACTCCTCGTCACGTCCGGGATCTCATCCGGGACTCCGAACAACATTCGGGTTTCCACGTGCATGTATCTCTACGACCCTAGCGTCACGGAACCTTAAGTGTGTAGACCCTACGGGTTCGGGAGACACGCAGACATGACAGAGACGACTCTCCGGTCAATAACCAACAGCGGGATCTGGATACCCATGTTGGTTCCCACGTGTTCCTCGATGATCTTCATTGGATGAACCACTGTGTCAAGGATTCACTCAATCCCGTACGTTATTCCCTTTGTCTATCGGTACGGTACTTGCCCGAGATTCGATCGTTGGTATTCCCGATACCTTGTTCAATCTCGTCATGGCAAGTCTCTTTACTCGATCCGTAATCCATCATCCCGTGACTAACTCCTTAGTCACCTTGAGCTCATTATGATGATGTCTTACCGAGTGGGCCCAGAGGTACCTCTCCGTCGTACGGAGTGACAACATCCCAGTCTCGGTTCGTACCAACTCAACAGACACTTTCGGAGAAACCCGTTGCGTACCTTTATAGCCACCCAGTTACGTTGTGACGTTTGGCACACCCAAAGTATTCCTATGGCATCCGGGAGTTGCACAACCTCATGGTCTAAGGAATAAATACTTGACACCGAAAAGCTTATGCATTACGAACTATACGATCTCGTGCTATGCTCAGGATTGGGTCTTGTCCATCACATCATTCTCCTAATGATGTGATCCCGTTATCACTGACATCCTATGTCCATGGTTAGGAAACTGTGACCATCTGTTGATCAACGAGCTGGTAACTAGAGGCTTACCAGGGACTCAATGTGGTCTATATATTCACACATGTATCACTGTTTCCGTACAATACAATTCAAGCATGAATAACAGACAATTATCATGAACAAGGAAATATAATAATAGTACTTTTATTATTGCCTCTAGGGCATATTTCCAACAGTCTCCCACTTGCACTAGAGTCAATAATCTAGTTACATTGTGATGAATCGAACACCTATAGAGTTCTGGTGTTGATCATGTTTTGCCCGTGGAAGAGGTTTAGTCAACGGGTCTGCAACATTCAGATCCGTATGCACTTTACAAGTAGCTATGTCTCCATCTTGAACATAATTCCGGATGGAGTTGAAACGGCGCTTGATGTGTTTGGTCTTCTTGTGAAACCTGGGCTCCTTGGTAATGGCAATAGCACCAGTGTTGTCACAGAAGAGAGTCATCGGGCTTGACGCGCTTGGAATGACTCCTAGGTCGGTGATGAACTCCTACATCCAGACTCCTTCTTGTGCTGCTTCACAAGCAGCTATGTACTCTGCTTCACCTGTAGAATGCGCCACTACGCTCTGCTTGCAACTGCACCAGCTGACTCCTCCACCATTCAAAATATACACATATCCGGTTTGTGACTTTGAGTCATCCAGATCTGTGTCGAAGCTAGCATCGATGTAACCCTTTACGACGAGCTCTTCGTCACCTCCATAAACGAGAAACATATCCTTAGTCCTCTTTAGGTACTTTAGGATGTTCTTGACCGCTGTCCAGTGTTCCATACCGGGATCACTTTGGTACCTCCCTACCAAACTTAAGGCAAGGTTCACATCAGGTCTGGTACACAGCATGGCATACATGATAGAACCTATGGTTGAGGCATAGGGAATGACACTCATCTTTTCTCTATCTTCTACCGTGGTCGGCGACTGAGCCTTGCTCAATCTCATACCTTGCAAAACAGGCAAGAACCCCTTCTTGGACTGATCCATATTGAACTTCTTCAATATCTTGTCAAGGTATGTACTTTGTGAAAGACCGATGAGGCGTCTTGATCTATCTCTATAGATTTTGATGCCTAATATGTAAGCTACTTCTCCAAGGTCCTTCATTGAAAAACTCTTATTCAAGTAGGCCATTACACATTTCAAGAATTCTATATCATTTCCCATCAGCAATATGTCATCCACATATAATATGAGAAATTCTACAGAGCTCCCACTCACTTTCTTGTAGATACAGGCTTCTACATAAGTCTGTATAAAGCCAAACGCTTTGATCACATCATTAAAGCGAATATTCCAACTCCGAGATGCTTGCACCAGCCCGTAGATCGACAAAACCTTCCGGCTGCATCATATACAGCTCTTCCTTGAGGAAGCCATTAAGGAATGCCGTTTTGACGTCCATTTGCCATATCTCATAATCATAGAATGCGGCAATAGCTAACATGATTCTGACTGACTTCAGCATCGCTACGGGAGAGAAAGTCTCGTCGTAGTCAATCCCTTGAACTTGCCGATAACCCTCAGCGACAAGCCGAGCTTTATAGATGGTCACATTACCATCCGCGTCTGTCTTCTTCTTAAATATCCATTTATTTTCTATGGCGTGCCTATCATCAGGCAAGTCCACCAAAGTCCATACTTTGTTTTCATACATGGATTATATCTCGGATTTCATGGCTCCAAGCCATTTATTGGAATCCGGGCCCGCCATCGCTTCTTCATAGTTCGAAGGTTCACCGTTGTCTAGCAACATGATTTCCAAGATAGGGTTGCCGTACCACTCTGGTGCGGAATGTATCCTTGTGGAACTTCGAAGTTCAGTAGTAACTTGATCTGTATCTTCATGATCATCATCATTAACTTCCTCCCTTGTCGGTGCAGGCACCTCAGGAACAATTTCCTGCGCTGCGCTACTTTCCGGTTCAGGAGGGGTGACTGTCACCTCATCAAGTTCTACTTTCCTCCCACTCACTTCTTTCGAGAGAAACTCTTTCTCCAGAAAGGATCCATTCTTGGCAACAAAGACTTTGCCTTCGGATCTATGGTAGAAGGTGTACCCAATCGTTTCTTTTGGGTATCCTATGAAGACGCATTTTTCCGATTTGGGTTCGAGCTTCTCAGGTTGAAGTTTCTTGACATAAGCATCGCAACCCCAAACTTCCAGAAACGACAGCTTCGGTTTCTTGCCAAACCAAAGTTCTTACGGTGTCGTCTCAATGAATTTCGACGGAGCCCTATTTAAAGTGATTGCGGCAGTCTCTAAAGCATAACCCCAAAAAGATAGCGGTAAATCGGTGAGGGACATCATAGATCGCACCATGTCCAACAGAGTACGATTTCGACGTTCGAACACACCGTTACGCTGAGGTGTTCCGGGCGGTGTCAATTGTGAAACAATTCCACAGTTCCTTAGGTGCGTGCCAAATTCATGACTTAAATATTCACCCCCACGATCCGATCGCAAGAACTTTATTTTTCTGTCACGTTGATTCTCAACCTCATTCTGAAATTCCTTGAACTTTTCAAAGGTCTCAGACTTGTGCTTCATCAAGTAGATATACCCATATCTACTCAAGTCATCTGTGAGGGTGAGAACATAACGATAGCCTCCGCGAGCCTCAACACTCATTGGACCGCACACATCAGTATGTATGATTTCCAATAAGTTGGTTGCCCGCTCCATTGTTCCGGAGAACGGAGTCTTGGTCATCTTGCCCAAGAGGCATGGTTCGCACGTGTCAAATGATTCATAATCAAGAGACTCCAGAAGTCCATCAGCATGAAGCTTCTTCATACGTTTGACACCAATATGACCAAGGAGGCAATGCCACAAGTATGTGGGACTATCATTATCAACTTTACATCTTTTGGCATTCACACTATGAATATGTGTATCATCACGATCGAGATTCATCAAAAATAAACCATTGACCAGCGGGGCATGACCATAAAACATATCTCTCAAATAAATAGAACAACCATTATTCTCAGATTTAAATTAGTAGCCATCTCGCATAAGACGAGATCCAGATACAATGTTCATGCTCAAAGCTGGTACTAAATAACAATTATTTAGGTTTAAAACTAATCCCGAGGGTAGATGTAGAGGCAGCGTGCCGACGGCGATCACATCGACCTTGGAACCATTCCCGACGCGCATCGTCACCTCGTCCTTCGCCAGTCTCCGCTTATTCCGCAACTCCTGCTTAGAGTTACAAATATGAGCAACTGCACCGGTATCAAATACCGAGGAGCTACTACGAGCGCTGGTAAGGTACACATCAATAACATGTATATCACATATACCTTTGACGTTGCCGGCCTTCTTGTTCGCTAAGTATTTGGGGCAGTTCCGCTTCCAGTGACCCGTTCCCTTGCAATAAAAGCACTCAGTCTCAGGCTTGGGTCCATACTTTGGCTTCTTCCCGGCAACTGGCTTACTGGACGCGGCAACTCCCTTGCCTTCCTTCTTGAAGTTCTTCTTACCCTTGCCCTTCTTGAACTTAGTGGTTTTATTGACCATCAACACTTGATGTTCTTTCTTGATATCCACCTCCACTGATTTCAGCATTGAATACACCTCGGGAATGGACTTTTCCATCCCCTGCATATTGAAGTTCAACACGAAGCTCCTGTAGCTTGGTGGGAGCGACTGGAGGATTCTGTCAACGACCGCTTCGTCTGGGAGATTCATTCCCAACTGAGACAAGCGGTTGTGCAATCCAGAAATCTTGAGGATGTGCTCACTGACAGAACTGTTTTCCTCCATCTTACAGCTGTAGAATGCGTCGGAGACGTCATATCTCTCGACCCGGGCATGAGCTTGGAAAACCATTTTCAGCTCTTGGAACATCTCATATGCCCCGTGGTGCTCAAAACGCTTTTGGAGCCCCGATTCTAAGCTGTAAAGCATGCCGCACTGAACCAGGGAGTAATCATCACAACGCGACTGCCAAGCGTTCATAACATCTTGGTTTGCCGGGGCGGCAGCGTCACCTAGCGGTGCTTCTAGGACATAAGTTTTCTTGGCAGCTATGAGGATGATCCTCAGGTTACGGACCCAGTCCGTATAGTTGCTACCATCGTCTTTCAGCTTGGATTTCTCTAGGAACGCGTTGAAGTTGAGGGTGACATGAGCGTGGGCCATTTGATCTACAAGACATATTGTAAAGAATTTAGACTAAGTTCATGATAATTAAGTTCATCTTAATCAAATTTTAATGAACTCCCACTCAGATTGACATCTCTCTAGTCATCTAAGTGATACATGATCCGTATCGACTAGCCCGTGTCCGATCATCACGTGAGACGGACCAGTCATCAACGGTGAACATCTTCATGTTGATCGTATCTTCTATATGACTCTTGTTCGACCTTTCGGTCTTCCGTGCTCTGAGGCCATGTCTGTACATGCTAGGCTCGTCAAGTGAACCCTAAGTGTATTGCGTGTGTAAATCTGGCTTACACCCGTTGTATGCGAACATTAGAACCTATCACACCCGATCATCACGTGGTGCTTCGGAACAACGATCCTTAGCAACGGTGCACAGTTAGGGGGAACACAATTCTTGAAATTTTAGTGAGAGATCATCTTATTTACTACCGTCGTTCTAAGTAAACAAGATGCATAAACATGATAAACATCACATGCAATCAACTAAAGTGACATGATATGGCCAATATCATCTTGAAATTTTAGTGAGAGATCATCTTATTTACTACCGTCGTTCTAAGTAAACAAGATGCATAAACATGATAAACATCACATGCAATCAACTAAAGTGACATGATATGGCCAATATCATCTTGCTCCTTTGATCTCCATCTTCGGGGCACCATGATCATCTTTGTCACCGGCTCGACACCATGATCTCTATCATCATGATCTCCATCATTGTGTCTTCATGAAGTCGTCACGCCAACTATTACTTCTACTACTATGGCTAACGTTTAGCAATAAAGTAAAGTAATTACATGGCGTTATTCAGTGACACAAAGGTCATACAATAATTAAGACAACTCCTATGGCTCCTGTCGGTTGTCAAATTCATCGACATGCAAGTCGTGATTCCCTATTACAAGAACATGATCAATCTCATACATCACATATATCATTCATCACATCTTCTTGGCCATACCATATCACATAGCACATGCTGCAAGAACAAGTTAGACGACCTCTAATTGTTGTTGCAAGTTTTTACGTGGCTTCTATAGGTTTTCTAGCAAGAAAGTTTCTTACCTACGCCAAAACCACAACGTGATTTGTCAATTTCTATTTACCCTTCATAAGGACCCTGTTCATCGAATCCGATCCGACTAAAGTGGGAGAGACAGGCACCCGCCAGCCACCTTATGCATCTAGTGCATGTCTGTCGGTGGAACCAGTCTCACGTAAGCGTACGTGTAAGGTCGGTCCGGGCCGCTTCATCCCACGATGCCACCGAATCAAGATTAGACTAGTAACGGTAAGAAAATTGAGCAAACTCAACGCCCACAACTCGTTTGTGTTCTACTCGTGCAAGATGCTACGCAAAAGACCTAGCTCAGATGCCACTGTTGGGGAACGTAGCAGAAGTCAAAAAAATTCTACGCTTTCACTAAGATCAATATAAGGAGTCATCTAGCAACGAGCATAAAGTAGTGCATCTACATACCCTTTGTAGATCGCGAGCGGAAGCGTTCGAAGGAACGTGGATGAAGTAGTCGTACTCTTCGCGTTCTTCGTCACCGATGATCCTAGCGCCGAACGGACGGCACCTCCGCGTTCAACACACGTCCGGTACAGCAACGTCACCTCCTTCTTGATCCAGCAAGGGGGGAGGAGAGGTCGTCGGAGATCTAGCAGCACGAGGGCGTGGTGGTGGATGCAACAGGAAAACCTGCAGGGCTTCGCCGGCGCCCTGCGGAGGAGTAGGAAGTGTGACGGGAGGGGGGAGAGGCGCCAGAGGCTTGGGTGCGGCTGCCCCTCTCCCCCCCCCCGCTATATATAGGGGCCATGGGGGCGCCGGCCCTGGGAGATCTGATCTCTAGGGGGCGGCGGCCTAGGGGGGAAACTTGCCCCCCAAGGCATAGGGGGCGCCCCCTCCCCCTAGGGTTTCAACCCTAGGCACATGGAGGGGGCCCATATGGGTGCGCCAGCTCACCAGGGGCTGGCCCCCTTCCCCTTGCGGCCTAGGGGCCCCACCCGGTGGGCCCCCGGGACCCCTCCGGTGGTCCCAGGACACTCCCGGTGACCCCCGGAGTTCACCCGATGGCAGAAACTGGACTTCCTATATATCATTCTTTACCTCCGGACCATTCTGGAACTCCTCGTCACATCCGGGATCTCATCCGAAACTCCGAACAACATTCGGGTTTCCACGTGCATGTATCTCTACGACCCTAGCGTCACCGAACCTTAAGTGTGTAGACCCTACGGGTTCGGGAGACAAGCAAACATGACCGAGACGACTCTCCGGTCAATAACCAACAGCGGGATCTGGATACCCATGTTGGTTCCCACGTGTTCCTCGATGATCTTCATCGGATGAACCACTGTGTCATGGATTCACTCAATCCCGTACGTTATTCCCTTTGTCTATCGGTACAGTACTTGCCCGAGATTCGATCGTCGGTATTCCCGATACCTTGTTCAATCTCGTCATGGCAAGTATCTTTACTCGATCCGTAATCCATCATCCCGTGACTAACTCCTTAGTCACCTTGAGCTCATTATGATGATGTCTTATCGAGTGGGCCCAGAGGTACCTCTCCGTCGTACGGAGTGACAACATCCCAGTCTCGGTTCGTACCAACTCAACAGACACTTTCGGAGATACCCGTTGCGTACCTTTATAGCCACCCAGTTACATTGTGACGTTTGGCACACCCAAAGTATTCCTACGGCATCCGGTAGTTGCACAACCTCATGGTCTAAGGAATAAATACTTGACACCGAAAAGCTTATGCATTACGAACTATACGATCTCGTGCTATGCTCAGGATTGGGTCTTGTCCATCACATCATTCTCCTAATGATGTGATCCCGTTATCACTGACATCCTATGTCCATGGTCAGGAAACCGTGACCATCTGTTGATCAACGAGCTGGTAACTAGAGGCTTACCAGGGACTCAATGTGGTCTATATATTCACACATGTATCGCTGTTTCCGTACAATACAATTCAAGCATGAATAACAGACAATTATCATGAACAAGGAAATATAATAATAATACTTTTATTATTGCCTCTAGGGCATATTTCCAACAGTTAATGTATTACATTGTGTGATGTGGCGAGTGTAAGCCAACTACTCTTTTACATTTTCATCCACTCTTTTACATGAGTTGTGCAAAGATACCATACTTGAGATCATTCTAGTATGTGATTATGCCTTTAAGTCGTGCCTCGACACGTGGGAGGCATAGTCTCATACTGGGCATTACAAAAGCTTCCTTGCATGAGATCGCTTCTAATGCCGTTGGAGCCGATAGACCCAAGATCACCAATGACCAGTGATGACGAACCCAAATAATTTCCTTGGCCATCTCGGCATACTGCCACTGCTGCCCCTCTAGTTCATGCACTGGAAACTCTTGGCCTGACCTGGACCGGATCTTTTAGTTATCCGAGTTCCTGCATAAATGGATTGATAAAAGGATGTGTCGCCATAGGGCTTTGCTCTATACCTTCATGCAGCAACTTTCGTTTGTCCCTCCATACTACCCATAAAGTGTCCGCCAACCGTGTAAATACCACACGTGGTAGCGTATCAATCATCAAGAAGATCCAATTACGAGCGCTTGGTTCCGTGTTGGCAATCATTCGTCCCGCAATTCGCACATGCGGAGGTTGGTGACATATTCCTAACATCCTCTGTTTGTATCGAATGGTGAGCAAGTCGCCACAAGAACATCAGAATTTTTCTGGAATGGTAGTCCTCCGCATTCGAACCCAAGACACTTCCGTGGCACTATTATTTGATGATCTCGCCATGTCTTCAAGCCAAACTTCCCGTCTCTTTTTCTCTCAATAATCATGTAATAACAGTACCGAACCGTGAACCTACCCTTCCTCTCAAAATTTCATGAGCAAAAGTCATCAATATTCCGGGTGAACAAAGGAATTTGGAGGATGGCGGTCGCATCCGTGGGGAAAAACTTGATTAATTAACTCAACGTCCCATGTTGCGTTAGTGCTATCTATGAGTTTAGATACCGTCATAGGCGGGTTCTGATATAGTTGAACAACATGCCTCGTCATCTCATTTCTGGGTAACCAATTATCATTCCAGATATGTGTTGTAGATCCATTTCCAATGCATGTAATCAATCATTTCTATAACACCTCCTTCCCTTCAACAATGGCCCTCCATACTTGAGATGGATGACCTCCAATATCTGCTATAGGGTAAGGGCTTCAGGAAAATATACCACCTTTAGCAGTCGTGCACTAAGGGAGGAAGAATTATCTAGAATTGTTGATGCCTCGCAAGTTGGACAAGTTAACAATTTCACACTTAATTCCGCCCGAGCGTTGAGTGTGATGGAGAGAAGAAGAGACTATAGTTGTAGGTCGAGTCATATGGAGTCTGACAGTAGTAGCGGTACTCACGGTATAAGGTCGAATCCAATGTACATGAAAGTTTTGACACATGAACAAATATGAGGTGGTGGAGAACATCCGCTGAGGTGGAGCTTATTGGAATTGTGTCGAATATTTCATACAACGTAGGTTATAGTTTGTCTTGGAGTTGTATTTTGTGTAGATAATGTATAGGGTCATGTTCTAATTGGACATTCTAGGCACCCTATATAATGTGGTGGTAGATACATATGTAACATATGCTAACATAATAGCACATATACACGAAGGGAGCCGGTGACATGTGTCAGCACCGAGGTGGCTGGTGTGCGCTATTTTCACATTATCAGTAAGGATGAGCGCTCGTAGTCAGGGCCAGGATTAATCAATGTTTGGTGAACCACGTTAATAAATTTTGATGTGTGAGCCTTGTATGATTTCTTGATTCTTTGTAAATCAATATGCGTCTCGGATTATTCTAACAATAACAACCCATTATTCGCTTTGGTTTTCATGGACTTTGTACTGTCATATTATCTAAACCTAACCAAGAGGATATAAATGTTTTTTGGGGGTAAGGAAATATAGATGTTTACGACAACATATCATCAAATAATTATTGAAGTGCAGATTTTGTCCTTGAGATTTTCTTTGGTGCAAAATAGATCCCTCAACTATACGGTATATTTCTGCCCTGCTAGTGGTATTTTGTCTATATATGCATGATGACTTCACGGTAACAATTTTACTCAGATTTTTTTCTCGAATACGCACGAGTGTGTATCATCTATTAAAGAACGAAGGGGAAAGAGCCCCACCGCAGTTTTACAAGGTATGGCTACATGATGCTTACACCTATCTCCACCCACCGCGTTAAGTGACTACTCGCCCTGGGCCCACCCTAGAGCTAACTAGATGCCCCGATGCATGTCCTCATCACCTCGTAGCAGTCCCGCATCCCTCCATAGCACACATTCGCTAGCGATCTTTCTTAGCAAGTCCCTTAGACACGGGGCCTTGCCATCAACCACAACATCATTCCGGTGCTTCCACACCTCCCAGAAGACTAGCAAGCACGTCGCGTGTATCGGCCTCGCTCTTCGCTTTAGCAGTCTGTCCGGCCCGTTGCGCGAGTACCATTCTGTTAGCGACTCCTCCTGGCGAGGCTCAGTATGTCCCATAGCTAGCGCGGGCAGCACTCGAGCCCACACTTGCCGTGCGAAGACGCAGTGCAGAAGCAGATGGTTTATCGTTTCCTCATGCCAATCACATAGCGGGCAAGCTGTCAGGTGTGGCAAGCCCCGCCGCGCCAACTGGCCCGAGGTCCAGCACCTATCCTTGGCAGCCAGACAGGAGAAAAACTTGCATCTTAGCGATGCCCGCGAGTCCCAAGTGAGTGCAGCCGTGGGCGAAACCTCCATTCCCCAAAACTTGGCCTGGTAGGCCGAACTGGCCGAGAACCGTCCCTCCTTGCTCCAGGCCCAAGTGATAACGTCGCTGCCGTGCTCGTGCAGTTGGGTGGCCGCCACCAAGGGCCACAAGGACAAGAACTGCTCCAAGGTGGCGTGGTCAATGGCCGGCCCGAGGTCACATGCCCATGCGTCCGAAGTTATCGCGTCATATACAGTTTTGGAGTTCCTCGCTCGTACGGGGATGCGTTCGTACAGGCGTGGCGCTAGTTCTTGGATGCGAGATCCCTGGAGCCATCGGTCCTCCCAAAATAATGTGCTCTTGCCATCGCCTAGTTGCACTCGCGCTGCCGCCTGGAAAAGTTGTCTTGATTCTTTGGGCACAGGGATGTTTAACTCAGCCCAAGGCCTGGAGGTGTCCGTCTTTTGGAGCCAAATCCATTTTGTCTGTAAGGCCACGTTCATCCAGCGCATGTCCAGCACGCCTAGAACACCCGCCCACTTTGGACGGTAGACGACATCCCAGGCGACTGCACACGCGCCTCCTCGTGCCTCCGCCTTGCCGCTCAAAAGAAAACTGCGGCAGATTTTGGTCATTGCTGTGAGCCTTTTGGGTGGTAGACCCAGTGCCAACATCGAATGGATGGGGATCGCTGTGAGGACAGATTGGATAAGGAGGAGTCTGCTGCTCTTCGGTAGAGTCGCTGCCTTCCAGTGTGGCAGCTGCCCGGCAAGCTGGTCCACGAGTCCACGGAATTGCGCCACTGTTTGCTTCCTGATAGTGAGGGGAAGGCCGAGGTATTTGCACGGGAACTCGGCAGTCGAGCATCCAAGTATATCACGAACGAGCTGCATTTCCTCCTGGGTGCACCGGATCGGAAGGGCTGCCGTCTTAGCGAGGTTCACATGCAGCCCAGAAGCATGTCCGAACATGGCAAGGATCGATGAGCACGCGGAAAGCTCCTGAGATTTTGGCTTGAGGAAGATCATGACGTCGTCCGCGAACATGGAGAGCCTTTGCTTGAGGCCAACGCGCGCCGGGGGGGGGGGCAGCAAGCCAGTCTCGGTGGCTCTCACGAACAGGCGGTGGAGAGGCTCCATACATAAGATGAAGAGCATGGGGAGATCGGTCCCTCCTTGCCTCAGCCCGCGACAATTGAAAATGGCATCGCCCGGCCTCCCATTGACCAGGATTCTGGTGGAGGATGTTGATAGCAGCCCGCACATCCAGGTGATCCATCTCTGCCCATTACTCAGAAAATCATACGAGTCATTTTTGTTGTTGAAACCTCCTCTCTCTTCATCCTCGTTGACATGTTCTCTCACAATCAATGGGGTCACAGAACAATAACGATGTTGTGTTTCTGGTATCTTGATTTTTTTTGGGTGGTCTCTTGAATTTTACTGCCATGTCATCACATACAGCTGCACGGGAAACACCGTGCACGGTCACAAACTGAGATGAAAACATGCACCAACGCAAAGTTCAAGTGTGAAAATTGCAATACATCATTTTCATACAAATCCAAAGTATTTATATTTCATCTTGGTTCGAAAAAATTCATACAAGTCCAAATTATTTATATTTCATCTTATTTGAATATACTTTAAAATCTTGGGATTTAATAAAGCCTATTTTGTGGATTTATTAACAACATAGCTGGATTATTTGCAAAATAATTAAAAAGTTGACGACGACTGAACAACAACAACAAAGACTCTATTTGGGAATTCGTAAGTACTCCCTCCGTTCACAAATATAAGATTTTTTGATATTTTAACATAGACTGCATACATACTGAAATCAATGAACGCACTTGTCTATATACATCTAATTCAAAAAGGAAAAGGAAAACATGTTGTATTTGTGAATGGAGGGAATACTACTTATACATGACCGAGCAATTAATAAAGAAAGCAAAGTTTCACATGGCATTATGAAATGGATCTGTCTATATCACATCTAGATATGAGATATTATTTCACATCTAACTCCCTCATCCACATCTAGATGTGAAATAGCAAACCTGTTATGAAATTGTCTTTTCTCGTGGGTGTGGATATACATCAAGCTGAATGATCACACCAATCATTCGACCAGCACAGCGTCGGTGGAGATGAAGCTGAAGATGACCATGTCCTTGACGGCGCCCTTGAGCACGCAGTACCGCCGCAGCATGGCCTCACGGCGGAACCCGGCCTTCTCCAGCACCCGCTGCGACGCCACGTTGGCCACGTCTATCAGCGCCTCCACGCGCTGCAGCCCCTCCATCTCGCCGAACACCGCGGCCACCGCCCGCCGCACGGCCGCCGTGGCCACGCCCTTGCCCCAGTGCGTGCGCGCCAGCACGTACCCGAGCTCCGCGCGGCAGGCGTCGTCCGTCGGCGACACGGAGATCGCGCCGACGGGGCGGTCGTCGCCGGCGAGGCAGATGGCGCGGAACCAGGGGTGCGGCAGCACGGCGTCGCGGATGAAGGCGAGCAGGGGCTCCGTGGACTCGTAGGGCTCCCAGCGGCAGGGGGCGGCCACCTGCGGGTCCGACGCCCACGCCATCATGGCGTCCACGTCGTCGAGACCGAACCGCCGGAGCGTCACCTCCGCGGCCGGCTTCTTGGCGGGCTGCGCTCCTTGGCCGGCCTGCTCCATTTTCTTTTGAGCTGCCTGCTCTGTTTGGCGACGGCGAGCAGAGCTGGGTGGCCTGTGTTTGTAGCTAGAATCTGTCAGAGCAAGCGCCCACTCTGTTTGACCACATCATATACGTACAAATTGTGAGTTAGGAAGGAACCTTGACGACCAAGCTTTCCGTGAAGCGAAACGATCGGGCGTTCTTGGAAAATTCAGAGAAAAGGACAGGCATGCAAGTATGCAAGTGTCAATGGTGATGGGGACGGCAAAGGAAGGTGGATGGAATGGAACCGAGGAAGATGGGCGTGGAGTCAATGGTCAGCCTGACCATGAGTCCATGACTTCAATTTGTTTTTATATGGAAAATCGACATTTTTTTTTTTTGAGAAAATCGACACAAAGAAAGCATATCGAGGTACTGTAGGTCCGGGCCATGTTGGGCCTTACGGTTTGCTTGGACCAATGGCCAGAACTGACAGTATCCATAAAAGAACCCGTGCTAAAAAAAAATTAATGGACCCGTGGTAAAAAAAAAATCTATAACAGGACCCATAAACCCTCCTCAAAGTTCTAGGCGGACAGCCCGTTCACTGCCTTATACAAAATCACCACCCAACCGACCGAAGCCTCCAAACCTAGCCCAAACGTCTGTGTTGTCCGGCACCTCAGATATGGAACGCTTGGACGTGTCCAGACGCGTCTGCCATGTTGGAGACGACAGGCCGGACCCGTCCCCAATCTCTTCAAATCGTCCTCAACCTAGCCGAGTCGCCCTTTTCCTCTTCTCTCTTCTGTCTTGTCAACATTGCCGCCTTCCTAACTCCGCTGCCATCCCCAGCCCAGATCACCGCAACCGCTGGCCCCAACCCACGACATCGTCGTCTGTGCCTCCATCAAAGATGGATACCGCCCCGATATGTTCTACTCTTCTGGACATACACCTCACCATCTATGTGTCCAATGAACCTGAGATGCTTTTATATATTCTTTTGCTCATTTGTAGGCAAACGATGGATTCTTCAAATGATGACTATGAGAAGAACGACCTTGATGAATTCATATACAAATATTCATCGATTCATCAGATTCGAAAGACGATGTTGAATGTTGATGATGATGAGCATCCACAAAGAAATGGAGAAGAGGAGCATATTTTGAACTTCAATGGTTCGATAAAGAGCAGAAGAGTTGTTCCCCGGTATATAATCATTGGCACACAACTTCTCTACAACTACTATTTCAATTATCGAACCCAACACACCACGAGTTTTTTTTTAATATTTTGCTTCCGGATGAGTAAACATTTGTTCTTGCACGTAGTGAATATCGTGTAGGAATATGTTCCTTACTTCTAGCTGAGAAAAAATTGTTGCAGACAACTTTTCTTCTCTTCTATGCAGGAATGCACAACTGCTCTCATGATTCATGCTAGTGGTAAAGCCACAAATGCCTTTGATGCTAAAGTCCAGATGGAGAGACCACATCCCTTGAGAGCATGGTGAAATTTGCATGTGCCATGGTAAAGGTGTTTGGACTGGATTACCTGAGAAAACCAACTGTCGAGGACACAAAAAAGTTATTAACAATCGGAGTAGCAAGAGATTTTCCATGTATGCTCGGTTTTGTTGATTGCATGCATTTGCAATAAAAAAACGCCCGAAAGGTTTGCACAACCATTACCAAGGTCACTCCAAAGAGGCCACAATCATGCTTGCGGCAGTGACATCAAAAGACTTGTGGATTAGGCATGCATTTTTGGCATTTATGGTTCTCACAATGATATGAATATGCTCTAGCGATCTCCGTTGTTCAATAGACTTGCGATGGCCATGCTCCGGCGTGCAACTACAATGTAAAAGACAGAACTATACATTGATGTGGTACTTTACCGATGGTATCTATCCTCAGACGACGGCTTTTGTGGAAACTATATACGAGCCACAAGATAGGAAATAATGTGTCGTTGCCCAAATGCAAGAAGGTGCTAGAAAGAATGTGAAAATGGTATTTAGATTGCTCCAAGCTCGTTCGGGTATTGTTTGTGGAGCTGCAATGATGCGGGAACCGGAAACATCATGGCAGGTGATGACCTGTTATGTAATCTTGTACAACATGACCGTGGAAGATGAGGGCGAAGATACAACCCGCACACATGATTTTGAGAATTCCGAAGTATAAGTCTGCCTTCTAGAATAAGAGGCGGAGCATGTTGTAAACTTTCTAAAGATACATCGATAACTTCGAGATCAACATGTGCACGTGCAACTAAATGATCTTGTAGAGTATATGGGGCCCATGCCAAAAAATCAATGAATTTCATGTTTAAATTATGCACTTCAGATAATCAAATTATGTAATTATGTAAAAATATATTTGTGCGAGGTATTCATTCACTATTACGTGTATTATCAAATGATGGTCGTGCATGTAATTGGATGGATTTGAGATTTTGTAAACAAGAACATGGGGCGGACAGACATTGTCTACACTGCGCCCGGACGCACCCGCGGATGTTTAGGGTGTGTTTGGAAGCCATAGAAGCCGGGCCTGGCTTAGCTCAACCTAGCTCAACAGAGGCTAGTTGATGAAATGCAGGACGAAGACTAACATCTGCACATTGTTTGGTTGACCGCATCTAGTCCTCTCGTATTAGGGGTGCAATTTTGGCATATCGTTTGGTTGCCTGCATTGGCTCGTCTCATGGAACTACATGGTGTTTGGTTGTATACGCATGATATGATTAAGAGCTAATACCTACACTTAACATACACTATGCCTCACAACTGCAATGGACGCTGACCGCGGCGCCGCATCCGACACGACGAGCACGGAGTCTCGGGCGAGCATTCTTGCCAGCGCCGCGGTGAACATGGTGATAGCGTCGCTGATAACCCACAAGTGTAGGGGATCGCAACATTTTTCGAGGGTAAAGTATTAAACCCAAATTTGTTGATTCGACACAAGGGGAGCCAAAGAATACTCTTAAGTATTAGCAACTGAGTTGTCAATTCAGCCACACCTGAAAACTTAGTATCTGCAGCAAGATAGTTTAGTAGCACAGTAATATGATAGTGGTGGTAGCAGCAATAAAAGTAAAGATAGTGTTTTTGTAGTTTTTGTGATATAAGCAACAGAAAAGTAAATAGCAACTAGCAATATAGGTAAAGCTCGTAGGCATTGGATCGGTGATGGGAAATTACGTCGGATGCAATTCATCATGTAGAAGTTATAACCTAGGGTGACACAGAACTAGCTCCAGTTCATCAATGCAATGTAGGCATGTATTCCGAATATAGTCATACGTGCTTATGGAAAAGAACTTGCATGACATCTTTTGTCCTACCCTCCCGTGGCAGCGGGGTCCTATTGGAAACTAAGGGATATTAAGGCCTCCTTTTAATGAAGTACTGGACCAAAGCATTAACACATAGTGAATACATGAACTCCTCAAACTATGGTCATCACCGGGAGTGGTCCCGATTATTGTCACTTCGGGGTTGCCGGATCATAACACATAGTAGGTGACTATAGACTTGCAAGATAGGATCAAGAACACACATATATTCATGAAAACATAATAGGTTCAGATCTGAAATCATGGCACTCGGGCCCTAGTGACAAGCATTAAGCATAGCAAAGTCATAGCAACATCAATCTCAGAACATAGTGGATACTAGGGATCAAACCCTAACAAAACTAACTCGATTGCATGATAGATCCCATCCAACCCATCACCGTCCAGCAAGCCTACGATGGAATTACTCACACACGGCGGTGAGCATCATGGAATTGGTGATGGAGGAAGGTTGATGATGACGATGGCGACAATCTCCACTCCCCGGAGCCCCGAACGGACTCCAGATCAGCCCTCCCGAGAGAGATTAGGGCTTGGCGGCGGCTCCGTCTCGTTAAACGCGATAATTCTTTCTTTCTGATTTTTTTCTCCACGAAACGGAATATATAGGACCTGGGGATACGTCGGTGGGGCATCGGGGTGCCCTCGAGGCAGGGGGGCGCGCCCCCCACCCTCGAGGACAGCCCGTGGGCCCGCAGAGGTGGATCTTCTTGCAGGTATTTTTTATATTTTCTGAAATAAATCTCCATTGATTTTCAGGCGATTCCGAAAACTTTTTATTTCTGCACAAAAACAACACCAAGGCAGTTCTGCTGAAAACAGCGCCAGTCCGGGTTAGTTCCATTCAAATCATGCAAGTTAGAGTCCAAAACAAGGGCAAAAGTGTTTGGAGAAGTAGATACGTTGGAGACGTATCAGACGCCACCGCAGAATTTCATGCGGAAGAGCGTTGATGCAGAGGAACAGGGAAAATAAATGTAGTGTGTGTCGGACCATGATGACTGCGGTGGACGATGGTCTTGGCTCCAGGTCCGACATGACGAGCACAGGGTCATGCGCAAGCAACCCCGTTGGCGGCGCGGCGAACTAGGTGCTAGCCTCATCGCCGCAGAAAAAGTCTGCACGAAGATAGTGTACACATGATGAGAAATGCATTGCTTGTGCCATGACAGCGTTAGTGCAGTAGAACGAGAGAGAGAGGAGGCTGAGATGACCGACGCCGGTGACGACTCGAGTGTAGTAGGATGCGGGCAAGGAGGTCAAGAGGAACGACGCCGACGTTGAAAGGGACGAATAGGAGGGCTCTGAGACAGAGGACAGAGGAGTGTGCGCGTAATTGCGACATCGGTGTAGTAGGATCGTCGAAATAGAAAACTTTCAGCACGAATATCTTGTAGAGCTGTGTGATGAAGTTGCCGGTGAAAAGAAATTTCAAACGGTCGACCGAATTCGTCCAAAATAGCTCCAAACATGACTACAAAATTGAGCATTTACGATCGACGAAACTACGAACCAATCGCAAAAATGAAACCATAACATCGATGCGTATCTTTTTCCTGTAGAGCTTATCTTGAATCGAGACACCGTTGTGTAGATTAGAGATGAGAGGGAAGAAAGAAGATTAGGGAGGAGCTTAGTCGCGGTAGAAGAAGAAGCACATACACACCTCGCAATCCTTCAAACTCCTCTCATGCAAGGGGACCGTCCATGTGCGCTTGTTGTGCATCGTTCGGGCCTCGCTCTCAAGAAACTACCGATTCGAGCATAGCTCGCGGGCCTGACTTGGAGGTGTTTTAAACTTTGCGTAATGCAAACCAATAGTGTACATAGGTAATCTGACATCCTATTTTTTTCCCGCGTGGGTCTGGTTAGCCCAAATGTAAGTAACCAAACACGTCCTTAGTGCCTTGAATTTGACCACTTCAGTCTTCATTATTAGGTGCTACTACTCTAAATCAAGGGAGACACACGTGACTTGGTCTCCTCCAGGACATTCTTTGTATTTCGATGATCATCAATGAATAAAACCTAGTGGATTGTGCTAAAGAAAAATGCCAGCCCTAGGCGCCGACGCGCCGGCCCAATAGTTGAGTTGGTCTCACCGAACACTTATTGCTGTTGGATGAGGCTTCTCATGCCATTTTCTCACCCACAAACAGATTTGACGAAGCCAGCGAGAAAAGGAGAAACGGCACCGTCGGCACTCACCATGAACCAGCGAACCACCAACCTCGAAGGACCGCCACAAATGTCGTCTGTTCGCCATCCGCGACGCCGGTCGCCTCCCACGCCGCCGGTTCGTCATCCGCGACACCGGTCACCGCCCTCACCAGTGGTTGTTGCCTCCCTTGCGTTTCTCGTCGGCTCTGCGCATGCAACACCATGTGCTCACAGGTTGCAGTAAAATACAAATGGTGATGGTTGCAACTAGGGTTAATGATGGGGCGCAACTCCGTTGGCGGCAGGTCGTCGGCAACGGCGCCCATGGACAAGCTAGCAGTACCTCCCCGAGTGATGGTCGTAGCAAAACCTCTCGCTAGTCGTAACAAATGCCGACTACGGTTGCAGCAAAAGAAAGTTGTCGTTTTTCACCGCCACTCACCGTTGCAGCAATTCGGCCCATAGGTTCAAGCAAATTTGATCCTCGGTTTCAGCTGAAGGAAATATGCCCTAGAGGCAATAATAAAGTTGTTATTTATATTTCCTTATATCATGATAAATGTTTATTATTCATGCTAAAATTGTATTAACTGGAAACTTAGTACATGTGTGAATACATAGACCAAAACATAGTGTTCCTAGTATGCCTCTACTAGGCTAGCTCGTTAATCAAAGATGGTTATGTTTCCTAACCATATACATGAGTTATCATTTCATCAACATGATCACATCATTAGGAGAATAATGTGATGGACAAGACCCATCCGTTAGCTTAGCAACTTGATCATTTAGTTTTACTGCTATTGCTTTCTTCATGACTTATACAGGTTCCTATGACTATGAGATTATGCAACACCCGAATATCGGAGGAACACCTTGTGTGCTATCAAACATCACAATGTAACTGTGTGATTATAAAGATGCTCTATAGGTGTCTCCGAAGGTATTTGTGGTGTTGGCATATATCGAGAATAGGAATTGTCACTCCGAGTGTCGCAGAGGTATCTCTGGGCCCTCTCGGTAATACACATCATAATAAGCCTTGCTAGCAAATGACTAATGAGTTAGTCACGAAATGATGTATTACGGAATGAGTAAAGAGACTTGCCAGTAACGAGATTGAACTAGGTATGATGATACCGACGATCGAATCTCGAGCAAGTAACATGTCGTTGACAAAGGGAACAACATATGTTGTTATGCGGTTTGACCGATAAAGATCTTCGTAGAATATGTAGGAGCCATTATGAGCATCCAGGTTTCTCTATTGGCTATTGACCGAAGATGTGTCTCCGTCATGTCTACATAGTTCTCGAACCCGTAGGGTCCGCACGCTTAACGTTCGATGATGATTTGTATTATGAGTTATGTGATTTGATGGCCGACGTTTGTTCGGAGTCCCGGATGAGATCGCAGACATGACGAACAGTCTCGAAACGGTCGAGACGTAAAGATCGATATATTGGAAGGCTATATTCGGACATCAGAAAGGTTCCGAGTGACTCTGGTATTTTTCGGGGTACCGAAGAGTTATAGGAATTCGTATTGGGCCTTAATGGGCCATACGGAAAAGGAGAGAAACGCCTCAAGGGTGAGCGCCCCCTTCCCCATGGACTGGTCCGAATTGCACTAGGGAAAGGGGGCGCCCCCATCCTTCCTTCCCCTTCTCCCTTCCCCTTTTTCCTATTCCATGTGGAAGGAGGAATCCTACTAGGACTAGGGATTCCTAGTAGGACTCCACACTTTGGCGCGCCCTATGAGGGCCGGCCTACTCCTCCCCCATCCTTTATATACGTGTCCAGGGGGCACCCCATGGACACACAAGTTGATTTTAGCCATGTGCAGTGCCCCTCCCACAAATACACACCTCGGTCATATGGTTGCAGTGCTTAGGCGAAGCCTTGCGCCGGTAGCTTCATCATCACCGTCACCACGCCGTCGTGCTGACGAAACTCTCCCGTGAAGCTCAAATGGATCAAGAGCTCGTGGGACGTCATCGAGCTGAATGTGTGCTGAACGCGGAGGTGCCGTACGTTCGGTGCTTGGATCGGTTGGATCGCGAAGACGTTCGACTACATCAACCACGTCACTAGACGCTTCCGCTTACGGTCTACAAGGGTATGTAGACACACTCTCCCTGCTCGTTGCTATGATTCTCCTAGATAGATCTTTCATGATCGTAGGATTTTTTTTTGAAATACTACGTTCCCCATCAGTGGCATCATGAGCCAGGTCTATGCGTAGATGATATGCACGAGTAGAACATAGTGAGTTGTGGGCGATAATAGTCATACTGCTTACCAGCATGTCATACTTTGATTCGGCGGTATTGTGAGATGAAGCGGCCCGGACCGACCTTACACGTACGCTTACGCGAGACTGGTTTCACCGTTATGAGCACTCGTTGCTTAAAGGTGACTGGTGGGTGTCCGTCTCTCTCACTTTAGTTGAATCGAGTGTGGCTACGCCCGGTCCTTGTGAAGGTTAAAACAATACATTTGACGAAAAATCGTTGTGGTTTTGTATGCGTAGGTAAGAACGGTTCTTGCTAAGCCCATAGCAGCCACATAAAACTTGCAACAACAAAGTAGAGGACGTCTAACTTGTTTTTGCAGGGCATGTTGTGATGTGATATGGTCAAGACGTGACGAGTTATACGTTATTGTATGAGATG
Organism: Secale cereale; assembly: GCA_902687465.1. Classification (NCBI taxonomy): domain Eukaryota; kingdom Viridiplantae; phylum Streptophyta; class Magnoliopsida; order Poales; family Poaceae; genus Secale; species Secale cereale. The sequence goes on along the minus strand of LR738713.1, from coordinate 755,541,206 downwards.
ATCATGTTTTGTAAAGTTATCGGCAACTGGCATGAGCCTTATGGTTGTCTCTTTATTGTATGAATTGCGAAGGCCATGTAATTGCTTTACTTTATCACTATGAGTTAGTGATAGTTGTAGTAGCAATAGTTGGCGAGACGACCACGACACTACGACGAAGATAGTAATTGAAAAAGTTCTCTAGTCACTATCACCAAGTTAGTAGAACTTCGTGATGAACTATAATATGCAAGGGATGACGAAAGTAATTCCCGAGCTCTTCACGATACCGAAATCGGCGAAGGTAGAAATCAAGAAAGAGCATCAAGTGTTGATGGTTAACAAGACCACTAGTTTCAAGAAAAGAGCAAAGGGATAGAAGGGGAACTTCAAGAAGAATGACAAGCAAGTTGTCACTCCCATGAAGAAACCCAAAGCTAAACTCAAGCCTGAAACTAAGTGATTCTACTGCAAAGGAAATGGTCACTGGAAGTGGAACTGCCCTAGATACTTGGCAGATAAGAAGGATGGCAAAGTGAACAAAGGTATATTTAATATACAGATTATTGATGTGTACTTTACTAGTGTTCATAGCAACCCCTGGGTATTTGACACCGGTTCAGTTGCTAAAATTAGTAACTTGAAATGAGAGGTGCAGAATGAACAAATACTATTTAAAGGTGAGTAACGATGTGTGTTGGAAGTGGTTCCAAAATTGATATGATCATCATCGCACACTCCCTATACTTTCGGGATTAGTATAGAACCTAAATAAATGTTATTTGGCATTTGCGTTGGGCATGAATATGATTTGATCATGTTTGTTGCAATACAGTTATTCATTTAAAGTCATGGAATAATTGTTGTTCTGTTTACATGAATAAAACCTTCGATGGTCATACACCCAGTGAAAATATTTTTGTTGGATCTCGATCGTAGTGATACACATATTCATAATATTTAAGCCAAAAGATGAAGTGTTGATAATGATAGTGCAACTTATTTGTGGCACTGCCGTTTAGGTCATATTGGTGTAAAGGGCATGAAGAAACTCCATGCTGATGGACTTTTGGAATCACTTGATTATGAATCACTTGGTGCTTGCGAACCATGCCTCATGGGCAAGATGACTAAAACTTCGTTCTCCGGAACAATGGAGCGAGCAACTGACTTATTGGAAATCATACATACTGATGTATGTGGACGGATGAGTGTTGAGGCTCGCGGTGGGTATCATTATTTTCTGACCTTCAATGATTATTTGAGCAGATATGGGTATATCTACTTGATGAAGAATTTCAGAGTGAAGTAAAGAATCATCATAACAATAAAGTTAAGTTTCTACGATCTGATCGCGGAGGCAAATATTTGAGTTACGAGTTTGGTCTTCATTTAAAACAATGTGGAATAGTTTCACAGCTCACGCCACCCGGAACACCACAGCGTAATGGTGTGTCCAAACGTTGTAACCGTACTTTATTAGATATGGTGCGATCTATGACGTCTCTTATCGATTTACCACTATCGATTTGGGGTTATGCTTTAGAGACAGCTGCATTCACGTTAAATAGGGCATCGTCTAAATCCGTTGAACGACGCCTTATGAACTGTGGTTTGGCAAGAAACCAAAGTTGTCGTTTCTTAAAGTTTGGGGTTGCAATGCTTATGTGAAAAAGCTTCAGCATGATAAGCTCGAACCCAAGTCGGAGAAATGTGTCTTCATAGGATACCCAAAGGAAACTGTTGGTACACCTTCTATCACAGATCTAAAGGCAAGATATTCATTGCTAAGAATGGATCCTTTCTAGAGAAGGAGTTTCTCTCGAAAGAAGTGAGTGGGAGGAAAGTGGAACTTGATGAGGTAATTGTACCTTCTCCCGAATTGGGAAGTAGTACATCACAGAAACTAGTTCCAGTGATTCCTACACCAATCAGCGAGGAAGCTAATGATGATGATCATGAAACTTCAGATCAAGTTACTATTGAACCTCATAGGTCAACCAGAGTGCGTTCCGCACCTGAGTGGTACGGTAACCCGGTTCTGGAAGTCATGTTACTAGACCATGATGAACCTATAAACTATGAGGAAGTGATGATGAGCCCAGATTCCACAAAATGGCTTGAGGCCATGAAATCTGAGATGGGATCCATGTATGAGAACAAAGTGTGGACTTTGGTTGACTTGCCCGATGATCGGAAAGCCATTGAAAATAAATGGATCTTTAAGAGGAAGACTGACGCCGATGATAATGTTACTATCTACAAAGCTCGACTTGTTGCGAAAGGTTTTCGACAAGTTCAAGGAGTTGACTACGATGAGATTTTCCACCCGTAGCGATGCTTAAGTCTGTCCGAATCATGTTAGCAATTGCTGCATTTTATGATTATGAAATCTGGCAAATGGATGTCAAAACTGCATTCCTTAATGGATATCTTAAAGATGAGTTGTATATGATGCAACCAGAAGGTTTTTGTCGATCCTAAAGGAGCTAACAAAATGTGCAAGCTCCAGCAATCCATCTATGGACTGGTGCAAGCATCTCGGAGTTAGAATATATGCTTTGATAAGTTGATCAAAGCATATAGTTTTATACAGACTTGCGGTGAAGCCTGTATTTACAAGAAAGTGAGTGGGAGCACTACAGCCTTTCTGATAAGTATATGTGAATAACATATTGTCGATCGGATATGATGTAGAATTTTCTAGAAAGCATAAAGAAGTGTTTTAAAGGAGTTTTTCAATAAAGGACCTTGATGAAGCTGCTTACATATTAGGCACCTAGATCTATAGAGATAGATCATGACGCTTGATAAGACTTTCGTTTAGTACATTCCTTGATAAAGATTTTGAAGTAGTTCAAAATGGATCAGTCGGAGAAGGAGGTCTTGCCTGAGTAAGACTCAAAACCCGACCACGACAGAAGATAGAGGAAGAATGAAAGGCATTCCCTATGCCTCAGCCATAGGTTCTATAAAGTATGACATGTTGTGTACCAAACCTTTTGTGTACCTTGCCATGAGTTTGGCAAGGAGGTACAAAAGTGATCTAGGAGTAGATCACTGGACAGCGGTCAAAATTATCCTTAGTTACTGGATGACTAAGGGAATGTTTCTCGATTATGGAGGTGATAAAGAGTTCGTCGTAAAGAGTTACGCCGATGCAAGCTTTGACACTAATTCAGATGACTCTAAGTATCAATCTGGATACGTATTGAAAGTGGGAGCGATTAGCTAGAGTAGCTCCATGCAGAACATTGTAGACATAGAAATTTGCGAAATACATACGGATCCGAATGTAACATACCCGCTGACTAAACTTCTCTCACGAAGCAAAACATGATCACACTTTAGTACTCTTTGGGTGTTAATAACATGGCGATGTGAACTAGATTATTGTCTTTAGTAAACCCTTTGGGTGTTGGTCACATGGCGGCGTGAACTATGGGTGTTATTCACATAACGATGTGAACTATCCATATTAAATCACATGGCGATGTGAACTAGATTATTGACTCTAGTGCAAGTGGGAGACTGAAGGAAATATGACCTAGAGGCAATAATAAAGTTGTTATTTATATTTCCTTATATCATGATAAATGTTTATTATTCATGCTAGAATTGTATTAACTAGAAACTTAGTACATGTGTGAATACAAAGACCAAAACAGAGTGTCCCTAGTATGCCTCTACTAGACTAGCTCGTTAATCAAAGATGGTTATGTTTCCTAACCATAGACATGAGTTGTCATTTGATCAATGGGATCACATCATTAGGAGAATGATGTGATGGACAAGACCCATTCGTTAGCTTAGCAACTTGATCGTTTAGTTTTACTGCTATTGCTTTCTTCATGACTTATACAGGTTCCTATGACTATGAGATTATGCAACTCCCGAATACCGGAGGAACACCTGGTGTGCTATCAAACATCACAACGTAACTGGGTGATTATAAAGATGATCTACAGGTGTCTCCAAAGGTGTTTGTGGTGTTGGCATAGATCGAGAATAGGATTTGTCACTCCGAGTGTCGGAGAGGTACCTCTGGGCCCTCTCGATAATACACATCATAATAAGCCTTGCAAGCAAATGACTAATGAGTTAGTCACGAGATGATGTATTACAGAACGAGTAAAGAGACTTGCCGGTAACGAGATTGAACTAGGTATGATGATACCTATAGTAACATGATGTTGACAAAGGGAACAACGTATGTTGTTATGCGGTTTGACCAATAAAGATCTTTGTAGAATATGTAGGAGCCAATATGAGGATCCAGGTTCCGCTATTGGTTATTGACCGAAGATGTGTCTCGGTCATGTCTACATAGTTCTCGAACCCGTAGGGTCCGCACGCTTAATGTTCGATGACGATTTGTATTATGAGTTATGTGATTTGATGACCGATGTTTGTTCGGAGTCCCGGATGAGATTACGGACATGACGAACAGTCTCGAAATGGTTGAGACGTAAAGATCCATATATTGGAAGGCTATATTCGGACATCGGAAAGGTTCTGAGTGATTCGGGTATTTTTCGGAGAACCAGAGAGTTACGGGAATTCGTATTGGGCCTTAATGGGCCATACGGGAAAGGAGAGAAAGGCCTCAAGGGTGGCTGCGCCTCTTCCCCATGGACTGGTCCGAATTGGACTAGGGAAAGGGGCGCCCCCTTCCTTCCTTCCCCTCCTCCCTTCCCCTTTTCCTATTCCATGTGGGAGGAGGAATCCTACTAGGACTAGGGAGTCCTAGTAGGACTCCACACTTTGGCGCGCCCTATGAGGGCCGGCCTACTCCTCCCTCCATCCTTTATATACGTGGCCAGGGCCATCCCATGGACACACAAGTTGATTTTAGCCGTGTGTGGTGCCCCTCCCCACAGATACACACCTCGGTCATATCGTTGCAGTGCTTAGGCGAAGCCCTGCGCCAGTAGCTTCATCATCACCATCATCACACCGTCGTGCTGACAAAACTCTCCCGTGAAGCTCAACTGGATCAAGAGCTCGTGGGACGTCATCGAGCTGAACATGTGCTGAATGCGGAGGTACCGTATGTTCGGTGCTTGGATCGGTTGGATCGCGAAGACGTTCGACTACATCAACCGCGTCACTAGATGCTTCCGCTTACGGTCTATGAGGGTATGTAGACACACTCTTCCTGCTCATTGCTATGCTTCTCCTAGATAGATCTTTCGTAATCGTAGGATTTTTTTTTTGAAATACTACGTTCCCCATCACCAGCAAAAAGTTCCTTGCAGCTGAGCCATCCCATCTCGCTGCACTGTCGGCAGTAGCTCGCCGTGCTACCGGTTGTAGCAAAACACGACACTGGATGTAGCAGGATGTGATGCTAGTTGTAGCAAGAATCACGATGTCGTTGCACGATAGAAGCAAAACAAATTGTCGATTGTAGCAGTGTGGGGAGTGAAGGAAATATGCCCTAGAGGCAATAATAAAGATGTTATTTGTATTTCCTTATATCATGATAAATGTCTTTTATTCATGCTAGAATTGTATTAACCGGAAACTTAGTACATGTGTGAATACATAGACAAAACAGTATGTCCCTAGTATGCCTCTACTAGACTAGCTCATTGATCAAAGATGGTTATGTTTCCTGGCCATAGACATGAGTTGTCATTTGATCAACGGGATCACATCATTAGGAGAATGATGTGATGGACAAGACCCATCCGTTAGCATAGCATTATGATCGTTTAGTTTAACTGCTATTGCTTTCTTCATGACTTATACATGTTCCTATGACTATGAGATTATGCAACTTCCGAATACCGTAGGAACACCTTGTGTGCTATCAAACGTCACAACGTAACTGGGTGATCATAAAGATACTCTACAGGTGTCTCCGAAAGTATTCGTGGTGTTGTCATAGATCAAGATTAGGATTTGTCACTCCGAGTGTCGGAGAGGTATCTCTGGGCCCTCTCGGTAACACACATCACAATAAGCCTTGCAAGCAAAAGACTAATGAGTTAGTGACGAGATGATGTGTTACGGAACGAGTAAAGAGACTTGCCGGTAACGAGATTGAACTAGGTATAGAGATACCGACGATCAAATCTCGGGCAAGTAACATACCGTTTGACAAAAGGAACAATGTATGTTGTTATGCGGTTCTGACCGATAAAAGATCTTCGTAGAATATGTAGGAACCTATATGAACATCCAGGTTCCGCTATTGGTTATTGACCGGAGATGAGTCTCGGTCATGTCTACATAGTTCTCGAACCCGTAGGGTCCGCACGCTTAACGTTTGATGACGATCGGTATTATGAGTTTATGAGTATTGATGTACCGAAGGTAGTTCGGAGTCCCGGATGAGATCACGGACATGACGAGGAGTCTTGGAATGTCCGAGACATAAAGATTGATATATTGGACGACTATATTCGGACACCGGAAGTATTCCGGAAAAGTTTCGGATTTATCGGGATTGCCGGAGGGGGTTACCGGAACCCCTTACGAGAGGGGATGGTCCATAGTGGGCCTAAAAGGAAAGAGAGAGGCAGCCCATAGGGCTGGCCGGCGCCCCCACCTAGGGTTCCTAGTTGGACTAGGATTGAGGGGGGCGCCACCTCTCCTATTCCTTTCCCCCTTCCTTCTTTTGGTGAATCCTACTAGGAATAGGATTGCAATCCTATTCCTAGTAGGAGTCCACTCCCTAGCCGCACCAGAAAGGGCCGGCCGGCCTCCCCCCCTTGCTCCTTTATATACGGGGGCAGGGGGGCACCCAAAGACACACAAGTTGAATTGTTTTAGCCGTGTGCGGTGCCCCCCTCCACAGAATCACACCTCGGTCATACCGTCGCGGAGCTTAGGCGAAGCCCTGCGCCGGTGAACATATCATATCCGTCACCACGCCGTCGTGCTGACGAAACTCTCCCATGAAGCTCAACTGGATCAAGAGCTCGTGGGACGTCATCAAGCTGAACGTGTGCTGAACGCGGAGGTGCCGTACGTCCGGTGCTTGATCGGTTGGATCGCGAAGAAGTTCGACAACATCAACCGCGTCACTTGACGCTTCCGCTCCCGGTCTACGAGGGTACGTAGACACACTCTTCCCTCTCGTTGCTATGCATCTGGTAGATAGATCTTGCGTGATCGTAGGAAAATTTTAAAATACTACGTTCCCCAACAGTGGCATCATGAGCCAGGTCTATGCGTAGATGATATGCACGAGTAGAACACAATGAGTTGTGGGCGATACTAGTCATACTGCTTACCAGCATGTCATACTTTGCTTCGGCGGTATTGTGAGATGCAGCGGCCCGGACCGACATTACGCGTACGCTTACGCGAGACTGGTTTCACCGTTACGAGCACTCGTTGCTTAAAGGTGACTGGCGGGTGTCTGTCTCTCTCACTTTAGCTGAATCAAGTGTGGCTACGCCCGGTCCTTGTGAAGGTTAAAACAGCACATACTTGACGAAACATCGTTGTGGTTTTGTATGCGTAGGTAAGAACGGTTCTTGCTAAGCTCGTAGCAGCCACGTAAAACTTGCAACAACAAAGTAGAGGACGTCTAACTTGTTTTTGCAGGGCATGTTGTGATGTGATATGGTCAAGACATGATGAGTTATACGGTTTTGTATGAGATGATCATGTTTTGTAATGTTATCGGCAACTGGCAGGAGCCATATGGTTGTCGCTTTATTGTATGAAATACAATCGCCATGTAATTGCTTTACTTTATCACTAAGCGGTAGCGATAGTCGTAGAAGCAATAGTTGGCGAGACGACAACGATGCTACGATGGAGATCAAGGTGTCACGCCGGTGACGAAGGTGATCATGACGGTGCTTTGGAGATGGAGATCAAAAGCACAAGATGATGATGGCCATATCATGTCACATATTTTGATTGCATGTGATGTTTATCTTATTATGCTTCTTATTTTGCTTAGAACGACGGTAGCATTATAAGATGATCCCTTACTAAATTTCAAGGTATAAGTGTTCTCCCTGAGTATGCACCGTTGCGAAAGTTCGTCGTGCCGAGACACCACGTGATGATCGGGTGTGATAAGCTCTATGTTCAAATACAACGGGTGTAAGCCAGTTTTGCACACGCAGAATACTCGGGTTAAACTTGACGAGCCTAGCATATACAGATATGGCCTCGGAACACTGGAGACCGAAAAGTCGAGCGTGAATCATATAGTAGATATGATCAACATAAGATGTTCACCATTGAAACTACTCCATCTCACGTGATGATCGGACATGGTTTAGTTGATTTGGATCACGTGATCATTTAGATGACCAGAGGGATGTCTATCTAAGTGGGAGTTCTTTAAATTAATATGATTAAATTGAACTTTATTTATCATGAACTTAGTCCTGATAGTTTTGCATATCTATGTCGTTGTAGATCAATGGCCCGTGCTACCGTTCCTTTGAATTTTAATGCATTCCTAGAGAAAGCTAAGTTGAAAGATGATGGTAGCAATTACACGGACTGGGTCCGTAACCTGAGGATTATCCTCATTGCTGCACAGAAGAATTATGTCCTTGAAGCACCGTTAGGTGACAAGCCCCCTTCCACTGATGCAGACGCTTTGAACGTCTGGCAGTCGCGGTCTGATGACTACACGATAGTTCAGTGTGCCATGCTTTACGGCTTAGAACCGGGACTTCAACGACGTTTTGAACGTCATGGACCATATGAGATGTTCCAGGAGTTGAAGTTAATATTTCAAGCAAATGCCCGAATTGAGAAATATGAGATTTCCAATAAGTTCTACAGCTGCAAAATGGAGGAGAATAGTTCTATCAGTGAACACTTGCTCAGAATGTCTGGGTACTACAATCATATGACTCAACTTGGTTGCAAAGTTGACGAGGATAGTGTTATTGATAGAGTTCTTCAATCACTGCCACCAAGCTATAAAGGCTTCGTGATGAACTATAACATGCAAGGGATGCAAAAGACAATTTCCCGAGCTCTTCGCTATGCTCAAAGCTACGGAGGTAGAAATCAAAAAGGAGCATCAAGTGTTGATGGTTAGCAAGGCCACTAGTTTCAAGAAAAAGGGCAAGGGAAAGAAAGAGAACTTCAAAAAGAATAGCAAGTCAGTTGCTACTTCCACGAAGAAACCCAAATCTGGAGCCAAGCCTGAAACTGAGTGCTTCTACTGCAAGGGGACTGGACACTGGAAGCGGAACTGCCCCAAGTATTTGGCGGATAAGAAGGATGGCAAAATGAACAAAGGTATATGTGATATACATGTTATTGATGTGTACCTTACTAATGCTCGTAGTAGTACCTGGGTATTTGATACCGGTTCGGTTGCTAATATTTGTAACTCGAAACAAGGACTACGGATTAAACGAAGATTAGCTAAGGACGAGGTGACGATGCGCGTGGGAAACGGTTCCAAAGTCGATGTGATCGCCGTCGGCACGCTACCTCTACATCTACCTTCGGGATTAGTTTTAGACCTAAATAATTGTTATTTGGTGCCAGCCTTAAGCATGAACATTATATCTGGATCTTGTTTATTGCGAGACGGTTATTCATTCAAATCAGAGAATAATGGTTGTTCTATTTTTATGAATAATATCTTTTATGGTCATGCACCCTTGAAGAGTGGTCTATTCTTATTGGATCTCGATTGTAGTGATACACATATTCATAATATTGAAACCAAAAGATGCAAGGTTAATAATGATAGTGCAACTTATTTGTGGCACTGCCGTTTAGGTCATATTGGTGTAAAACGCATGAAGAAACTCCATAATGATGGACTTTTGGAATCACTTGATTATGAATCACTTGGTGCTTGCGAACCATGCCTCATGGGCAAGATGACTAAAACTCCGTTCTCCGGAACTATGTAACGAGCAACAGATTTGTTGGAAATCATACATACTGATGTATGTGGACCAATGAGTGTTGATGCTCGCGGCGGGCATCGTTATTTTCTGACCTTCACTGATGATTTGAGCAGATATGGGTATATCTACTTAATGAAACACAAGTCTGAAACATTTGAAAAGTTCAAAGAATTTCAGAGTGAAGTAGAGAATCATCGTAACAAGAAAATAAAGTTCCTACGATCTGATCGTGGAGGAGAATATTTGAGTTACGAGTTTGGTCTTCATTTGAAACAATGTGGAATAGTTTCACAACTCACGCCACCTGGAACACCACAGCGTAATGGTGTGTCCGAACGTCGTAACCGTACTTTATTGGATATGGTGCGATCTATGATGTCTCTTACCGATTTACCACTATCGTTTTGGGGTTATGCTTTAGAGACAGCTGCATTCACGTTAAATAGGGCACCATCTAATCCGTTGATACGACACCTTATGAACTATGGTTTGGCAAGAAACCAAAGTTGTCGTTTCTTAAAGTTTGGGGCTGCGATGCTTATGTGAAAACACTTCAACCTGATAAGCTCGAACCCAAGTCGGAAAAATGTGTCTTCATAGGATACCCAAAAGAGACTGTTGGGTACACCTTCTATCACAGATCCGAAGGCAAAATATTCGTTGCTAAGAACGGATCCTTTCTAGAAAAAGAGTTTCTCTCGAAAGAAGTGAGTGGGAGGAAAGTAGAACTTGGTGAGGTAATTGTACCTTCTCCCGGATTGGAAAGTAGTACATCACAGGAAATTGTTCCAGAGATTCCTACACCAATTAGTGGGGAAGTTAATGATAATGATCATGAAACTTCGGATCAAGTTTCTGCTGAACGTCGTAGATCAACCAGAGTACGTTCCGCACCATAGTGGTACGGCAACCCAGTTCTGAAAATCATGTTACTAGACCATGATGAACCTACAAACTATGAGGAAGCGATGATGAGCCCAGATTCCGCAAAATGGCTTGAAGCCATGAAATCTGAGATGGGATCCATGTATGAGAACAAAGTGTGGACTTTGGTTGACTTGCCCGATGATCGGCAAGCCATCGAAAACAAATGGATCTTCAAGAGGAAGACCGACGCAGACGGTAATATTACCGTTTACAAAGCTCGACTTGTTGCGAAAGGTTTTCGACAAGTTCAAGGAGTTGACTACGATGAGACTTTCTCACCTGTAGCGATGCTTAAGTCTGTCCGAATCATGTTAGCAATTGCCGCATTTTATGATTATGAAATCTGGCAAATGGATGTCAAAACTGCATTCCTGAATGGATATCTCAAAGAAGAGTTGTATATGATGCAACCAGAAGGTTTTGTCGATCCAAAAGGTGCTAACAAAGTATGCAAACTCCAGCGATCCATCTATGGACTGGTACAAGCATCTCGGAGTTGGAATATACGCTTTGATGAGGTGATCAAAGCATATGGTTTTATACAGACTTTTGGAGAAGCCTGTATTTACTAGAAAGTGAGTGGGAGCTCTGTAGCATTTCTAATATTATATGTAGATGACATATTGTTAATTGTAAATGATATAGAATTTCTGGATAGCATAAAAGGATACTTGAATAAGAGTTTTTCAATGAAAGACCTCGGTGAAGCTGCTTATATATTAGGTATCAAGATCTATAGAGATAGATCAAGACGCTTAATTGGACTTTCACAAAGCACATACCTTGATAAGATTTTGAAGAAGTTCAAAATGGATCAGTCAATGAAAGGGTTCTTGCCTGTTTTACAAGGTATGAAGTTGAGTAAGACTCAATGCACGACCACTGCAGAAGATAGAGAGAAAATGAAAGTCATTCCCTATGCCTCAGCCATAGGATCTATCATGTATGCAATGCTGTGTACCAGACCTGATGTGTGCCTTGCTATAAGTCTAGCAGGGAGGTACCACAGTAATCCAGGAGTGGATCACTAGACAGCGGTCAAAAACATCCTAAAGTATCTGAAAAGAACAAAGGATATGTTTCTCGTATATGGAGGTGACAAAGAGCTCGTCGTAAACGGTTACGTCGATTCTAGCTTTGACACTGATCCGGATGACTCAAGTCACAAACCGGATATGTATTTTTTATTGAACGGTGGAGCTGTCAGTTGGTGCAGTTCCAAGCAGAGCGTCGTGGCGGGATCTACGTGTGAAGCGGAATACATAGCTGCTTCGAAAGCAGCAAATGAAGGAGTCTGGATGAAGGAGTTCATATCCGATCTAGGTGTAATGCCTAGTGCATCGGGTCCAATGAAAATCTTTTGTGACAACACTGGAGCCATAGCCTTGGCGAAGGAATCCAGGTTTCACAAGAGAACAAAGCACATCAAAAGACGCTTCAATTCCATCCGCGATCTAGTCAAGGAGGGAGATATAGAGATTTGCAAAATACATACGGATCTGAATGTTGCAGACCCATTGACTAAGCCTCTTCCACGGGCAAAACATGATCAGCACCAGGACTCCATGGGTGTGAGGATCATCACTTTGAAATCTAGATTATTGACTCTAGTTCAAGTGGGAGACTGAAGGAAATATGCCCTAGAGGCAATAATAAAGATGTTATTTGTATTTCCTTATATCATGATAAATTTCTTTTATTCATGCTAGAATTGTATTAACCGGAAACTTAGTACATGTGTGAATACATAGACAAAACAGTATGTCCCTAGTATGCCTCTACTAGACTAGCTCATTGATCAAAGATGGTTATGTTTCCTGGCCATAGACATGAGTTGTCATTTGATCAACGGGATCACATCATTAGGAGAATGATGTGATGGACAAGACCCATCCGTTAGCATAGCATTATGATCGTTTAGTTTAACTGCTATTGCTTTCTTCATGACTTATACATGTTCCTATGACTATGAGATTATGCAACTCCCGAATACCGTAGGAACACCTTGTGTGCTATCAAACGTCACAACGTAACTGGGTGATCATAAAGATACTCTACAGGTGTCTCCGAAAGTATTCGTGGTGTTGTCATAGATCAAGATTAGGATTTGTCACTCCGAGTGTCGGAGAGGTATCTCTGGGCCCTCTCGGTAACACACATCACAATAAGCCTTGCAAGCAAAAGACTAATGAGTTAGTCACGAGATGATGTGTTACGGAACGAGTAAAGAGACTTGCCGGTAACGAGATTGAACTAGGTATAGAGATACCGACGATCGAATCTCGGGCAAGTAACATACTGTTTGACAAAAGGAACAACGTATGTTGTTATGCGGTTCTGACCGATAAAAGATCTTCGTAGAATATGTAGGAACCTATATGAACATCCAGGTTCCGCTATTGGTTATTGACCGGAGATGAGTCTCGGTCATGTCTACATAGTTCTCGAACCCGTAGGGTCCGCACGCTTAACGTTTGATGACGATCGGTATTATGAGTTTATGAGTATTGATGTACCGAAGGTAGTTCGGAGTCCCGGATGAGATCACGGACATGACGAGGAGTCTCGGAGTGTCCGAGACATAAAGATTGATATATTGGACGACTATATTCGGACACCGGAAGTGTTCCGGAAAAGTTTCGGATTTATCGGGATTGCCGGAGGGGGTTACCGGAACCCCCTACGAGAGGGGATGGTCCATAGTGGGCCTAAAGGGAAAGAGAGAGGCAGCCCATAGGGCTGGCCGGCGCCCCCACCTAGTGTTCCTAGTTGGACTAGGATTGGGGGGGGGGGCGCCACCTCTCCTATTCCTTTCCCCCTTCCTTCTTTTGGTGAATCCTACTAGGAATAGGATTGCAATCCTATTCCTAGTAGGAGTCCACTCCCTAGTCGCACCAGGAAGGGCCGGTGGCCTCCCCCCTTGCTCCTTTATATACGGGGGCAGGGGGGCACCCAAAGACACACAAGTTGAATTGTTTTAGCCGTGTGCGGTGCCCCCCTCCACAGAATCACACCTCGGTCATACCGTCGCGGAGCTTAGGCGAAGCCCTGCGCCGGTGAACACATCATATCCGTCACCACGCCGTCGTGCTGACGAAACTCTCCTGTGAAGCTCAACTGGATCAAGAGCTCGTGGGACGTCATCAAGCTGAACGTGTGCTGAACGCGGAGGTGCCGTACGTTCGGTGCTTGATCGGTTGGATCGCGAAGAAGTTCGACAACATCAACCGCGTCACTTGACGCTTCCGCTCCCGGTCTACGAGGGTACGTAGACACACTCTTCCCTCTCGTTGCTATGCATCTGGTAGATAGATCTTGCGTGATCGTAGGAAAATTTTAAAATACTACGTTCCCCAACAGGGAGCTGGTGGTAGCAAACACAACAATGGATGTAGCATGCTGGCTGTCGATTGTAGCAAAACACCGCTATGCTGTTTTTGTGCAATGAAGCAAAATGTAGTGCCGGTTGTAGCAGTGTGGGAGTCAGTTATTGCATTTTGTGATGTAGTTGTAGCATGTAAACCACGACATGGGGTGCTAAGGAAAGAATGCCCCGCCCCGTCGTCACAATCCACGGCCACAAAAGCTTACCGTTCATGGTTGTATTCCCCTCCCTGGGACTGCTGCAGCTTCCAACAACCATAGCGTGTGTTGTGGGCTGTAGGATTGTTGGGGATGAAGGGATGGCGTTTGGGGAAGAAAAAAAACAAGTTGATGGCAATGGCCGCTGAGCGGATAAAGTGGAATTGCGTGCGGTCACCAGCCACGTGCTCCTCATACAAAATCGCTAGCACAGGCAGGCACATCAGGATATGCATGCATCTACCACCACGCGCGAAACGCTACGAGGCGACTGGGAGGGCGATTGCTTGGCGATCTCCCTGACGGCGCTATGGTTAGGGTTTTGGCGGCGGGGGTGGTGTGATTACGGTGGTGCTAAGGGCAGCGACTGCGCCTCCCGGAGCACGGACTGGTGTAGTCTCTCCTCCACGGTGTGGCATCATGGCGGAGAAGACGAAGGTGACGCCAGTGAAGACTCCGGCGGATAAGACGAACCCGGCGGCGACTGCGACCCCGGGGAAATCAAACAAGGCGGGACCTCCTGAGTCCCCAATCACGTGTAAGACGCCGGATCCCACTGCAAGCCTCTCAGCGAGACTGGGAGGGATGGCGCTGTTGGATAAGGAGGCGGAAGGGCTCATCTATGAGGAACCAGATCAGATCCTGCCTAAGAGCATGAAGTGGTCGGCGGTGGGAAAATCGTTCTCCAAGCGACCGCTGAACAAGATTGTGTTAGAGAAAACAATGAAGAGGGCATGGGGTCTACACCACGAAGCTAGGTTCCGGGACAAGGGAGACAATGTGTTCGTCGTTCACTTTGGAAGCGAGGGAGATTGGAGACATGCGATGAGCAGCGGTCCTTGGCAGTATGATTTCAGTGTTTTGGCGTTAAAGGAATATGAAAGCAACGTTAGGCCATCTGAGATGGTTTTCGATACTATTGAGGTGTGGGTTCGAATTCCGGATCTTCCTCCTGGGAAGAGGACAGAGGCGTTTGGACGAGCTCTTGGAAACTGGCTGGGGGAAGTTGTCAAAGTGGATGTTGACAAGGATGGCATGGCCAGAGGAACTCAACTACGAGTCAGGGCAAGAATATCGTTGTTTGAGCCACTGGTACGAGGTTTTGTCCTAAAAGCCTCTCAAGAGGACAAGGTGGGTACATGGTTCGACTTCTTTTATGAAAAGATCCCACATTTCTGCTTTGAGTGCGGAAGACTGGTGCACGCTGGGGGGAATTGTAACCCACCGGAGGATAAATCGGTGCAATGGGGAGGCTGGTTAAGAGCTTCACCTGGGAGGAGCACTGGCTCTAAACAGGAGGGTTCTGGTGTGAAGAATTTTAACTCTGAGAGCAGCAGTTTCATGAGCACTAGATCTGATGGCAACACGTATGAGCAGGACAGCCTGGCTCGAAGTAGAGATGGCCCGGTAAAACGCAACCTATGTGCAGATTTCGAAAGACCGGTTATTCCTCACACTGGTGGAAAGGAACGGACCGATAAAGGCATGCCTAGCTCCCCGAACAAAGGGAGACAGAGGCGGAATTGGTCTGAAGAAAGTGACCTGAGGTGTGAGATTGAAAAGAAAAGGGAGAAGGACCTACGGGAGCAACTCATGTCACAACGGTGGAACAGGGAGGAAGAGCGCGACAACTATGCACAGAGAAGCCATTGGGAGAGAGGTTCCACAAGTAGAGGGAGGGATAGTAGAGCTAACTTCCACCCCTCTCACCCAGTGGAGGGGAGGAGAGGCTACTATGTTCGCAAACCTAGACAGGAACAAGAAGGGAAACAGGGGGGAGGAGGAAGCCCCCGAGCTACATCTCACTCTAGGAAAAGGCGACCGAGGCAAGTATGGATGCCGAAGGGAGACGATGAGAAGAGGGATGGAGAGGAGTCCTTTATCAGAGATACCAGACAGAAGACAGCTTCTGTTTTTGAACGCATTGAGGAACACGAGATTATATCGGCGGACCCTGCTGGGGAGCGGGGCCGTCGAGAACAATGATCATCATGGCCTGGAACTGCCGAGGGTTGGGATTGGACTCGGCAGTTGGCGAACTTCGGGACCTGATTAGGTCATACAATCCAGCGGTGGTGTTCTTATCAGAAACTAAAAAGAGAGCGGGAGCTATGGACAGACTAAAGTGGAGCTTAGGGTTTCATAAAGGAGTTGCGGTCGACTGCAAAGGAAAAGGTGGGGGTCTTGCGCTCTGGTGGAGGGACCATGTTGAGGTTAACGTTAGGCCGTGGAGCCAATACCATATTGATGCGGCCATAGTTTGTGACGCTGTCTCCTTTAGATTCACTGGAATCTATGGAGAACCGTGTACTGAGAAAAGAGCAAAAACATGGGAGGTGTTGCGCTATCTGCGGAGCCAAGACGATCTTCCATGGATTTGTGCAGGAGACTTTAATGAAGTTCTACAACAAGACGAACAGCAAGGTGGTAACCCGAGAAGTAGGGTGCAGATGGATATGTTTGGAGATTGCCTGTCCGACTGCGGGCTGGCAGATCTTGGGTTCTCTGGGTACCCTTTCACATGGGATAACAAGAGGAGTGATGGAGATAACATACAAGTAAGGTTGGATAGAGAAACATGTAACGCAGATTTTGCCCAGGCATTTCCAGCCACAGAGGTGATCCACGTTATGACGGAAGAGTCGGACCATCAAGCACTAATAATCAAGGCTTTAGTTTCGAATGATGCGGAAAGGGCGAGCTACAAGCGGCGTTTTATATATGAAGCTGCATGGACAAGACACGAGGACTATGAGGAGATGGTCAATAGTGCATGGAGAGAAGCGCAGGCGGCCAATCAGGGGGAGGATAGGTTGGCGGCGGCATGCAGCACCGTTAAAGCTGCGGCGGCAGCCATGCAAGGCTGGAGCCGAAAGGTTTTTGGCTCGATCCAACGGCAGATCAAGCATCTAAAAGCCCAACTAGTCGACGCAAAAATAAGGGCTTCGAGAACAGGCTACCGGCAGGAGATCAAAGATATAGAAGATCACCTTCATGAACTGTATGAAAGGGAGGAGGTGTACTACAAGCAACGATCGCGAGTGGATTGGCTGCAAGAGGGAGACCAGAATACCAAGTATTTCCAAAACCGGGCCTCACACAGGAAGAGGAAGAATACTGTTAAGGCCCTACGGAGGCAAGACGGGTCAAAATGCACAGATGATGATGGAATGAGAGCCATGGCAGCCCAGTTTTACGCACAGTTGTTTGCTTCGGAGGGAACTCAAAACTCAGAAAACGTGCTACAACATATTGAAAGTGTGGTGAATGATGAAATGAATGAAAAGCTTTGCGCCCCTTTCTCTGACAAAGAAATTGAGGAGGCCTTATTCCAGATGGGGCCGTCTAAGGCGCCTGGCCCGGATGGGCTCCCGGCCATGTTCTACCAGCGCCACTGGGGGCTGGTGAAAGATGATGTTTGTGGTGCGGTGCGGGGTTTCCTGGCAGGCACGTCCGCCCCACAAGGGTTTACGATACTGTTTTAGTTATGATCCCGAAAGTAAAGGCACCAGAGCTTCTGTCGCAGTTCCGACCCATTAGCCTCTGTAATGTCCTTTATAAGATCGCGGCGAAGGCACTGGCCAACCGCCTTAAAGGAGTGCTCCCTTTCATAATCTCGGACGAACAAAGTGCCTTTGTGCCTGGCAGATTAATCACCGATAATGTGTTGGTGGCGTACGAGTGTGTGCACGCTATCCGGAAAAGAAAGAGGAGGAAACCTATATGTGCGGTGAAACTTGATATGATGAAGGTGTATGATAGAGTTGAGTGGGACTTTCTCGAGCAAATGATGAGAAAATTTGGTTTTTCTAGTCACTGGACAGACATGACAATGAGATGTGTGAAAACGGCTGCTTTCAAAGTCGAGCTTAATGGAGACATGTCAGAACGCTTCGTCCCATCACGTGGGTTACGACAGGGGGATCCTCTTCCCCCCTATATGTTCCTTTTCTGCGTGGAGGGCTTCTCGGCGTTGCTGAGGCATGCCCAAGTAGAAAACAGACTCAAGGGAGTGTCTTTTGGAGGGGGTGGACCAATGATCACCCACCTCCTCTTTGCTGATGATAGTGTGGTCTTCCTCGAGGGATCAAGTGAGAGCTTTGCTACCCTGGTGGCGATTCTGCATGACTATGAGGTAGCTTCAGGACAGAAGGTAAACTTTCAGAAATCGGCTATCTTTTTTGGTAAGGGTACCCTTGAGGAGGAGAAGGAGGAGTTGAAACAAGTACTGCAAATACCAGATGAAGCGTTGAGTGAAAGGTACCTTGGACTTCCTACAGTGGTTGGAAGATCAAAGGATGGGACCTTCAAATATGTCAAGGATAGTGCCAAGGGAAAGGTCTCTGGATGGAAGGGGCAAGGCTTGTCGAAAATGGCCCGAGAAGTGCTAGTAAAATCCGGTCTCCAATCTACACCAACTTTCACTATGAGCTGCTTCCAACTCACCAAGAAAATGTGCGGGAATCTGTCATCTATATCGTCAAACTTCTGGTGGGGAGAAGCGGAGGGTCGAAAGAAAGTGCATTGGATTGGTTGGGATAAGATGTGCACGCGCAAACAGGAGGGTGGTCTTGGTTTCCGAGATCCAGAGGCTTTCAACCAAGCCATGCTTGCCAAGGCAGCATGGAGGCTGTTTCAGGTACCGGGATCGTTATGTGCAAGGGTGTTAAAAGCGAGGTACTACCCTGACGGTTCAATTCTGAATGCTACATGCCCCACTGGGGGCTCCTATACTTTCAGGAGTATCTTGCATGGACGTGACTTGCTGAACGATGGCTTGATTTGGAGAATTGGAGACGGCTCACGGATATCGATTCATCATGATAACTGGATCCCGCGGAAGGGCAGCCTGAGGCCACTGGGCCAACGGTTCATCAACGGCATTACTCACGTAAGTGATCTTCTCCAAGATGATGGATCGTGGGACAGAGATAAACTGCAGGAGATGTTCTCCCCGGACGAGGCGGATGCGATCCTACAAATCCCAGTGGGGGGGCAACATGTGAGGGACTACTTGGCATGGAACTTTACTAAAAACGGAGTGTTCTCTGTCCGATCGGCTTACCACCTAAGGATGAGTCAAAAGCGGGTGAGGTCCGGACAGCCGGGTTCCTCCTCCTCGATAGCGGACCACAGGGCATGGCTAAAGCTGTGGGATACAATGGCACCGGGTAAGGTGAAGATCCATATGTGGAGGATGATCAGGAACGGGCTTGCGGTTGGTGATGAATTGAGACGAAGGAAGATAAAACAAGGTGTGTTCTGCGTTGCTTGTGGCAGGGAGGAAACGATCTACCACCGCTTCTGGGGCTGCCATCATTCGGTGATGTTCTGGAAGATAATGCACTCAGAGTTGGGGGTACCGGTGGCGATCCCACCGGAGTCAGTCTACCCCCAGAGTGCGTTATCCAACTGGCTACTGGCCTGGTTCGAGAGGGCCTCGGACGATGAGCGGGCGGTTATGGTCCAAGGTACATATGCGCTGTGGCTTGCACGAAACAATGCTAGAGATGGGAAGCGCATAGAAGAACCGATGGAGATTGCTAGAAGAGTGCTTCACCTCATGGTTGAATGGCAAGGCATCCACGGCCGTGAAAGTAAGCAATGTCAGGCAGTCGTGAAGGAAAGGTGGCAGCCTCCAGAAGAGGGATGGATCAAGGTTAATGTTGATGGTGCCACAGCGAAGGGAGGAGAGAGCGGAGGTGCGGGGTTGCTGTTCAGAAGTCATGAGGGTGCGTACTTGGGAGGAGCGTGCCGAGTACTCCCACTGGGGAGGGACCCGACGAGGGTAGAACTTCAAGCATGCAAAATAGCAGTGCAAATGGCAAGTGACTTGAACATAGCCAGGCTCCATATAGAGATGGACTGCAAAGAGATAGTAAGCAAACTTCATGACAAGGAGAAGGACCTCTCTGCGTTGGGACCAATAGTGGAAGATGTCAAGCAAATTCTGGCGACGAGGGAGAATTGGAAAGTTACCTGGACACGGCGGGAAGCGAATAGAGCGGCTCATGGCCTTGCTCGCGAGGCGGATTCGAATAATTTGTGTAAGGAGTGGCTGCATGTGCCCCCAGACTTTATTCTACACATTGTAGCAGACGAGATCCCTACGTGGGATGGCTAAATAAAGTAGACTTTAATTTCAAAAAAAAAGGATATGCATGCATCCAACGATGCGCGAGCGATTGGGCCGAAGCTTCGGCCGGCGTGTAGGCGTAAGAGCATATCCAACAGTGACCGCAAAAAACACGCGCACGCGGTAAAATGCCGTTTTAGCACACGCAGGACGGTTTCGCGCGCTTCAGCGAAGGCGGGAAACTCAGGCGCGCGGGAAAAAGCGGTCGGGCGCGTGCTAGATTTGGCGCGCGCCGAATGCAACGCCCTTCCATCGCTCTTCACCTCGCCACGCATCCTCTGCCGCTCTCTCATCACTCCCTCTGCCGTTTTCTCACCTCGCCACTGACGCGCCACCATGCCGCCGCGCCGTCGGGGAGTTTCGGGCTACCACGACGTTCGCGGGCACCTGTCCAGCGCCTTCTCTGCCGAGATTCAGTCCGGCGAGATGCGCCTCGGCCTCGACACCTTCGAGACCACCCATGAGGCCGCCCGCGCGTACGACGCGTCGGCGTGGCGCCACCGGCGGTCCCGGAGGGACATGAACTTCTCGGAGGTGCCAACGCGGGAGATGGCGCCTCCCCCGCGGCTTATCACCGACGAGGATCGTCACGAGAACTGGAGGCGCCAGCGCCGTCTCAGCCTCGCCGAGATGGACGAGGAAGCCATGGAGCAGTGGCGCCAACGCTCTCCGCAGGACGTCATCAACAAGCATCAATTCTTTGTGCAAAAGAAGAGCGGAGAGGGAGGAAAAGAGGACGGAGCGAGCCGCCTATCGCGAGGACAGACGTACGCGGAAGGCGGCCGCTCAATTCAACATCGAGCTAGGAGGAGTGTCGACCTGGGACTCGACGACGAAAGGTTTGTTGACGCCTTCATTGAGACGTCGGAGTCGGACATCACCGAGGTGGAGTCGGAGGACGACGATGATTAGTTTTTTTACTATCGTAGGAGGAGGTTATCATATTATCTATCTATGTATCGAAAATCCATTTCTGCATCCGCGCTCACGAAAAAATTCAAAATAAATACTAGAAAATTTCAAAAAAAAACTCAGTGTTTTGGTGGTAGACAATTTGATGTGTGAGGTACGCTTCAATTTTCAAAACATTTGGACTTCTGTGCAACTCTCAGCAAAAAAGACAAATCGAAGGTCTGTAAAAATGTGTACTGTTCATATACTGTTCTGGTCCGATTTTGTCTTTTTTGCCGAGAGCTGCTCAGATGTCCAAATGTTATGAAATTTGGAGCGGACCTCACGCATCAAATTATCTACCACCCAAAAAAAGTTTGGAATTTTTTGAATTTTTTTTGAATTTGTTACAATTTTTTTATGACAGGGTGCAGATGCACCTGGCACCAAAACGCCGCACTCTGTATGTATTATCTATTCTATATGTACTATCTATCCTATGTATCTTTCTAATCTATGTCTATATAGTCTGAGCCGAATGTGTATCGACTCATAATAGAAAAGAGAAGAAATATAACGGGTTTGCTGGAACGGCTCGCGCGCTATATTTTACAGCGGCTGCTAGAGCCAGCGCTCCGTGACGCGCAAAAAATTGTGACTCTCGCGCTATAAACGCTTTTTCGGCGCGCCGGGCGTCGCGGAGATGCCTAGGTGCTCTGACTGCAATGAGCCAATGATTAACGAGACCTCCCGTTCTCCATCATTCATAAGCCTTGCTTAAAAGAACATTCATTCAAGCTTAACGGGGTCTCTGCCTCTGCCATGTCCGGTCGTACATTTACAAGCCCCGTGGCGAACTCAACAGCTGTCAGGGTCCACGAATGAGAGCTATTGCTACGACGGCGACGACGAAGGCCAGACTGCTCCTTCCTGCTCTGTTGACGTTCCCGTGGGAGTACTGAGGCGTCGGAGTGGCCTTGGATCCAGACCCTGCGTCAGATCCAGAGACAGAAAATGGCGCTCCGATTAGCTCACCGTGATGCGCTCCGATCAGCTCCACGGCCCTAAACCAAAACATTTGCAGGAGGTTCTGCTGCACGTACCTGCAGGCGTATCGTCCGGATCGTAGGGCATCGCCGGAGAAGACATGGGAACACCCATGGCTGCACGGCAGTACGGCACAAATGGCACGGCGTTATTTTCTACTTGTGCTGTTGTTCGTACTAGCGCAATGTGAACTTACCGTCGCACTGGCTGGCGGGCGGGGCCTGGACCCTGCACGCCGCGGGCATCTGCAGCGCGCGGGCGCCGTCCAGGGCGACGCCGAGCGTGGCCGCCGTGCCGCCGAGCACCGCGCAGAGGCACCGCGGGCTGGACCGCAGCACGCCAGATACCGCCGCGCAGCACGGATCCCCGGGCGCCGTCGCGTTGCCCGACATGTAGCTCATGCACGGAGACAAGCTCACGAGCTCCGGCATGCACCCGGTGCCGCCGCTGACCCCCGAGGGCGCCGGCGCCGGCGCTTCGGTCTGCGCCGCGCACCGGCACGGCGTCAGCGCGGCCGCCACGGCCAGGGCAAGGCTGAGCGCCGCGACGCCGTGATGACCCGCTCCCATTGGACTTGATGTAATTTTTTCTTGCCCTTGATGCGCGAACTGTGCGTGCACTGGCACGGACAGTTCTCTGATTTTGTAGCAAGAACCATTCTCGTTCTTGACACTGACAGACCATGGTCCATAATACTAGCAGTTAGTTAGGTTGGTCGCGCGGGTGAGCCCAGGCGTTGCATATGCATTCGCCATTGTTCGGTCAACTTCTCGCCAAATCCTTGGACTTCGCTTTCATGGCGAGTCGGTCAGAGTCTCCAAGACAGAGAGAGCAGTGCACCTGCAAACTTTGCTGATTCATCTGGTCACAATCCTAGCTACCTGACGTCTTGACCACCCAAACAAATCAGGGCAAGCGGTTCGCGCAACCACCATGGCCAAATGCTCATCTACCACCTGGAACATTCTTACCCACACTAGTATACACGAGACTAACATGCATAGAGCGAAGGCGCGCGGGGTCAGTCACAGTTCAATTTGCTCCTTCAAAAACTGTGGTACATTTCAGTTGTATGATCAGGCTATGACACGTGACGGTGCGATGGGCGCGGCGGGGGCGATGGTGCTGGTGCTGGCCGTGGCCGTGGCCGTGCTGCCGGCGGCGGTGTCGGGGCAGGCCGGGGTGGCGACGTCATGCACGGCGTCGCTGATCAGCACGTTCACGCCGTGCCTCAACTTCGTGACCGGGAGCACCAACGGCGGGGGCTCGCCGACGCTGCAGTGCTGTAGGGCGGTGGCCGGGGTGGTCCGCACCGGCGCCGACTGCGCCTGCCTCATCCTCACCGGCAACGTGCCCTTCGGCCTCCCCATCAACCGCACCCTCGCCATCTCCCTCCCCAGGGTCTGCAAGTCGCTCTCCGTCCCGCTCGTCTGCAGAGGTCCGTTTCAATCTTACAACAGTTTATTTTTCAGGTTTTCACTGCACAATTTGAACTCTGATTAACCAACCAAGTTCGCATTCTTGTGATCTGCAGATACAGCGACGCAAATCCCAGCTCCAGGTAACTTAATTCTCCTTCATTTACCTGAACATTGCCATAGTGCTACCGGGTGTACATTACTTTACTGAGGTTAATTAACACTGAACCGTGAACTTTCAGGGCCAATTGCATTTGCTCCGGCGCTGCCCCCTCTGCGTAAGTATCTTCAGCGATTTTCTGCTCCTACGGTACCGAAGTTGCAAATTAATTTGTTGGTCTGAACAAACGTTTTGCAATCCTGCAGCAGCGTTGCCGCCGGAGTCGTCGGTGGATGAGACGGCGACGTCGCCCGCGGTAGAAGCGCCGCCGGTCATGCAGGGGCAGAGGCCGGTGGTGGTGCCCAGCTCGGCGGGGAGGGGCGCCACTGCTCCCTTCATTCTGCTGCTTGTGGTTGCGTCCATTTTGGTTCTGATTACGTAGGTTGTACACAGTACACGTGGACTTCTAGGATGCTCATCTCCGAGACAATGGCTGGTTTTCGCCGCAAAGAATGTTATTGTGTTGGTGGCTTCGGGCTCACCGTGTAAGAAAATTTTCCGTGTGGGATCAATATGATGTGACTATGGAACACGGTCTGTAGTGATATCAGGGTGGTTGAACAAAAAGCAACGGCTGGGGAAGTGCCCTTCTAAGCTCGAGCTCAAATGAGCTCCGTATCAACATCTAAATCCAAAAAAATTATTCTTTTTCTAAAAACTTATTGATCACATGAAAATTTTCACATGTGCCAAATTTTCAGGATGGAATCACATTAGTGGAGGTGTCGGCAAAAACATGTCAGTTGTCAGATGTATGAGGTGTGGGCAAAAAAAAAAAACTCCTCCACGAATGTGATTCCACCACAAAACTTTGCACACGTAATTTCTCAATGTTTGTTGCAAATTCAGATTTTTTTTCAAAAAGTTATGATTTTTTTTCAGTTCATCCAAGCTCAGATGGTCTGCGACCCAAATATGCATGAACATGGCACATAAAAAATTTCACCGGATTTTTCTGATAATTTTTCATATTTTTTCATCTAAGTTATGGTTTAACTTTATTAATTTTCCAAATTTAGAATATTTTTTGAAATAAATAAGTCATTTCTGGTTTATACAAAAATCCAGAAAATACTTTTTTTGTTACTCGTAGCGAGGCTAGCCAGTGCCTATGACCGGTGGGGCTCATCAACATGCATGTCAGCATAGTCAAAGCTGACCAATGGGGCCACCGGGTATATACTTTTTTTTCTCGAATACGCACGACTGTGCGTATCATATACTCCCTCCGTTTCCAAATATTTGTCTTTCTAGACATTTCAAATAGACTACAACATACGGATGTATGTAAACATATTTTAGAGTGTAGATTCATTCATTTTGCTTCGTCTGTAGTCACTTGTTGAAATCTCTAAAAAGACAAATATTTTGGAACGGAGGGAGTATTAAAGAAGGAAAGTGTAGAAACCCTCCACATTTGGTGATACAATGTTATGTACAAGTGGCTCGGAGGCCACCCCACCTCTCGAGCACGCTATGCTTGACTACTCGCTATTCTCCCACAATGCAAGGCCAACGAAAAACACCTCGACTTTCCCACGTAGTAGTCCTGCCTGCTTCCAAGCCCGCGCCTCGTTTCCCATGTTCTTGAGCACCGTCTGTGTGGATGGCGCCGCTCCATCAAAAACCACAGCGTTGCGGTGTGTCCACAACTCCCATAGGACCATGATGCAAATTGTCCTGACCAGCTTCCGGTGTTGCCCAACTTCCTCTTGCCTGATGCACCACTCTGGTAGTGACTCCGAAGATATTGGAGTTCGTCCTGGTTGTCCCAAGGCCAGGCATACCTTTTCCCAAACCTGCCTAGCAAAGACGCATCCGATCATGATGTGGGTGATGGTCTCCTCATGCTGGCCGCACAGTGGACACGAGCTTTGGTGGGGGAGTCCCCTTCGAGCAAGACGATCCGAGGTCCAACACCTGTTTTTTATGGTGAGCCAAACGAAGAAGCGACACTGCAGGGTCGCCCTTGACTTCCATGTGAATTCCGCCGTGGGCGCGACCTCAAGTCCAGGAAACTTGGCCGCGTATGCTGAGCGCGCCGAGAACATGCCATCCTTCTCCCACGCCCACTGGATCATGTCTTGTGTATCCGTTTGTAAGGTAACTCCATCTACTCGCTGCCAGATTTCCAGGAATTGGCGTAGCATGTCGGTTGTAAGCTCATGTCCAATGTCAGATGCCCACGACTGGTTTGCAAGTGCCTCTGAGACCGTGCGGGTAGATCTAGTTTGTCCTGATACCTTCATATAGAGCATGGGCGCCAGTTCCTGAATTCGGTAGCCATCGATCCACCTGTCCTCCCAAAACAGTGTCACGCCACCATTTCCCACCTTAGCTGTAGTCGCAGCCTGGAAAAGTGCCTTCGAATCCGCTGGCATTGTGATCTGGAATTCAACCCAAGGTCTTGAATGATCAGTACATTGAAGCCACGACCATCTGGCCAGCATCGCGGTGTTCAACCACTGCAAGTTTGGTATTCCGAGTCCTCCATCCCACCTAGGGCGGCAAACCGAGTCCCATGCCACATCGCAGTTGCCGCCCTGCGCCTCCATCTTTCCACACCACAGGAACCCTCTACATATCTTTGTCAGGGCATATACTAATCCTAACCAAAAATCTAAACTTGGCTTATTAGTAGTGGGGGTCTCACTTGGCATTGACCTAGGGGTTAACTAACTAGGTTAGTTAGTGCTAATTAATAGGCCACCCTATGACCATGATCTGACGCGCCGCACCGCCATCTTTCCTGCAAGCCCAGCTGCGCGTCTAGCCGTCATCGGAAACGGATGGACCGGCAACACCACCATGCTCCGATTCTCATCAAATTGGTAGCACGTGTTATCCATCACGCCTAAGAGCATCTCCAGCCGTTTGCCCCCCTGAGGGGCTAGAAAAAAGTGTCTCCTGGGTGCGAACCGATGATAATTTCGGCATGGGGGCGATCGAGTTCCCAGCCGCCGCCCCCATGTTGCCCCCAGACGCCCTTTTGTAAATATATTTAAAAACATTCTCGGCCAAAATTCGGCAAACACGACATGGATTCAGCGATATTTAGGTGTTCCACAATCTTTTTTTTTCATATCGAAAACATAATTTACTGAAAGGGGAAAAAACTGTTGCTGCCACGCCTACATGCCGAAGAACTTGCTGAAGGTGGTGTAGTCGTCACCGTCGTTGTCGTCCTTCTTCTCCTTTTTCACACCGGGGCCGTCCCTGCTGGACTCCTGCCAGGGGTCGGCATGGCGTACTGGTTTGGCCGGCGGTGGCGCGTCGTCATCGCTGTCCTCGAGGATGATGACGCCTCCCTCATTGCGGCCACGGCGGCGAGCGACGGTCTCCTCTAGGGCACGGTGCTGGCGCTCCATCTCTAGCCGGGCCTAATCCTCCCGCGCCCACTTCATGGCGGCCTCGTCGTCGAGTGTGGCGGCCATGTCATCGTGCTCGCTCTTCACGGGGGCGAGCCCGGGCTCCGTCTTCGGCTTGACGAGGCGAGACGGAGGAGCCGAGGAGGCACGTCTGCCCTCGTTGATGACGAGGGTGGCGTCGCGGGTGCGCCGACGGAACGACATTTCCACGGGCTCGGCCTTGACGCTGATGAGGGCCGACGACCCGGAGGAGTGGGAGGAGGCGCCGCATGTGCGTCGGCCGAGCGGTGTTTCCACGGGCTCGACCTTGACGCTGACAAGCGCCGGTGACTCGGAGGAGTAGGGATGTAAACGGATCGGATCGGATCGGATAATGCCTTTACCATATCCTTTACCATATTTTTTTGTCGGATTCGGAGCGGAGCGGATAATGACCGGATGCGGATTCGAATACGGATTATATCGGACTACGGATTCGGAGCGGAAACGGAACGGACTTGGACCGGAAACGGATAAAATAAATATGTACATCTTTTCCATAATATGTACCATGATCTATGCAAAGAAGAACAATATATAAGTAACCAATCAATTTTTACTGATAAATAAAATTAATAGCTTACACGCTGCAACAAGCAAGACATTAGACATCATAGATTCATAGTGCTGTCTAGTCTATAAAATACTATATTTGAATATTAGCTAAGTTAGCTTGCACAGTACGTGCTCTTAAGTCAATTGGCTACGCTTGTACATATACGATGTGTACAATTGTACGACACGGCTATTAGGGTTGGGGTTATATGAAATTTATATGCGGTGATTTTAGGTAGTTGTCTAATTGGGTATTTGTGCTTGCCGATTGGGTCAAATTTGTCGGATAATCCTATTTCATAACACCGGATAATCCGCAAAAAATATCGGATAATCCACATCCGTCGGATATTATCAATACCATATCCGCTACCACATTCGTCGGATATCCAGTTGACTGACATCCGTATCCGCATCCATATCCGTCGGATTTGTGAAAGTGCATACCATATCCTTAAAAACGGATGCGGATGCGGATTCGGAACGGAAATTATCCGTACCATTTACATCCCTACGGAGGAGTGGGAGGT
>LR738713.1:755488362-755512647 GCA_902687465.1 Secale cereale | reverse complement strand
GGGGGGGGGATACTCGAGCGACGGATCGTTGTCGCCCTCGAGTTGCTCGAGTACGATGTGCAGCGTGCGGCCGGGGGTGCCCCACCACTGGCGGCGGCCATCGCTGTTGTTGCGCCCCCTCACCACTGACGCGTTGTTGGTGGAGGGGAGCCGCTCCTCCTGTCGGCGTTGGAAGTACGCCGCCCAGTGCGCGTGGTCGTCGGCGGCATACTCCGGGAGGTCCCGCTACTCCTTCGTCAGAGACGCCCGAACACGCTCGATCTTGGCGTGGAAGTAGGCGGGATGGACGACGTCGGGCTGCGGGGGGACTGGGACGCCCCAGGCGCTGAGCCTCCACCGTCCCGGCACGCGCATGTCGGGCGGCGCCGGGTAGTTCACCTCCTGGAGGAGGTTGGCTTCCCACGCGTGCAGGTGGCGGCGGCCGAAACCTTTGGCCGCCGCTCCATCACCGGGAAACCGCTCTCCCATCGGCGGGGCGTGCACGCGGTGGCTATACGGGAAGAGAGGGGAAGAGAGAGCGTCAGCGGCGAGAGAGAAGGGTTGTGGGGCGAGTGCATTCAATGGCCTAGTTTTCCAATTAAGCGCCGCCCACAGCCATTTTGCATGCAGCATAACTTGGAGCTCAGTAGCATTTGGCAGCGGAGAAGCAAATCGTGGCAGCACGCGCGGACGAGGTCGCTATAGCTGCCATGTATGCCGACCACTAGATCTTGGAGGAGGACCACATCGTCGAGGCCACCGTCGACACTGCTCGGGACATGACTGGGCCATTTTTTCATCGCCGGCTCTAAAAAATGGCCTGGGAAGGGCCTGTTGGGGGCGCGGCTGGAGATGATCTAAGAGCAACTCCCCAAGAGAGTCGCTATGTGGTATAAAAAATATGGATATGGAGGTTGTGCAGCCAAAACGCAAACTCGGATTCATCAAAAGGCAGCATCCACATTTTTCTTGTGCAGCCAAAACGCAAACTCAGATTCCTCAAAAGGCAGCACCCACATTTTTCTTATATGTATGTCTTTGTCATTGACTACAATGGTTCTTATCGAATAATACTCCCTCCGTTCGGAATTACTTGTCTCGAAAATGGATGTATATAGAACTAAAATACGTCTACATACATCCATTTGCGCGATAAGTAATTCCGAACGGAGGGAGTAAAATATTAGAACATGCCCTCTTTCGTCCCATAATATAATATCGTTTGGCAAACTAAAACAACTTGCAAAAGGATCCTATATTATGGAACGAAGGAATTATTTGATTCAATCTGATTTATTTCTAAAAAGTTGGGTGAAAACTTAATCGCGATATGACTTGCATTGATGAAACATCTAATACACCATAAAACATGTTGACATTGATGAAACATTAGCGGGAGTGTGACTTACATTGATAAAACATCTAAAACACATCGACATCTGACCATTGTTAGATGAATATCCCGGGATAATCGTGGCCTTTGGCGAGGGCAGTCCAGTGTGTCTGCCGCTGGTAAGGCTTGGCCACCGCTATCTGAGCAAAATTGGACCCATATTATCAATGGCGGATGCGATAAACACATTGTCGCTAGTATGTGGTGTATAATTAGCCGGCCTCGTCTCACGCCCGTCCGCCCCCGCTACTGGTAAGTTTGGCCCACAACTAAGCTGAGACCAGTCATAACAATGGCAAGTAGGCCGAGTCATCCATCATTGGTATCCGACCAGATTACGATTGTGCATGTTTGCCACTGATATGCCTCCATCTATAAGCAGTTTCCTAGTAGTGCATTTTTTTTGACATAGTTCAATGACTTCTCGGCTTCAGCTTCAAAGTGCTGGCTTTGATGATGCAGAGTATCGTGACACCGAGCATGGTTCATGGCGCATCATGTATGTGTGAGGAGAAAGATGTCGTTGGCTTCTCTAAGGACCCAATTGTAATTTCTATTTTCTTTTTTCAAGTTGCCTTATGAGGATTGGGATTCTTTAAATACGGTTCAGGTGGAGTATGAGAATGCCACTGGAATCAGTATGATGAAGTCAGTAGTGACATAAGCAAGCATACAAGTCAATCTTTTTGTATATCCCCATGTGCTCTTGATCGGAACCAAGGGGGGAGGGACTAAAATAAAGATTTGCATAGGTAAATGCAACACATATGATCTTGCATAGATAACTTTGCATGTTGGGCATGTGAACCCTTTATATAGGATTTTGTTTTGGACGGAATTCTGAACTGATCGATGGAAACCAAGATAGTTAAGACTATTTTTGTGCCCGAAAAAATAAAGTTAAGACTATATTTGTACACATTTTCGTTACAAATCTTTATTTGGTTTATGGTTTCAAGCGTGGTAAAAATGTGGAAAGGCCCAAAATCTACAAACTGCGGTACTTTTTATGAGCAAGTATTTCATCCAAAAGCTTCCTAACATGTGTCATTTGCCGGCCTTCACAGAAGAGGTGTTTACGTCGGCAGATATGCTGATGAACTACAATTCCGATCGATGACGATCTCTGAAGAAAATGACAGTGAGCACTTTTTAAGCCACAATGACAGTGAACATTGTTGTATATGCTTTGCGGTCTAAAATGAATTATCGTGATGGATGTTTTTTTCCACATCAGTTATGTTTGCTTGGGGAACATTGCCAGGACAGAGAGTAGATTTTTCTTTCGATGAGTCAAACAGACAGTGACTAATTGATTTGTAAAAAATAAAAATAAATCATTATGATACATTTGAACCATTCAGATTGAGTGGATTTGTCAACGTTGTGGCATATTCTAGCAAGATCCATCAAAAGACATTATGATACATCTGCTTTGACTAAATGAAAGCATCTGTGGCAGTCCTTCGGAATCATAGCGGGCTGCTGCTGCTAACGAAAAACTTGATACTTGTTTTGATTCATTTACAGCCGAGGCAATAGCAGTCCGATTTGGTATGAACCTTGCGCGCACCATGGGTTGTAACAAAGTTGAAATATGTTCAGATAATGTGGTCATCATTAAAGCTCTGAAAGAGGGTAGTTCTACCTCTGTTGCTAGTGCAATCTTTGATGATTGCTAGTGCAATCTTTGATGATTGCCAGTACTTTATTTCCTTAGATTTTACCCATGTAATCTATAACCACTGTTTTAGAGAAAGTAATCAAGTGACTCATGAATTAGCTAGGTTAGCTAAGTTTTCTCGCCCTGAATTATGGGTGGATTCAGCCCCTACTGCGATCATCCCAATGCTTGTATATGATGCTATGATCCTGACACATGAATAAAAGGGGGAGTTTATTGTCAAAATTAAAAATAAAAAACATCTGGGGGCTTCCAGCCCCTTCCTTGCGTTCCAAAAATTTCTTTTTACCGCTCAGGTGGTTGGAATATACATGCGAATGTCATTAGAATCAATATGATGAAGTTCCCTAAAAAAGAATCAATATGATGAAGTCACTAGTGATGTAAGCAAGCAGGCAAGTCAATTTGTGTATCCTCCATGTGTTCTCCATCGGAACCAAGGGACGAAGGAACTAAAATAAAGATTTGCACAGATAATTGCAACACAACATCTATGGTCTTGGCATGCGGACCCTGCATATAGGATTTTGTTTTTGATGGAATTCCGGATGGACCGATGGAAAATCAAGATAGTTAGGACTATTTTTGCACACATTTACGTTACAAATATTTATTTTGTTTATCGTTTCAAGGGTACCAAAAGTACGGAAATTCCCGTAATCTACAAACTGCAGTGCTGTCTATGAACAGGTATTTCATAAGCTCCCTAACATGTGTCGCTTTCTAGCCCCACAAAAACAGGTGCTTACGTTTGTAGACACGCTGGTGGTTTGTCTACATGTATTGTCCAAAGCTTACTGAATGATGCATATAATGAACTACAATTCCATTCGACGACGATCTCTGAAGAAAATGACAGCGAGCACTTTTTAAGCCACAATTAGTGTGAACATTGCTGTATATGCTTTGCGGTCTAAAAATGAATTATGGCGATGGATGTTTTTTCCACATCAGTTATGTTTGCTTGGGGAACGTTGCCACGACAGAGAGTAGATTTTTCTTTTGATGAGTCAAACAGACAGTGACTAATTGATTTGCAAAAACAAAAATCATTATGATACATCCGAATCATTCAGATTGAGTGGATTTAGCATCTGTCAACGTTGTAGTAGTAGTATATTCTAAGAGCATCCAACAGGCGCGCAAAAAGGCGCGCGCGCGCGCTAAACTGGTGATTTCGCGCGCGCGGGGCAGAATTCCGCGCTCCAGCGGCGGCGGGAAAAACGCGCGCGCGCGGAACGGCGGCCTCTCGCGCGCCTTTTTTGCGGCGGCTCCTCCCGCGCGCCTATAAAACGCCGCGCGCGCCCCGTCCTCGCTCCACCGCGCTCTCTCTCCCTCTCTCTTGCGCCCGCCGCCTCCAAGCGCCGCCGCCGCACCGGAGCACCATCGCCGCCCCCGACGCGCCACCATGCCGCCGGGCCGCCGTTCTTCGTCGGGCTACCGCGGCGTCCGCGAGCGCCCGAACGGCGGCGGCTTCTACGCCGAGATACGCTCCGGCGATCTCCGGCTTCCCCTCGGCACCTACGAGACGGCGCCTAGGTAGGCCGCGCCGTCAGATGAATTTCGACGACGCCCGCACGCTCGAGCAGGCGTTGGAGCTCGCCCCGCCGCCTCGTCTACACACCGCACGAGACCGTGCGGAGCACACGGCGTCGCAGAACCGCCTCCTCGTCGCCCAGGAGGACGAGCGGCGCATGGCGGAGTGGCGCCGGCTCCACCCGGAGGACGTCGCCGCCGAGCATCAGTACTGGGAACGTCGCCGCGAGGACATGCGTCGTCGGAGGGAATTGGCGTGTCAGCAGTGCGCCATCCGCGATGCTGGCGGGAGAACGATCTTCACCGCAGAAGATGACCGTTGGTTCGACATCTGGTTGTCAACCTCCTCCGACAGCAACAACGAAGCCGATGATGATGGAGATGACTGGAGCGATTAGTTTTTTTTTATGTTTTCGAACTATCTATCTATCTATCTATGTTTTAGAACTATCTATCTATGTTTTCGAACTACCTATCTAGTTGCAATATTTTTTTTTGAACCGGGCCTCAACCCCTTTCCATTACTCGCATAACGGAAATACAAATAGTTCAGACTTACATAAAGTTTCCAACAGACCACCAAACCATAAGGAGACTAAAAGGGGGAAAGGCGAGTTCAAAGCATCACTGGGAAACCCACCATGGACACTCGTCATCGAGCAGCCCACCGCAGGGCGAAAACCCAGTGACACCCAAAAGATCCCGCAACCGATCAGAGTTTTAACAGCCACAAGGCACGCAACAGAAACTAGGAACATAACAGACAGTGCACCCTCCGCCAGGCTCACAGGCGAGCAAAGAAGTACTCGCACAGGAGTAGAGATCATCGCTGGAAGTAGGTCACTCCATCGCAGAGTTGATTGGAGCTGCACAGATCCTCATCAGCATCGAAGTAGTAGTCTTGAGCATTTTTGCTCCGCGTTCCATGGCACCCCGATCATCTCCAGCCATCAATCCTGCCCAGTATGTTAGCAGACCACAAACATCATAAACAATGTTAAAGGGGGTTTTGAGAGATTTTTGTTCAAAAGTAACTTGATTGCGGCAGTTCCAGATTGCCCAGCTCACAGCTGCCAATCCAAAGGTATAGAACAGAACACCATCAGGAAGAAAGGCATAACACCAAGAATAGTACTGCCAAATGTTATTTGGACATAGAGATGTGCCCAACACACATCCAATGGTCCTCCAAACAACTCTGGCCACAGGGCAAGTGAAGAATAGGTGTTGAGCCGTCTCGATATCCCTGCAAAACGAACAGCTAGGGTTGCCGGCCCAATTGCGTCTCTTCATTACCTCTCTAGTTAAGACAGAGTTTTGGAAAAGTTGCCACAGGAAAATTTGGATTTTAAGGGGAATTTTTGCTTTCCAAATCCACCTATAATCACAGCCCGCCAGATGTCTCTCCAGGTAGGTATAAATAGATTTGGTTGAGAACTTCTTTTTCTTACCCAGATTCCAGCAAATCTGGTCAGATTCAGCGGAAAGATTCCAGGAGTTCACCGTCTCCAACATAACATTCCACTGGTAAATCAGAGGAGGATGGAGGTTCCTCCTAAAAAGATCATTGCCCTCAAATTTCTTGAAGTCACTTACAGTGATCTCCTGATAGTTGCAAATACCAAATAATTCAGGAAAGTGGTCCTTCAAAGGAGTATTATCTCTAACCGGATCCTTCCAAATCCTAACCAGGTTTCCAGAGTTCATGATAACTTTCCTTCCAGCTAAATATACATCTTTCACTTTCATAATAGCTTTCCATATAGGCGAGTCTCCAAATTTACCTTTAATCGAGGCAACAGTATCATTTTTGAAGTATTTGGCTCGAACAACATCTTGCCATAAGCCTTGTTGCGTTTCCAGCTTCCACCACCATTTGGTGAGGAGGCTGATATTCTGTCTATGTAGATCTTTAACCCCCAAGCCTCCTTTGTTTTTAGATCTACAAATTCTGGGCCATTTAACCAAGTGATAACGTCGACGACCATCCGTCTCTTGCCAGAAGAACTTTTTTCTATGTTTGTCTAGTTTATCAATGATTTTTTTAGGAATCAGGAACATAGACATATAATAAAAGATGATACTGGTCAGAGAGGAATTGAGAAGGGTCAACCTTCCTCCAGAGGAGGCCGCATTACCAATCCAAGATTCACAACATTTCAATAATTTATCATCAACAAAGGTCCAGTCTAAAGCTCGAAGAGTAGAATAGCTCACAGGAACCCCCAAGTATTTCATAGGAAAATGACCAATCTGGCAGTTGAATAACTCAGAATAGAAGGAAATAATGTCATCATCCCCTCCCACACATAGAATTTCACTCTTAAGGAAATTAATTTTAAGTCCAGACATAAGTTCAAAAATGTAAAGCAAAAGTTTGAGGTTAATTGCAGCTTCGTTGTTATGTTCAAGGCAGATCACAGTATCATCAGCATACTGAAGAATCGCCACACCACCCTCAATTAAGTCTGGTGCCAGCCCTGTCAATAAACCTGCCTTTTGAGCATTGCAAATCATTTTAGACAAAGCTTCAACAGCCATATTAAACAGGAAAGGGGAGTGTGGATCTCCTTGCCGCACTCCTTTGCAGCTTTGGAAGTAAGGTCCCATCTTGTTGTTGAGTTTGATACTAACAGTTCCATTCTCAAGGATTTTCTGAATCCAACCACACCAAACCGGGCCAAAACCCCTACTTTTGTGACAATCAAGGAGGAAATTCCAATTGATTTTGTCATATGCTTTCTCAAAGTCTAATTTCAGAACTACACCAACTTTTTTCTTACGATGTGTATGATGAAGAATTTCATGCAAAGTTAAAATGCCATCCATGATATTACGGTGCTTAATGAAGGCATTTTGATTTTTGCTGATGAGTTTATCAGCAAAAACAGAGACCCTATTGTCCAGCACTTTTGTGATAAGTTTATAAGGGCAACGAAGAAGGCAAATGGGCCTATATTGTTGTATTTTTTTAGCTCCATTTACCTTAGGTATGAGAGTAATTACTCCATAGTTCAAGCGAGCAACATCCAGGGTGTTGCTATGAAAGGCCTCGAAAAGATGCAAAATATCTTTTTTGACAAATTCCCAACAACATTTGTAAAATTCAGCTGGAATATTGTCAGGGCCCGGGGCTCGATTACTATCCATACCAAACAGCGCTTTCCTCACTTCTTCTTCCGTAAATTTTCCAGTGAGCAGCGTATTATCATCATCATTCAGTTTCTCCCCATCATCCCACATATTAGGAGACAAATGAAACAAATTTCCTCGGGCAGGGCCAAATAAGTCTTTATAATAAGTTGTAGCATGTGCTAAAAGGTTATCAGTTCCCTCAATCACCACATCCCCGTCTGTGAGAGATTGAATAGTATTTTTCCGTTTCTTGCCATTGGCTACCCTATGATAGAAGGCCGTGTTGAGGTCCCCTTTCAACAACCATCGTTCATTCGATTGCTGAAGCCAATGTAGCTCTTCATTGGCCAGGATATCATAAAACTCCACTTGCAATGAGGTTTTCCTCTCATATATATCTGGACCAAGAGGCCCTTTTTCTTCCATCTGTTCAATGTTTTCCAGCTCGATTTTAATCTCTTTCTTTCTTTTTCTAGCATGACCAAAGGCGTTGGAACCCCATCCTTTGAAGTACTTTTTTATTCTTTTCAGCTTGATATTGAGAACATCGATAGGATCATCCGCCCTAACAGGTTGCTTCCAGATTTTTTCGGCAAGAACATAAAACTTATCATCCTTCAACCAGCTAAGCTCGAATCTGAATTCATGATTGCTAGGGCTCTTTAACTTCTTCTCCCCCGAGGATAGAAGTAGTGGATTATGGTCAGAAACATCTCTAACCAGCTTTCGGACCGTAACTAAAGGAAACAAGTCCTCCCATTCGAAATTCATCAAGACCCTATCCAACTTTTCCAAGGTAGGATGTTTATGATTATTAGTCCATGTATATTTCCCTCCCCCCATGTAGATTTCCCGGAGGCCAAGCGAGTTAATAATGCTATTGAACTTATCTACATAAGGGGATCGGCTCATGACTTTGTTCTTATCACCATTATCTCTGAGGATATTAAAATCTCCTCCCACCACATAGGGAGTGTGAGTATGATTACACATCAAGGCTAGTTCAGTAAGGAAATCGTCTTTGCAGTCATCATGTGCAGCACCATACACAGTGATGAGAGCCCAAATCTTTTTATTGGAAATATCATAAAGGTTGGCTTGTAAACAAAATTTCCCATGTACCCAGGATACAACTTCCAGGTTTTCCTTCTTAACACCACAAAGGATGCCCCCTGCTTTACCATTTGAGGGAACCCAATTCCACTCAAATCTACTCGCAGGATCAATTTTTCTAAGATTTTTTGTAGGGAAATTTTTCTTCATAGTCTCTTGTAGGCAGATAAAATCCAGGGAATGATCTTTGATTAGATCGGAGAAACAGGTACTCATTCCTCTTTTTCCTGCTCCTCTACAATTCCAAAAGATGCCATTCATTTGATGACGGAGGGATTTTTTCTCTGTTTGGTATTCCTACTAGGATGCACAGTAGGGTTACCATCTTTTTCTTCAGGATTTTTCTTATGCCGTTGACTTCTGGTAACAGGTCTAGATATAATGGTGTTAGTTTTTTTTTTCTTTTTTCTCTTTTTTCTTTCTAGACCGCACCAATGTAAATTTTTCCTCGTCAAACTCCTTTTCCTCACACCATCTCATGTCTAAAGGGGTCTGATCCCCTTTACCATTGGTGATAAGCAGGATATTGTTTCTATCATCTATGTCCCCTCCCTTTTCTTCCAGGGATTCCCTATTTCTAATTCTCTCCAATTCTCTAAGGATGTCAACATTACTGAAATCAGAATCAGGTATATCAATCCCCATCTTAATAG
The DNA here is from genome assembly GCA_902687465.1 of Secale cereale. Classification (NCBI taxonomy): domain Eukaryota; kingdom Viridiplantae; phylum Streptophyta; class Magnoliopsida; order Poales; family Poaceae; genus Secale; species Secale cereale. The sequence continues at coordinate 755,503,154 of LR738713.1, read as the reverse complement.
CTCTAAGAATAAGAACAGGATCAGATAAAGTGTCAAAGGAATTAGGGTTTATGATAGTACCTTCCATATTTCTCTTTTTTACCGCCGCAGCAGCCCTGTCATCCATCCTCTCCAGTTTATTCTGCACATTTCTCAAACTGAAGCGCAGATTCTCCTCAGTGACAAGAGGGGGAGTTGGTAGCATCTCAGTAGATTCCGGGGATTCCACCATATACTCATTGACTACTTTCATACCGGCATCCTGTTGCCCCAACACTTCCACAACCTGGGGATTAGATTTAACCATATCAGAATAGGTTATTTTTTCTTTACAGCTAGAGTTTTTGAAATACAATCCTCTTTCACAGGGTGTGCTTACTTGTTTCTCCACCTCCTCCACATATTCCTGATCGCATCTCATGGTATCCAGTAACAGAGTAGTATGGAGAGAGTCATCTGATTCCACACTCTCCTGTGACTCCCGAATAGGATCAGGAACTTTTCCCTGGGGAATGGAGGGAGATTTCCCCCCAAGCCCAGTTGAAGAAGTGCCTATCTGAGCTCCAGGAGTCACAATATTTGTAAGATTCTCAGCATCCCCACCACCAGAATTAGGAGACACTTTCACAACATTTTTCTCACGATCTGGATCCCTAACAAGGATCTGCTCCACCTCATAGAAAAAATCATAGAAGTGATCTCCCAGAACTGCCTCAGCAGATCCAGGTATGGCATCAACATTTCTGCAACCCAGTTTAACACGGGCAGAAGCAGGTCTGTGCAAGGTTGCAGCATCGATCTCAAGGGGAACACCAACCAGAGAAGCCACGAAGGCAAGGTTCCTCTCATTTCTTTTGTCCAATGGAACATTGCTAACTTTTACCCATGCTACTTCCATAGCCCCTTTTGACCCAACAGCAGAAGACCATTGGGTAGCATGTATAACAGCTCCGCTTTTCTTTAGCTTAACCGTCCCCACATAGCAAATTTGAGCCACAGCTCGAGGATTGGGAAAACGAACAACAAAGACTCCAGGGCCTATAGCGTGAGCAGAGCAACGCCACCCAGTAGCAAGATAATCAGATAGATCTAACTCCATTTGCCTAGTTGAAGTTTCCCCCTCAATGATAGTAACTACGATGTTATGAGATCTCTCTTTCACTTGATTAGCAGTGCAGGAATCATGGATGTAAAAGAACCCCTGCCCCCTAGCTTGGAACGCACACATGGGAGCAATACATTCCCATGGTAGGAAAGCCGTACACACTGATATGAGATGCCCAAGGTTGTTGCAACGTTCACAGAACGCCTGGGGACATCTAGCAGGAGGATGCTCATGTGATTTACAGATCGGACATGAACTAGGGTTTTTGGAAGGGGGCACCTGAGAGATGGCCTGCTTGCCATGCGGGCGACGGATTGGGGATGAGGTATGACCACTTCCAGCGTCCTCCAGGTGCTTCTTCTCCACCCAGACCCCCCCATCCTGGGAGGTATGGTGCTTCGCGGCCGCCGCAGCATCCCAGCGAGAGGAGTCACCCGAGGCAGTTGCAGGGTTGGACGAGGCGGAGGCGGTGCGGTCGCCATCATCGTCGTTTCTCTTCCAGGAGAACCTGTTTCCTCCCCGGCCGTTTCCACGACTGGCGATCCTCCCCGCACCGCGCCCCGCGCCGCGCCCCCCACGGCCCAGATCCGCGCCCTGATGTCGATTGCCATGGAATCCCCGCCCTGCATCCGCCGCCATGGATGAGGCAGCGACCTCCGCGAAGGATCGAAGGTCACCGCCCGCCTTGCCTCTCCACCACCCCCAATCTGTAGTGGAACTCGATCTAGGGTTTTTCGGCGCCGTCCAGAAGTGGGCGAGGGATGCGTCTAGGTCAAGCACAGGTTTGGGGCGTGGCTTTATATCCCCAATATGTAAAATAACTTTGTATCCTTTTATTTTAATGCAATTTTTAGTATGAAAAAATAGTGTGCGCGCGCTGTATTTTTGGGCACCGCTGGAGCAGCACGCGCGCGCTGCATTATAGCGCTGCTGCTGGAGCCAGCACTGCGCGGCGCGGCAAAGCAGACCTTGCGCGCGCGGCATATGGTTTTTTTGGGCACGGCGCTAAGCGCGGCTGTTGGAGATGCTCTAACAAGATCCATCAAACAAGTGATGCAAACCTCTGTTCAAACCTTGCATGCCAAGGTACCAAATTCTTGAACGTCACTCCAAAAGCTTCTCTTCTAGAAGACGGAGATCACCAAGCCGGAAGCCACTTCTCCTGTTCACCTTCCTCGGTGCTTCGATCAGACAACGAGATCCCAATCATTTATGACCTTATAAATAGCCCTCTGCGCGGCTCTTCTTAATCGCACCGAAGCTTGCGTCTCCTCCTCCACGCCGGCCGTAGTACTTTCTGCCGGTCACACTCAGAGGACGCGGTTAGCTAAGCCGGCCATGGCCGTCCACGACGAGCCGCTGCACATCCTCTTCTTCCCGTTCCTGGCCTCCGGCCACCTCATCCCCATCGCCGACATGGCCGCGCTCTTCGCGGGCCGCGGCGTCCGGTGCACCATCCTCACCACGCCCGTCAACGCCGCCATCATCCGCTCCGCCGTCGGCCGCGCCAACGACGCCTTCGCCGGCGCCGGCTGCCCGGCCATCGACATCGCCGTCGTGCCCTTCCCCGACGTTGGCCTCCCGCCGGGCGTGGAGAACGGCACGGCGCTCACGTCCCAGGACGACCGCGACAAATTCTTCCGCGCGGCCCAGCTGCTCCGGGAGCCCTTCGACCGGTTCCTGGCCGACCACCGCACCGACGCCGTCGTGTCCGACAGCTTCTTCCACTGGTCCGTCGACGCGGCGGCGGAGCGCGGCGTCCCGCGCATCGCGTTCCTCGGCAGCAGCATGTTCGCGCGCTCCTGCAGCGACAGCATGCTGCGTCACAACCCGCTGGCGAACGCCCCCGACGACCCCGACGCCCTCGTTTTGCTGCCGGGGCTGCCGCACCGCGTCGAGCTGAGGCGGAGCCAGATGATGGACCCGGCGAAGATGACGTGGCAGTGGGAGTTCTTCAAGGGCGTGAACGCCGCCGACCAGAGGAGCTTCGGCGAGGTGTTCAACAGCTTCCACGAGCTGGAGCCGGACTACGTCGAGCACTTCCACAAGACGCTCGCCCGGCGCGTGTGGCTCGTCGGGCCGGTGGCGCTCGCCAGCAAGGACATGGCTGTGAGAGGCACCGACGCGCCCTCGCCGGACGCGGACAGCTGCATCCGGTGGCTGAACGCTAAGCCGGCCGGCTCGGTGGTGTACGTCTCCTTCGGCACGCTGACCAAGTTCGCACCGGCGGAGCTGCACCAGCTCGCCCGCGCCCTCGACCTCTCAGGCGTGAACTTCGTGTGGGTGATCGGCGCCGCCGCAGGCCAAGACTCTGCGGAGTGGATGCCCGAAGGCTTCGCCGACCTGATCGCGTGCGGCGGCCGTGGCTTCTTGATCCGAGGCTGGGCGCCGCAGATGCTGATCCTGAGCCACCCCGCCCTCGGCGGCTTCGTGACGCACTGCGGCTGGAACTCGGTGCTGGAGGCCGTGAGCGCCGGCGTGCCGATGGTGACGTGGCCACGGTACGCGGACCAGTTCAACAACGAGAAGCTCGTGGTGGAGCTGCTCAAGGTGGGCGTCAGCATCGGCGCCAAGGACTACGCGTCGGGCGTCGAGGCCCACGAGGTGATCGCCGGCGAAGTGATCGCCGAGTCAATCAGGAAGTTGATGGAGGCCGACGCTGTGCAGAAGAAGGCCAAGGACCTCGGCGTGAAGGCAAGGCGTGCGGTGGAGAAGGGCGGGTCTTCGTACGATGACGTTGGCCGGCTGATGGACGAGCTGACGGCCCGCCGGAGCTCCGTCAAGGTTGGAGAAGACGTCCAGGCCAGCTGATGGGCGTTGGTAAGACGATGTGGCTGATTAATGGCCGCTAGATCCGCTGGCGATCTTTGCTACGACAGCCATGACGCCATGGAATCTTGTTGTACGTTGCTATTCTATGAGAAAAGTAAAAAATGAGTAATATTTTTTTTCCGCACTCATCGGTGGATGCCCAAACGGGGAACTTTTACAAGAATTAACGGACAATACCTTCTCCCCTCACTAATCTCTTTCCCTCCTAATTTGTTGGTCCGTGGTTATATATAGGCAAAATTCCATGTTTTTATCCTTTTCTGAAACCCATTCAAGATCTGACCTTAGTTTTTTTTTTTTTGAAATGTGACCCTTTTGCTATCGTCAAAGTCCATGACGGTAGGGTGTAATATCCTACCGTCAGGGACCTTGGCGGTGGGAAATATCCCTACCGCCAAACAAGCTGACGGTAGGCTGTACAACCCTACCGCCAAGGTGCTCGGCGGTAGGCACGAGCACCTATTGTGTTCAATACTTAGAAGAAATTTGCGGTACGGTTTGCAACCCTACCGTCAGGGACCTTGACGATAGGTTGTTATACCCTATCGTCATGGACCCTGGCGGTAGGAAAATGATCAAATCCCGAATTTTTCCAGACTAGGGTCAGATCTCGAATAGGTTTCAGAAAATGATCAAAACACGAAATTTTGCCACATATATAATGTTGTACGTACCCATCTCGCCGGCCTGCCGCCATTGCTGATTTGTTGCATCCAGTTTGTGTTGTCTCAGGGACACGTGACAGTGAAGCTCTTTGTTTTTCTTCTTCTTCTCTGAAAGTAGTGAGACGCTATACTTTTGGTTTTCTAAAATCTGAGAAAATTGTACTTTTGATCATGCCAATCATAGCCTAGCTTATTTGCCACGGTCATGCTATACTAGTAACCACACTATACACATAGATTACACCCAAAAGATTACTGAATACATAAAAGAGAGGCTCAATTTGTATGAGGGCAAATTCACAATACATCCTAATGAATAGTGTATACCACATGAGGACAAACCAATCCTGTCAGGGATATTATTACTGGGTATAAACCGCCCAGGAGGGGCCGATTTATGCCTATCAAGATTACTTCTACTGAAGCCCAGCAGAGCATGGAACATGATGCTTTATTCCAGAAGACTTGAAGCCCAAGAGGTGTTAAGACCCATAATTTGTAAACCGTCATACGGCGTGTAACTTGTGCTGTAAGATAGGAAAGATAGAGACCGAGCCGCACACGTTTATGAGCCGGCCTCCGGACTCTGTAAACCGGACCGGGCGTCACCTCGTGTATATAAAGGGACGACTCGACGACGGTTCAAGGAGAGAGAACGACAACTCGAGACACAGGCAAAGCGTATTCGCTCCCTGGTCATCGAAACCCTAGCAATACCACACCAAACTAGACGTAGGCTTTTACCTTCATCGAAGGGGCCAAACTAGTATAAATCTTCCCGTCCTTGTCCGCTTTAACCCCTTTAAGCTAACCCGTAGCGATGGCCTCACGACTAAGTCCTTTTGCTAGTACATCTGCCGTGACAAAACCACGACAGTTGGCGCCCACCGTGGGGCTATCGCGCGATGGTTTCGAGTTCTTGAAGGGCAGCTTTGAAGGACTCAAGGGCTATGCAGTGGGCCGGATGACTAAGAGTCGTCGCGGCAAGATCTACATCGACGATGCAGGCTGGGGCCCCGAGGCCGATTCAATCGAATACGGGTACCGGGTCCCCTTTGGCGGCATCCACGTCTTCATCGACAAGATCGACGAACCGGGCCCTGAGCCGAACATCTTCCCCAACATCGTCGAGTCGGCTCAGCGTGCGAGACCAGCCCAGTTTCGGCCCGCCGTGAAGCACGTTTTCGTCGGAGTGGTTCATGGAGCGCAAGCTGAGGACAGATCAGACTCCGGTGGCGAGACCGTTGTTTATTCCGGCGATGAGTCATCCACTGGAGAAACATAATCTTTATACTTGCTACAGGATGGCCGGTCTAGGGGCTGTTCCGACGGTGACAGTATTCCGGACCCCCTGGAGCCACCAAACCGGGTCGCAGTCTTCATGGCCGGATCACAACATGTGCAACAGTCTTCGACTGCGGCGGTGTTAACGTCAGACCTGGCGACAGCAGCGGCTAGGGATGGAGGCCCGGTTCAGTTACCGGTTCAGGTATTGACCGCCTTAGTCGACACTTTGACAACACTATTAACTGCAGAGGTCGGCCAGGCCGAGAAGGAACAGCATGATGCAGAAGTTGCTCAGGTGAGGAGCGAGATAGATCAAGCAAAATTGGACCTAGCTGCTGAGAACACCAGGATGGTTGCGAGGCAGGCCGAGCTGGATGCTCAGGCTTACCGGCTCATGTTGGATCAGACTGCTTCGCGCGACGTAATGAGGAGAAGGCAACAATCCCGCCTGCCGCCGGTTTACGAGGCGAGGAACCTTTTCAGTACGCCAGAAGCAGGAACCAGTAACCAGCCGGGGGTAAAACCGGGGAGGAGCGCCTGGCACAGGAGCATCAGTCCAGCCACAGGCCGCGGAGCCAACCCGCCAGGTCGCTCCGTCGCAGCATGTACCTACCCCTCCTGGTCATTACTCCAACCCATTGGATAACATAGTTGCCGCCGCTTCACGACTGGTCGCTCTTCCCATTGAAGGAGAATCCCCTATAGCAGTGGAGGCACGGCGAGCCAGAGAGTTTCTGGAGACGGCTTTGACTCAGCAACAAGCTTATTCTCACAACCGCGAGAGAATTCACTCCACCCCTCGCCCAAGCCGGAGTTATAGGAGGCACCTGGAGGAACCAGCCGTGTCAAGTAGCGCGCGAAATCGTAATCCACCGCGGAGGGATAAACCGGCGGGAGGAGGTGCAAACGCTCAAGACGTGGTGGATCAGGGCAGACAACGCTGGGAGGCCGAGTTAACAGCACAGTACGAAGCCCGTCAGCCGACGCCGGTTCGTCAATCTACTACAGTTTAACCGGGGTTTACATCCAGTTCCTTAGGAGTGCCCTGTCTCACCCCCGCTTTACGCAACGTACGACTGCCCAAGGATTTCAAAGGACCGCGCAAGGTGCCCAATTATACTTCAGACTTATCGCCTGAGACGTGGGTCGAAAGCTACGAGATGGCAATGGAGATGCTGGACGTAGACGATGCGATATGCGCTAAATATTTCACCATGATGCTGGAGGGCACAACTCGTACTTGGCTAAAAAGCTTACCGCCCAACTCCATTGGATCATGGGCCGAGTTACGCCGCCGATTTATCAATAACTTCAAAGACACATGCAAGCAGCCGATGTCTATCGTCGATTTAGCTGCCTGTGTTCAAGGAGAGCACGAATCAATGAGGCATTGGGTGCGCCGAGTATCAGAGATCCTACATTCTTCCAACCGCATCAACCCGGACACAACAGTTATAACCTTGGAAGGCAATTGCCGGTTTGAGCCTCTGAAGCTAAAGTTGGGACGGATCAAACGTAATTGTGATGACATGGGAACGCTCATGGGCGCTTTAGTGAAGTATGCAGACTCAGATAGTGCAAAGTATCCAGAGTCTGATGACGAGAAGTCAGGGAAAGCAAAGAAGAATGATAAGGCGTTGCAGCCCAGCCCGGTGAATCAAGGACATAAAGGTAAGCGTAAAGCGGATAGTAATTCAGATTTTGTGGCTAACACTAATGCCCAGGAGGATGGCCAGCGCCGCAAGGGCAGACCACCCCCGCGGGGTGGGAGACCGAATATTAATCTAGAACGCCAGATGAATATATGATGTAGGGTGGAACCCTAGATGGCCGATCTTTCACGAAATGGAGGGATCCCGCGAGGAACACGATGAACACGGGGACGAACAAGGAGAAATCACAAGGGAAAACACTCAAGAACAAGTCCAATCACACATCCACTAGACAATCTAACACACAATATCACAAGGTACATGAACAACAAAGGAAAAGATACAAGGTAGAGTTCCTCTCCAAGAGGAGGTCTTGAATCCGTGAAGGATCTTCCCGTTTAGCGGTCTTGAATCCAATGTGGATCTTCTCCGTAGAGAGGGGCCGCGGTCTCTCTCGTGGAGTAGATCCGTAATGGATGAGCAAAGCTCTATCTCACATCTGAGCTAAATCATTGCTGCCCTAAAAGATGGAAGGGAAGGAGTACTTATAGTCTAGGGGTAAGTTGGGGGGATACATGGGTGAAAACCCTTCAACTACGCGCAGGCAGGGCGGTAGTACCGGTCCTGGGACGGGTAGTACCGGTTTTTGCAGTCTTAGCGGAAGTTCCGGCTTTGCACCGGCCTTGTACGGGTCGATCACAGAAGGTTGACCGGTAGTTGGACTGGTAGTATCGGCAGACCGGTAGTTGGACCGGTAGTACCTCTTTCTCTGCGCTGGGAAGATTCCTATTCTTCCTTCTCTTCCATGCTTCTCTCGCGGATGGTGTAGTTGTACACTTGCGCTCGCACTCCTCCTCCTCGTCCATGGGGTTCCGACAATACCTATGTATGCACACGAGTGGAGTGTCAAGTAGTATACCATCCTCGAAGGGGTTAAGTGAACATGTGTAAAGGAGATGATTCACCTTTATGTATGAGAAGTAGAGGTCGCACGTGTCACTTGCCAAACGGACTCTTGACATGGTGATGTCCTTAGGATGCTCCGCATCATCCCCTCCCCCTTGGAAAAGATCCGACCTCGGATCGAAAGCCAAATCACCATGGGAAAGAGGTGGCGTCGCCATGTCGAAGCGGTCGATCACCAAGCACTCATTATCTTGAAGCTCGAAATGGGCACTCTCCAATGTCGCACCAGCTAGTGATTCCTTCAAAAGGAGCAAGGACAACAAACACTTGGAAAAACAAATGTGGTTAGCGTTAGTGCAAAACCAAGCATTCAAGAGGTGATTCACCCAACAAGTGTTGTCATCAAGCATAGCATAGGGTGTGACGAAGGGTTGTGGCATGGCGTTTAAACACATCAATTGAGCACAAGAAAAGATATCATGGGGCCAAGTATGCAATTGGGAGGTAGTGATGCAAATATGTGTGACAGGAGAATAAGCATCTACCTCATGGTCATAGCAAGCATGCATAAAGCGCTCAATGAAAGGTCTATGGTAGGCATAAGAATCATTCAAAACACCAAGGAAAATGAAGTGTCTAAGCACATGAGTCAAGTGCAAGACAATCCAAGCATAATGTGCATAGGGTGTAGTGAAAATCATGTGGCACTCAACACAATAGAAAGAGCAATTGTACATCATGTGTGAGGCAATCAAGTCAAACATGTGACAAGCAAAGGGACATGGCATATGTGAAGGGATGACATTGGTGCAACCAAACATGTGATATGAGAAAGTAGGCAACAAGTTGGATGCAACACACAAGGCATATATATCATGAAGCATGGCAATGTGACAATGACAAGTCGAAGCAAGATCTCGAACATGTGTGCAATCAAGGGGTCCAAGATGACAAATAAGTCTCATGGTGCAAGCAACACATGTAGTGTGATCCACAATATCCATGCTCATGGTTTTGGGTGTCTCGAAAGAGAAGGATATCACCTTGAAAATGTGTCCTTGTGCGTCCTTCACAATGCCGAAGCACAAGCAAGTGCGATGTAGAAGCGTCGTGAACAAAGGTGGTTCACTCTCAAGAGCTCGAATGGTCAACTCACGTGAAGTGGAAGTCGTCACGAAGTCCAAGTATCCTACACGTGCACACCACAAAACAAAGAATGTATGCGCATGGTAGATAAACACATCATCCATCATGATGGTTCTATTCTCTTGCACATAACCATTAGGAGCAAAAGTGCATGAATAATATGATGCAACAATGGTTATATTCATGGCACGAGGCATATGGTGCAAAGGGGTAAGACAAGCATGCTTCCCAAGAATTATGTCAAAATCTCCCAATAAATGCGAGAATGCTATGGGGGCAATCTCATTGGTAAGACTAAAATCATGGTTGTGCTTAATGCATGGACAATCATATAGCATGAGAGAGGCAACATGTGGAGACATATGACAACAAGCAATATCAATCATGTGCAACGCATGGCAATGGTGGCTATCAACCGCATGAAATGAGCATGTATGTATCATGGGTGATGCACTACATGAAGCAAGCATGGTGATCAAGTTGTGCAAACTAGTGGAGCGAAGATGCAACACACTAGGAGAAGGCATGGCAATCATGTCATGTGAGCAAGTAGTGGTTATAGGTAATACACATAACATATCGCAAGCACGCACACAAAGCAATATCAAAGCATCATAATAGGCATGGGGTACAAAGGCATCATGGCAATAACAAGCAATATCTCCACCAAGCTTGCAAATACACGTGCAAGTATGAGAATCAATCATCATGTGTAATGCAAAGCATGGGTCACAAATGCATGGCAAAGGCATATAAATGAGCATATCATGCAAAGTGAATATGGCAAGAGGGGCATAAGAGATATAATGGACAATAATCCACAACCATGTGAGGGCCATGTAGAAGAAATGCGCGAAGTCTTTGCGTGAAGGGAGCGGTTGGAAGGATAATCCATGATATCCCAAGTCATCGTTGCTCTCTAGAGCTCTTTTCTTCAACTCGTGCTCTTGCGAGGTTGACGAGTAAGAATGGGTACCTACACAAAAGAGACACAAGCCAAAGAAAGTGTGTGCGTGGTAAATGTACACATCATCCATCATGATGTGTATGTGCACGTTAGAGTTAGCACAAGATAAGCATTGCTCAAAGAAATTTGATGCATGGTATAAGAACATGTCATCCATCATGAATGAATAGTTATTGTGTATAGCATGATGTGGATGCAAATTGAGCATACAATTATATGGCACATCTATAGCATGTTCATTCATGGGGAGCGTATGGTGCATATAAGGATTGGGATCATGCAATGGATGGGATGGATCAAAATCTCCTAATATGTATGAGGAAACTATGGGGGTCTCCTCATGAGCAATAGCGGAATCATAATATGGAGAAGTGGAACAACATCCAAAACAATGCATGTCCGAAGCGAGGTAATCATGGCATGACATATGATGGATATGGTGCAAAGGAAGCATGTCAATATCATCACAAGAAAAACAAATGCCAATAACCATGGGCTTGTCATCTATGCCATATGTGCAAATTGGGTTTATCTTAATGGCATATGCATAGTCACTATGAAGAGATTGCAAATGTGACATATTGTTGATCTCATGCATAGCATATGACAAGTCAAGCGGGATGTCAAACATGATGTGACCAATAGAATTATCACAAGAAATCCTATGCAACATGGCATCACAACTAATAGACTCCACATGGCAATCATCAAACTCATCATAAATGGGTAAATAGTCGCATGAGGAAATCATACTAGAATGAAGCATGGCAATAGGAGGATCAACATCATGCAAGCAATCAATGTCAACATAGTCCACTAGTGGGACGAGATCATCACCTTCACCTTTGTTACCTTTCGCATTCCACTCATGTGGTGTAGGTGAGGTGGGAAAGACCAAATGGTGGTCATCATCTTCATCTAGATGGAACCATGTGGGGGGGGGGTGCATCATATTCCACCATGGCCATCGTCCTGTCCATAGGAAGGACGGAGTCGTCGAGGATCGGCGCGTCATCAAATGTGGGACCTAGCACCAAATGAGAAGACACAATAGAGGTAGAGGTCAAGTCGTTAGTGTTTAAAGTGGCCTCACATGTCGTATCAACCATCTCACTCTCTCGATGTGGTGGCTCACTCACTCCCTCAAGGTAGGTGCACTCAATGTCGCATATGGTGGAGTCACTCATCTCACTCAAGTGGTGGGGTTTGTGGTTGTCCTCACATGGGAATTGGGGTAGCTCATCATATATGGGGCTAGTGGTGAACTCGCTCTCACTATCAATATGGTGGCACAAGTCACTCAAGTCATCATACGTCGCCGTGGTCGAAGGGAAAATCCCATGCTCAACCATCTCGTCATTGTCACCGTGGATGAAGGCCGAAGATGGCACATCATCACTCTCCTCCATGACTGAAGGGAAAATCCCATGCTCGATCATCTCGTCATCGTTGCCGTGGATGAAGGCCGAAGATGGCACATCATCACTCTCGCCTCCTAAGATGGAAGCATCATCCTTTCTCGTCACCATGTCGTTCGCCTCCAAAGCTTGGTCCGCGAATGGCTCCGTAGTCGTAGTCGTCGCCGCACCGTCTTGAAAAAGAGTCGAAGTAGACTCGGCATCATCAATGCCACAAAGAGGGATGTTGGTGGAGTCGAACTTGGGAGCATCTTTTTGGAGCTCCATTGGCTTGGACATCATGGTGGTACTACCGTCATGCTCGTCGTCTTGGAGCTTGGTCTTTGAGAAGTGTGCTTGCGGTGGAGAAGCCTTGGCCTTCATGAGTTCTTGTTCCGCCTTGAGAGCACCAACGTAGTTGTCATCGAGGGACTTGTAGTTCTTGAGGAAGATAGTCTTGTAGATGTCGTTGTGCAATCCCATCATGAAGTGGAGCTTCATCGAAATGGGGTCGTCCACACCGGCTCGTCGCAAGGCATTCTTCATCTCGTTGAAGTACTTGTCGATGGACTTGGATTCTTGTATGGTGTTCTCCAATTGGCGTAGAAGATGTTCTGTGTAAGTGGGAGGCACGAACTCTCGCCGCAAAGCTTTCTTCGTCTTGGGCCAACTCATGTCATACTCCTCCGAAGGTGTGTGACACCACCATGTCGATGCGAAGTCATGGAAGTTTCTTGTGGCGCACTTCACTTGATCTTGGGGAGGAACTTGAAGTAGCGTGAGGTAGTCGTCCATCAAGCGCTCCCACTCGAGATACTCCTCGGGTTCTTGAGTCCCATAGAAAGGAATCTCGTAGTCATTGTCGAGGTCGCAGTAGCTCGTGGAAGTCGCGGACTTGAGCTTGGGAAGCTTCTCTTGAGCATAATCTTGAGGTGCTTGTGGGCGAAGATGCCGAATGTCCAAAGGCGAAGATGCCTTGAAGTCACTTGGAGAAGATGCCAAGGTACTTGGTGAAGTCGTTGAGCGGTTGTTGGTTTTGAGCTCATGACCTTCACGTTCTTGTCGTTGATGTTGTCGATGCCGATGTGATCTCGCCGAAGATGGTAGCTCGGAAGGATGTGCACTAGAGCGTCTTATGGAAGATGAGGGAGACCTCTTGCGGTTCTTGATGAGGGCTTTGAGCTCCTCCATTTGAGCATCCATATTGGCACACAAGTGGTTCGTCATGGCATCGAACTTGTCGTTGTTGTTGTAGACCGAAGTAGATGAAATGCTTTGCCTATCCATCACAAGACTCGAGCAAAGGTGAGTAGGAGATGAGATAAATAATACCAAGTTACCTTTTCCCAACGTTGAGGATGTATCTCGTTTCACTCAATGTGAAATGAAAGAATAGTGGAATTGGTACCAGACTTGTTCACTCACACCAATCAAGTAAAGCTTATCGAGTAGCTCGGTGAGGATAGTGGCACAACAATTTGATGCAAAATGTTAGCAAGAGTCAATAATGTTGAAAGAGATTCAAAAATTCGCAAGTGAAACAAGTAGACCAATAGCAATATGGGTGGCACACGAAAACACACACACGGATAGATATATGGGGTCGTGCAACCAAGGAATGAGCCAAAATGTGGAATCCACGAAAATGCTCTTGTTGCACAACACTAGAGAGACGCTAGCGCGATTGCACAATAGGCGGATACGAACTTGTGCACAATCTGCTAAGCAAAATGCAACGACTTCTATCCCAAGTATGCTATATATATGGTATTCCGGTGGTATGATCCAAAATGATCGGATATGATATCATATGATGCGATGCTATGGCTCTTGCTTACAAGCTTCTTTGCTTTTCTCTTTTTTCTTAAATGCTTTATTCTCTTCTTTTTTATGGCCACGATGCACAAACCAAGATAGCAATTGTGTATATGCGGGAACAATCTTGTGACACAAGAGATGATATGATGATACCAAGATGATATGGTATGTATGCTATGGGAAGTATGATCACTAATGTGCACAAGTAACGTTGCCGGCAATACTCAAAGGCTAGTCTCGATAGGCAAGTGACGCAAAATGGGCTAGGGGTTAACAATGCAATTGCAAGGGGAATATACAATGATGTCGTCAAAGTTACCGTCCGATGATGATGATGATGAGATGCGGTGCTCTTGATGTAGACCCGTTCCTAATTAGCCGAAACACCTTAGGAAACGGAAAAACCACAACTCAAAATCTTAAGGACAAATGTCAAATGATGGTAGCGGACAAACGGTGGTGGTTGCGTAAATGGAATGATGGGCTATACACGTTGCCGGAGTTCACTTGACAGTCCCTAAGTAGCCGAAACACCTTAGGAGACACGAGTCACAACTCAAACAAGCTCACACAAAATTGGGTTAAGTTGGGTTGGTAATGTATAGTGGGCTAGGCTATGCGAAAGTGGTGGTGGTGGTTGATGAAGAAGCAATTGTCCCTAAGTAGCCTAAACACCTTAGGAGACTCAAATCACTACTCAAGCAACCACAAATGATTTGGTGGACAAAATGGATTAGGGTGCGGAAAGCTATGGTGGCTATGCGGGTGATATGGTGGAGGGCCTATACAAACTTGCCAAATTTGACAAAATTTTATGGAGTCAAATGATGGTGGTAGTATTTGTTTTGAGATGGGGGATGTCAAGAACTTCAAAACGAGCTAAAGAACGGCCAAATCAGAGTTCGTATGAATTAGTTATGGTGAAAACTATCAATCAGCCGAGGCGAAACCTGGGAGGGGCGGTTGTACCGCTTGCATGGGCGGTTGTACCGCTCCTGGAGCGTCCTGGGGCACCAGTTTTGGCTACCAGGTGATGGG
>LR738713.1:755413736-755480337 GCA_902687465.1 Secale cereale | reverse complement strand
GGGGGCACCAGGGCTCCAGGCGCCCTGGCGGCGCGCCCCCCCCCGGGCCGCGCCGGGTGGGCGCCTGGGCCCCCCGAGCCCCGTCTGGTGCCCCCCTTCGGCATATATTTAGAGCAATGTTGGGGATATCGCTTATCGGGAACTTATCGGTCGACCCATGATAAGGGGTAAATCGGCCAGTTTATCGGCATACCGGCCGATTTATCGTCATATCGGCTGATTTATCGGCCGATTTATCTTATCGGTCAGATAGCGGTAAGCGATAAATCGGCCGATTTATCGGCATATCGGAAGTTATCTT
The DNA here is from genome assembly GCA_902687465.1 of Secale cereale. Taxonomy (NCBI): domain Eukaryota; kingdom Viridiplantae; phylum Streptophyta; class Magnoliopsida; order Poales; family Poaceae; genus Secale; species Secale cereale. Next base: position 755,480,036 of record LR738713.1, on the reverse strand, counting down.
GAACAGTGATTTAGAGCGTCCTTCGAAACCCTCGGGACGGGAACTCTTTTTCGCGATCTCATCTCTGTTCCGCCGCCGCCGCCGCTTCCAAGATCGGGAGCACCAGGAGAACTCTTCCCGGCACCCTGCCGGAGGGGAGGATCACCATCGGGAGCTTCTCCACCACCATGGACGCCTCCCGGATGAGTTGTGAGTAGTCTCCCTTGGACCATGAGTCCATGACCAGTAGCTATGTGATGTTCTCCTCCCGTTCTTGTGCTTCACTAATTAGTCCTCGTGAGCTGCCCTACATGATCGAGGCACATATGTAATCCTTATGCTATTGCTATGATGAGTTTGCTGGGATCCGATGGATTATGAGATTATGTTCAGATTGATCTTGAGCAATATATTTGATCTACCTCTTTTATATTTATGTTCATAAGTAATTCTTGCATGTTCTCCGTTGTTATTTATTGCTTTGGCCAAGTAATACGTAGTGACTCCAAGAGGGAACGTTATGCTCGATTGTGGGTTCATGCCCCTCGATGACTAGCTTGAGTGACAGAAACATGAGTCTAGGGGATGTGCTGTTGCCACAAGGGGGAAAACAACGGTGCTTGTGCCCGCGGGTGCAAGGATTGTTTACTTTACGCAAAGTTCTTTTAATGCAGTTGTCTGTTGCATTGAGTTTACACTATGGGTGGGGCTCGCAACTTAATACCAGCGAGATGTTCTGGATAGATATCTCAAGGTGGATGATTAGTAGTAGATATTGATGGATTTCGGTCTACTTACTTTGGCGTACCGCCCATGCTTTGAACCTCAACCTTTCTTGCAATGTAATCAGCATTGGTTTGCGTTCGTGGTCCTGTCAATTGCCCAGCTGTAATTCGTTTACCTCACATAGCTATTTTATCGTCTTTTGGGAGAGAGACATCACTAGTGAACATCATGAGACTCCGGTCCATATTACCATCATTGATCACATCCGCTATTTACTTTTCGCTTTTACTTACTATTGCAAACATTATCTATCACTACTATCGTTTGCGTTTAATCCTTTGTGAACTACAAGGCCGGATGGATTTACAACCTCTCTGTACTCGTTGGGAGCAAAGTTATTTATATCTGTGTGCAGGTCCACGTCGATTGCTAATCCGCGCCATTAGCAGTTGACACCTACTTGTTGAACCTAGGAGTCTCTGGGGATTCGATCCTTGGCATCTTTGCTAAGGGAAAAACTTCCACAACACTGCATGTTTCACCTTCCACTTGGGGTAACCAACGAGGGGTTAGAGGCCCATCAATCCCAAGTTTAAACCAGTTAAAATATTCCTCCGCCGCTTCAATGAAGAAAGGCGCAAGGCTATTGGTGAAGAAGTGGCCAGGCTCTTGGCCGCAAGCTTTATAATTGAGGTGTTTCATCCGAAGTGGGTGGCTAATCCGGTGCTGGTGCTGTAATGCCCCGGATGTAATACTTTCCCTTTTGGGTATATAATATATCTCCGGCTTCATCTATTTCCATTCCGGGTTCTTTGTCTTTCGGGTTTTCGTCGTTTTGTTGTGTGAGTGTGTGGCATTCATTCATATCATGTAGACTTGTGCATCGCATTGCATTTGTGTTATCGGTTGCATCCGGTTCCACGCGTTCCTTCCCGTTGTCCGTTTCGCGTTCCGGAGCTCCCTCACGTGTCCGTGACGTCCCGTAGGCCTACTTTCGTGTTTGGGCATGTAACGTTACCGGTGTGCCGCGAGACTTGTCGTGTGTTGCTGTTTTGTTGTGTGTAACCCGCCTCTCAAATCTCGTCGCGTTTGAACTCCGTTTTCTATTCCAACAGTTATTCGTGTGGGTCCAAAGTGCCTCCACTTGTGACCCAGAAACATCCCTCCAGCAGCCCACCAACCACTCCTAGCCACTTCTATCATCTAGGCCATCCAAATCTGACCCGGTGGCCGAAAACCGCACTCCGTTTGGTCAACCCTAGCTCCTTGTGCCTATATATTTGTCCACCTTCCACAATTTGTGCCCCAAAACTAGGAAACCCTAGCCCCCACTTCTTCGCCTTCCTCCAGCCACCACCTCGCCAGAGATCTCGCCGGAATCTCGCCGGAGGTTCGCCGGAGTTCACCCACCTCGCCGGAATCCGCACCAAAACTCCTCTCCACCTCCTCTCCTCGCAGATCGGGCCCCTCTCCTCACTCCACCCCATCCCACGCCTCAGATCCGGTCCCTCGTCGCCTACAGCACCGCCGGGGCGCCACCTCCCGCCGGCCAGTTCGAACAGCCGTCGCCGCTGCCTGGGATCGACCGGGGAGGAGCCCCGTTCCGATCCAGCTCAACGGATCGCCAGATCCGCCCGTGCGCTCCCGATCCAGCGGGCCAGCCGCCCGAAGGCCCAGTCAGCCTCCCGCCGCTCGCTTCGCCTCCTCCGCCCGAGCGCCCGCTCGTTCGCACCACCAGGCCGTCGCTCGCCCGAGGCCACCTGGGCCTCGCCATCCTCCCGCGGCCCGTCTTCCACCGCCTCCAGGCCGCCTTCGCCTCGCTTCACGGCCCCCCCGCTCGGCCCGACCGCGCCTCCCTCCAGGCCCCTCCAGATCCCGCCGCCGGGCCGGCCTATCGCGCCGCCCCGCCTGGGCTGTCTCTGCCAGGCTCCCGCGACGCCCCATCGGGCCGGGCCGCGCCCTCTCCGACGCCAGGGCCGAGCCGCCTCCCGAGCCGGGCTAGGCCGCTTCTCCCTCCAGCCGGATCGGGCCGGATCCGCTCGGGACGTGTTCCTTTTTTTTTCCAGATTTGTGTTGGAGGTAGTCTCTTTTTCTGCTAAGTCCTTGTTGTTTTGATCTGTGATGCATATTTCAAACTGCTCTAACTTTTTGTGTGTTTGTCCGATTCGCGCAAATAGCATGTCTAGACGTTCGTGGTGATTAGCACTACGTTTCATCTCTTTGTGTCATGCATGTTAGAGATCATCTAGGTGCTTGTTTTGCTGTTGCAAGAGTGCATCATGATATAATTGCTGCTATGTGATGTTTTTATGTCATCTTTGCCATGTGATATCTTTTAGCTCGTTTGTCCGAATGATGCAAATGACATGTCCACGTGTTCGTCTTGCCATGCTCTACATGTTGCTTGTGTTAGGTTGCATGTTAGATTTATTCTTGCCATGTTTATCATCGTTGCAAAGTGCCATGTGGCTGTGATGTTGTTTCACTTGTTATGAAATGCCATCTTGTTGAGCTCGTTGCTATCGTTGTGTTTATCTCCATGAAGCATGCTTGTGTGTTTCGGAATCACCATCATGTGTACTTTGATGAGGTGCTTACCACTTGCCATGTTTAGTTTCGAGGTGACTTAAACTTGCTCTTTTAGATGCCATGATGAAATTGCTGTTTTAGGACTTAGTGAATTTTCACTAAGTCTGAAATCTGTAACGTTCCGATGCCATGTTTACTTGATGTTCTAGGACAAAGCATGATAGATTTTGAGTGGATCTTGATTGTTCCTTGTAGTATATATTGTTGTCTTTCCATTCATGTTCTCACATGTTTATTTGAGTGGCTGTAGCATGTTTATCTTTTGCTCCAAAGTTTCAATAAAATTCTGCTGCCAGAATTTTATTATCAAGTTCAATATGTCCAAGCTCATTGCTATTGATCCGTGACTCCTTTGGGGGTGTACCTTTGGACTTAATTGCTGTAGGATATGTCTAGTTTATGTTCATGCTCTTTGCCATATTGTTTGAGAGCTGTAGCTTAATTATTTTGCGCTCCGAAGTTGCTATGTTGCTGTAATTTTCAGCCTTCGCTTATTTCTTGTTTCGGGCATAACTTTTAGCCCGTAACTCCGATTTCAGCGAGTCTTATATGAAACTTGATTGATTTTCTGTGTAGATTCATAATATCATATTGTTATCATGTTTTGAGGTGTTTTGCTTGAGTGCTATTTTCCGTGCTCCGTGTGCATCCTTAGTGCATCCATCATGCATCCATCATTTTCGAGTGCGCATTGCATCTTGTTGATTTGTGCTTGGTGTGATTGTTTTGTTTAGAGCCGGAAGCTGAGACCGAGTACGAGTACGATCACGAGGTTACCAACGAGGTTGAGCACGAGGACCCTTCTTACGATCCGAACGACTTCTCTTCAGGCAAGATGACCGAACCTCGATAACATTACTATCTTTGCCTATTGCTAGTAGATCCGCTCTATAGTTTTGCCTCGATGCCCATGTTCTTCTTGTCAGCCTCCTAATTGTAACCATTGCCATGTTTAACCACCCTACCTACGCAAACCGTTGCTTGGCTAAGTACGCTTCGCTCAGCCCTTCTTATAGCATTGCTAGTTGCAGGTGAAGATCGAAGATGCTTGCTTCATGTTGAAGTTTGGTTGGGTTTTATCACACTATATAAATGCTTAAAATGAAATCATCTATATATTGGCAAGGGTGGAAGGCTAAGCCTTTTGCTTGGTGATTTGTTCCACTCATGCCGTTAGGAACCGTATAAACCGGTGTTATGTTCCTTGATTATGCGTTCCTAACACGGTTGGGGTGTATGGGACCCCCTCGATAAACCGCTAAGTTCTAAGTCTTTTCCAGCAAGTCCCAACATTGGTACTATTTGCCTAATAACAAACTAAACATGCATAGGGAGTAATTAACCCTCTTTCTTAATCAACAACCCCGGGCCAGTGCTCCACATGAGTGTTGGTCCGAAACGGGGAGTCTGCGGGGCCACCTCAAGGAAACTCGAGGTTTGGTAAAAACCTGTAGAATCGCCCATCCGGTCGTGTCCTGAGACTTAGATACGCGCGGCTACTATCAGGGTGTCGACACGCCGGGAGGATTTGCTGGATTAGCCTTACCTTAGTTCGGATTATCTTGAGCACGGGATTCCGAGAATACTCGGGTCTTCCCACTTTGGAGTTGCGACTCCGCGGATCGTGGGCTTGTAATGGGTCAAGTTGGAACACCCCTGCAGGGTTATGAACTTTCGAAAGCCGTGCCCGCGGTTATGTGGCAGATGGGAGCTTGTTAATATACGGTTGTAGATAACTTGACACAATGTTTCTAATACACTACCAGCGTGTGTTCCGTGACTGTCAATTTCCGAATAGGGATTCGGGAGTTGAACACGGAGGGGATATGTTTGTTGAGCTTGTAGCTAGGATCACTTCATGATCACTTCTCGACCGAGGCTTTCTCTTCTCGCTCTGTTTCACGTAAGCTAGTTGCTAGTTGCTGCTGCAGACACTTATTCTTTTTTCTTCAGCCTTATCCTCTCCCAAGGCTTAAATAGTCTTGTTACCCGGGAACGGGATTGCTGAGTCCTCTGTGGCTCACAGTTACTTCACCACCACCAGATGCAGGTCCAGTTGTGAGCTATCCAGGTGATGGCACCGAGCTTGACCGGAAGTACGGCGAGGAGCGTAGTCGATACTATGTTCGTTATCCGGATGATCAGTAGTGGAGACTCCTACTAGGATTCGATCCGCCTGTGGTTTATTTATTTAAGTTTGGTATCTTGACATTTGGTTTTGCCCTTAGAGGGTTGTGATGTTCTTAATGTATGATGTTTGAGACATGTATTGTATTTGTGTGACGTGGCGAGTGTAAGCCAACTATTTATGTTTACAATCCCCTCTTTTACATGAGATGTGCAAAGATTACCAAACTTGAGATCATTCTAGGATGGACTTATGCCTTTAAGTCGTGCCTCGACACGTAGGAGGTATAACTCCATCCTGGGCATTACAAGTTGGTATTCAGAGCCTTCTCCGACCTAGGAGCCCCCACTGTTTGATCGAATCGTTGACGGTCGAGTCTAGGCACACACTGAAAACATTTTGAATCCTATATTATATCGGAGAGTACGATTTCTTTGCTTCTCATCCCCTTTCTCTCTGGTGAGGACTCCTGACGACTACTCTTGTCTCTTCTATCTTCAAAAATTGCACCAATTTTTTTTTAGGAATCCCGCGAGTATTCTGGGATTGTTTCGATGTTCTTGTGACGAGGATATTGTTCTCGATGCCTCCTGACATTAGGGGTTGTGGCAGTGTCCCGGGGAGTTGAGCTTCGGGGTATTGTCGTCACAAGCATATCGCGGCAGTACTAAATACTTAAGATGGCCGACATCGAAAATCTCTCCTATACGGCCAGTGGCAAGATAACCCCGACATCACCCAGTACTGGGGAGGTAGTTCGGGAGTATTGCCATAGCTTGTTATAGTGGATGCTTTTCGAAGGTCCGAGGTACACAGTTTCCGAGAAAGACTGGTTATGTGTTGAAGGATGGATACACGTGGATGTAGGTTTAGAGTTGATTGCGCGGTGCTTCCCGTGTATCCCCAACACCTGATTGCATAACTGGAATCTTTCGGAAATTTATAGGTGGGTTTATCCAGTAGATCGTAGGCATTCTTCCAACGAATGCAGGTTAGTGAGTTTGGGGTTCTACATTGAGTGAAGTGGTTTATGACCGATGTTACTATCAGGAGTTGCATCTTAAAGGGTCCTTGGCTATGCTGATCCGGGGATTGCAAAACCTTTTCGTAATGCGTTCATATGCTTTCAGCACAAAGATGTTAGAACGAAGCTCCTATCTTGTGTTTGTTCCCGTCTGTACCTTGTTGTTTTCTTATTTTATCCTTTTGTCCCCTATGTGGCTTCTCCTGAAGATTGATGTTATCATTTAACTGAGAATTTCATTCGTTCCTCTTGTTCGAATGATTTCATTCGTTCCTATTGTTCGAATGATTATTGTGAAGACTTGTTGCAATTCATTCCATTGATTCAGCTTATACCTTCTGTCAATCAATTGCTGATTCGTGGTCATCTCTTTCAGGATGGCTCCGAAAAAGGTTCCCAACGCTAACCCAGAGGCGGAAGAGGTTCCAGAACATCCTCCTTCCCCTCCTCCTCCGCCTGAGGCTTGGAGAGCGATTATGCAGACTACAGCTCAGAACACCCAGTTGTTGATGCAGATGATGCAGCAGATGCAAGCTAATCAAGCTAATCAGGGTGTTCCAGGGAACCAAGGCAACTTCTTCAACCAGCAGCACCATGCTACTCTCAACCAGTTCTTGGCCAATAATCCAAAAGCTTTCAGTTACTGTGTCGACCCTCTTGATGCTGAAGATTGGTTAACCGATATAAAGAAGCATTTTGAGTGCAGTAACGTGAAGGAAGATGATTATGTGAAGTTTGCAGCCTTCCAACTCAAAGATCAAGCAGCTGATTGGTGGCAGCAGTACAAAGACTCCAGGCCAGGTCAAGTGATCTCTTGGGAGAATTTCTGCAAGGATTTTCGCTCGCACCACATTCCTACAAGTGTCATCGAGGGTATGCGTGAGCAATTCCGCAACCTGAAGCAGGGCTCCATGACAGTCTGTCAGTATAATGTCAAGTTCCAAAACCTCGCTCGTTATGCTAAGCAAGACATTCCTGATGCCAAGAGCAAAATCTACCAGTTCCGTGGAGGTCTCAAAGATGAACTTCAGCTTGCTCTCACCTTGTTCGAGCCCGATGAATTCGACAAGTTCTATAACATGGCTTTGAAACAAGAGGCAGCTCAGCTCAAGATGGAGGCTTCTAAAAAGAGAATTCGAGATGCCGTTCACTCTTCCTCATCGTCTCAGATGGTCTCGAAGCATCAGAAATTCTGGCTTCCTCCTCCTCCAGTGATTCGAGCTCCATACAACAACTCCAACTACAAGAACTCTAGTGGACGTGGTTTCTCCCACCCACCCAACCCGAGCAACCAGTCGAAGAAGCAGTTTCAGTCTCAAGGCTCCAAGTCAAGTGGTTCTCATTTCCGTCCTCTCTCAGAAGTGACTTGCAACAAATGCACTCAGAAAGGTCACTATGCCAACAGATGTCCGAACCCGAAGCGTCTTCCACCTCCTCCACCTGTGAGTTCAGCTATTGTCAGGCATGATCCAAAGGCAGCAAGGGTCAATCTGATGAATGCAGCACAAGCGGAGAATTCTTTTGATGTCATTTTGGGTAACCTCTCAGTTAACTCTTTTCCAGCTAAAGTGTTATTTGATTCAGGTGCTACATGTTCCTTCATGTCTCAACCATTTTCATCCAAGCACAATATTGTCACTTCAAATTTGCCTCAGAAGTTGCAAGTTGTTTCTCCGGGCAGGATTATGACTTCTAGTGTCTATGCTCCGGATGTTTCTATTCGCATGGGAGATTATCGCTTTCTGGCTAAACCGGTGGTTCTTGGTAATTCTGACATCGACCTCATCCTCGGAATGGATTGGCTTTCTCAGCATGATGCTCACATTGATTGTGCTCAAAAGGAAGTCAAGATGACTCATCCTGATGAAGATGTGATTATCTTTGCCTCCAGGGATAATACTATCAGGCTTTTCTCTCTCAATGATAAGGGCGAAATTAATGCCATATCTCAAATTCCGGTGGTGAACGAATATCAAGACGTCTTTCCTGAAGAACTTCCAGGCATGCCTCCACACCGTCAGGTGGAATTCGTTATTGAACTCGAGCCGGGTACTGAGCCAGCATGCCGGCGTCCGTACAAGCTCTCTCCGGATGAATTGAAGGAATTGAAGAAGCAGCTTGATAAACAGGAGAGTATGGGTCTCATCAGGCCTAGTACGTCTCCTTGGGGCTGTGGTGTCTTATTTGTCAAGAAGAAAGATGGCACGGAGCGTCTCTGCGTTGATTACCGGCCATTGAACAAGAAGACGATTAAGAACAAATATCCGCTCCCCAACATCAACGAACTCTTTGAGCAGCTCAAAGGAGCTAAAGTGTTCTCTAAGCTTGACCTCCGAATGGGCTATCACCAAATTTGCATTCGCGAGGAAGACATTCCCAAGACGGCCTTCAGAACGAGCTACGGTTCATACGAGTATACCGTCATGTCTTTTGGTCTCGCCAATGCTCCTCCTACCTTTTCAAGGATGATGCATTACATCTTCAACCCCATACTGGCGAGTTTATGCTTGTGTATCTGGATGATATTCTGGTGTTTTCCAAGAATGAAGAAGATCACGAAAAGCACTTACGTCTGGTTCTTGATCGACTCCGAGAGCATAAATTCTATGCCAAGTTCTCAAAGTGCGAGTTTTGGCTCGATAAGGTTTTGTACCTGGGCCACATCATCTCAGCTGATGGCATTGCAGTTAATCCCGAGAAAGTTGAAGCAATTGTCAACTGGGAAGCTCCTCAGAACGTCAAGCAACTCCGCAGTTTTCTGGGTCTTGCCAGCTATTGCAGAAGGTTCGTTGAGAACTTCTCCAAGATTGCCAAGCCTCTTTCCAACTTGCTTCAGAAGAATGTCAAATACTTTTGGTCTCCAGAGTGTGAAGTGGCATTCAAAACCCTCAAAGAAAAGCTTGTCTCTGCTCCAGTTCTGACTCCTCCAGATGAGTCCAAGCCCTATGAAGTATTCTGTGATGCTTCTCTTCAAGGCCTTGGTGGTGTGCTTATGCAAGATAAGAGAATTGTGGCATATACTTCTCGTCAGCTGAAGCCAAGTGAGAAGAATTATCCCACACATGATCTCGAGCTAGCAGCTGTGGTACATGCTTTGATTACGTGGAGACATCTGTTGTTGGGCAGAAAGGTCGACATCTTCACTGATCACAAGAGCTTGAAGTACATCTTCACACAGCCGCATATGAACCTCCGCCAGACTCATTGGGTTGAGATGATCCAAGAGTATAATCCCAGCATTGAATACACTCCTGACAAGGCGAATGTGATTGCAGATGCTTTGAGCAGAAAGGCATATTGCAACAGCCTTCTTATCAAGCCGTGCCAGCCTGAGCTTTGTGAAGCATTCAGGAAGCTCAACCTCCAAGTTGTTCCGCAGGGTTTTCTTGCAAATCTTCAAATTGCTCCTACCTTGGAAGATCAAGTCCGTGAGGCCCAACTCAGTGATACCATGGTGAAGAAGGTGAAACATGCTATTGCTAAGGGCATTCCGAAATACAAGTGCTTTCGTGTTGATGAGAGAGATACCTTGTTCTTCGAGGACAGACTCGTTGTTCCCAAAGGTGATCTCAGGAAGCTCATAATGGAAGAAGCACATGATTCTCTCCTTTCCATTCATCCTGGCAGTTCCAAGATGTATCAAGACCTCAAGCAATCTTACTGGTGGACACGCATGAAAAGGGAAATTGCCCAATTCGTGAACGAATGTGATGTTTGCAGAAGAGTGAAAGCAGAACATCAACGTCCAGCCGGTCTTCTCCAACCTCTTCCTATTCCCGAGTGGAAGTTTGACCACATTGAAATGGACTTCATCACTGGTTTTCCTAAGTCCAAGAAAGGGAATGATTCTATCTTCGTGGTGATTGACAAGCTTACCAAAGTCGCTCACTTCCTGCCAGTCAAAGAATCCATCAATGCAGCTCAACTTGCAGAGCTGTACACTTCCAGAATTGTGTCTTTACATGGCATTCCTCAAGTTATATCCTCAGACCGTGGAAGTTTGTTCACTTCAAGGTTCTGGGACTCCTTTCAGTCCGCCATGGGCACTAAGATCAGGTTCAGCACTGCTTTTCACCCTCAGACTAGTGGTCAAGTCGAGCGCGTGAATCAGATTCTAGAAGACATGCTCAGAGCCTGTGTCATCTCCTTTGGCATGAAATGGGAAGACTGCCTTCCACTTGCCGAGTTCTCTTACAACAACAGCTTTCAAGTAAGTGCAGGCAAAGCACCGTTTGAAATTCTCTATGGCAGAAAGTGCCGTACCCCTCTCAACTGGTCTGAAACAGGCGAACGTCAACTTCTTGGCAATGACTTGATCTCAGAAGCCGAAGAAATGTGCAAAGTCATACGTGAGAATCTCAAGGCCGCTCAGTCGCGTCAGAAGAGCTACTATGACGGCAAGCATCGTGATTTGGCTTTCAACATTGATGACCATGTTTATCTCCGTGTGTCTCCGATGAAAGGCACCCAAAGAATCGGTATCATAAGAAAGCTTGCTCCTAGATACGTCGGGCCTTTCAAGATTCTTGGCAAAAGAGGCGACCTAGCCTATAACCTTGAGCTCCCTTCAAACTTCGCCAATGTTCATGATGTCTTCCATGTGTCTCAACTTCGCAAATGCTTCAAGGCACCTGAGCGCATGATTCCGTTTGAAGAGATTGATCTTCAACAAGACCTGTCCTACCGAGAGCATCCAGTTGCTATTCTCGAAGAAACCGAACGCAAGACCCGCAACAAGTCCATCAAATTTCTGAAAGTCAAGTGGTCACATCACACCGACCGAGAGGCTACCTGGGAACGAGAAGATCATCTTCATTCCGAGTACCCTTCCTTTTTCCAGTCCTAGATCTCGGGACGAGATCTTTTTGTAGTAGAGGAGAATTTGTAATGCCCCGGATGTAATACTTTCCCTTTTGGGTATATAATATATCTCCGGCTTCATCTATTTCCATTCCGGGTTCTTTGTCTTTCGGGTTTTCGTCGTTTTGTTGTGTGAGTGTGTGGCATTCATTCATATCATGTAGACTTGTGCATCGCATTGCATTTGTGTTGTCGGTTGCATCCGGTTCCACGCGTTCCTTCCCGTTGTCCGTTTCGCGTTCCGGAGCTCCCTCACGTGTCCGTGACGTGCCGTAGGCCTACTTTCATGTTTGGGCGTGTAACGTTAACGGTGTGCCGCGAGACTTGTCGTGTGTTGTTGTTTTGTTGTGTGTAACCCGCCTCTCAAATCTTGTCGCGTTTGGACTCCGTTTGCTATTCCAACAGTTATTCGTGTGGGTCCAAAGTGCCTCCACTTGTGACCCAGAAACATCCCTCCAGCAGCCCACCAACCACTCCTAGCCACTTCTATCATCTAGGCCATCCAAATCTGATCCGGTGGCCGAAAACCGCACTCCGTTTGGTCAACCCTAGCTCCTTGTGCCTATATATTTGTCCACCTTCCACAATTTGTGCCCCAAAACTAGGAAACCCTAGCCCCCACTTCTTCCCCTTCCTCCAGCCACCACCTCGCCAGAGATCTCGCCGGAATCTCGCCGGAGGTTCGCCGGAGTTCACCCACCTCGCCGGAATCCGCACCAAAACTCCTCTCCACCTCCTCTCCTCGCAGATCGGGCCCCTCTCCTCACTCCACCCCATCCCACGCCTCAGATCCGGTCCCTCGTCGCCTACAGCACCGCCGGGGCGCCACCTCCCGCCGGCCAGTTCGAAAAGCCGCCTCCCGCCGGCCAGTTCGAACAGCCGCCGCCGCTGCCTGGGATCGACCGGGGAGGAGCCCCGTTCCGATCCAGCTCAACGGATCGCCAGATCCGCCCGTGCGCTCCCGATCCAGCGGGCCAGCCGCCCGAAGGCCGAGTCAGCCTCCCGCCGCTCGCTTCGCCTCCTCCGCCCGAGCGCCCGCTCGTTCGCACCACCAGGCCGTCGCTCGCCCAAGGCCACCTGGGCCTCGCCATCCTCCCGCGGCCCGTCTTCCACCGCCTCCAGGCCGCCTTCGCCTCGCTTCACGGCCCCCCCCGCTCGGCCCGACTGCGCCTCCCTCCAGGCCCCTCCAGATCCCGCTGCCGGGCCGGCCTATCGCGCCGCCCCGCCTGGGCTGTCTCTGCCAGGCTCCCGCGACGCCCCATCGGGCCGGGCAGCGCCCTCTCCGACGCCAGGGCCGAGCCGCCTCCCGAGCCGGGCCAGGCCGCTTCTCCCTCCAGCCGAATCGGGCCGGATCCGCTCGGGACGTGTTCCTTTTTTTCCAGATCTGTGTTGGAGGTAGTCTCTTTTTCTGCTAAGTCCTTGTTGTTTTGATCTGTGATGCATATTTCAAACTGCTCTAACTTTTTGTGTGTTTGTCCGATTCGCGCAAATAGCATGTCTAGACGTTCGTGGTGATTAGCACTACGTTTCATCTCTTTGTGTCATGCATGTTAGAGATCATCTAGGTGCTTGTTTTGCTGTTGCAAGAGTGCATCATGATATAATTGCTGCTATGTGATGTTTTTATGTCATCTTTGCCATGTGATATCTTTTAGCTCGTTTGTCCGAATGATGCAAATGACATGTCCACGTGTTCGTCTTGCCATGCTCTACATGTTGCTTGTGTTAGGTTGCATGTTAGATTTATTCTTGCCATGTTTATCATCGTTGCAAAGTGCCATGTGGCTGTGATGTTGTTTCACTTGTTATGAAATGCCATCTTGTTGAGCTCGTTGCTATCGTTGTGTTTATCTCCATGAAGCATGCTTGTGTGTTTCGGAATCACCATCATGTGTACTTTGATGAGGTGCTTACCACTTGCCATGTTTAGTTTCGAGGTGACTTAAACTTGCTCTTTTAGATGCCATGATGAAATTGCTGTTTTAGGACTAAGTGAATTTTCACTAAGTCTGAAATCTGTAACGTTCCGATGCCATGTTTACTTGATGTTCTAGGACAAAGCATGATAGATTTTGAGTGGATCTTGATTGTTCCTTGTAGTATATATTATTGTCTTTCCATTCATGTTCTCACATGTTTATTTGAGTGGCTGTAGCATGTTTATCTTTTGCTCCAAAGTTTCAATAAAATTCTGCTGCCAGAATTTTATTATCAAGTTCAATATGTCCAAGCTCATTTCTATTGATCCGTGACTCCTTTGGGGTGCACCTTTGGACTTAATTGCTGTAGGATATGTCTAGTTTATGTTCATGCTCTTTTCCATGTTGTTTGAGTGCTGTAGCTTAATTATTTTGCGCTCCGAAGTTGCTATGTTGCTGTAATTTTCAGCCTTCGCTCATTTCTTGTTTCGGGCATAACTTTTAGCCCGTAACTCCGATTTCAGCGAGTCTTATATGAAACTTGATTGATTTTCCGTGTAGATTCATAATATCATATTGTTATCATGTTTTGAGGTGTTTTGCTTGAGTGCTATTTTCCGTGCTCCGTGTGCATCCTTAGTGCATCCATCATGCATCCATCATTTTCGAGTGCGCATTGCATCTTGTTGATTTGTGCTTGGTGTGATTGTTTTGTTTAGAGCCGGAAGCTGAGACCGAGTACGAGTACGAGCACGAGGTTACCAACGAGGTTGAGCACGAGGACCCTTCTTACGATCCGAACGACTTCTCTTCAGGCAAGATGACCGAACCTCGATAACATTACTATCTTTGCCTATTGCTAGTAGATCCGCTCTATAGTTTTGCCTCGATGCCCATGTTCTTCTTGTCAGCCTCCTACTTGTAACCATTGCCATGTTTAACCACCCTACCTACGCAAACCGTTGCTTGGCTAAGTACGCTTCGCTCAGCCCTTCTTATAGCATTGCTAGTTGCAGGTGAAGATCGAAGATGCTTGCTTCATGTTGAAGTTTGGTTGGGTTTTATCACACTATATAAATGCTTAAAATGAAATCATCTATATATTGGCAAGGGTAGAAGGCTAAGCCTTTTGCTTGGTGATTTGTTCCATTCATGCCGTTAGGAACCGTATAAACCGGTGTTATGTTCCTTGATTATGCGTTCCTAACACGGTTGGGGTGTATGGGACCCCCTCGATAAACTGCTAAGTGCTAAGTCTTTTCCAGCAAGTCCCAACATTGGTACTATTTGCCTAATAACAAACTAAATATGCATAGGGAGTAATTAACCCTCTTTCTTAATCAACAACCCCGGGCCAGTGCTCCACATGAGTGTTGGTCCGAAACGGGGAGTCTGCGGGGCCACCTCAAGGAAACTCGAGGTTTGGTAAAAACCTGTAGAATCGCCCATCCGGTCGTGTCCTGAGACTTAGATACGCTCGGCTACTATCAGGGTGTCGACACGTCCGGAGGATTTGCTGGATTAGCCTTACCTTAGTTCGGATTATCTTGAGCACGGGATTCCGAGAATACTCGGGTCTTCCCACTTTGGAGTTGCTACTCCGCGGATCGTGGGCTTGTAATGGGTCAAGTTGGAACACCCCTGCAGGGTTATGAACTTTCGAAAGCCGTGCCCGCGGTTATGTGGCAGATGGGAGCTTGTTAATATCCGGTTGTAGATAACTTGACACAATGTTTCTAATACACTACCAGCGTGTGTTCCGTGACTGTCAATTTCCGAATAGGGATTCGGGAGTTGAACACGGAGGGGTTATGTTTGTTGAGCTTGTACCTAGGATCACTTTGTGATCACTTCTCGACCGAGGCTTTCTCTTCTCGCTCTCTTTCACGTAAGCTAGTTGCTAGTTGCTGCTGCAGACACTTATTCTTTTTTCTTCAGCCTTATCCTCTCCCAAGGCTTAAATAGTCTTGTTACCCGGGAACGGGATTGCTGAGTCCTCTGTGGCTCACAGTTACTTCACCACCACCAGATGCAGGTCCAGTTGTGAGCTATCCAGGTGATGGCACCGAGCTTGACTGGGAGTACGACGAGGAGCGTAGTCGATACTATGTTCGTTATCCGGATGATCAGTAGTGGAGACTCCTACTAGGATTCGATCCGCCTGTGGTTTATTTATTTAAGTTTGGTATCTTGACATTTGGTTTTGCCCTTAGAGGGTTGTGATGTTCTTAATGTATGATGTTTGAGACATGTATTGTATTTGTGTGACGTGGCGAGTGTAAGCCAACTATTTATGTTTACAATCCCCTCTTTTACATGAGATGTGCAAAGATTACCAAACTTGAGATCATTCTAGGATGGACTTATGCCTTTAAGTCGTGCCTCGACACGTAGGAGGTATAACTCCATCCTGGGCATTACAGGTGCTTAAAAAGAACGTCACTTGGCGAATGTGTGTTGATTACATAGATTTGAACAAGGCTTGCCCAGCTGGTCCCTTCGCCCTCCCTCGTATTGATCAAATCATTGATGCTACGACGGGTTGTGAGCGCTTTAATTTTTTGGATGCATATTCCGGTTATCATCAGATCAAGATGGCAGTTAAGGACCAGGAGAAGACGGCCTTCATAACTCCCTTTGGAGCCTTCTGCTATGTATCTATGCCTTTCGGGCTCAAGAGTTGTAACACCCCGAGAATCATGCTACAGTAACTCCATGCTAATGATGCCAAGTCATCATCATTATGCCCTAGGAAAACAATTAAGAAATATTTCAATCCCAAATTCAAATTTAGATTGAAAGTCAAATTTCAGTTTCTTCAAGATGTCCAACAAAAATGTTCGATGCATTGAAAATATTCATTAGATAATTGTCATGCATTAACAAACATTTTTATAGATGTTTAAAATGCCCCAAGCAAAAAAAAAACAGTACCCAAACAGCCCCATAAATCCATTTTTCAATTATATAAAATTTAAATGAAATCTTCTTGCCTCCAAACTATTTGTGGCAGTACTAAATAATGCCTAGTTTTTGGTTTGTCAAGTGGCACCTTTTTTTTACTAAATCCAATTGGTGGCTCAACTTAACCAAACAGAAACTATTAAAAAAATAGAAAAGGAATTTAGAAACAAAACGAAATCAAAGAAAAGGTAGAAAGCACATTGCACTTGCGGCCCGCTCACTACACCCGCAGGCCCAGCCCACCTGGGTCATCCCCAACGTCTCGCTACAGGAGGCAGGGAGGCCGTGGCGAGCATCCAGCCGCCGTGGCCATGGATGGGCACCACGTGCCCCCTCCTCGGCCTATAAGGCGCTCTCACGAAACCCTAGCGCGCCCTCGCCCGATCTCATCCTTTTCCCCATCGCGCCCTCCTCCTCTGCTCAAAAACGAGCTGAAGAACTCGCGCGGTCACCACGCCCGTCCTCGCGTTGCCACGGCCTACGTGCTCCCTGGCACCTAGGGTGATGTCCATGAGCTCCGGCGTCGACGCCTCCATCTACTAGTACAATTGGTTCGAGCGGGGGAGCACCACATCGTCGCCTTCATCGTCGTTTCTCCGCCATGGCCACAGGATCTCGTCGTTGATTGCGGTACCGACAAGCCGTCCCCGGCTTCCCCGACCACGTTCCCGGCTTCGCGGTGAGCTCCTCTCCCGAATCCCTCTTGTTCCCGCTTCGATCCGTCGCCGTAGTCGCATGTACGAGCCGATGGCCGCCATGACCGAAGCTCGGTGTTCGCATACGCGCACATGCAACTCCTTGTGTTACGTTGCTGCTCTTGCCTCTGTTCTGCTTTGCTTGCTAGCTGCTGCTTTGCTAGCTCCGCTTGCTGTTGCTCTTGATGCTTATGCCACTGCTTAGCTACTGCTCTTGCGCCGCCGCTGCCGCTGCATGCTGCTCCGCTCGCCTCGCCAGTTAATCCACCCGGCTGCGCCTAGCCACGCCGGCCCGCGCGGCCCGCAACCGCCGCAGCACCCCGCTCCCGCGACTAGCCGTCGCACTGCGCGTCGCCTCACCGTCGCTGCACGCTAGTGCAGTTGATACAGCCGCCGGCGTCGTCCGTGCGTGCGTGCGCCGTGCGTGCGTGCACACCAGCGCTCCGCTGGGCCACTTCAACTAGTGCCCCAGCCTCTGTTAATTAGGATTAGGCCTAATTAGCTTAGCCCAAATCCCCGACTACTAAAAAACAACAAGAGAAACTTTGATATGACATGTGGGCCCTGCTAGATTAATTAATTGGTCAACTGTTTTAATTAAGTTAAATAACCCTCCTGTCTAGTTTGACCCAGTCAAATTGCTGACTGGGCTAGACTCTATCAATGACATCTGGGTCCCGTTGGACCCAGTTGACTAGTCAACTTGACCAGTCAACTTCTGACTGGGCAGTTGACCTGGCCCACTAGTCAGTCCCTCTGGTGGGTACACATCTGGGTGTAAATATACGTTAGTCTTTTAGATTTTTTTTCGATTAATTGATAATAAATTCCAGAAAATAAATAAACTTTAGAAAATCATATAAAATAAACCGTAACTCGGATGAAAATGTTTTATATATGAAAGTTGCTCAGAATTGCGAGATGAATCCGAATATGCGGCCCGTTCGTCTGCCACACATCTCTATCATACCGAACATGGAACAATCCCCCTCCGGTTCGCCTGTCCAAAAATGCCTAACACCGGGAATGCTTTCCCGGATGTTATCCCTCTTCGCCAGTATCGTGTAGCACCGCGTTAGAGCATCCTAGCACTACATGTTAACTTGTCGTGCTTCTTTATTACATCTGTATGCTTTGTATTTATTGTTTCTCCCCCATCTTCTCTCCGGTAGACCCCGAGACCGAAGATGCCTCGGTGATCGACTACGATGTTGACGACCCCTCCTTCTTGCCAGAGCAACCAGGCAAGCCAACCCCCTTTGATCATTCCGATATCGCCCATTCTCTTCTCTCTTATGCTTGCATTAGAACTGCTACTGCTTTTTGTATGATCCTATTCTGATGCATAGCCTCTTGTTGATACTGCTTTCATACATTACATGTTTATACTAAACTGCTTAGTATAGGCTGGTTAGAGATCCACCAGTGACCCCCTACCTTGTCCCGACTGCCCCGCTGGATTATCCGAAGACCCGATCAACGGGATCGAAGACCAGGACCCGGCACCGCACATCACTTTCCCCTTAGTTGCTCGACACTACTGGGTTACTATCGAGTGCCGAGGGTGAGACCTCATCAGCACTTCTGATGTTAACCTTGTAGGTTAGTTCATCGGTTGTGGTCATCAAGGGTGATTCCTCTTTCTCCAGTCCCGATAACGACACTGTCGTGCAAATCCTCAAGAGTGGACCTCAAGGGTGACTCCTCTTTCGTTCACCTTGACGATAAACATCAGGTGGAATTCCATCGAGGGTGATTTCCTCAGTTTTCCCTTTGGTGTCAGACACACAGTTACTATGGTTACTATGACTTTACACTGAACCTGGTTACTAAAGACGGGTCGACCCAGAGGGGTACCCGCGCGAGCTTAATTGCGAGTGATGTGTAGTCGGGTTGACCTGGAAGGTGCCCACGAGATAATACGAGGCGTGGCCGGGCACTCGCCCTTGCCGCAAGTTCTCGAGATGGGGCGATGGGGTCACATCTTTCGTGAGTCTCCGCTCATTACCGCGCGTTCCCAAGACACTAAACGGTTTGGATATTTGATCCGAGGGGCCTCCGGCCCGATAGCACTAACCATCACGTGGGCATAGTATGGGCGTTCTGCGTCGTATGCATCAGCCGAAGCTTAACTGACGTCATTGCGACTGAGCGGCGCGCGCCGGGTTGGACTGGTTAGGCTCCTACCTTTTTAAAGGTGGTTGTTAGGTCTGCTCACCGGCCGCCCACGCAACGTGCAGGAGTTCCCGGGGCGATTGGCCCATGACCCCTGGGGGCATAGGGTTTAGTCCAGCGTGCATGACCTCTCTATTAAGTCTAGGTCGGGTTGCGGCGTATTGTTTGGCCGAGGGCGGGCATGACCTGATGGTGTGTCCGGCCGGAGTTAAGCAAGCGTGATGGGTAAGTTGGTGCACCCCTGCAGTGAAGAAAACATCTATTGATAGCCTGTCCTACGGTAACGGACACTTGGAGTTGTATCCCGATCGCTACAACTAGAACTGGATGCTGAGGCATTGTTTGGATATGTTACTTCGGGAGTCGAGAAAGAATCCCGGAGCGTTGGAACAACAACATAAATATGACTTATGTTATACTACTCTACTTCCCCCCTCTTGCTGCAAGACGGTGTCACACCCTGATTTTCATGTCACATTGCTTAAGCTAGTAATCATGTTAAAAATGTGGATTTACAAAAACTTTTGAGTGTTTTTGACTTTGCTTGATTTGACTTTTGTCTGCTGTTTGCTAGTGCTCTAAAAATCAAATAAATCCTCCAACTCTTATACTTCATCCCCTTGATCCAAAACCTTTTCCCAATGATCCTGCCATGTGTATAGACCAGTATAGAATTTTCTTATAAAAATATTTTGGCCAAATAGTATTTTCTAAAATTAGTTTTCCAAAAACCCCTGAATTGAGGTTTGCACTGCAAGTACCTTATTTAGGGTGTGAAAAATCTTTCAAAAAGTATATTTGAATCCTATTAGGTATAGGACTCCCAGAAACCACAAAATTATAATTTTAAAAGTTATTTTCATATTTTATTTAAAAGCTTTTTCCTAAGGCCAGAAATGGTCTTTAATAGGAAAAAATTATTTAATTATTTCAAAAATATTTGCCAAACTTCAGGGAGACTCATAGGACATATATTGTCCATATATAAGAGTTTAAACACATGGTCATGTTCAAAATATTGGACAAATCCTTCCAAAACCCTTTCTGGATATTTCAAGCTTTTGAAATATTTACAAAGGAAATATTCACCAAAAATTCCAGGGAAATTCTATCATGTCATATATGACATATTTGATGATCTTGCAAAGCCTCATTCCTTGAAGATCAAGGAGACATCCTCTAATCCCCTCAAAACCATTTCTGTCCATTTTGAAGTTTGAGCAACTTTACATTGCCAAACTTGTCCAAATGCTCTCAAACTTGGTTCACATGCTGAAATGATGTAATTATGCATCTATACCAAATGGCACAAGTTTTGGAGAAGCATAACTTGGTCTAAGTGCCCCAAAACAAATTCTGTTCAAATTCAAACTTGAAGAACTCTACATTGTCAACTTTTTACCTGGGGCCTCAAACTTTGTGGGCATGATCATAACCCCAAATGATGATGCTACACCAAGTGGTGCATCAAGGGGAGATGATTTGTTTAACTCAAACATGGTGAAACCATTTCTGTTGATTTCTAGGGTTCACCAAAGTTACATTGGAAACTTTGCCCAAATGAGCTCAAATTTGGTGTAAGGGCCTAATTATATGTGACATTTGATCCTGTTAAGTATCATGTCAATTGGAGCTATTTTGCTTGCCCAAAACATGATCAAACACCTTCTGTCAAATTACCAAAACCATTGTTTGGACCCCTTTTTCTATTTCCCTTTACCTCAAATTCTTACCACAGCTTCTCCTGATCATCTTCTACCCCCAGTAACTTCCCCATGGCCTCAGCTCAATTATTGGAGGGGGTAAAACTTCAATGTACTCTTCTGGACAGCAGTTCTCACCTCCTCCTTCACCTCCCTCCTCATTCCAGTGGCTCCCCAGAGCATCCAAGACCAGCTCCCCATAGTTTACTACTCCCTAGCACTGCTGGACACTGGGGGACACGGCCAGGAAGCAAGGGCATGACCATGCCGGCCAAAGGCATGCTCTGGAGCGTGCTACAGTGCGCCGAGGCACTGTAGCTCGGCCCTCCCGAGGCTTCCAGGCGGCCTTGGGCAGAGCGAGCGTGTCCATCGAGGTCGCCTCGATGTCCACGACACGCCTCGCTGTCGGCCCTATCCTCCCCTGCCCTCCTTCCCCCTCCGCGAGCTCGCCCGAGCGCGTCCATGGACAAAGCTCACGGTGCACCGCAGCCGCATCTATTTAAGCCTCCCCCGAGCACTCCCTTGCCTCTTCTGGACCCTCCTCTCTCCCGTGCATCTCCTAGACATGCCCCCTCTCCCCCTAGTGCCCTCTTTCCCTCTCCATGGCCACCATGGTCGCTGTCGGCCTCTGCCCGGCACTGGTGAACCAGAGCCTCTCCTCATCTTCTTTGGCCACCAGGAGAACCGCAGCAGACCGGCGGAGCTCTCCCACTCTTTTTCTCCTGCTCTGGTGCCGTGTGGCGCCGCAACCATCTTCTCCCGAAGCCTTGTCCGCCGGCGTCAGGGTCACCGTCACCCTGGACCTCCCCAGCCTGCATGGGGGCCATAGATGGGCGCGGCTCGGCCTCCCGAATCTGCCGGTACGCCGAACGTCGTCGGGGATGGCCGTAGTCGCCGGCACGGGAGTCAACCGAGTGCCGGACCCGTCGGTCTCCACGGACGCAAGGAGCACGCCGCGCCTCCCTGCAACCTCTTATATGGGTGCGGCTAGGCCCCGCGGCCCTGTCCCCACCACAGGTCGGCGCCGGCAGGCTGAGCAGCGCCGGCGGCGAGCAAGGCCGGCGCCCTCCTCTGTCTCCCGTCGGGAGGAAGATGAAGGAGACATGAGAGAGAGAGAGCCTGGTGGGCCCTGGGTGTAAGTGACCCAGTGGCCGGGCCCCACTGCTTAAGTGGAAACGTCTTCCATGAAAACCGTTTTTGGCAAACAGAGACGTACTTCCCGGAAGGCGCTATCGATGTAGCACCTGTGCGCTCGCGGCCGTGCAGCTGGGCCGGCCCATCATCTATCCCTCGCCCGGCGCGCAGCAAAAGGGTATAACCCCTTTTCCCTTTTATTTTCCTTTTCCAGTCAACTTCAAAAACCCATAAATAATTCAAATGAACTGCAAATTGCATGATTCAAATTTCTGGTAGTCTCTAAAGTCATGCTCTACCTGTTGGTGCAACATGCACAGTATTCCAGAGGCTTTTCCTACACAAATATTTATCAAATGCCAATATTTCATTTTCTGTGATGAACTTTAGAAAATCACAGAGGGCTCAAATTTGATCCAAATGCAGTGGTTCAAATTCCTAGATGCTTGTCATATCCAAACTTAGTTTTGGAACATTTTTATTAATACTTTCTGTACCCCACCAAATATTGAGCCATTTCTTCATATTTATCAGCTTTGCAAAATCCTAGGAAATTCATTTGTATTCCAAATCCAGTGAAACCAACTCCTAGATGCTTCTAAAATCATGACTTGTTGATGGGTGCCTTTGCTCATCATTCAAGAATATATTTCTGTACACTTCTTTCAAAATCCATAAACCCCTTGGTTCCATCATATTGAAATGATCCAAACTATCCATTGATCCAATGCCTATGAAAACACCTTGGTCATTTCTAATATGACCAGAGGTATCCTAGAAAAGTCCAACTCATATTTTTAGAGCACTTTTATTTTTGCCCTGTTGTGTTGCTTATTATGATTGTTTCCATCGTTAGTTGACGAAATAAACGGAGTACTCGGAGATGGACCAGAAGGTTTGAAGACTCGGAAAGATAAGGCAAGCAGCCCTTTGACCATGTTCGAGAAACCTTTTTATGCATGTCTCATAGCACCTTATTATTCAATGCATCGGAATCATGTAGAAGAGGTGACCACCTTGGTTGGTACCTTTGTTACTTTACTGTTGAAACTTGCATCAAACATGACCCTACCTTCCTATGAGGGTTATGTGGGTGGGAGTAGATAGATTTATGCTATAGTAGTTGGCTACGCAAAATGGGTCAGGGTTATGCATTGAGCGAAACAAGTGTGGTCTGACATACTTGCAAATGACCCAGTGGGTGCCACTAATGCCCCTGGGAGTTGATGAGAAACTAGGGCACTACTTGGTGAAGAAGTAGTGTACCGAGGCTTGGTGAAAGTGTTGTTTACAGAGATGGATTAGATTTATGTGTGACTACCGTCCCAACCAAACATGCGCAACCACTCTACCCTTATATGGGAAAGGGCATTATTGATTACCTAGGTCGATACTAGCATGGTGCCCGCATTACTAGTGACGGGGGTGACATGAGGTCACTCTCGGGACGGGGTCGTGCTTGGATAGGAGGCCATGACTGTTTTCACAGGGCACCGAACACACCGTTGGTACCCCGTGTCAGTGGTATGTGATGTATATGGGAGCAAGGCTCCACAATCTTTAAGATGTGAAATGTTTGGCACAAGGCTGTTACCAATCGAGTGGACTCTATGTTAGTGTCGTCTAGGGAAAGATAGTGATCGGGTGCTTAACCCGGGTACTTGAGGTACCGCGGGTCGTGGATGACACGGAAGTTCCCCAGATCTTGTGGGTAAAGTGTGCAACCTCTTCAGAGTGTCAAACTATTCGAATAGCCGTGTCCGCGGTCAAGGATAGTTGGGTGGTGCTTCTTAGACTATGTCCATAAGTTTCTGGGAAACAACACGATTCAGAGATATTGTTGATGTGATTGTGAGAAAGTCACAATGAGCTTGAGCATGAGTTGATTACACTCTTTCTCGATAATGATGTCTGTGACCTCCTGATACTTGTTGCAGACACATGCATTCCCATGTTATATGTTGATCATACTTGCATATGAAAATCTAGCTTTCCGCAAAACTGCCAATTTAGCAGTAGAGCTTTGCATAATTACTCTGTCATCACACTTGGGTTGCTTGCGAGTACATTCAAAGTACTCATTGGCTTGCCACTGGTTATTTCATTGGCCAGGCATGAGAGAACAGGTTATGATGAAGATTTCTTGGTGACGAGCATGCGAGCTAGGACGCTTCCCAGTCAGAATGCCTGTAGGGTTAAGGCAGATGGCATGGGTCCAAGTTGATATTGAAGATTTCCGCTGCGATGATATACTCAAGACCTGACCTTAATGGTCCTATTTGTGTAACACGGTATATATGGATGTAAGTCTCTTGTTATTCAGCTTCTGTGTGTTCAGTGAGCATTGATCTCTGGGATCACTGTACACGTGCATTCGGTGATCACGACTTATGAGTCGGGGTCCCCACAGAGCTGGTATCAGAGCCGTCCTGACTGTAGGAAGCCTTAGTTAGCATGGTCATTAGTTAGGGTAAAACTATTTCCAAAACTATTACTAGTTTTCAAAACTATCTATACTTCTCTTCCCTTCTTAGTTTTTCGAAAACTAGGCTATACTTGATCTCTTCCCCTTCAAAAACTTTGGTCGCTAGAACCCTTATGCCCCTGACCACTGGATTTTCTGTAATCCTCGTGGAGTGCACCTTGCCAAACACTCACCCACCTCTTCTGAACGCAAGATTGGTGACACCACAACAAGGCGATACCTACAGAAATTACATCCTCGATGGATGAGGACATGAAGAGCCAGAAGAAGGTGATACCCTTGACAGTGCCCCAAGAAGATGCAACATTGGCCTATGATGACCAGGGTATAGGTTATGTAAAATCATGATATGCATCGCTAATAGAGTAATCATGTCACTACCGTTGTTGTATCGGCAACCATCGGTGGGTGAGAACCTCGCCATTTGGTCCGCCTCACTATAGTGAGCAGGAAAACGGTTCTCTTCGTCCCCCGCTCCTGGTGTCGATGTTTCCATCAACGAAACCGACATGTTGGACCTCTATTATGCCTTGTTATTGTCATTGCATAAGGATTGCCTACCTGATGCCCTCGACGTCCCAGAAGGCACAAGGGGTCGTCATGATTAAAGAGACAAGAAAATACCAAGTCAACGCCAGTTACAAGGAGGCACCTTCACCGCATTACATCATCAGGCGAGAAGTTGTTGAAGATTCTTCAGGCTCAACCCGGATCGTTCATCGAACAACTACAAAGGACATAGCAACACCGGAGGGAAACTCAGGAGACTGCACGAGGCACAAGTCACGACACTGAGTCCGAGAACCCCTAGGGTAGGATGAGTCGTGTACCCCCTATGCGCAGTCGAGTCCGTATGATGGTTCGAATAGAACCATGATTGTGTGTTGCTTGCTTTTATTTGTTTGTGTTTTGATATAAGTCGCACTTTTGCCCCAGGCAACAAGTGCATGGCTATGTCATCTTCTTTGCCTTGTTTCTTTTGCTTGGGTCTTTTTGCACCTATTTGGTTGCACCTGCACTATAGAACCCCCCCTTTTAGGCATTTCCCTCCTCTACGCTACTTTTTTCCCTCTCTTCTCTCTCTCCCCAACTGAAGACCCGCAAGGCAAGATGCACCAAGGATTCTACCTCGGCAACCAACTGGCACTGAAGACTTCTGCTACAACCTCCATGACCAATTGCAACCCCGTAGAGTTATGTTTAACCCTCCAGACCAGTAACCCCATTCCTAGACCCTTTGAGACTTCACGA
Source organism: Secale cereale (assembly GCA_902687465.1). Taxonomy (NCBI): domain Eukaryota; kingdom Viridiplantae; phylum Streptophyta; class Magnoliopsida; order Poales; family Poaceae; genus Secale; species Secale cereale. The sequence goes on along the minus strand of LR738713.1, from coordinate 755,454,404 downwards.
GACACTCCAGCACGAACCCTTAACCATGTGCTTAACCCAAAGAATTGCGAGAGAACCTGTTAAGCCTTTGCAACCTTGCACAACACTGGGTTCGTAAAGGAACTAGTGGACACAGTGAGTGAGCACATTTTCATCCTAATATAGCACAAGGACTGACGATGCCATAGATAGACCAGTTTGGGGATATCGGACAGATGACTTGGTGGCTTTATATCAGTGACTTCGAGGAATTATCTGAGACCTTGATGGATTGTGAGGTTTTCATGTTGGTGGGATCATGACTTTGGGTAAGTATGTAGAAGTACCCGTTGGGCATGAGATTTGGATTTATGTAGGTGATTCTGGTTGGTATAAATGCTAGTTATGCCTGCATGGTTCGGAGTAGATTGGATTTAGATCCTGATTATGATATCATGCTTCTCGGTGGACAATAACCTAGGAGATTGGATTATTTGTCGGAGTTGATTTAAGGGTCTATATAATCGTGATCTTGGAGTTTACTTGACCCGGATGATGGGAATTTGGTGGACTTACTATCATAATGCATAGCCCTTCCAAGTATTTGGGTGTTATAGGGACTTGAGATCTTGTGGAACACCGTAGACATCGGATTTGTAGAATTGTTGGATTATGTGGTGATTGATGGAAATTACCGGGCTATTGGAGTTGACCTATAGGAAGGAAGCAAAATCTTGGAGTGGCATATGACGTGTTTCCTTAGAATGGTGATGCATTATCTTGAGCCTTGCAAGAATAGGTTGAGCGCTTGGATTGTGGTGTTTAATTTAAGCTTAGCAGCATGTGTGACCTACCCATGGATTTTTAGGGGTAGACATACATATGGATTTGGGGATCGTAGACAAGTGCAATTTTGTTAGACCGTCTCTTGAGAGTCATGAGGACATGTATGGCATGAGTGGTGATTGAAGCTGGTCTATGCTTTTCGTTTGGAGTACTAGATATAGCTATTGGCATCTCAAAAACCGTGCTTAAGGATAAGATGATATAAGTTCACTCACTCACGAGAATCCTTGAAACCCTTAAGCCCCACCAAGCCACAACCTGGTCAGATTCTGACCACGGGCCTTCACTCTAAGTCAGGAAGACCTTGCAAATACTCAACGGAGACCACCACCAATACCCCAGCCTACCTTGCGTACCCCATAGACCTCATGGAGTAATTGGACAAGGTGGGTAACATCGTTATTTGATGGCCTACTTGTCCACCCGAAGACAAAAGAAGAGGCGGACAGCTGGATAGAAGACATTTGAAGACCGCCCTGTCAAGAAGGAAGAACTACACCGACCACCGTCATCAAGAAGTAAACTTCCGCGTCGAAGATCGGGCGTATCTGCAAACCACTCCTCTCGAAGGAACCGAGCATTTCCGTGTCAAAAGGACGCTCGCACGAAGATTTATCAACCTTTCTTCAAGGCCACTTCCAGTCAAATAGTAGACGTCTACCAGCTAGATTTACCACCCGAGATACCCTCCGTGCACCAAATCTTCCACGAGTCCCCACTCTGGAAGTACTTCTTACTTCCTAACTAGCCCGGTGCCCGCAAGGACATCACCGAGCCTTTGACAACTAACTCAACCCAACCTACGCAAGAGACCCCTCAGCAACCTCCATCAAGGAAGGCAATAAGCGAGGAGCCACACCACCAAGTACTTCAAGATTCCATGGAGCACCACCCGGGAGCAGAACCAGCAAGAAGAAGTGAATACTACCCCGTATCCAAGACCCCGTATTTCTTTCCACGCCTAGTCTAGGAATCTCGGGGACGAGATTCTTGTAAGGGGGGTAGGTCTGTCACACCCTGATTTTCATGTCGCACTGCTTAAGCTAGTAATCATGTTAAAAATGTGGATTTACAAAAACTTTTGAGTGTTTTTGACTTTGCTTGATTTGACTTTTGTCTGCTGTTTGCTAGTGCTCTAAAAATCAAATAAATCCTCCAACTCTTATACTTCATCCCCTTGATCCAAAACCTTTTCCCAATGATCATGCCATGTGTATAGACCAGTATAGAATTTTCTTATAAAAATATTTTGGCCAAATAGTATTTTCTAAAATTAGTTTTCCAAAATCCCCTGAATTGAGGTTTGCACTGCAAGTACCTTATTTAGGGTGTGAAAAATCTTTCAAAAAGTATATTTGAATCCTATTAGGTATAGGACTCCCAGAAACCACAAAATTATAATTTTAAAAGTTATTTTCATATTTTATTTAAAAGCTTTTTCCTAAGGCCAGAAATGGTCTTTAATAGGAAAAAATTATTTAATTATTTCAAAAATATTTGCCAAACTTCAGGGAGATTCATAGGACATATATTGTCCATATATAAGAGTTTCAACACATGGTCATGTTCAAAATATTGGACAAATCCTTCCAAAACCCTTTCTGGATATTTCAAGCTTTTGAAATATTTACAAAGGAAATATTAACCAAAAATTCCAGGGAAATTCTATCATGTCATATATGACATATTTGATGATCTTGCAAAGCCTCATGCCTTGAAGATCAAGGAGACATCCTCTAATCCCCTCAAAACCATTTCTGTCCATTTTGAAGTTTGAGCAACTTTACATTGCCAAAGTTGTCCAAATGCTCTCAAACTTGGTTCACATGCTGAAATGATGTAATTATGCATCTATGCCAAATGGCACAAGCTTTGGAGAAGCATAACTTGGTCTAAGTGCCCCAAAACCATTTCTGTTCAAATTCAAACTTGAACAACTCTACATTGTCAACTTTTTACCTGGGGCCTCAAACTTTGTGGGCATGATCATAACCCCAAATGATGATGCTACACCAAGTGGTGCATCAAGGGGAGATGATTTGCTTAACTCAAACATGGTGAAACCATTTCTGTTGATTTCTAGGGTTCACCAAAGTTACATTGGAAACTTTGCCCAAATGAGCTTAAATTTGGTGTAAGGGCCTAATTATATGTGACATTTGATCCTGTTAAGTATCATGTCAATTGGAGCTATTTTGCTTGCCCAAAACATGATCAAACACCTTCTGTCAAATTACCAAAACCATTGTTTGGACCCCTTTTTCTATTTCCCTTTACCTCAAATTCTTACCACAGCTTCTCCTGATCATCTTCTACCCCCAGTAACTTCCCCATGACCTCAGCTCAATTATTGGAGGGGGTAAAACTTCAATGTACTCTTCTGGACAGCAGTTTTCACCTCCTCCTTCACCTCCTCCTTCACCTCCCTCCTCATTCCAGTGGCTCCCCAGAGCATCCAAGACCAGCTCCCCATAGTTTACTACTCCCTAGCACTGCTGGACACTAGGGGACACGGCCAGGAAGCAAGGCCATGACCATGCCGGCCAAAGGCATGCTCTGGAGCGCGCTACAGTGCGCCGAGGCACTGTAGCTCGGCCCTCCCGAGGCTTCCAGGCGGCCTTGGGCAGAGCGAGCGTGTCCATCGAGGTCGCCTCGACGTCCACAACACGCCTCGCTGTCGGCCCTATCCTCCCCTGCCCTCCTTCCCCCTCCGAGAGCTCGCCCGAGCGCGTCCATGGACAAAGCTCACGGTGCACCGCAGCCGCATCTATTTAAGCCTCCGCCGAGCACTCCCTTGCCTCTTCTGGACCCTCCTCTCTCCCGTGCATCTCCTAGACATGCCCTCTCTCCCCCTAGTGCCCTCTTTCCCTCTCCATGGCCACCATGGTCGCCATCGGCCTCTGCCCGGCACTGGTGAACCGGAGCCTCTCCTCATCTTCTTTGGCCACCAGGAGAACCGCAGCAGACCGGCGGAGCTCTCCCACTCTTTTTCTCCTGCTCTGGTGCCGTGTGGCACCGCAACCATCTTCTCCCGAAGCCTTGTCCGCCGGCGTCAGGGTCACCGTCACCCTGGACCTCCCCAGCCTGCGTGGGGGCCATAGATGGGCGCGGCTCGGCCTCTCGAATCTGCCGGTACGCCGGACGTCGTCGGGGATGGCCGTAGTCGCCGGCACGGGAGTCAACCGAGTGCCGGACCCGTCGGTCTCCACGGACGCAAGGAGCACGCCGCGCCTCCCTGCAACCTCTCATACGGGTGCGGCTAGGCCCCGCGGCCCTATCCCCACCGCAGGTCGGCGCCGGCAGGCTGAGTAGCGCCGGCGGCAAGCAAGGCCGGCACCCTCCTCTGTCTCCCGTCGGGAGGAAGAAGAAGGAGACATGAGAGAGAGAGAGAGAGAGAGAGAGAGAGAGAGAGAGCCCGGTGGGCCCTGGGTGTAAGTGACCCAGTGGCCGGGCCCCACTGCTTAAGTGGAGACGTCTTCCATGAAAACCGTTTTTGGCAAACGGAGACGTACTTCCCGGAAGGCGCTATCGACGTAGCACCTGTGCGCTCGCGGCCGTGCAGCTGGGCCGGCCCATCATCTATCCCTCGCCCGGCGCGCAGTAAAAGGGTATAACCCCTTTTCCCTTTTATTTTCTTTTTCCAGTCAACTTCAAAAACCCATAAATAATTCAAATGAACTCCAAATTGCATGATTAAAATTTCTGGTAGTCTCTAAAGTCATGCTCTACCTGTTGGTGCAACATGCACATTATTCCAGAGACTTTTCCTACACAAATATTTATCGAATGCCAATATTTCATTTTCTATGATGAACTTTAGAAAATCACAGAGGGCTCAAATTTGATCCAAATGCAGTGGTTCAAATTCCTAGATGCTTGTCATATCCAAACTTAGTTTTGGAACATTTTTATTAATACTTTCTGTACCCCACCAAATATTGAGCCATTTCTTCATATTTATCAGCTTTGCAAAATCCTAGGAAATTCATTTGTATTCCAAATCCAGTGAAACCAACTCCTAGATGCTTCTAAAATCATGACTTGTTGATGGGTGCCTTTGCTCATCATTCAAGAATATATTTCTGTACACTTCTTTCAAAATCCATAAACCCCTTGGTTCCATCATATTGAAATGATCCAAACTATCCATTGATCCAATGCCTATGAAAACACCTTGGTCATTTCTAATATGACCAGAGGTATCCTAGAAAAGTCCAACTCATATTGTTAGAGCACTTTTATTTTTGCCCTGTTGTGTTGCTTATTATGATTGTTTCCATCGTTAGTTGACGAAATAAACGGAGTACTCGGAGATGGACCAGAAGGTTTGAAGACTCGGAAAGATAAGGCAAGCAGCCCTTTGACCATGTTCGAGAAACCTTTTTATGCATGTCTCATAGCACCTTATTATTCAATGCATCGGAATCATGTAGAAGAGGTGACCACCTTGGTTGGTACCTTTGTTACTTTACTGTTGAAACTTGCATCAAACATGACCCTACCTTCCTATGAGGCTTATGTGGGTGGGAGTAGATAGATTTATGCTATAGTAGTTGGCTACGCAAAATGGGTCAGGGTTATGCATTGAGCGAAACAAGTGTGGTCTGACATACTTGCAAATGACCCAGTGGGTGCCACTAATGCCCCTGGGAGTTGATGAGAAACTAGGGCACTACTTGGTGAAGAAGTAGTGTACCGAGGCTTGGTGAAAGTGTTGTTTACAGAGATGGATTAGATTTATGTGTGACTACCGTCCCAACCAAACATGCGCAACCACTCTACCCTTATATGGGAAAGGGCATTATTGATTACCTAGGTCGATACTAGCATGGTGCCCGCATTACTAGTGACGGGGGTGACATGAGGTCACTCTCGGGACGGGGTCGTGCTTGGATAGGAGGCCATGACTGTTTTCACAGGGCACCGAACACACCGTTGGTACCCCGTGTCAGTGGTATGTGATGTATATGGGAGCAAGGCTCCACAATCTTTAAGAAGTGAAATGTTTGGCACGGGGCTGTTACCAATCGAGTGGACTCTATGTTAGTGTCGTCTAGGGAAAGATAGTGATCGGGTGCTTACCCCGGGTACTTGAGGTACCGCGGGTCGTGGATGACACGGAAGTTCCCCAGATCTTGTGGGTAAAGTGTGCAACCTCTGCAGAGTGTCAAACTATTCGAATAGCCGTGTCCGCGATCAAGGACAGTTGGGTGGTGCTGCTTAGACTATGTCCATAAGTTTCTGGGAAACAACACGATTTAGAGATATTGTTGATGTGATTGTGAGAAAGTCACAATGAGCTTGAGCATGAGTTGATTACACTCTTTCTCGATAATGATGTCTGTGACCTCCTGATACTTGTTGCAGACACATGCATGCCCATGTTATATGTTGATCATACTTGCATATGAAAATCTAGCTTTCCGCAAAACTGCCAATTTAGTAGTAGAGCTTTGCATAATTACTCTGTCATCACACTTGGGTTGCTTGCGAGTACATTCAAAGTACTCATTGGCTTGCCACTGGTTATTTTATTGGCCAGGCATGAGAGAACAGGTTATGATGAAGATTTCTTGGTGACGAGCATGCGAGCTAGGACGCTTCCCAGTCAGAATGCCTGTAGGGTTAAGGCAGATGGCATGGGTCCAAGTTGATATTGAAGATTTCCGCTGCGATGATATACTCAAGACCTGATCTTAATGGTCCTATTTGTGTAACACGGTATATATGGATGTAAGTCTCTTGTTATTCAGCTTCTGTGTGTTCAGTGAGCATTGATCTCTGGGATCACTGTACACGTGCATTCGGTGATCACGACTTATGAGTCGGGGTCCCCACAGACGGTGGTTTCCAGAAGATGCTAGTCTTCGATAGGGCTAGCTTCTCCCCCTCTTATTCCGGCATTCTGAAGTTTGGTCCACATATACTACCATTTTCATTGATACCGATGCATATGTAGTGTAGATCCTTGCTTGCGAGTACTTTGGATGAGTACTCACGGTTGCTTTGCTCCCCCTTTCCTCCCTACTTTCTTCTTTCTGGTTGATGCAACCAGATGGTGAAGTCCAGGATCTAGACGCCACCCTTGACGACTGGTACTACTCCGACGGAGCCTACTACTACGTGGAGTTCGGCTTCGAGGAGTAGTTTGGAGGTCCCAGGCAGGAGGCCTTGCCTTTTCGATCGTTGCTATATTTGTGCTAGCCTTCTTAAGGCAAACTTGTTTAACTTATGTCTGTACTCAGATATTATTGCTTCCGCTGACTCTTGTGTATTCGAGCCCTCGAGGCCGCTGGCTTGTAATATAAAGCTTGTATTATTTTAATTGTGTCCAGAGTTGTGTTGTGATATCTTCCAGTGAGTCCTTGATCTTGGTCGTACACATTTGCGTGCATGATTAGTGTACGGTCAAATCGGGGGCGTCACAAGTTGGTATCAGAGCCGACTGCCTGTAGGAACCCCCTTTCCAACTCCTTGGTCAAAGTTGAGTCTAGTCTTTGAAAAACTGATTTACTAACTTGGCTGTGTGGCTTACGGGCCCATGTCGCTAATTGGGTGGTATTAGGATCTTTTATTCCTCGTCTATACTTTGGGATTCTGTCATCTCTTCTCTTCGGGTTAAATGGTTTTGCTGACTCTAACTCTAGGTTCTCGTAAATACTTTCTCCCGGAGATCCCTTCATTCAAGATAATGGCCTTCTGCACCAGAAGCTTCCGAAGATACTTTACGATGTTCTCTCGAGACCTTGTGCCCTTCACCGTTGCAATTCCATATCACCGATAAATCCCTAAGGATAGCTGCATACACTTGTCGTCCTTACCTTCATTTCAATTGTTCTTGGTATTACAAGATACTCTGAAATACTTCGGATATTCCGAGAATCCTTTGTGCCTGCTGCCTTGCATCTCCTTTTCCGCATGAATACATGTATGAATAATTCCTCACACTTAGCGAGGATTCGTTCATCCTCAGTTGTTCATGCGTTTCACAAATGTCTTCGAAACGCTATTCAACCTTCCAAAATCCTCAGCAACCTATTGCTCTGGAAAGTTTTACCTGCTCGCATTATGGTTAATTCCATATGTATATCAATATTCGTTAAAATCCTTTGTGATTGACTTTCTGATCTTTTTGATTCAATAGGTTGCAAATACTCGCAATCATCAATCAAACTAGAATTCGTTCTTGGAGCTCAGATGTCATTCCGAATATGAGCTGGTTCTCGACCAACCAAATTGTCGTCAATTGCACCCCTAAGTCATTTCAACTTACCCAGCCTTAATCAGAGCGTTGCTTTTGATCCCTTGATTTGGAAATCATAATTCCTTTTGCATTTGAGTGTTGAAATAGTCAGTTGTTTATATAAACTGATACCCTTGCATTCTTTCTTCTTCTGGTTGAGTACCGATGCTCACATCACATCCCTTGTAGACCACCGGATCCTTTGTTGGATTTCATCCGACAACGTCCTTCATATTCAAACACCTGGTGAGTTCTGCCATGATATAACTGCCTTGGGTAAAATATATCATCTGCTTTCTCAACCATGCTCTGCTTTCGAGCTTGTTTAATTTGCTCCCGAAGTTTACGTAGTATGAGTCTAAGATGCCCGATGGGTTAAACTTATGCCTTCCTTAATCTATGCGAACCCGAAAGTTTTCCAAGGTTCATACTCCTCTGGTAATTCACCAGGCAAGTCTTCGCAATCAATTCATTTTTAATAGAGCAGTGAATGAAAGCTTATGCATTGAAGAAGCGGGAGTCAACCTTGAACTTTCTGTTCATGCCCATGGACACGATGTAAATCTTACCATTAAAGCTTCTCTAAATTAATTATCCCCTTGATATAAGTTCATTTATATCTGGGATCTGGCCTTTTGCAATCGTGGTTCCGACCATGCTCTCCTTTAAATGCCATTTCTCGGACTAGCAAACCACTTGTCCTCTATAGGTCAACGCACCTGTCCAACCTTCATTATGATCTACCTTCGAGTATTACCCCGTGGTATCTCGATAATGTCATAGAACCATATTACTTATAAGTTCTTCTTCAAGTATTACTTCTCACCGATTCCAATTTTCCACGGGTTCTGAGTTGTTAGACACTCAAGTACACCGATAAATGAATCAATTCCGCACTCCGATTCAATAACTCTTAAGTAATTTCCATTGCTTATGAGTTTAGTAATTCTTCAAGTCATATCTAGCCTGCTCGGCTATATCATTATCGTGCATCTTTTAACTGTGCTACCTAGTCCTTCTTTCCGGAGCACAATTTTGGCAATGAGCTAAGCTTACGCCGATCTTCCTCGGCACATCATTTTGTCTTGAACAACTGGCTTGTTTTCAAGTTTGTATTGTACTAGTTGTTTCAATGACCTTTCGCTCCATCATTCATTTGACTTGATGTCATCGCCGATCGATTACATCCTAATGAAATCCCTCTACAAATGTGTCGTGATCATCATCAACAATGAATTGCGTTCTTCCAAGTTGTGAATCGAATTCATGATGGGAAATACCATGTCTTCCTCTCGATGATTTGTATTAACACTGATAACATTCTTGCATTCCCTCCAACCCAAACTTGTTCGTGTTTTGTGTTATACCTTGAGTTCCTTGTTATCCGACTTATGTTATGCTCTACCTTGGAGTACTACCATCTTTCATGTCAAGAATGTCGTGAGAATTTCACCACCCCTTATGAATTCTTGATACAAGTAATACTTCTCACCATCTTCATTCGTTCCCTCGTCCCCGTGTTATCTCTAATCGGAAACCCAACAATTGAAGTATGCCGTGCGAATTCAAGACTTCTAGCAAACCGAATGCTTTGAAGTGAATGGTCGATAGTTTCTTTCCAACCCTTCTGGTTATTAAACCTCCATACTAACATCGATCTTGCTACTTGGTACGTATTTCCAGGTGCATTTCGTTCAGTACTTAATTGTGGATGTTCTCCACAAACACACTTCATTATATACCCTAGTGTGACCAATGCTATCACCTTATTCACTTAATTGTGAAAATTCATGTCTAGGGAAATCTCGAGGAATTGTTTCCGAGCCTGTCGGCCTCATCCTCATCTTCCCTTGTTGAAATTGTATGACTTATTTTATAAGTTGTTTCCAATGGATCCTGGTGTATCCAAAGTCTGACCTTTGCTTGAAGACCATGTCGGGGCTATCTCGAAGCATGTCTGTCATACTACGAAGATCCACAAGAACATTGTAAGCGCAATGCTAAATGTTTCTTGATCAACCATCCAACATCGTTGTGTGGGTACATATCATAATTCTTCTGACCCCTTTTATCTATATGGTCATTGATACGTCCAAAACGTATCTATAATTTCTGCTTGCTCCATGCTTCTTTTGTGTGATATTGCTATGATATTGATGCACTTCCATACACTTTTGATCATATTTGGACTAACCTATTAACTCAGTGCACCACAGTGCCAGTTCCTGTTTTCTGCTGTTTTTCTATTTCAGGTTTCCCCCATATTAAAAGTGCTCCAAAAATTCCAGGAAAAATATAGAAAAAATCAGCGTACAGGAAGCTTCGCGAAGAGCCAAAGATGGGCCAGAGGGGAGCCAGGGGAGGCCCAGGCAGCCACCTGGCGCGGCTCCACCCCTGGCCGCGCCAGGGGGGCGCCTGGGGCCCCTGCTCCGCCTCTGGCTGCCCCCCTTCGCCTATATATCCCTCTCGTCCCGAAACCCTCGAGGAGAGAACCCTTTTTCGCGATCTCGCCTTTGTTCCGCCGCCGCAGCGCTTCCAAGATCGGGAGCATCAAGAGAACTCTTCCCGGCACCCTGCCGGAGGGGAGAACCACCACCGGGAGCTTCTCCACCACCATGGACGCTTCCCGGATGAGTCGTGAGTAGTCCACCTTGGACCATGGGTCCATGATCAGTAGCTATGTGATGTTCTCCTCCCCTCTTTGCTCTTCATGGTTTAGACCTCGTGAGCTGCCCTACATGATCGAGGCACATATGTAATCTTTCTGCTGTTGCTTTGCTATGTTTGCTGGGATCTGATGGATTATGAGACTATGTTCAGATTGTGTTTGAGTAATATATTTGATTCACCTCTTTTATATCTTTGTTCTTGAGTAATTCTTGCATGTTCTCCGTTGCTGTTTATTGCTTTGGCCAAGTAGTAGGTAGTAACTCCAAGAGGGAGCGTTATGCTTGATTGTGGGTTCATGCCCCCTGATGACTAGCTTGAGTGATAGAAACATTAGTCTAGGGGATGTGCTGTTGCCACAAGGGAGAAAACAACGGTGCTTGTACTTGCGGGTGCAAGGATTGTTTACTTTACGCAAAGTTCTTTTAATGCAGTTGTCTGTTGCTTCGAGTTTACACTTTGGGTGGGATTCGCAACTTAATACCAGCGAGATGTTCTGGATAGATATCTCAAGGTGGATGATTAGTAGTAGATGCAGATGGATTTCGGTCTACTTGCCTTGGCGTACCGCCCATGCTTTTGAGCCTCTACCTTTCTTTGCATCATAGTTAGCATTGGTTTGCGCACATAATCCTGTCAATTGCCCAGCTGTAATTTGTTTACCTCACTTTGCTGTTTTATCGTCTTTTGGGAGAGAGACATCACTAGTGAACATCATGGGACCCCGGTCCATATTACCACCGCTGATCACACCTTCTATTTACTTCCTGTTTTTATTTCCTAGTTGCAGTCATAGCTATCATTATTATCTCTTGTGTTTGATCCTTTGTAAACAACAAGGCCGGAGGGATTGACAACCTCTTTGTACTCGTTGGGAGCAAAGTTATCTGTATCTGTGTGCAGGCCCCGTCAACCGCTAAGTTTCTGGCGCCGTTGACACCTACTTGTCGACCCTCGGAGTCTCACCGGATTCGATCCTTGGTATCTTTGCCAAGGGAAATTTGCCGCTATGCTACATCTCAACCTTCCACTTGGGTTAACCAACGAGGGGCGAGAAGCCATCAGTCATGGCTTTGATCTGCTGACACATATATCATGCCCTGCTTAATCTTGGGGATGATTTACTCCTATTCTTGGTGTTTAAACACATTTTCCTTTCCATTTGTTTTTTTAACCTTTCTTTGATCTACATATAATCTAAGCAGTAATAATTTTCTATAAACACCTTCGTGTACAACTCTGTCAGTAAGACCCTGTTACTATTGTTGATAACATTCCGGTAACCACCGATGGACGAGAACCTTGCCTATTTGGTCCGCCTCGTTTCAACGAGAAGGAAAATGGTTCTCTTCGTCCCTCGCCCTTGGTACCGATGTTGTTGCCGGCATAACTGACATACTATCCTCGTGCAAGACGTCAACACCCTTACAAATCAGAGTGGCGCAGTGGAAACATGGTGGGCACATAACCCACAGTTCCACAAGATCGAAACCTGACTCTCCCGTACATCCCTGTTTACCCAAAATTTATTCCTCGCACTTGGCTTCGTATGGAAATCACGAGCCACATTCCTAGTGATCTATTTTGGCATCACACGCAATACTTATTCTCATTGCTCTGAACCCCTTTCACCCTCTTTTTCAGGCAACGAATGATTGCCTACCCGGTTGAAGCTTCTTATTGCACCTCCTTACCTTGCTCTAGACGTCTTTCTTGAATTTCGACTTGAGAGGTGCCTCCATGCCACGTTCACTAAGATAGCCCCCAGGTACCTATCTTGTGTTGAGATCCGTCCTTCCCGAGTCTTTCCCCCTTATTCCACCCCTTAAATCTCGGGACGATATTTCTTGTAGTGGAGGATATTTGTAACACCCCGAGAATCATGCTACAATAACTCCATGCTAATGATGCCAAGTCATCACAATTATGCCCTAGGAAAACAATTAAGAAATATTTCAATCCCAAATTGAAATTTAGATTGAAAGTCAAATTTCAGTTTCTTCAAGGTGTCCAACAGAAATGTTCGATGCGTTGAAAATATTCATTAGATAATTGTCATGCATTAACAAACATTTCTATAGATGTTTAAAATGCCCCAAGCAAATAAAACAGTACCCAAACAGCCCCATAAATCCATTTTTCAATTATATAAAATTTAAATGAAATCTTCTTGCCTCCAAACTATTTGTGGCAGTACTAAATAATGCCTAGTTTTTGGTTTGTCAAGTGGCACCTTTTTTTTACTAAATCCAATTGGTGGCTCAACTTAACCAAACAGAAAGTATTAAAAAAATAGAAAAGGAATTTAGAAACAAAACGAAATCAAAGAAAAGGTAGAAAGCACATTGCACTTGCGGCCCGCTCACTAGACGCGCAGGCCCAGCCCACCTGGGTCATCCCCAACGTCTCGCTACAGGAGGCAGGGAGGCCGTGGCGAGCATCCAGCCGCCGTGGCCATGGATGGGCACCACGTGCCCCCTCCTCGGCCAATAAGGCGCTCTCGCGAAACCCTAGCGCACCCTCGACCGATCTCATCCTTTTCCCCATCGCGCCCCTCCTCCTCTGCTCAAAAACGAGCTGAAGAACTCGCGCGGTCACCACGCCCGTCCTCGCGTTGCCACGGCCTACGTGCTCTCTGGCACCCAGGGTGATGTCCATGAGCTCCGGCGTCGACGCCTCCATCTACTAGTACAATTGGTTCGAGCGGGGGAGCACCACATCGTCGCCTTCATCATCGTTTCTCCGCCATGGCCACGGGATCTCGTCGTTGATTGCGGTATCGACAAGCCGTCCCCGGCTTCCCCGACCACGTCCCCGGTTTCGCGATGAGCTCCTCTCCCGAATCCCTCTTGTTCCCGCTTCGATCCATTGCAGTAGTCGCATGTACGAGCCTATGGCCGCCATGACCGAAGCTCGGTTTTCGCGTACGCGCACATGCAGCTCCTTGTGTTACGTTGCTGCTCTTGCCTCTGTTCTGCTTTGCTTGCTAGCTGCTGCTTTGCTAGCTCCGCTTGCTATTGCTCTTGATGCTTATGCCACTGCTTAGCTACCGCTCTTGCGCCGCCGCCGCCGCGGCATGCTGCTCCGCTCGCCTCGCCAGTTCCTCCACCCGGCTGCTCCTAGCCACGCCGGCCCGCACGGCCCGCAACCGCCGCCGCACCCTGCTCCCGCGACTAGCCGTCGCACTGCGCGTCGCCTCCCCGCCGCTGCACGCTAGTGCAGTTGATTCAGCCGCCGGTGTCGTCCGTGCGTGCGTGCGTCGTGCGTGCGTGCACACCAGCGCTCCGCTGGGCCACTTCAACTAGTGCCCCAGTCTCTGTTAATTTTGTTTAGGCCTAATTAGCTTAGCCCAAATCCCCGACTACTAAAAAACAACAAGACAAACTTTGATATGACATGTGGGCCCTGCTAGATTAATTAGTTGGTCAACTGTTTTAATTAAGTTAAATAACCCTCCTGTCTAGTTTGACCCAGTCAAATTGCTGACTGGACTAGACTCTATCAATGACATCTGGGCCCCCCGAGCCCTGTCTGGTGCCCCCCTTCGGCATATATTTAGAGCGTCCTTCGAAACCCTCGGGACGGGAACTCTTTTTCGCGATCTCATCTCCGTTCCGCCGCCGCCGCCGCTTCCAAGATCGGGAGCACCAGGAGAACTCTTCCCGGCACCCTGCCGGAGGGGAGGATCACCATCGGGAGCCTCTTCTCCACCATGGACGCCTCCCGGATGAGTTGTGAGTAGTCTCCCTTGGACCATGAGTCCATGACCAGTAGCTATGTGATGTTCTCCTCCCGTTCTTGTGCTTCACAAATTAGTCCTCGTGAGCTGCCCTACATGATCGAGGCACATATGTAATCCTTATGCTGTTGCTATGATGAGTTTGCTGGGATCCGATGGATTATGAGATTATGTTCAGATTGTTCTTGAGTAATATATTTGATCTACCTCTTTTATATTTATGTTCATAAGTAATTCTTGCATGTTCTCCGTTGTTATTTATTGCTTTGGCCAAGTAATACGTAGTGACTCCAAGAGGGAACGTTATGCTCGATTGTGGGTTCATGCCCCTCGATGACTAGCTTGAGTGACAGAAACATGAGTCTAGGGGATGTGCTGTTGCCACATGGGGGAAAACAACGGTGCTTGTGCCCGCGGGTGCAAGGATTGTTTACTTTACGCAAATTTCTTTTAATGCAGTTGTCTTTTGCATTGAGTTTACACTGTGGGTGGGACTCGCAACTTAATACCAGCGAGATGTTCTGGATAGATATCTCAAGGTGGATGATTAGTAGTATATATTGATGGATTTCGGTCTACTTACTTTGGCGTACCGCCCATGCTTTGAACCTCAACCTTTCTTGCAATGTAGTCAGCATTGGTTTGCGTTCGTGGTCCTGTCAATTGCCTAGCTGTAATTCGTTTACCTCACATAGCTGTTTTATCGTCTTTTAGGAGAGAGACATCACTAGTGAACATCATGAGACTCCGGTCCATATTACCATCATTGATCACATCCGCTATTTACTTTTCGCTTTTACTTACTATTGCAAACAT
This sequence comes from Secale cereale, assembly GCA_902687465.1. Lineage (NCBI taxonomy): Eukaryota > Viridiplantae > Streptophyta > Magnoliopsida > Poales > Poaceae > Secale > Secale cereale. The sequence goes on along the minus strand of LR738713.1, from coordinate 755,439,135 downwards.
TATCTATCACTACTATCATTTGCGTTTAATCCTTTGTGAACTACAAGGCCGGAGGGATTGACAACCTCTCTGTACTCGTTGGGAGCAAAGTTATTTGTATCTGTGTGCAGGTCCACGTTGATTGCTAATATCTGGCGCCGTTAGCAGTTGACACCTACTTGTTGAACCTAGGAGTCTCTGGGGATTCGATCCTTGGCATCTTTGCTAAGGGAAAAACTTCCACAACACTGCATCTTACACCTTCCACTTGGGGTAACCAACGAGGGGTTAGAGGCCCATCAAGGAGTTTTTCTGGTGCCGTTGCCGGGGACTCCACTCTTCAGGATAGGGGAGTTGCATGCTATCTTTTACCTTTGCTTTTTAGTCTTGTTAGTTTACCTTTCAGTTTTTGCTTTAGTATCTTTTATCAAAAATCACAAAAACAATTATCTCGTTCTTTAGTTGTCATTATGTCGGGTCCTTTTGTCTTTGACGAGGCAGAAGTTCTCACCTTTAAACAAAGAGGTGGGGAAAGTTTGAAAGATGCTTGGTATAGAATTAATGATTCACAAAAAAGAGCCACCAAGAAGCAACCTACTACTATCTTGCTTAGAAATTTTTATGTTGGAATTACTTCTTGGAATAGGTTTATTCTAGATACTGCTATCAATGGGAATTTCCTAGAGGCCCCAGTTTGGGAGTCTCTTAGTATTATTGAAATTCTTGTTGGGAATCTCCCTGTTGTTAGCATTCGAGAGGACATCACCCTAGCTCACATTATGAAAAAACTTGAAAAGATAGAGCTAGAGATGCCAAGCATTAATAAGATAAATGAGTTGGATCGTAAGATCCAAGGGAATTTGAATAGACTTGATAGCTCCATGCATAAATTTTTTAAAATTTTGGAGACCGTCAAATTCCATGACTTGGACTCTTCTAGGATAGACAAGATTGAGGAAATATTTGATACCCTAGGAACTACCTTCTCCTCGATCAAAACCAAAAAGGTAGAAACTCCGGCAAAGAGGGAGCCTAAGTTCGTTCACGTTCCAAAGGCTCCCCGTTCTAAAAGTACTCCATCTATTGCCAAAGGGGTTGAAACTGTAAAGACCTTGGAAGAAACACCTGTCTTTGATAAATTTATAAATGAATCTTCCCTTGACTTTTATCCTTTTGGTCTTCTACCTAGGAGTATCTCTATGAGGCCTTTATTTGAGAGTCCTCTTAAGACTAGTTGTATTATTGAAGAGCTTTTTGATGATCTTGATGATGGTTCAATTGATACAACTTGATCTATATGCATTATGCCTAGCTTAAAGGCATAAAAGAAAGCGCTTTTGGGAGGCAGCCCACATGAATAAATTTTTATATTTTGCTTTTGTTGTGTCTTGATGTTGTTTACTCCAGTAGCATCATCATTGTATCTTTGCTTTTCATATTTGTGCCAAGTATAGCCTCTGATTGCTAGAAAGTTCAAAAGTTATGAGGTGCTGTCCAGGAAACTGATTCTGTCCTTGGATAGAAAAATTCGTATAAAATCACCAGATCATCTTTTTGGTCTGAATTTTTTCGACAGCATTCTCTATATAATTGTCTTTTGTGCGTCTGTTTTGAGTTTTTTGATTTGAGTTGCAGAAGTGCCCCGAACAAATCAATTACTACCTGCTGTTCTGTTTTTCACAGATTCTGTCCTGTTTTGCTTTTCCTTCATTTTGCAAACCAAGAGCTTGCTTTTTCTTTGCAAAAACCTTTTGGCAATCTTGAGAAACAGTAGACCTTCAAGAATATCTTTATTTCCAGCAAGGTATAATTATTTTATTAAGGGTACTAACCTCGCTAATCAGATTATGATGAGTTATGTATGAAGGGAGTTTTCAAGTGTGCGAGGGAAGATGATAAAAAGATTCAGGAGTGTCAAGCGCTCAAGCTTGGGGATGCCCCCATGCACCCCCAAGAAATATTCAAGGAGACTCAAGCGTCTAAGCTTGGGGATGCCCCCGTGCATCCCCTTCTCCATCAACATTATCAGTTCGTCTTTCGTTTCGCTATATTTTTATCACTTCATGTGTTATGTGCTATGCTTGGAGCGTCTTGCTTTTAGTTTTCTTTTTAGTTTTTCATAACGAGTCGGAACTCAGCGTTCTTTATGTGGGAGAGAAACACACTCCACTTCTACCTAGAACATAACATAGAATTTTCATGTCTATCTTTGCTGTGTGTGTTCTTTGTCTTTTAATAGCTACTATCATGCTCTGCTCTTAGTATTCATGCTTATGTTTTCAAAGAGCTTTTGTTTAGTTGGTTGCTTGAACTCTCTTTAATTATCATGCTTATCTTATTAAGAGAGTTTGCTTCCGTTGCATTGGTTAATATGTCTATGATAAAGATGCTACGTGCATAATGGCGCTTAGTAGTTCAGGTTTTCTTATGGTTAGTCTCAAATAGCTGGGGGATTCCCAATGTGTTATTGGAATACCAACTTGATTTGTTCGCCGATGATGTGGTATGGTTTAGTAATATCTTCCTTCGAGAATTTATTTTGATTTACTTGGCGTATGCTCACGCATATTTAAGACTGTAAAGAAAGTCTGTCAAGCCTTGATGATCTTTTATTTCTGAGTAGCGATATAACTACCATGCCTGATTCAATATTGCTTTGTCGCTCTGCATGATTATGACCGTCATTGCTCTCTTAGTTGGTCGCTCCCAGTCTTTTGCTAACCTCCACCTGTACTAAGCAGACTAACTTTGCAATACATAGCTCATGGGAAAGTAGCTTAAAAACTATTGTGGTAAAGAATATGTTGCCTATGTATCTTATTTCTTATAAGTTGCTTGCTGAGCGGTAACCATGTTTCTGGGGACGCCATCAACTGTCACACTTTTGTTGAATATCATGTGAGTTGCTATGCATGTTCGTCTTGTCTGAAGTAAGGGTGATTTGCCATGGGTTGAATGAGTATGCATATTGTTAGAGAAGAACATTGGGCCGCCAACCAAAGCCATGTATCATGGTGGAAGTTTTAGCTTGGACATTAATCCTCAATCTCTTATGAGAATATGCTTATGCATTAAAGAGGAGTCCATCATCTATTTTCTATGTTGTCCCGGTATGGATGTCCTCAAGTTGAGATCTATCAAAAATGAGAAATCAAATGCGATTTATCTCCTTGGACCTTTGTACAGGTGGCATAGAGGTACCCCTTTGTTTCACTTGGTTGAAACATATGTAATGCAATGATAACCCATGGAAATCCGAGCTAATTAGGACAAGGTGCGAGCACTATTGGTATTCGATGCATGAGGCTTGCAACTTATAGGATGTCTTATGCATGACACATATGAAGTACTACTACCGTTGACAAAATTGCTTCTATGTTTTCAAAATAAAAAGCTCTAACACATAACCATTCTTTTACTTTTATGTTGAGTCTCCACCTTCTTTTAAAAAGCACCAACTACTGAGAGCATGATTGTCATTCTGAGTGTAATGTGCATTGTCCCAAAGTAGCATTGTCTTTTGCATGATTGTGATATCGTTTATTTTGAAATCATTGTATCTAGTCATCACTTAAACCTTGAAGGTGCCCCTGCATTTATGTTTTGCTTCACTAAAGGGGGCAAGCTAGATATCACTTTATCATATTTGCACATCATGATCATTGCAAATCTTTTTGATGCTTCAATGTCATGTTGTAAAACTTTCAGTCATTTGTGATTTTCTCATGAGGCAACTTAATTACTATAGAATCATTGTCTCAGTAAGCTTTTGTCATATGACTGTAAAAATTCCTATATGGTTAGTAGCATGTCACCACAGAAATTATGCTTGTTATCATTTACCTACTCGAGGACGAGCAGGAATTAAGCTTGGGGATGTTGATACGTCCAAAACGTATCTATAATTTCTGCTTGCTCCATGCCACTTTTGGGTGATATTGCTATGATATTCATACACTTTTATACACTTTTGATCATATTTGGACTAACCTACTAATCCAGTGCACCCCGGTGCCAGTTTCTGTTTTCGGCTGTTTTTGTATTTCAGGTTTTCACGTTACGAGAACTGCCAGGAAAAATCCAGAAAAATTATATAAAAAATCAGCGTTCCAGAACCTACCTTGCGCCCGAAGGACAGCCGGGGGGGGGGGACCAGGGCTCCAGGCGCCCTAGCGGCGCGCCCCCCCCACTAGGCCGCGCCGGGGGGGCGCCTGGGCCCCCCGAGCCCCGTCTGGTGCCCCCCTTCGGCATATATTTAGAGCGTCCTTCGAAACCCTCGGGACGGGAACTCTTTTTCGCGATCTCATCTCTATTCCGCCGCCGCCGCCGCTTCCAAGATCGGGAGCACCAGGAGAACTCTTCCCGGCACCCTACCGGAGGGGAGGATCACCATCGGGAGCCTCTCCTCCACCATGGACGCCTCCCGGATGAGTTGTGAGTAGTCTCCCTTGGACCATGAGTCCATGACCAGTAGCTATGTGATGTTCTCCTCCCGTTCTTGTGCTTCACTAATTAGTCCTCGTGAGCTGCTCTACATGATCGAGGCACATATGTAATCCTTATGCTGTTGCTATGATGAGTTTGCTGGGATCCGATGGATTATGAGATTATGTTCAGATTGTTCTTGAGTAATATATTTGATCTACCTCTTTTATATTTATGTTCATAAGTAATTATTGCATGTTCTCCGTTGTTATTTATTGCTTTGGCCAAGTAATACGTAGTGACTCCAAGAGGGAACGTTATGCTCGATTGTGGGTTCATGCCCCTCGATGACTAGCTTGAGTGACAGAAACATGAGTCTAGGGGATGTGCTGTTGCCACAAGGGGGAAAACAACGGTGCTTGTGCCCGCGGGTGCAAGGATTGTTTACTTTACGCAAAGTTCTTTTAATGCAGTTGTCTGTTGCATTGAGTTTACACTGTGGGTGGGACTCGCAACTTAATACCAGCGAGATGTTCTGGATAGATATCTCAAGGTAGATGATTATTAGTAGATATTGATGGATTTCGGTCTACTTACTTTGGCGTACCGCCCATGCTTTGAACCTCAACCTTTCTTGCAATGTAGTCAGCATTGGTTTGCGTTCGTGGTCCTGTCAATTGCCCAGCTGCAATTCGTTTACCTCACATAGCTGTTTTATCGTCTTTTGGGAGAGAGACATCACTAGTGAACATCATGAGACTCCGGTCCATATTACCATCATTGATCACATCCGCTATTTACTTTTCGCTTTTACTTACTATTGCAAACATTATCTATCACTACTATCATTTGCGTTTAATCCTTTGTGAACTACAAGGCCGGAGGGATTGACAACCTCTCTGTACTCGTTGGGAGCAAAGTTATTTGTATCTGTGTGCAGGTCCACGTTGATTGCTAATATCTGGCGCCGTTAGCAGTTGACACCTACTTGTTGAACCTAGGAGTCTCTGGGGATTCGATCCTTGGCATCTTTGCTAAGGGAAAAACTTCCACAACACTGCATCTTACACCTTCCACTTGGGGTAACCAACGAGGGGTTAGAGGCCCATCAGCAAGCCAACCCCCTTTGATCATTCCGATACCGCCCATTCTCTTCTCTCTTATGCTTGCATTAGAACTACTACTGCTTTTTGTATGATCCTATTCTGATGCATAGCCTGTTGTTGATACTGCTTTCATACCTTACATGTTTATACTAAACTGCTTAGTATAGGCTGGTTCGAGATCCACCAGTGACCCCCTACCTTGTCCCGACTGCCCCACTGGATTATCCGAAGACCCGATCAACGGGATCGAAGACCAGGACCCGGCACCGCACATCACTTTCCCCTTAGTTGCTCGACACTAGTGGGTTACTATCAAGTGCCGAGGGTGAGACCTCATCAGCACTTCTGATGTTAACCTTGTAGGTTACTTCATCGGTTGTGGTCATCAAGGGTGATCCCTCTTTCTCCACTCCCGATAACGACACTATCAGGCAACTCCTCAAGAGTGGACCTCGAGGGTGACTCCTCTTTCGTTCACCTTGACGATAAACATCAGGTGGAATTCCATCGAGGGTGATTTCCTCAGTTTTCCCTTTGGTGTCAGACACACAGTTACTATGGTTACTATGACTTTACGCTGAACCTGGTTACTAAAGACGGGTCGACCCAGAGGGGTACCCGCGCGAGCTTAATTGCGAGTGATGTGTAGTCGGGTTGACCTGGAAGGTGCCCGCGAGATAATACGAGGCGTGGCCGGGCACTTGCCCTTATCGCAAGTTCTCGAGACGGGGCGATGGGGTCACATCTTTCGTGAGTCTCTGCTCGTTACCGCACGTTCCCAAGATACTAAACGGTTTGGATATTTGATCCGAGGGGCCTCTGGCCCGATAGCGCTAACCATCACGTGGGCATAGTATGGGCGTTCTGCGTCGTATGCATCAGCCGAAGCTTAACTGACGTCATTGCGACTGAGCGGCGCGTGCCGGGTTGGACTGGTTAGGCTCCTACATTTTTAAAGGTGGTTGCTAGGTCTGCTCACCGGCCGCCCACGCAACGTGCAGGAGTTCCCGGGGGGATTGGCCCATGATCCCTAGGGGCATAGGGTTTAGTCCGGCGTGCATGACCTCTCTATTAAGTCTAGGTCGGGTTGCGCCGTATTGTTTGGCCGAGGGCGGGCATGACCTGATGGTGTGTCCGGCCGGAGTTAAGCAAGCGTGATGGGTAAGTTGGTGCACCCCTTCAGGGAAGAAAACATCTATCGATAGCCTGTCCTACGGTAACGGACACTTGGAGTTGTATCCCGATCGCTACAATTAGAACTGGATGCTAAGGCATTGTTTGGATATGTTGCTTCGGGAGTCGAGAAAGGATCCCGGAGCGTTGGAACAACAACATAAATATGACTTATGTTATACTACTCTACTTCCCCCCTCTTGCTGCAAGACGGTGGTTTCCAGAAGATGCTAGTCTTCGATAGGGCTAGCTTCTCCCCCTCTTATTCTGGCATTCTGCAGTTTAGTCCACATATACTACCCTTTTCATTGATACCGATGCATATGTAGTGTAGATCCTTGCTTGCGAGTACTTTGGATGAGTACTCACGGTTGCTTTGCTCCCCCTTTCCTCCCTTCTTTCTTCTTTCTGGTTGATGCAACCAGATGGTGAAGTCTAGGATCCAGACGCCACCCTTGACGACTGCTACTACCCCGACGGAGCCTACTACTACGTGGAGTTCGGCTTCGAGGAGTAGTTAGGAGGTCCCAGGCAGGAGGCCTTGCCTTTTCGATCGTTGCTATATTTGTGCTAGCCTTCTTAAGGCAAACTTGTTTAACTTATGTCTGTACTCAGATATTATTGCTTCCGCTGACTCTTGTGTATTCGAGCCCTCGAGGCCCCTGGCTTGTAATATAAAGCTTGTATTATTTTAATTGTGTCTAGAGTTGTGTTGTGATATCTTCTAGTGAGTCCTTGATCTTGGTCGTACACATTTGCGTACATGATTAGTGTACGGTCAAATCGGGGGCGTCACAAGAGTGCCCAGGCGACCTATCAGCGTTGTGTACAGAATTGTGTTCATGGACAGATTGGACGGAACGTTCATGCTTATGTGGATGACATTGTGGTGAAATCCAGGAAGGAAGAGACGTTGATAACAGACTTAAAGGAAACCTTTGATAATCTCCGGGTCTATAAGATGATGCTTAATCCAGCCAAGTGTGTTTTTGGTGTTCCAGCAGGCAAGCTCCTGGGGTTCCTGGTGTCAAACAGAGGAATTGAGGCTAATCCGGATAAGATCAAGGCGATTACATCCTTGGCTAAACCAGCGTGCATCAACGATGTCCAACGCTTGGCAAGTCGAATTGCGGCACTCAGCCGGTTTATTAGCCGTTTGGGAGAGAAGGCCATTCTGCTTTATCAGATGATGAAAAAGACAGACCACTTTGTCTGGAGTGATGCTGCTGATGTTGCGTTCGAGGACTTGAAGAAACAGTTGGCAGAGCCGCCTGTCCTTGCTACACCAGTTGATCATGAGCTGCTATTGGTATACGTGGCTGCTAATGCTCGAGCGGTAAGTGTTGCCATTGTGGTGGAACGGAAGGAGGCAGGAAAGGAATATCCGGTTCGACGGCCGGTTTACTACATCAGCGAGGTGCTCATTGAGTCGGAACAGAGATACCTGCATTGGCAGAAATTGGTATATGGAGTCTTCATGGCAAACCGGAAGCTGAAGCAGTACTTTCAGGGCCATCCAATCACCGTGGTCAGTTTAGCCCCTCTGGGCGATATAATCCAGAACAGAGAAGCAACGGGTTGGGTTGCCAAGTGGGCCATTGAACTTAGTCCTCACGGGTTGAAGTATGTGCCTCGTACTGCAATCAAATCTCAAGCACTGGTGGACTTCACCAACGATTGGACAGAGTTGCAAGCACCGGAGGAAAAGCCGGATCATATGTACTGGACTCTTCACTTTGATGGATCCAGGCAATTGGAGGGCTCGGGGGCTGGAGTCGTATTAACTTCCCCACGAGGTGATAAGTTCGATTATGTCCTCCGTTTAATGTTCCCTTGTACTAACAATGCAGCTGAGTATGAAGCTGTCCTCCATGGTCTGAGAATGGCTAAGGAGATGAATTTAAGCCAGGTTAAATGTTTCGGTGATTCAGACCTCGTGGCTCAACATGTATCTGGTAAGTGGGATTCCAAGGATCCACTTATGGCAGCGTATCGTCGAGAGGTGGACGCTGTTGCTGGACACTTCAAGGGTTATCAGGTGGACCATATGGACCGACGAAAGAATGAAGCGGCTAACGCATTAAGCCGGTTGGGTTCTTAACGTAAACCGGTTCCACCCAATGTCTTCCTGGATGTATTGCATAATCCGTCAGTGAAATTACCTTCAGAAGAGGACTTGGCTATTCCTGACCCGGAGGCTCAATTGGTGGCGGCGCTTCATGTTATTACGGATTGGACGGTACCATACCTAGCATACATGAACCGTGGTGAGTTACCAGAAGATGAAGTCTTGGCTAGACAGATAGTCCGGTGGTCCAAATCAATGACTATTGTCAATGGAGAACTACATCATTGCAGCGTCTCTGGGGCGTTTCAACGTTGTGTATCGCCTGGCGAAGGCCGTGATATTCTTAGAGAGATCCACGAAGGAGATTGTGGTCATCATGCCGGTTCAAAATCTTTGGTGGCTAAAGCTTTTCGTCATGGGTTCTACTGGCTGACGGCTCACGCCGATGCAGAGGACTTGGTCAGAAAATGTGATGCTTGCCAGAAATTCTCACAGCATGCTCATATACTGGCTCAAGAATTGAGGATGATTCCAATTACTTGGCCGTTTGCGACTTGGGGGCTAGACATGGTTGGGCCCTTTAAGAGATCTCCAGATAAGAAGACCCACCTTCTAGTGGCGGTGGATAAGTTTACCAAGTGGGTTGAGGCGAAGCCAGTCAGCAAGTGTGATGCGGCAACGGCGGTTCAATTCATCAAGAAGGTGATTTTCCGGTTTGGCTTTCCACACAACATTATAACTGATAATGGTACCAATCTATCCAAGGGGGCTATGGAGGAGTTTTGTCAACAAGAGCACATCCGTCTTGATGTATCTTCAGTGGATCACCCCCAATCCAATGGCCAAGCTGAGAGAGCCAATCAAGAGATCTTGAGAGGCATCAAACCCCGGCTTATGGTCCCTTTGCAGAGGACGCCGGGTTGTTGGGTGGAGGAATTACCCTCTGTATTATGGAGCATCAACACCACACCTAACAGGTCTACGGGTTACACGCCTTTCTTCATTGTGTATGGAGCCGAAGTGGTCCTCCCTAGTGACATCCATCATGATTCGCCACGAGTGGCGGCTTACGTCGAAGCTGATAACAGGAAGGCACGACAAGACTCATTAGAGCGGCTGGATGAGGAACGTGATATGGTAGCAGCTCGGTCGGCAATTTATCAGCAAGATCTGCGCGGGTACCACAGTCGCCGGGTTAAAACCAGAATGTTTCAAGTAGGAGATCTAGTGTTCCGGCTCATCCAAGACCAGACATACATGCACAAGTTATCCCTGCCTTGGGAAGGACCCTTTGTGATCAGCAATAATCTACACAACGGATCATACTACCTTGTCGACGTTCGAGAACACAAGGACTCACGTACTGCGGAGGAGGAGACCCGACGGCCATGGAACATCGCTCTTCTTCGGCCTTACTATACCTGAGACATAGGCTCTGCTTATATACATGAATTTGCAATGTATATATTATGATCAATATAATATACCGGCGTCCCCGTTAAAGCGGGGTATCTGCTGTTTTTTTTCCAAAGAGTTTGTCACATGGGGGCTTCTGTGTGCAAAGGAGTTCCTATGGCCCTCTTAAACCGGCTATTAAACCAAGACCATCATAAGAGCATAGCTCTGGTTGCTTCGGTAATCTGGCTATCAAAGTCCACATGATGATGAGGGGCAAAAGTGAGTTCAATGCATAGCACAACTCAAACATAGGCACCCGACGAGCATAGCTCACAATGCTACCTGGGGGCTCCTGACGCATAGCGTCAATGAGTTGACAACCCTTGTAGTAGGCTATCAAGCCACGACTTGGAAGCCTGGTGTATACACCTAAAACCCCGAATTAGCCTGCCTGCATTAAGTAAGTCACTCCGCCCAGGTAAACCTGGTATGATCCGTCGAACGTTTCACAAGTCAATCTTCTTACAGACCCTGAACTTGGTAACGTTAAATTGACGATTGGTTAAGGATTGAGGTCCATCTTAACAGGCTTTGTGAAATGGTTAATTCAGTGGCCTGGCAGCCCATGAAAAGCCTCGAATTTGGAGCCTGGCAGCTCGTAAAAAGCCTCGACTACAGGAGTTTATTTTGACAATGTTTCTTTAGTTTTTGCCAAGTTTTTTCTCTTTTAAGATCATTGGGATATATCGGAAATCTCTTGATTCGGTGGAGTGGATGACTATAAGTTGCCACCACAATAGACCAGAGTTCACAGAACCTGGTCTGGTTTGATTATAAATCGCCGGTACTATATACAGTTAAACCGGTGTTTATCATAACCCGGCATGGTTTCATCATGAAACGGCAAAGTATTCAAGGAGTTCTCGATACTCACAAATTGGGATCATTGCCTTTACAACATAAATATTGGCTAAAGACCAATGGCATAAATTTCTATCACATGTATGATATATGTATTCATATTTTAGAACATACAGTTCAGGTTATAAACCTAGATCATGTATATGGGCATTATGACCCATCCGGTGATAAACCGCCAGGACACTTTAAACTTTGTCTTATGCAGAAATAGGTGGAATAAACCGTTAAAAGCATCATAAGCAGAAATAATTATGAAGTTGCCAGATGAAGCAATGTCATACAAAAGAAAGTATGCGTGAGGACATAAACAAAGTGTTTCAACTACCCTATTACAAGGCGATTGACAACCCAAAATGATCTATTCCTTGCTTAAAGTACTATGATATAATAGCTAAACCGGCACCGGTTTATGAATCTGCATCAGCTCGCCTTGGAGGTTGTGGATAATCCTGTTCCGTCTCCTTGTCGTCCTCATCCAGCGGCTGGAAGTCAGGGGTTGTCCAATTGATCTTTGTCAGCGCTTTGAAAATAGCCTCATCACTTATGAGTTCGGACGGTTCAACGTCAGGGGCATAAGTATGCTTACGGACGGGCGGGATGAGATCTTCCACCTCGTAGACCGGAGTGTTAACCCGGCAGTTGTCAGCGTCATAACCCGGATGATAATGGGACAAATCAGCTTCGTCAGCGAGTTTGCTGGCCAAAGGCCGCATTTATCTTGTTAGAGCCCACAAATCGGCGTCTGTGAACTCTGATCCGTCTTCCTTCATGCTGGGATAGCCATTCATCACCTCTGCCGGATCAAGATCAGGCACCCAAGCTTTCGCTCGAGTTAGTGCCATCAAGGCACCCGCTCTTGCAGATGATTTCTTCAACTCTCCAAGATGGACAGGAAGCACTGGTAACTTCTCCAAAGTGCCTTTGATTGACGTAGGAGCCGGATTATTATGGGAAGCAGCGCAGACAATCCTTTGAGCACCGGAATACAACTGCTCTTTGAGAGTGTATGCGGCCTTCAACTTCTTCCGCATGTCAGTGCCGAGATGAGCAATACGTTTTCCTGTGTTAAAAGAGTTTGAGTTAAAACCGGAAAGTGCAGAACTATCATATTTAGGATTATGTTAAGTACACTTACCAATGACAACATTAGTCATGGCGTCTATCTGCTGCTTTAGACCAGACAGTTCTTCTGTCACAGGATTGAGAGCAGTTTCTGCATCAGTTGCCCTTTTTTTCCAAGGTGGCTCTTTCAGCTTCCCAATCCGACCGTTCCTTCTGGAAGTCCTTTTTCAGCTTTTCCATGTTTGCTAAAGCAAGGGTCAGCTCATCTTTGACTTTGGAAGCGGCGGTCTGTTGATACTTCAAAGTATCTTGGAGCTCAGCCACTTGAGAATCTTTCTGGTTTAGATCAGCCTGTCAAAAGAAGAGCATATTATACATTGATGAAGCATATTCAAAGTCCCAAGCATATAACAAGTTATACACTTGGCACTTGGGGGCTAATGCGTATTTGCAGTTATCAGACATCTTTTCAGTAAAGTCCCAAGCATATAACAAGTTATACACTCGGCACTTGGGGGCTAATGCAACATTGTTCAGAAAAGATTACAAACTAAAGTCCCGGTTCATCTTGAAGAGATAAACCGACCCTTGGGGACTACACATGTGAAAAAACTATATAAGGATATTCTGAAGTCCCGGTTCATCCTAAAGGAGTAAACTGGCCCTTGGGGGCTACGATGGAGTAAAGGCAGTCTACAAGACTTACGCGGGAATAAAGTTAAAGTTAAAAGCAGAAATTTACCTCATATCGTTCCTTCATCATATTTACTAAACCGGCTTCATGTTCACGGCTAGTGTACAGCCGGTTCAGATAACCGGAATGGAGTTCTTGGGCACTAAGTTGAGCATAGTTGGACAAGTCAGCGCTCCATTTTCCTTTGTCCTTGCCAGAAATTTCATCCTTCGCAGTATGTTTGGATAAGGCAACAGGTTCACTAGGAGAAGTGTAACCGAATCCAGTAATTTGAACTTCCTCGGTTGAAGCGGCAGCAGGTTTACCAGGGCTAGCAGGAGTAGTGCTAGCCCGTACTGAACTGGCCAGATTAACGTCATGATCCATTGGGGCACTTCCCTGATCGACAAAGACTTCATGGTCCATAGGAGGAGGATCATCATGCAAAGTGTCAACATTCTCTTCAGCAGGTTCAGGATCCCTTGCTGGTTCAGGAATCGCATCATCACCTGCCGGTTCATTCAGCTTAGCCTTTTTACTAGGCTTGGGCTTACTGCAGAAGATAAAGGTGACGATGGTCAGGGGATTAAAAGTAAGAGGTTAAAACAGCAAGATGAAAAACTTACCCATGAACAGTCTTAAGAGGAGGAATCTACGTAGCTGTTGATTCACCGGATGACGAACGAGGAGTATCCTGATAATTTGAATCAGACGGATTAAGAGGCTGACGAATATGACCTGCTATTGGATAAAGAGCGTCTGGAGTTTGAAAAACCTCTGAGCGACGTTTCCGGGCTGGGGTATGTGGTAAACCGGCGGACTCAATGGCATGGCCACTGTGCCGCGTGGTGCGGCGAGTTTCATGTTTCTGTTTCTTCGAAATAAAGTTTGGGTCCAAGTAAGTGAAAGGGTGAGAAAACTGTACTTTCCGGCTTGTTCGACGAATTTTTGGTCTCGGGAGAGGTTCTGAACCGGAAGAAAGGGTAATTACCTCGACATCACCTGCTTTGTTGCCTTCAGCGTGTCCCTGAGTACAATCATTGTTAATTAAATGCAAGAAAAGAGAGCTAAGAGAGTCAAGTAATACCTCTGACTGGAGTGCCGGCTTAGCGGGAGAATACTCCAGGAAATCCAACAACGGACGAAATCAACCCCTGTTAAACCATTGGCGGTGAAGGCTCTGAGCTTTGAGAGCTGAGGAGCATATTTAGCTCGTTCTTGAGCACTCAGCCGTTGAGGAAAGGGATGGTTCTCAGAAAGCCGGTGGGAACGATAACCCGACAGAGGATTCTCATCTTCCGGAGAAGTGTCTAGACAATAAAACCAAGTTTGATTCCACTCTTTAGGGTGGCTGTGGTGATTGGCATGAGGAAAGCTATCGTCCTTTCTCTTCTGAACGGACATTCCGCAGAGCTCAGTGTTTGGACTGTCAGAAAACTCTACGACGGTTTAAATGGAAGAAATCCCGGAATAATTCAACTGACGACTCTTCTTGCAGATAAGCTTCGCAAAAAAGTTGGAAGTTGCAGATGTTGGACACATAATTGGGCCCAATATCTTGAGGATGGAGTTGAAAGTCAGCTAGCACATCACGGAAAAACTTTGACCCGGGAGGACTGAATCCCCGGGCTAAATGATCAAGGAATACAACGGCTTCTCCCTCTTTGGGCTCTGGAGGACACTCCGGTCCAGGGACTCTCCAGTGCAGAATATTCTTTGGGCCTAAAGCGCCAATCTCAGCCTGGTTCTGCAACTCTTCTTCAGTAATACGGGACTGGACCCAGTTGCAAGAAGTAAACTGCTTGGCTTGCTTTGCCATTTTGGAGGGGAAAAGCTGAAAATATAATGAAGGGCCGGTTTATGATCTAAGCAAGCTTAAACCGGCAGTGTTTCAAAAGTACTCATCAACGACGGTTCAAGCAGGGGCCTAATGGTATCTGCCGGTTTATAGACTTTTCTAAAAGCTAAAACGCCAATGAGAATATGAAAGACGCAAATCTGAAGTTATGGGAAAACAAGTTCTGTAATATCAGTGATGAAGTTACGGATCTACAACATGATGGAAATTCGGAAATATTCATGGTCTATATTCAACGGGTGCAACAGTGGCTTCAACAAACGTAGATTAAACTAGTACTTTGAGGAGGAATAAAGGCACACTAAAGAAGCGGAGTTATTACCGCGGCTATGAAGCAGGAGGATTTGATCTACACTGGTTGACGGAGCCACGAGGAAGAACTACGAAGAGCTATGAAGAACAGTGCCCTAGCTATGAACTTGCTGATAGAAACCCTAATGAGATCTGTATACGGGATAAGGAAAAGACTTACCGGAGCCGAGAAGTGTGGAGGCGCGCCGGCGATTCTCTGATCCAACCAGGTTGATGCAGCGGCCAAGCTTGATGATGAGGCGAAGGTCGACGGCGGCGGCGGAGCTTGATCACAAGCGGGCGCAAGGAAGAAGAAGATACAAAGGAGCAAGGGGGGGGAGGAGATGCCCCTCTGCCCTATATATAAGCCGAAAAATGAAACGACATGCACGGGAATCGAGGAGCCAGAAAAGTGGATATGGGACGATATTGTCGCCTCGATCTTTGGAGCTTTTAATGAGTAAAAAATAAAATAGGTACAAGTATCAAATGAGCAGATGACGTCACGACGGTTTAAAGTGATCCAGGAAGATGACTTCACGGCGGTTTATGAAGCATTTGAAGCTACGAAAGGTGAAATCTTTACAAGACGTTGAAGATTGACATGAATAGGTTCAAATCAATCTGGGGCCTAATGTGAGGGATATTACTACTAGGTATAAATTGCCCGGGGGGCCGGTTTATGCCTATCAAGATTACCTCAACTGAAGCCCAGCAGAGCATGGAACATGACGCTTTATTCCAGAAGACATGAAGCCCAAGAGGTGTTAATGCCCATAATTTGTAAACCGCCATAGGCGTGTAACTTGTGCAGTAAGATAGGAAAGATAGAGACCGAGCCGGACACGTTTATGAGCCGGCCTCGGGACTCTGTAAACCGGACCGGGCGTCACCTCGTGTATATAAAGGGACGACCCGGCGACGGTTCAAGGAGAGAGCACGACAACTCGAGACACAGGCAAAGCGTATTCGCTCCCTGGTCATCGAAACCCTAGCAATACCACACCAAACTAGACGTAGGATTTTACCTTCATCCAAGGGGCCGAACTAGTATAAACCCTCGCGTCCTTGTCCGCTTTAACCCCTTTAAGCTAACCCGTAGCGATGGCCTCACGACTAAGTCCTTTTGCTAGGACATCTGCCATGACAAAACCACGACAAATCCAACTAGCAAAGTTGAGTGTAATTACGTTCTCAATCTGTATTTACGATGGTCGTCTCAGTATCATAATGAAATTTGTGATAACTAGATTTCCATGTTTAAACCAGTACATAGTTTTTTCATTTGAACACGTGCATATTAATCTCTACTATGATATAGACGAGCAAGTCAGATAATGGAATCATATGCAAGCGTAGAATCAACAACATGTTATGTTCTTCGATGATTATAAGAATGATGCTAATTAAAATACAAGTATAGAGCATGCAAATGTTGTCAACATGTTACCGAACCCAACTTGCAAGTCATATTGCCATGCCCTAGCAAAATCTATAAGTATGGTTGCCTAATATACACTACAAATCACTACTAAGATATTTGTTAGTGTGTATGATTTTGAAAATATGTACTATCATATTACATAATGTTACAAGATATATGAACACATGCATAAATATGAAAATATATGTGTATGTACAAAATAATTTATGCAATATCTCAAAGTTAATTCAATGAAAATATTTAACCTAGAAAGAGAATTTTGTTACAATTTAAATTCCGCAGAAGTTTTTTTCAGTAATATATATTACAACCGTATACAAAGAAATATTATAACCGTTGTTTACAAACATGGTTATGCAACTGAGTACAATGGCTAAGTAATAAAAAATATATTTTAAGATGGTACAATTAGTTAAAATATGTATAAATATTTAGTATAAAGAAAATTGTTTTACATTTTACCCGATCCAAAAATGCTTTTGACCGGCTCTGCTAAGAGAGCCAAGTTTGGGGCTAGGTACATCACCTACCGTGTCGAGCTGGTTTCCTTGGCGGTGGGGGCAGTACCTGGCATTAGGCAACGGTCATGATGTATAAGGCGCTCAGAGGAGAGTGATGAGGCAGGCGGTGCGCGATGCGGTGGACTCGCCGTCAGGTAGAAGGAGCCAGCTGGCAGTGTTCAATGCAACATATCATCTTTGTTTGTAAGGTAGTATAATAGTATTACTCTACTAATATATCCTTAGCCTACCAGTGCACTCCGACGCTGCTACTACTACTATTTTTTTGCTGAAGGTATGATGTGCCAACTACTGCTCTTCTTGTCTCTTATTTATTCTTGTGGGTGTGATTTGGAACCCAAAGTCGTTTTTATGGTAAACATTACGGGCTTGTTATAACTAATAATCTAGTGTTATAACCATGTGGTTCAAAGTTTTGATTATTCCGATTCTCATAGCAGCTAAAACTCTTTTATATTTCTATTGATAATCATACTTGTGCTTGAACTGTGGTATACTTTGTGCAGACCCCTCATGAATAATTTAACCAAATCAAATTGATCTCTTTTTCAAGGATGTTCACAATAACATTGGCATTTTAAGACATTCATCGAACATATCATTTATTATGTCATAAGCAAGCCTCTCATGCATGATGTACCTTCTTTTAATGTAGGATTTTTTGTACTACTATATACTTGTTAGGGAAAGCGCCTTGACGCGCAGTGCGTGGCTCAACTTATTGTTCAAGCACATAAATAATGTATTAACCACTACGAAGGAAATTTAAGGTGATTTCTCAAAATGGATCAGCCCAATCCAGTAAGCTTAAATCAGAAGAATGGCATTTCTGTTGGAAATATACCCTAGAGGCAATAATACTGTATTGTTATATTTGCATTTTCATAATTTAGAGTTTATATTTCATGCTAAAACTACTATGATACTAGAACATGTGATTCGGTGGAAAACTCATATGCACGTGTGGAATGATAAATGATAAAATAATAGGTTCCCGGTCTTGCCTCTAGGACTGGCTCAAGTGTTGTTAGTGCTCATGTTTTTCGGATCTTAGGATATCGCTGAATGTAACGATAGTCCTAAAACAACATTGAGAGTATGACATTAGAAGAACGATCATATTGAATTGACCCAATCTTGTTAGTTATACTTTGAGATAATATCATCTGAACTCAATTATTGTAACATGAAGTGTTAGCATGTGTTCTAGTTCCTCAAACCATGAAAGTATCATAGTCACTTCCTACCATACGGTGGACTTTGGGTTTTATCAAACGTTATCGGTAACACAGTGATCATAACAACAACTTACGGGTTCACCGAAAAGTTTGACAATGGACTAGATAGCTTGAGAGTGGGATTTTCTCCTCCGACGATGGAGAGATATTCTTAGGGACCTCTTGGTGTGACGACATCCATAATCGTCTGGCCAGACACATGTGACTACATGGAACACTTCAACGAGGAAGAAGAACACAGCCAGTAATGAGGGTGATGGCATAGTGAGCATGTGCAGGACTCAAGATGATACTGATGTTCCTCAGGTTTGTAAAGTATCGTGAAGCAAAGGGAACACCACATTGATGGTGTCCTGGACTAGGGGGGGTACTAACCTAGCCCGCCCACATTCTTCGGGCTGGGCCCACAGGCCCTCATCCTTCTCAAGATGGATTTTGTAAGCCGCATGCTGGAAGCATAATCAAGACTACATCCACCGAAGACTAGTTGTATACACCAAGACTTCTCTTGCCACCTCCACGCCTAGATACCGACCTTGTAACCATAGATACCCTACTTGGCATGTATATAAGCTGGAGGATTTAGCCAGTAGAGGGGACTTCAACACAATCACATTCTTCTAGTTCTAGAGTTAGAATACATCTTACGATCTTGAGGTATACATCTCCATTAATATAAACAAGAGTAGGACGTAGGGTTTTACCTCCATCAAGAGGGCCTGAACCTGAGTAAAATCGTCTCCTTGTTCCTGTTGCCATCTGTCTGAGATCCACATCTTGAAACCCACCGATTTTCCGGTTTTCACACCGACAATGGTGCTTTAATTAAGAGTTTCGTTGTGAGATAGGCAAATGATCGATGAGATCATCAGTTAACGGCTCCAACCTTGCGAGCACGGTTCCTGTGCCTAAACCTTCTGTCATGGAAGCGTCCTTTCTCCTTCACGAGCTATAGGCGACCCATGAATCCTCTTCAGCCCCGGCCGAACCCCCTCTCGAGGGCGAAGGGCCAATGTATTTTTGGGAAAGGGACTCAGACAGCGGTCGGCTAGGCACAACCGATGAATCTGATTTTCAAATCAGTCCGGCCGGTCCGACAGCCATTGCTCTATCGCGGGACGAGGGTGCTAGGTCTTCAAGCCCGTGACCCATAAAGATCAAAATTCGCCCACCCACCTCCCACATCAAGTATTGTCCCGACAACTCCGGCCCACCAGATGTCTGGGATCTGGCCTATGTGCAACAACTCCCCGATGAATCAATCAGATAGTTCTAGGTCAGGTTCTTGTCAATCAAAAACAAGATACTAGACTACCGGGACTCATATACTATAACAACTGTCTAGCACGGATGCAAGGATAAAGGCGCTTCAAACACCCTCGCCCGCCACTATGTCTAAACACTCACGGAATTGTGTGATCTAGTGTCCAAATTCTGCACCATAGAAGATGCTTGGCTGGCCAGGAAAAACATATATTTGATCTGTGAGCACAATTTAAAATGCGATAGACCCACACCTCGTCGTGAGTCCTGCACGCGAAACATATCGGCCGATCGAGCGACCTCGGAAAGAGAAGAAAACCTATGGCCACCCGGGACTACCCCTGATGGCCTCCTGGATAAACCATGCCCGATACTTGTTATTCTGTATAATTCATGCCCGACTAACAACCTTCACGACTGTTGGATGGTGAGGCAAGTGTCTAAAGGAGGACCCGCCCTCCTTGAGGGAACCCCCAGTCATGCAGAAGAGTCCTCAGGTGAGGACGAGGTTATGATGATTTATAAGACGTTCACGTCCAACAACAAGTGCAAACTGGCACTACAAGAATTATGTCAACTTGTGACCTTCTGTCAGCAACCTTGGAAGAAATGATTGTAAATCTACGACCATTTGAGACCAATTGGTAGTAAGCTGTTCGGAGGGCTCCAAACCCTAAACCATAACGACCATTTTGGTCAGAAAGGTCATAATTTCCTTACACATAATGGTCGTAAAGCAGATAACACTCGTCCACTGCCTTAAATCTAGCTGATCACGACCAATATAGATGGTCATAACCTTGTGAATTGTGGTGGGTTGCTATGACTAGGCGCCACCTCATCAGTTTTGCCTATGTGTCAATTTTTGCCCTAAGTTGTGAAGCAACCTATATTTCTGTTATTCTCAAAATTCTCAAAAGTTCTCATTAATTCTTTGGATCATATCTTCGTCAAATATGTCAAAAACCTTCCTCGCCTAGGTCAAATATAATTCAACAATATTCATTTTCTTATTCTGTTCAGAATAACACTTTGTGAAGGAAGTGTTATTTATATTGATTGCCCTAAATAATTTTGGGCATTCTTTCCTATCCAAATCATTTCCTCATGACAAAATTCAGCTCCATTTGCCTAGTAAATGTTCCTCGACAAATTTCCAAAGTTTTTGTTCAGCTAGAAGCTTTGTGAAGGAAGTACTAGCTATGCATATCCTAATGAGTTGATTTTTCCCACATCTTCTATATGCTCATATAATAGCTCTCCACAACATTTTAACTCCATCTAACAATCCATGAGAGCTCACCATCCAATCTTCGTGTCTAGTTATATTTTCAGTTTGTGAAGCAACTACATTTTATATTGCTTTGTAATTACTGCCAATTTACCAGGACATTACCCTGACCATAGAAACTTACTACACCAAATTCTAGCTCAATTTAACCAATTTCCCTCAGTATTTTTCCCAATTTTATGTTTAGTGGAGAACATTTTGAAGGAAGTACCATTTTTTATTTATCCAAATGGTATGAAATTTTTATAGTTCCTTATGCCAAACTTAGCATCCTACTCCAAATTTCAGCATAATCCAATCATCTATGCGAGCTCAGCTTCAATTTCTATTTTCTGTCCAGATTGGCACATTGCAAAGCAAGTGCTATCTAGACACCTCCTATTGCCCTCAAACTTTTTGTGCCATCTTACATATCCAAATCATTGCCACATTCTAATATTCAGCTCCATTTGCCTATAAATTCTCCCTTAGCAAATTTCCAAAGTTTCTATCCAGAGAGAAGCTTTGTGAAGGAAGTACAATCTAGGATTATTCAAATGGTATACTTTTTTACAGTGCTTTCCTGTGCCCAAATGATCACACTCCATAAAATTTCAGCTCAATCCATTTATTAATTTGAGCCCAGCTTCAACATCCATATTTCTGCCCGATGTGGTACTTTGCAAAGCAAGTGCCATCTCAGCTCCTCCATTTGAGCTGAAAATTTGCCAAGACAGTCTCCCTAGTATATGATCATCCTCAGCCAAAACTCAGGCCCATTGGCCATGTTCAGTTCTCGTACCGCTAATCAAACACTTGGCTGCTAATTCATGTTTGAGCATAGTTCAGTCTCCTCGTGAGATTCTTATGTTGTCATTTTATTCCTAGCACATACGTGGGGAGTGCCAAACTCACTAGACATGCCTAGGCCACCCAAAACGCATGGCAACGCCACGGTAACACGGTGACAACGAGGCGGGCATGCGAGTTTACGTGCTTTGGAGTTCGGGCCCTCGGCCACCGTCCCAACCTCGATGTGTCGCCACCAAACCATGTATTTCTGCTTAAATAGATACTTATGTAACTATAAATGATTTTTGGAAAAAATAAAGAGCAAACTATAAGGCAGCAACAGTTCAAATTTGACCCGTTTCCTACTGAATCGACGGAAATTTGTCTTTTTCACGAGAGGTGGACAAAAGCTTTGGACACACAACCATTTTTCAATTATGCATTAAATATGTCCTAGTATTTTATAAAAAATGATTTGGTACAATTTTGCAACTAATATATGGTAGGTCCTTCACAAAAAAACTCATTTTGGGCACTAAAAAAAATGAAAAATGATTTTTTTCATCCAAAGAAAATGAAAACTTCATTAGACAACATTGTTTACCATCCCAAGATGCACCCTTGTGCATAATATGAGATCATTTGAACAAACTATGCCATGAATGTGGCCATAAGATTGACCATTTGGCTTGAAAGCCATGAATCTTCACACATGATAGCTCATTTCTGAAAACACTTTTTTCAAACAATTGCCGTATTATAAGTTTATTATTTTTCCTGGTAACTCTATTACGTATAATGACACAATGCGAAGGTTTTCCAATTTTTTTTTTTAAATTTTTCATGCCTGTTTCAAAATGCGGTCAAAATGATGGGCATTACCGATCATAGCTAGTGATTGAATCTTGAAAAACTTTTGGTATTTGTCGGATTAAATAGATACTTATGTACCTATAAAAGATTTTTGGAAAAAATAAAGAGCAAACTATGAGGCAGCTGCACTTCAAATTTGACTCGCTTCCTACTGAATTGGTGGAAATTTGTCTTTTTCACTAGAGGTGGATTAATACTTTTGACACCCAACCATTTGGTCAATTATGCATTAAACATGGCCTAATATTTTATAAAATTTATTTGGTCCAATTTTGCAACAAATATATGGTAGGTCCTTCACACAAAAAACTCCTTTTGGGCATTCAAAAAATGGAAAATGAATTTTTCATCCAAAGAAAATCAAAACTCCCTTAGGCAATATTGTTTGCCATTCCAAGATGCACCCTTGTGTACAATATGAGATCATTTGAACAAACTATTCCATGAATGTGGCCAAAAGATTGATAATTTGGCTTGAAAGCCATGAATCTTTACACATGATAGCTCATTTTTGAGAACAATTTTCTGAGAGAATTGTCATATTATAAGTTTATTAATTTACTTGGTATCTATGTCACATATAATGACAAAATGTGATCAACACGATGGGCATGACCGTTCATAGCTAGTGGTTGAATCTTGAAAAACTTATGGTGTTTGTCTGATTAAATAGATACTTATGTACCTAGAAATGATTTAAAATAAAATAAAGAGCAAACTACGAGGTAGCTGTAGTTTAAATTTGACCTGCTTCCAGCTGAATCGGTGGAAATTTGTCTTTTTCACGGGAGGTGGATCAAAAACTTTTAACACCAAACCATTTGGTCAATTGTATATTAAATATGGCCTAATATTTTAGAAAAATGATTTGGTCCAATTTTGCAACAACTATTTGGTAGGTTCTTCACAAGAGAACTCATTTTAGGCACTCAAAAAATGGAAAATGAATTTTTTGTCCAAAGAAAATGAAAACTCCCTTAGTCAACATTGTTTATCATTCAAGATGCAAACTTGTGCACAATTTGGGACCATTTCTTTGATTTTGTGTGTGTGTAAAAGTAGAAGAAAAATAAAAGAAAAAACACAATCACATATACTCTATTCTCATTGGTGGAGTTGGTTTGACACGGATCGATGACATGGCGCCCATCCATCCATCATCATCCCACATCCATCCATCCATCCATCTATCTATAGAAGAGAAGAAAGAAAAAAGAAAATAAAAAGGGGAAACCCTACGGCCCCACCCGCCCCGATCCCATCCCTCACTCTCATCTCCACCCACCCCAATCCTGTCCCACCCTCGCCTCCTGCCACCGCCTCATCCATCCCAAACCCTACCCACCGCCGCGCCGCCCATCGACTGCCGCGACTCCCGCCCCTCCTTGTCCCTCCCAAACCCTACCCGCCGCCGCGCCGCCCACCAATCATCTCACCCCCCGCCCCGCCTCGTCCCTCCCAAACCCTGCCCACCGCTGTTCCCCCCACATACCGTCGCAGCCCCCGCCCCACCTCGCCCCTCACTCCCTCCGGCAAGGATAAGAGGCACAACATGAGGAGCTACACCACTGGGCGCTGCTCTGTTGTCACGTGAGGGTAACCGGTGGCCCACGTCAGTGGAGCAGGGAGGAGATGGAGGGTCACGCGGCAGCCGCTCATGGAGGAGCTCCGGGGCTTGTACGCTCCCGTCGTGGCTGCTCTGGAGTAGCTGATGTCTACTACGCAACCTTCTTCTTGTAGACGTTGCTGGGCCTCCAAGTACAGAGGTTTGTAGGACACTAGCAAATTTCCCTCAAGTGGATGACCTAAGGTTTATCAATCTGTGGGAGGCGTAGGATGAAGATGGTCTCTCTCAAACAACCCTGCAACCAAATAACAAAGAGTCTCTTGTGTCCCCAACACACCCAATACAATGGTAAATTGTATAGGTGCACTAGTTCGGTGAAGAGATGGTGATACAAGTGCAATATGGATGGTAGATATGGGTTTTTATAATCTGAAAATATAAAAACAGCAAGGTAACTAATGATAAAAGTGAGCGTAAACGGTATTGCAATGCTAGGAAACAAGGCCTAGGGTTCATACTTTCACTAGTGCAAGTTCACTCAACAATAATATCATACTCGTATCATATAACTATCCCTCAACATGCAACAAAGAGTCACTCCAAAGTAACTAATAGCGGAGAACAAACGAAGAGATTATGGTAGGGTACGAAACCACCTCAAAGTTATCCTTTCTGATCAATCTATTCAAGAGTCCGTAGTAAAATAACACAAAGCTATTCTTTCCGTTCGATCTATCATAGAGTTTGTACTAGAATAACACCTTAAGACACAAATCAACCAAAACCCTAATGTCACCTAGATACTCCATTGTCACCTCAAGTATCCGTGGGCATGATTATACGATATGCATCACACAATCTCAGATTCATCTATTCAATGAACACAAAGAACTTCAAAGAATGCCCCAAAGTATCTACCAAAGAGTCAAGACGAAAATGTTTGCCAACCCCTATGCATAAGTTCACAAGGTCACTGAACCCGCAAGTTGATCACCAAAACTTACATCAAGTAGATCACGTGATATCCCATTGTCACCACAGATAAGCACATGCAAGACATACATCAAGTGTTCTCAAATCCTCAAAGACTCAATCCCATAAGATAACTTCAAAGGGGAAACTCAATCCATTACAAGAGAGTAGAGGGGGAGAAACATCATAAGATCCAACTATAATAGCAAAGCTCACGATACATCAAAATCGTGCCATCTCAAGAACACGAGAGAGAGAGAGAGAGAGATCAAACACATAGCTATTGGTACATACCCTCAGCCCCGAGGGTGAACTACTCCCCCTCGTCATGGAGAGCGTCGGGATGATGAAAATGGCCACCGGAGAGGGATTCCCCCTCCGACAGGGTGCCAGAACGTGTCTAGATTGGTTTTCAGTGGCAACAGAGGCTTGCGGCGATAGAAGTCCCGATCTTGGTTATTTTCTGGAGGTTTCTGTATATATAAGAGGTGTTGGAGTCGGGAAC